>CM053581.1:325709554-325773433 GCA_028627135.1 Pseudochirops cupreus
CATATTTTTACCATATAATTTTTCAAAATGCTATGCATTTTATGGCATTGTATTTTTCTTCTCTCCTCCAATGCAAAATGTTAACTTTAGTCAAGAAATACATAGTTCTCTGTACCATTAATGGGCATATACATTAACAGTATTATTAGTCAATCTTTGAAAAAAAAACCAAATCAATTTTTTGACATCATAAAGAATTTTATATTTTTGTAACATTTTAATTTTTAATGGTTAAGCAACACTAATTACACTTTACATTAATTATAATACCCTTTTTAAAACCTAGGAGAATCTAAAATACATGTGGTTCTATGCTCCACTGTTTTAGTGAGTTTACTTTGTGTGAGAAAAATGAGTTCAATTATAATTGCTCTGAGTCCCAGTTAAGAAAATTCCTAACACTTTAGACAAAAACTTAACTTAGCTAACTGCTCTCTAGTTAAGATTTGCTCTCTTTGTAGTTGAAGTAAAATTCAGGTTACTGGAAATACTTCCATAAAGAAATAGATTATATTATCATGTTTGTAGATAAACTAGAATGAGGAAGGGAAATTAGAGAGGGAGCGAACTTTTCCTCAGGATCTTACTCTGTTACTGAGTAACTGGGTAGACTGATGGTGCCAGATTAGTCATCTGCTCTGTGATGGCAGTGAACAAAGATGTTATTTATTTCAGGTCCAGCATTTTTATATACCATGTCTCAGCGCTTCCTTAACAAAATTGTTAAATTATAAGTATAAACAGAGACTTTGCATTGTGTTTAAATGTCATTATGAGCTTTTGTTAACCTAAATTAGTCCATTTAATCATTTTAAGATAACATGAGCTTTGGAACAAATTCCTTAGTTATCAGAAAATGATCCCCAACTATCCTTGAGGACAAAACAGATCATAATTGAATTAATTACAATTGGGATACATGACTTGAATATAATCTCTACAGCTGCTCAATAACTTTCCTCTAACTCAGTGGTTCTCAACCTTCCTAATGCTGTGACCCTTTAATACAGTTCCTCATGTTGTGGTGACCCCCAGAAATTATTTTTGTTGCTACTTCATAACTGTAATTTTGCTACTGTTATGAATTGTAATGTAAATATCTGATATGCAAGACGTATTTAAATTGAACATAAGTCACAGGTTGACAACCACTGCGAATTTACAAGGTGGTGGTATGATAATTTCTATAAAGAACAGATTATAATCTCAGCTGGTTATAAAAAAAGTAAATGTGTTTATTATTTCTTTTTCTAATTGTCAAGTAATTACCCATTTACTTGAGGATTCATTATGTCATAGTAGCCTTTGGTTAAAAGATTGCTTAATAACTAAAAAAAACTGTTTTCAGTTTGAGGGTATTTATATGGAAAATGTGTGTATATATAGTGTGCTATATGTATATAGAATGAAGTTATTTAGAGAAGTTTTTATTTCTGTTCTGTTGTGTTGCCTTGTGCTTTGACAGAATAACTATTTTGTCAAGATTGACTCAGATATCACAAGTAGCAGTCCTAATTTTGGCTAAATCTGCAATTTATAAAACAGAAGCATTTTTATTTTTTAAAAAATCTACTTCCAATTTGAATGTTGGAGCCAGAAGTTCTGGATTCTAATTTCAGATGTATGATAATCTAGTCACAGTGTCTCGGGAAGGCTAGTCCTCTTAAATTTTATTCTAGGTAGATTTTATGTTTTCTCTTTGGGAAAAGTATTATAATTCACTTCAAGTTGTCTTGGGAATCTTTTAAGTCACTTTTTCAAATTTTTTGTTCTTAGCGAGATAAAATGATCAAGTTAACAAAATGTTAAAATAATCTTTGAAATTTGGTTTACATTTCCAAATTTCATAATTTTAATAATGTATTAAATAGACCAAAGTCATCTCTTTGAAGCTCTGTCATTTGTCTTGAAGATTTTATTCATTTTCAG
Organism: Pseudochirops cupreus; assembly: GCA_028627135.1. Taxonomy (NCBI): domain Eukaryota; kingdom Metazoa; phylum Chordata; class Mammalia; order Diprotodontia; family Pseudocheiridae; genus Pseudochirops; species Pseudochirops cupreus. Next base: position 325,711,484 of record CM053581.1, read on the forward strand.
ATTGTAAACAATAGAAATGAAAGTAAAACCACACATTTTATAGAGCCTCTTTGCTTCTGAAGTGCTTTATTGACAATAGCTATATGAAGCAGGTATAATAAATGTTATCTTCCATTTACAAATTAAGAAACTAAATTCAAAGAGTTGCTTGGGACATCAAGCACTTAAAAATATGCATATAGTCATATAATGAGTATGTGTCCTAATTAGGACTTGAACTCATCATACCTCAGTGCTTTTGTAACAAAGTTGCTAAGCTATAAAATTAAACAAAGACATCACACTGCGTTTAAATGCTGTGATTTTTTGCTAATCTGAAATAATTCATTTAATAATTTTAAAATAACATGAATCTTGGAACAAATTCCTTAATTAGTTATCACAAAACTGGTAGAGAAATGTAGTTAATGACTGTGTTCACAACATTGAGCAAATGCTGGAGCAAGGGCATTGTCAGATTCCAGATCTAGTTCTCTTTCTATTACTCCATGAGGCTATATAAAATCTAACATTCTGATTTTTTGGTGCTGGCTCAATGGATGCTTATGTTTCACTTGATAAACTTTATGGCAAATAATCATTCTAGAGAGTATATGAGGAAAAAATTTGTTATCAAATGTTAACACTCTATTTTGTGTCCTCTTTTATAGGATTCTAAACTTGATCTACAATGGAAAAACTGCTTTTTTCCCTGTTGTTCATTGGCATAGCAGTGAGAGCACAGATCTGTCCAAAGCGTTGCGTGTGTCAGATTTTGTCTCCTAATCTTGCAACTCTGTGTGCCAAGAAAGGTCTTTTATTTGTTCCACCAAACATTGACAGAAGAACTGTGGAACTCCGACTGGCAGACAATTTTGTTACAAATATTAAAAGGAAAGATTTTGCCAATATGACAAGCTTGGTGGACTTGACCTTATCCCGGAATACAATAAGTTTTATTACACCCCATGCTTTCGCTGATTTACGCAATTTGCGGGCTTTACATTTGAATAGTAACAGACTGACTAAGATCACAAACGATATGTTCAGTGGGCTTTCCAATCTCCATCACCTGATTCTAAACAACAATCAACTGACTTTAATTTCTTCTACAGCATTTGACGATGTTTTAGCCCTTGAGGAGCTTGATTTGTCCTACAACAATCTCGAAAATATACCTTGGGAAGCTGTTGAAAAAATGGTTAGTTTGCATACACTTAGTTTGGATCACAATATGATTGACCACATACCGAAAGGGACTTTCTCTCACTTGCACAAGATGACTAGATTAGATGTAACATCAAATAAGTTGCAGAAGCTACCACCTGATCCTCTCTTTCAGCGAGCTCAGGTACTAGCAACCTCAGGAATCATCAGCCCATCCACTTTCGCATTAAGTTTTGGTGGAAACCCTTTGCATTGCAATTGTGAATTATTGTGGCTGAGACGCCTTTCAAGAGAAGATGACTTAGAGACCTGTGCTTCTCCTACACTTTTGTCTGGTCGGTATTTTTGGTCAATTCCAGAGGAAGAATTTTTGTGTGAACCACCCCTCATTACTCGGCATACACATGAAATGAGGGTATTAGAAGGCCAAAGAGCCACATTGAGGTGCAAGGCTAGGGGAGATCCAGAGCCTGCAATTCACTGGATTTCTCCAGAAGGAAAGCTCATTTCAAATGCAACACGATCGCTTGTCTATGATAATGGAACACTTGATATACTTATCACGACTGTAAAGGATACAGGTTCTTTTACTTGCATTGCATCTAATCCTGCAGGGGAAGCAACACAGACAGTGGATCTTCATATAATCAAACTCCCTCATTTGTTAAATAGTACAAATCATATTCATGAGCCTGATCCTGGGTCCTCAGATATTTCGACTTCTACTAAGTCAGGTTCTAATACAAGTAGTAGTAATGGGGATACTAAAATGAGTCAAGATAAAAAAGTTGTAGTAGCAGAAGCAACATCCTCTACTGCATTACTTAAATTCAATTTTCAAAGAAATATACCTGGAATACGTATGTTCCAAATTCAGTACAATGGTACTTATGATGATTCACTTGTTTACAGGTAAGGAAAGGTTAAGCAAATTCTGCATTCTTGCTACTAGATTTCACCGTATGACTCGCTGTTGTATATACTCTTTTGTTAACCAGTTATGACCATGACTAGTATGAACATAGTACTTTTCTTCTAGTAATTATTATAAAGCTAAAAGACAGACACAACAAAAATATTATCAATTCAATAAATGGTTTAAATTGTCTTTAATATCATAAATTTACATGTAACATTTTCCAATTGCATGAGACCTAACTACAAGGCAATGAGACTGATCTTTGTGTATATATCAGATTCAAATGATTATCATGTCTTTCACAGACCATTTTTGGAATTCACTTTTTGGAATTATCCATAGAACATAAATTTCATTATTTTGAATGCACTTAATAATCAATCAGTAAGCATTTTTTAAGTATGTACAATGTGCTGGATACTGATCTAAGCATTAAGAATACAGATAAAAAGTAAAAACTGTCCCTCTATTCCCCTATTCTAAAGGTGAAGATAATATATACATAAGGGAAAAGGACTGAACCTGTGATTTATTTGGTATGGTGAAGTCTTAAGTGAGGGAACTCTACCTACTACTATTTCTGAAATTTATAACCTTAGAGAATTTCCTAGTAGCTGGGGTGGGATTTGTGTATGTAGGGGTGGGTTACCATAAATGGCTTCTGGTGCAGGTAAGTAGGTTAGTCAAGTAGGAGGGGAACTAAGGGAGAGTAGTGTCATGAAAATCCAGAGAATAGAGAATATTCAGCCTAAGGCGCTCAACACTGGCAGATCTTCACAATGGTAAAAAAAAAATGACGATTAAGAAAAAGTCATTATATCTGGTAATTAACAAAAAAGTTGGCAACTTTGGAGAAAGCAATTTCAATTAAATGATGAGGTCAAAAACCAGATTGAAGAGTATTTAAGAGAAGATTGAGGAGAGAGGAAGTGGAGTTACTGTGTATAGAAGGTTTTCAAAGGAATTTAGCTGAAAACGGTAAGAGAAATAAGACAATTCATGAGGATTTTATGATCTATGTGGTGATTTTTAATGATGAGCTAAATCAGCATGTTTCAAGGAATCAGAGAAAGAATCAGTTGATAAGGAAGATTTAAGATTAGAAAGAGCGGACATAGTGGGGAAATCAGATGAAAAAGAAATGAACGTGATCAAATGTATATGCGCCAGATATTTTGTTAATCTGGCCTTGGTAAGCAAAGGGTTTTCCTCTTTATCAGAGACCAGGTTTGGGAAGAGGATAATGAAGGATATCAGGAGAATGTGAGATGAGATTGGCAAAAGAGAGATCTTTGGCAAATTGCCAAAAAAATTTCAGTGAAGCATGATGTGAGAGGACATGAGTAGATGATGCCTAGAGAAGAGAAGAGCAAGTTTGGAAAGTCACTATTTTAAGAATCATAGCATATTAATTAGAGCAGAGTAAAAAGATTGGCTTACTGCAACGAAGGCTTAGTTGAAATTAGATAACATAGTAGTGGAAAAATCTTTATTCTTTGAGCATAATTTGATTTTTGAGAACAATCAAATAGTCATTCAGAATCAACTTTAGTGAATTAAACGCTTGATTGTTCTGTTTATAATTTTGGTATTTTTGATTAAAAAGTAATGAGACTAATTTTCCTTATTAGTCAGTCAGCTCAGAAAGCAATTCCAAAAAGGAATTCCAAACAGGTTTTGAGTTATAGAAGCATTACTGAAATAAAGACATGATTAAACATAAATGTAAATAAAATATATTATAAATATAATATAAATTATATAAACATAAATAGAAGTATATTTATAATATAAATATAAGATTATGGCTTTTACAGACCATACATTTGGAGATATAACACTTGGAGTATTTTTATCAGTCTAATTTATGATCACATTTCATGCAACATAGTTTCCAAATTTAGGAGGAATATATGATATTTTCTTACATAAATTCCCTTATGGTTAACTATTTTTTTCTTTTTGTTACCAGCAACAGACAAATTACAAATCTGAAATAACATGTATTTCTTTGAACTTTTTTTTTTTACCTAGAGTCATACAGCAGCTCATTTTAGTGTTCCTGTGCAGACATCTGAACACTTCAAAGTACTAGGTCTTAACTTTTGAATGAAAATGAGAATAATTTTCAAAATTTAGTACAATTTAATACAAAGAGAACTTTGCTGGGATTCAGTAGACCTGACTTTGCATCCTGGCTCTGGCACTATCTAATTGTACTACTTTGAACAAATTATCTTGCTTCTTTCTCAGTATTGGTATCAGCAAAATGGAGGATTTAGACAAGCTAATCTATCACATTTATATTAGTACAAGGAAAAGCATCCTTGTCATTCTAAACTCATTGCAATCCATAAAACATAAAATGAATTTTCTCCTTTTTTTGGAAATTGAAGACTTATTACTTGACCAGCATTTTTTTTATGGTAGAGAAATTCCTCTTCCTCACTGATTTTAGTATTAACTCTGAAAAGCAGTATGTCTAATTTTATTTTAAAATTTCAAAATTTATTTTATAAAGGCTATTTTGCCACAGAATGCTGAAGGTTTTGCAATCCATTAAGAAGGAACATAGATTTTATAAATTTACTTCTAAGTCTCAGAAGTGTCTAGAAATTGACATACTTGTGACATGAAAATTATTTTGGTATTAAAAAATGCTAGTTTTTGGGGTCTATTAAATTTTTTCACTCTTTTAATTTCCCTTTAGAATAATATTTATTTAAATGATTTTCTTTACATTTTAAAATAAAATTCTGGCTTGTGGAGTAGTTTGGTGATAATGGGAATAATATATCATTGGTAACCAATAAGGGGGGGGGGAACAACAGTTAAGAAAAAGGCACTTCAGGAAGAAATGTATTCATTCAATTTTTCAGTTGCTTTTGTCAACCTTCAGAGGTTCCATATGAAGGATATTATACCAACCCAGCACAAAGAAAATTATGTTCTGGGCTTGTTAGTGTTCGTGTTGTCTAAGTAATATTGCCTCACTAATCCCTATTCTGCTATTTTATCAGTAATATTTTGGTTGGATGGTGGGAATCAAATAATTTAAAATATTTGAATAACCATCAGAGGAGTTTTAGAGGTTCATTTAAATGATTAACACCCTCTCCCCAAATCTGTGAAATCCTAAGAAAATATGTGCTTGCAAATTTATTTCTACTCAGACTTTGTAATCTTAACTAGTATTTTCTCATTGTTCCCAATTGGCTTTTCCTTCCTGGTTGGAAGTTCTAAATGAACTTTTTTTTTTGGTAGTCAGATAATGTCACAGTCACAACATTCAAAACCATCTTATCATAAATTATTTTTAGTAATTTTTTTACTAAGAATTCTGTTTTACCATGTCATACAAAAGCATTATTACTAGCCAAGTAAATGACAGATGCAGACATCATTAATATATTAGAGCAGCATCCAGAAAATGACAGCCAATTTTAAAGTGGTTGAAGATAAGACCAAGTCATTTGTCCATCTTTCATTCCTGTTAAAAACATGTGTTTTGTCATAAAAACCACTGAAATAAAATAAAACTAAAGTCACAATGACTATGGGTTTATATTTTTTAAAAACCTATATTAACACAAATTCCATTGTCCCTCAGAATGATACCTCCTACGAGCAAAACATTTCTTGTCAATAACCTGGCTGCTGGAACTGTATATGACTTGTGTGTCTTGGCAATTTATGATGATGGCATCACTTCCCTCACTGCCACAAGAGTCGTGGGTTGCATCCAATTTACCACAGAACAGGATTATGTACGTTGCCATTTCATGCAGTCTCAGTTTTTAGGAGGCACCATGATTATTATAATTGGTGGCATCATTGTAGCTTCTGTGCTGGTTTTTATCATCATTTTAATGATCCGCTATAAGGTTTGCAATAACAATGGGCAGCACAAGGTCACCAAGGTCAGTAATGTTTATTCTCAAACCAATGGGGCCCAAATACAAGGCTGCAGTGGAACAATGCCTCAGTCAATTTCCAAACAAGCTGTAGGACATGATGAGAACATTCAGTGCTACAAAAGTCCCAGTGAAAATGTGACTCAATCTTCAGACACTTGTTCAAGTCAGGACTCTTCTACCACTACCTCTGCTTTGCCACATACCTGGACTTCAAGCACTTCTGTACCCCAAAAGCAGAAACGAAAGATGGGGCCAAAGCCAAGTAATGATTCACAGAATGAAGCTGTTTCAAGTGTTGAGTCCCAAAATGCTAACAGGAATAACTCAACTGCATTGCAGTTAGTTAGCCGCCATCCTGATTCTGTCAAAGACGTTCCCACATCTAAAAGAGCACAATCAAAGTCAAGTAAGTTTCTCACTGTGCCTGCTGAAAGATCCAGAGCAAGGCGCAGGTACTCCCTGAATGGAAAATTAATGGAATACCATTGTTATGTTAAATCAGAGAACACAGGTGTATTATGGTTTAAAAGAAGCAAGTCTATGAATGGGATGGTAATTCAGTCAGGAATTTCTGACCTGGATAGTGGAAAAGCAACTTTTTCAAGATCTGAGTGGATTTTAGAAAGCACTGTGTGATCTGCTTTTTTAAAAAATTTTCAAATATCATTCTTTGGGAATACTTTCATGGAAATTGGAATTTGGAATTATAGTCTTGTCTTATTGATTTATGGCTTATACATTCAAGTTTGTGTAAAAGCCACCTAGAATTTGGTGTGTATATGTACATGCTAACTAGGTATATGTACACACAATGTAGATAGCAACTTAAGAGAGTATTTAAAAATAAAATTATTATTGGAAGGGGAATGAAGTAGCATCATTGCTTTCCCTACTGTAGGACTGGCTTCCTGGTTCTGTGTTAATAGACAACAGAAAAGCAAGTTTTTGCAAGGAAAAAAAAACCTTTCCTAAAGGAAATTATATTTCCTCCAAGCTAATAAAGACCACTTATGGGAAAAATTGATATTTTTAAATGACAAGACTGTGCATTTATTTCTGGTGACAGTGATATTGCCTTCCTTTGAGGCAAATGCTGTACAGAACAACTCTGTGCTGGTATATTGTGTAAAATAAAATATTTAATAAGTATACACAGTTGGTGTTAAAGTACCCTCTTAAAAAAACATTCTTGTTACAGGTACCTTAGTGTATCTGTGACAAATATTATTAGTAACTTAGATTGTTCAATGGTTAAGAAAGAATTCAACTCATTTTGTACCTATCACCAATAAGAGTCTAGTTCTAGGATGTGGGAATGAACAAAAGAGCAATTTCTAAATGCATGTATTTGGGCAAATATAGGTTCTGTGTATATGTAATAGAGGTTAAAGGGGGAACCAAGAAGTCTTCCTTTTCCAAAATAACATTTTAATCACAATCTAAGAATGGTAGAAAAAAACAATTGGTTAAATATGTAGGAGATTTCAAGCCATTCCTTATTAACAGAATCACTTGTTTCCCCCCTCTAGAATCAATAATTCAATAATATTACCACAATTTTCAAGAATTTTATTAATATTTTAACCAATAACCATGATAACATTTAATTAGGAATCTATTCTATTTAGCAACACTCTATCAGAAAACCCTGGGTTAAATTTGATCAGACCCTGCCATTATTACTCAGGTAATTTGACATTACCTAAAAAAAGGATACTTCTATAGATTGCATATTGAAAAATCTGCTACATCAAACATAAATGTTTTGGTCACGTAATAGAATCAGCTTAAAGGCATGTTGTAGGAGGCTATTTGTTCTCCTGTGTGAGCTTTCACAATCAACTGACACATAAAATAACATCATGATCAAAGTAACTGAAACTGATTTTTATAATATGTAAGCTACTCTGTAGCAGTGAATTAGACATTGGGTAAAGCTTCTTATTCAAATCACTAAAGTATTTTTTTTAAAGACAGAGTCATGTCACTTCTATCTCTTGCTTAATTTCTTTTTGCATAAAGCAAATAAAGTAAATTCTAGGGCATGTGATTATGTTAACAGACCACCCTTTTGCACATAGTTTGCCATGTGTAAGTAATTTAAAATGTTATGGTAAGAATGGTAATTATTTTCAGAAACAACTATAGATAAAATTTGTCAGTGGGTGAAGTTTTCTCTGCATTCCTCCCACTTTCCTGTTTTGCATCCCTACCAAATTCTGATTCCTCCCTACTCTTCTATCCACATGAATTCAGGTACCTATTTTATGTTCCATTATTAAAGAACCTCAGTCAGTCATCAACTAATAATTCTGAAGGCCCTGAATCTTTATAAGGACTATTGATTAAAAAGCCATTAAGACCCAGAAGAATAAATCAGTGAACATGCAATAGTTAACATTCTGTGCATCAAAATTGCAGTGAAGTCTTTTTGAAAAAAGGCATTGCTGTCCCACAAATCGAATCACACATATACTTTATTCATTTATAAATCCAGCCTTGATTACTTCAAGATGTGTTTTCAAACTTTTATTTCTTTCATTTCTAATAAAAATTCATTGAAATGTATAATTTCTCATTGACCTGCAGTTTTCGGCTCCAATTATGCAGTTTTGAAAGAAACACATAGCTTATTTTACTTACCTGTTATGTACTTTAATTTTATGTTATTACACAGCCTCTTTCAAACTTCATTTTCCTTGAAAATTGTATTGCATGATGCCACAAATGCTGATTCCATTCCTTTTCAAGCAAATTTTACTAAATTTCTAAAAAAAATAATTGAGCAGTCTCCTATTTCGCTTACTGAAACCAGAAGAGTTAGAGCTAATGAACCATTTATTCAACCACCCAACAAACATTTATTAGGTGCCCACTGTGTGCCAATAATTGTGTAAGGTATTAGGGATAAAAATACAATGAATTAAATAACTCTAGCTCTTAAGAAGATATGCTTTCTTTGTGGGGTAAGAAGGAATAGTACCTGTCCTTGGATAATTTCATTGTAAGAAGAGTGAAACTCTTGAGTGAATTGGAATAATGATGATAGACCATGATCAGAAATAAGTGGAGGCTCAGTAAAAGTAATCAGAGAATTAGACCTTTTCATCCTCTGCTTTCTAGTTTCTTTATTACAGCTATCTCTTTTAATACCTTTCCCTTTATCTTTGTTACTTTTTTTTTTTGCCTAGTTTGTTTTTAACTGGTAGTTGGCTATAAATATTGAACTGAAGTATATTTTTGTTTGCTAAATACATTTTCATGTTCCTTGCTCTTAATATTTTAAAAATGATTATTCAGCTAGCATATGCTATGGTTTCAGTTTCCTTAAAGTTCAAAAGAAATGTTTCCTGATCAATTATTTTTGGTTTTGGCCCTTTATTAATTATTTTTCTTCTCTGGATCATTATTAACCCATGATAATATAGGAGGGTGGGGATGATTATCCTGCTCTGATTTAAATATATACTGTAATTTCATAGTGTATTAGTATTTTTATATGCTAAATAGTATCCCAGTGGCCATAAAGAGTTAATGTAGTACCCAGTGTGTTGGTTTGTTTTGTTTACCTGTGTTTCTTTGTTACAAGAGAAAGTTCTAGGAAGATAGGGATGGTTCACTGAAAAATGATAGCCATGTAAATGAAAACATGAATAAAACTTTTTTTTAAGAAGAGAAAAAAAGTTTAATGTAGCTTTCAAGGGAATGCTTTATACACTGGATTGCATTGCTTCAGTATTATTTGTTGAGTTGCCTTTTTTGATGTTATATATTTGATTAAAATTGCTACACATTCATATCTATATACGTGCACACATACATACGTACATATTGAAGTAAATGGGGGAGGGGAGAAGAAACTGGCAGCTAAAGTGTCTATACTTGCCCCAGGTCAGAATGGTTCAAAGAAATGTCCAAATGTTTTGATCTGGCAAAGGAGTCAGAATAATGTGTGAGCGCAAGTGCGTGAGTGTGTGCGTGTGCATGTGCATGTGCGTGTGTGTGTGTGTGTGTGTGTGTGTGTGTGTGTGTGTGTGTGTGTGTGTGTGTGTGTGTGTAGACAAACCCCAATAATTGATTTGGCTAAAAAGTGTAGTCACAATGAATTGTGAAATGATGTATATTTTACAGCCTACTTAGAAGTACCACAGGGCTGGAAGATACTTTAGAGATCATCTTTTCAACCCCCATCATTATATGGATGAAGCAACTGGGGTACAAAGAGGAAGTGATTTCTGCAAGATCATACAGTGAAGTATAAATATTTACACATAGACAAATGAATTTTTCTTCAAAATAATTTTTCCCGCAGAGAAAGAAAAATGTATTTGGGGCTTTTTATTTTTTGGAGACTTTTCTGCTTCACTTTAAGTGCTTCATATAATAGTTTCCCCGGCTACCAGACTAAAATTGGAATACTAACTTCTAGGATCTATGATGTCATCAATGTAGACCTTAAATTGTCATAGAACACTGCCCCTTTTCCCCTTAGCAGATGGTCGTTGTGGCTAAAGATATTAATTACACAGTAGTCAACCTTCTGCTGATAAGCCACTCTGAACTTAGCTAGGTTGTTCTTCAGATGAAAGACATAAACCAATGCTAGACATATTCTCAAAAATTGCCAGCTTATGCTCCACTGGCTTATCCTCAAGAATCCAGGTGAATTCCTGCCATTATGAAGATTTAGAGTAGGATTTGATTAAAGGAAAATGGAAGTATTTTTTCTTATTTATTATTGCAAGTAATTATTATCTTCATTAATAAAATGATATACCAATCCTCATTTCTCACAATATAGACATCAATTATTTTAATTGCTTTCATATTTTAATTCATTTTACTAAGTTTTATTCATAATCATATAACAAAACATACCTTCCTCCTGTACAATATTTTATAAAATAATGACTATATAAATTATGCAGTTAAGTCTAAAATATTTAAACATCATTTAGTTTTCAAGTAGCAAGTAGCTAACCCCTTCTTCCTGAAGGGGCACCTGCCACTTCTGAATTGCTCTAATTATTTATAATTTTTTCCTTACATTAAGCCTAAATCTTTAGAGCCACTACCTATTTCTCACATGTGGTGCCAAGCAAAATTATTTTACTAAATAACACATTTATTGCCCTTCAAATGCTTAAAACTGCTATTTCCCCCTAAATCTTCTTTTCTACAAGCTAAACATTCTCAGTTCCTCCAAACAATCTTCAAATGGTATTATTTTGAAATTGTCCACCATACCAGTTTCCCTATCAAGACTCCCTACCTTCTCTAGTATATCAACATTTATCTAGGTGTCTACTGTATTTGTCCACATTAAAAGGATGAAACATTTATCTAAAGATTGAATTTTATACCAAGTATATAAAAATTTTGTTCTGTATTACATTTATATATTTTGTCATGAAGGGTAAATTTAATGTTGAGTCTGAATGAAGACATGATTGGAATAGCTCTCAGAAAAGTACATCTCACCAAATTATTCTATATACTATACTGGTATGCATTTAATTAGAACAGAATATAAATTCTTAATAAAATTTAATCTGTCCAATTTCTAAATATGATATTTTCTAAGATTTCTTAATTCCTTCAGTTCTTTCTTTCTCTGTGACCACTGGAAGGACTGATTTTTTTACTCAAACAGAAAACACAGTTTTGTTTGAAATATACATTTTTAAAGCGAGAAGCCTGGAAAGAATATATGTAATTTTACATGAAACTTGGACTAGGTGTAAAATGATACTACTCGAAAATCCATCCATTAACTAACGGTGACAAATATTACATACCTCAATGACAGTATTCAATGTTCCTTTTTACACGATACATTTATCTAATGAAGTGTTCTATGTGTAACATGAATAAGTTGTTTTTTTCAAAATAATTTTTCTAATCTAGAAAGAATGTGCTGCAGACATTTTGTTGAAGAAATTTCTGCTTCACTTTCAATAGTTCACATAATAGTTTGTCTAGTTAGCAAACTAAAATAGAAATACTAATTATTTTAATGGAATCATGAGTGTTTCTAAATCTGTCACTTTTGAAATGACTGTCAGATTCCCTTCTATCATGCTCTAACAAAATATAGACATGATTGGCTACCAGAAAATTCCTTTTCCTCAAATTCTTTCCACTACATAGGTACATATCAAATTTCACAAGGATTCAAGTTATATAGTACAATTCTCATTTCCTTTGTTCTCAGATATTCTACAAAGTTTCTCAGTATGTCTGTCTTTCCAATGTGCTTCACCTTTGCATGAAAGAAATGAATGGTGGACATGGAAGGGGGGGAAATTTTGAACTTTACAGAAAAATCTTATGGTTATTTAAAGGGAGAATGTGTGACTTCATATCAGAGGTGGGAGGAAGAAAGAAAAATGAGTTTTAATATGAATAGATATGGAAATGAATACTGAAATTGGAAAATTTGTTCTTTTCTTTGTCCCATATAATGATCAATTCTGTAAAATGACATTTTTGTGGCAAATTTTAAACTGTTTTAAAAATATAAATCCATGCAAGCCTGCAATTTGAATTATGATTACTAAGTAAGTAAAAAACTAGCAGCTTGATTCACATGTTACATTTTCATGGAAAAGTCTGCAATTCAGTGAATTAAATGTTATAGTTCTTAGAGTAACATTTTACTTAGAATTTAAGTCAATAACTTGAGAGATAGAGAAAAAAGCCATCAGACATCAAAGGGAATAATGATAAATTAACCAGAGCAGAATTTATATATTGTGAATACTGGATGACTTCAGCTATAAACTTGTAAAGATGAAACTCTTCCAGAATCTTAGGGAAACATTTATTAGGGTGTGCATTTTAATGAATAAATTAATTTTCATGAAATTAAAATTTTATTCCCAGATGCATTGCTGCCTAATGTTGACAAGATTGCCCACAACACACAGGTGAGCTTGATATTGCATATTGAAGGCACTCTGTGATAACTTATATGACAGATATTTAGTTTTAAGTGAATTTTTGGTTTGTTTGTGGTGCTTGTTTAATACAGTGCACTCGAATTTCATGTCAAGGTTTATTAATCTCATGCATATTCTCAAAAAATAAAGTTTGAAGGTATTTTATTGACTGGATTTATAACCAGTCATTTCTGTGTTAACCATTAATGTATTTACTGTAGCACAATGTGTTTGGTAATAAGAATGATTTTGTATGTGACTTGAAGAAACAATCTCATTAATTCTATAGTCATAGCTTGTCTAGTTTACATTTTTATAAATGTTTCATGACCAATTAAAAATTTTTACGAAGAAAATCTTTATCTCTAGCCCCATATTTCCAGGGAGAGCTGAGAGTCTATACTATGGCTCATTGAAAGACAAACTGGAGTGTTAGACATCTGTCTGATGTGGAGAGGCTATGAAATGCAATGAATACATTTTAAATATTTATAGTATTCTTTTCATCAATATGTAGTTGTTATTCCTGAAGGTTTTTTCCACAAAGCTTTAAGTCAGTATTCTAACCTTGAATTTTAATTGTTATTGTGAATATCTTCTCAGAAAAAATCAAAACTTTGACAATCTATTCAAATGACTGAAAGGAACAGTTCTTTGCTAGAATCTGAGCACAGGAGGACATGCAACTTTGTCAAATGCTAGAAAACCCTATGGCTTCCCTTGTAATAAAAACAGTATCTTGTTTTGCAATACATATTAGAAAGATAATCAATTCAGATTGAAACTTCTCCTCCACTTATCTTTTTAGGTTATTTCATGTTACTTGTAGAACCTCCATTACTCTATATACATTCTACATCCCAGCCAAACTGGCTGATATTCTCAAAACCTGAAAGTTCATTTCCAAATTCTCTACTTTTGCAAAGGCTGTTCCTTATGCCTTAAAAGCACTCCTTCTACTCTGCCTCTTAGAATCCTTGACATTCTTCAAGGTTCCCCTCAAGTGTCTCCTCCTTTGGGAATATTTTACCAATGCCCACAAGTACTTGTACTCTCTCCATGTTCAAGTTATCTTCTATGTATTTATATGTATATATGTTGTATGCTTCTAGTAGAATGTAATCCTCTTAATGCATCGTTTTGCTTTAGTGTCTTACACATAACAGGTGACTAATAAATACAATATACCACTTTAAAGTTTTCAAAGCACTTTAAATTCACTATGCCACTTAAGCCTCACAGCAAGTCTATGAGGAAGGCACTATAATGATTATTTTTCCCGTTTTATAGATGAGGAAACAGAATCTCACAGAGGCTAAGCTAGTAAATATCAGACAAGATTTGAATCAGTGTTTCTTTACTCCAAATCTAGCATCCAGTAGACTATATTGTTCTCAGTTTAATGGAAATCTATAATGTGTCTAAGCTTGAAGAAAAATCAGAGATCATATAGCCCAACTTTCTTTTATACCATACTATGCTACTTTAATTTCCCCCCACAATTTTCTGTGGCAAATATGCAGCTATTTTTTTCTGTCTTTATTTTTTAAAAAAAGGAAACTGGTAATTTCATAGAAGATACAATCTCTCTCTCTCTCTCTCTCTCTCTCTCTCTCTCTCTCTCTCTCTCTCTCTCTGTCTCTGTCTCTCTGTCTCTCTCTGTATGTGTGTGTGTGTGTGTGTGTGTGTGTGGATGTGGATGTATGTGTGGTTTATTATATGGAATGTATTGGTCTATATCTGCAGTACCTCAAAATGCTAAACATATTTCAGTTTTGGATGCAATAGACATAATTAATACTTTTGTTGCTATTCTTATGTTTTTCAATAATGACATAAACAAAATTACCAAAAATTCAAATTTCATAGAAAATAATTCGTGTAGCATTTCACATGTTTTTGTTTTGTTTTTACTACAGAATAAAGATTAATAGTTGCCTTATAGGTGAGAACTGTTACTACAATAGTTACTTCAGTAGCTTCATGCTTTTATCAGTATGGGTAATTATTTCACTGATGAAAATCACAGTATTCCATGTTGATTTCATTTGAATCTCATCCATGTCTTTCTTCACTATTTTCTTTTAAAAATTTTTATATATTTTATTTTTCCTCAAATACATGTTAAAACAATTTTAAACTGTTTTTTGGAAGGGGAAGGTAAGACAATTCATGTTAAGTAACTTGCCCAAGGTCACACAGCTAGTTGAGCGTCAAGTGTCTGAGGCCAAATTTGAACTCAGGTCCTCCTGACTTCAGGACTGGTGCTCTATTCTCTTCACCACTTAGCAGCCCCTAAACTTTTTTTTGTTTAAAAAGTTGAGTTCCATATCCTATCCTTTCTTTTTTTCCTTCTCTCTCTCTCTCTCCCTGCATGGTAAGCAACCTAATATAGCTCATACATGTACAGTGACGTAAGCCATCTCCATATTAATCATTTTGTCCAAGAAGAATCAAATAAAAAATGAAAGAAAAAGAGAAAGAACAATTTGGAATTGTCCAAAGAGCTATAAAACTAGTTGTTCACGCTCTTCAATCCTGCAATACCACTGTTAAGTCTAAATCTCAAAGACATCAAAAAAGGGGAAAGGACCTATTTATCTGTATCTTTCTATACATTTTCTGTAAAGTATTGTTAAGGTGCTGGAACCCTTCCTTTTGTTCTTTTAACACTTTAAAATATTATATCTATCTATCTCTCTGTCTCTGTCTCTCTCTTTTCCTCTACCTATCTATCTATCTATCTATCTATCTATCTATCTGTCTATCTATTTATCAATCAACACATCATGGGTTGTATTTTCATCATCCCTCCTCTTACGTCCAACTTCTGACCTAACTTGATGTTAATTCAAAAGATAAATGGTGGCTTTTTTTTTTTACTGGATAAAACATTAAATGAGTCCAAAGGGATCTCCAGTTTCCTAATGATAAACCTGTTCTGCCACGTAAGTGCATATGTCAAAGTTAGGGGTGAAACAAGAAAAAAAAAACATTTGTGACAAATTCTATTAAATAACTTGATGGAAGTGACTCTGCTATTTTGAAGCCTGTGAGTAAATATACATATTCCACCCCATATAAAATGCAAAAGCATGCAGAAGAAAACTTCTATAAAGTATAAAAGACCTACTATAGCCTACTAATAATCACAGGATTCTTCTCTATCTCCAATGAGTCCCACTTTCCACAGAGTCTCAAAGTACTGCCGATTCATAGTGTGTTCAGAAAGAAAATGAACTTGAAGTTTCTAAATATTCAATGCCCTGACTTTCTGGTGTCACCAGAAACCCTAAAAAAAAAGAAAGAAAGAAAGAAAGAAAGAAAGAAAGAAAGAAAGAAAGAAAGGAAAAAAACCCTAAATCTTGGACTCTTCTTAAATTAAACATATTTGAGGATGCTTTCTTTTTCTTTATAACTACACTTTGTGAATAACTCAAAAGTTAAAAGTGGAGTGTAAAGTCCAGATCACTTACTTTTTCTTACTAGGACTTTTATACCTTGCTTATCCTGATGTTTTGAATAAATGGTGTTCAATCATTTTCTGTCTCTAAGAAGTTAGAACTCATTTCTGGCTTCCAATATTGTTGAAAAATAAATTAGAGTTTAAAAGGATTTAAGATGAATAAAAAGTGAAATATTTGGGTGATTTAGAGGGGTTTGGACTTGTGAATAAATAATGAAATTGAATTTAGAGCAGAAAAATTGGGAGAAATTGAGGAATATTTGAAGGACAACTCTTCCCAGATTCAAATTTTATATCCAACTTCTGTGAGAGAAATTTGAAGGGTAAGAGCAGGATAAAGGGAGATTCAAGGATTTAAAAAGGGGGATAGCTGAAGAGAAAGAATCAAGAAGTATTTAAAGAAAAGAAGAAGGTAGTTGGCCAGTCAAGGTAAGTAAAAAAAGGTAAGTAGACCAAACTAATGGGTAAAACAAATTGGTAGAGTGTATTAGTTGAGGGTGGAGGGAGATTAGTAGAACAACTAAGGTTGAAACAACAAAAGGAAGGAATATGGACTGTTTCTGCTCTAGAGCTATCAACATTAAGGATAGAGAGATTGATGTGTTGTGTGGTTTAAAAAGGTTATAAAGTTATTAAAGGACTTAACACAGAAAAACAACAGCAATAACTCTCAATCATTATGGAAAACTGAACAAATTTTACAGTGATTTGCATTATGTTTCTTGGTTGTTTTGTTTTGTTTGTTTGTTTTGTTTGTTTTTGCTCCAGTCAGATGTCTGGCATGTTTAAACTAATCTTTTTTTCCTAGAAGAAAAGAAAAAGAAGGCCTATTCACTGTAAGTTATTATGGACAAACAAATATTCCTAAAACAGCAACAACAAACCAGAGCTTTGATGGCAGAAAATATATGAAGTGTCAGGAAACAACTTTGTATAAAAATTAGCCTGGGAGAATGTTATACAGAGAAAGGAGGAAAGAGGGGGAAAAGGAAAACTGTATACTTGGAGATAAAGGGGGGAAAACAGGTTCTTCCTAAAGAGGAGGGAGATGGATGCTTTGAGAAAGAAAAAAAAAACTCAAATAAGTGATAAAATAGAGCTACAGAAGCTATCTGACGATGAGAAAAGTGTCAAAGAAGAAATGAAGAGTAGTGGTGGTTGCTGACTCCTTTCTTGGGGATATAAAAAAATAGAAAGGGTTGTTTTCTTACTAGGACATGTACATAAGGCACAAAAGAACCTTTACATTTGGTAAGACTATTACCCACTTCTGGTGAGTCTTAATACTGCCAGGAAAGTATTTCCAAATATTACAAAATCTTTTGCAAAAATGTTTTTGAGAAAAGATCTTAGGGACACAGATTTTGTTTTTATCACTGCCACTCAAGGCAAGAAATGCTATACACACATATGTATATATGTATCTATATATTATGTATTTATATATGTGTGGATTTGTGTGTGTATGTGTGTGTGTGAGTTGGGGGAAGTTCTTGTCTTTTAAAATGAGATTTGGAGTTTGAGCTAAAGCTTAATATATAGGGATAACTTCTGTCCAGGAATGCAGGGTACCTAATAAAGAATGCCTTGGTGTCGTTTAAATCTAATCAAAGGGATTTTAAAACCAAAAAGCAGGAATGGAGAAAATAGCTTTATGTATATCCATGAAGTTAGATATCCTAGAGAGTAGCAATAGTAGCTAAGACAACCCAGAAATTCACAGATTTTTAAAAACCAAATAAATAAGCTAATAAGTAAAGGCCATGCCCTCAAATTTTTATACACAAATTTCCAAAATGTCTGCAATGAGTAAGAGAGACTAGAAGTCTTAATATAAGAAGGGAAATTTGACTTCATGGTATTATTGAGACTTTGTGTGATTAAACCCAAACAGGAATGTGGTTTTTCATGGGTATAACATAATCAAAAGAAAGATAATACATATGAAGTGTGGTAGAATGAAGCACTTTTATATATTGGAAAATTATACATGTATTAAGAAAGATAGGAAGCAGAGCGGGAAATCCAAAGCATTTGGGTGTAGGTCAATGGAAAGTGAAAGGGAAGTCATTTTGTCATTGTGTATTCTACAGTTCATGTAGGCTGAAGAACAAAAAAGATAAGTATGGAATTTAAGAAAATAGGTTACAATCTGGGCATTGTTGTATACTATAGGAGTGATGAGAAATTTTAATTATCCATACGTCTATTGGAGCTCTTCCTGCTAATAACATAAAAGCTTCTATCCTTCAGTCAACAAGGGAAATTCTGTAAAGTATCTGAGGAATTGGTTGTTGGGACAGAAATGATGTGAACCTTGGACATGGTGTGGTGGGGAGAAATGATTGCTCTCTTGGCACATTCTGATATGAATTCCAGATTTTGGGAAGATATCAAAGAGTTCGGAGAACAGATAATTAGGAATCAATGGACAGGTTGAATTCACCCAGGAGGGTTAGAAATTTTTCCAAAATAAAATTCTGAATATGTGGTAGGATCAAATTCCAAAGAGGACCAAAAATAGGAACTTCTGAAGAGACTGGGGTGGATATTCAGGATAATTGTTTTATTTTTTAAGATATGTACAGAATATTAAAGCAAAGACATAAGAAAATATCAAATGAAATATGTATTCATAGTTATCTATAGTGTCCAAGCTCAGTTATGGGAAATACGATTTGAGCTTTCTAAAGTTACATT
This sequence comes from Pseudochirops cupreus, assembly GCA_028627135.1. Classification (NCBI taxonomy): domain Eukaryota; kingdom Metazoa; phylum Chordata; class Mammalia; order Diprotodontia; family Pseudocheiridae; genus Pseudochirops; species Pseudochirops cupreus. Next base: position 325,730,573 of record CM053581.1, read on the forward strand.
GAGGAAGACCAGTGAACTTAGGGATAGGATCATTACTAGTGACAAATGGCATAATCACTGACAATAGAGACACACCAGTTCAATATTTGTTTCACTATTTTTCCACTCTCCTTTTTCCACCTTTGCATTGAACATAACAGAACAAAAATGGCTGACAACCTACAGATAAACATTTTTATCAGCAACCTGGATAAAGATAGAAGTGACATGATGATTAAATTTTCAGATAACCCAAAGCTTGAATGAAAAGCTAAGAATCAGGCTCTTAAAAGTTCTTGATGAACTGAAGTATTGGCGGTAAATCTAATTTAAAAAACACTCCAATAGGGAGTAAATATGAAATCTTATTTGGGTTCATTAATTCAAGATGGATAAGAGAGGATTTGGTTAGTCTTTGAAGACCTAGATGAACTATATTCTTGGGTATGGAAGGAAATGGAATATGTGGTTGATGAGCCACTGTCAATGATATTTGAAATTTTATTACAAACACGAAAATATAGATAGAGGGCCTAGAAATTAGGCCAATGGACTCAATTTGGATAACTGGGAAATTCTAGGAGGGAATTTCAATGAAAAACTTGTGAATATCTAGAAAATGAAATGAAGATTAGAGAAACCCTGTATTTGTTAATTAAGAATGTCCCATGCTGGTGCAGCTAACTGGCACAGTGAATAGAGTAGTGGCCCTGGAGTCAGGAGGACCTTAGTTCAAATCCTGCCTCAGACACTTGACACTTACTAGTTGTGTGACCTTGGGCAAGTCACTTACCCCGATCACCTCACCTCTCCCTTCAAAAAAATTTTAAAAAGAATGTCCTATTCCACACTAATCTTGATTGGGTTAATATAACTTAAACTTCAACAGAATTAACAAAACTTGTAGACTATGAGAATTCTGTAGATATGTTACTTAGATTTTAGCAAAGCTTTTCTTATAATAAGTCTACTTATTTATTTTTAGTGCTTAATACTCACATCCATAAGTTTTAATTTTTCCCCCTCCTTTCGCTCCCTTCTCCCCAAGAAGGCATGCTATCCAATATAGGTTCTACATATACATTCCTATTAAACATATTTTCACATTAGTCATGTTGTATAGAAGAAATAGAATGAATGTGAGGAACCATAAAAAAGAAATAAAACAAAACAAAAGAAAAAAAGAAAATAGTCTTCCCCGATCAGCATTCAATCTCCATATTGCTTTCTCTGGATGTGAATGTTAGCAAAGCTTTTTTATAAAGTCTTTTTAAAAGATGGAGATGTATGGACTAGATAATAATACATGTTAATAGAATGGACATGGGCAAAGAGTAGTGGTTAGGAGTTTGGGAAGTTTCCAGTGGAGTATCCCACTACTTAGTGCTTGGTCTTATCCTACCTAACATTTTTATCATTATCTTGGATGAAGATATAGATGACATGGTGATTAAATTTTCAGATGACATAAAGCTGGAGAGGAAAGTTAATCAGAATCTAGAAGGTTCCTAATGAATTAAAACATTGGGGTAAATCTAACAAGCACTCCAATATGAGGTAAATATGAGTCAATATTGTGATTTGGCACCCCATAATGCTAATATGAACTTTGTATCCATTAATATAATAGCTTCCTGGAATTATGAATTGATAATCACTCTAGTGATCATATCTGGTCAAATCATATCTGGATTATCAGGGTCAGTTTTGAGGCCACAGTTTAAGAAAAAGAAGTTAATAATTTAGATAAGATCCAGAGCAAGGCAATCAGAATGGTAAAGGGCATTAAGTCCATGTTATTTGAACTTACAGGGAGTAAACCGAAGTGTTTGCCCTAGAGAAGAGAATACTTGGAGTTTGGGATGGCAGGTGTTGCATGAAAGCTGTGTTCAATTATTTGAACATCTGTCATGTGGATGTTATTAGACTGGTTTTATTTGACCCCAGAAGGCAGACCCAGGAGTAATACATGGAGGTTGCAGCAGCTAATTTTATCTTAATATTAGGAGATATTATTGCTGTTCAGTCACTTTTAAGTAATATACAATTCCTTATTAGAGGTTTTCTTGGCAAAGATACTGGAGTGGCTTGCCATTTCCTTCTCCAACTCATTTTATAGATGAGAAAACTGTCAAACAGGGTTAAGTGACTTACCCAAGGTAAGTGTCTGAGACCAAATTTGAATTCAGATCTTCCTTCCTCCAGATCCAGTTGTGTCCACTATACCACTTAGCTGCCCAGGTATTAGGAGAAAGTTTGTAATTATTAGAACTATCCAGAAATAGAATGGGCTGCCTCAGGAGGTGATGGATTTCTCTTCACTGAAGACTTCAAGCAGAGAAACTTATGATTTCTTGGGTATATTATTGTAGAGATTCCTCTGAGTGGTGTGAATCTCAGTGGATAATAAATTACCTTCCAACTCAAAAGCAGTTTTGACCAGGCTCTGTTTATTCCACCTGTATTTCATGATGTAGGCTAACTTTCTGTCTTTTCTACTGGGTACAAGAAAAAAATACGTCAAGACATTAGAAAACAGACACAACTGAGTTCTTGTCTAGAGGCATCCCTAATATAATCCTTACTCTGAGGTGCTGGGACTGCTTGTTTCTTCCATACACACTACATGCTGTTCTTTCATCGAAGGTCTCCTGTATATTTATCTTACTAGTGCTGTATTATAGCCTTCCTGCTTCTCTTCATCACTGATCTACTAGAATATTTACTGAGAAAGCTGTATGATAAAGAAAAACAATGGCACTGAATTTAAAATTAAAGACCTGGGGTCACAAGTCCTGGTTTGTGACCTTGGACAAGTCATTTCCATCTCTTAACATTAATTTCATGATTTGTTAAATAAGAGGTGAAGAAAGAATACTGCATTACGTCTAATGTACTCCCTAGCTTAATATCTATTATGCAATGATTGAGAACATTAGCTTTCTAGATAGCTATTATCTAATTGATCATTACTGACTTAATAAAACTATTAAATATTTTTCATTAACCTTCCAAAAGATATTTGAAAGTCTCTTATTCTATCATAAAATTACTATGTATACATGGAAACTTTAAAGATAAAACTTGTATTTCAGAACAAGGATAATAGTATAGATGTTTCTTCATTTTGAGAGTTTGTTGGATCTATTAAAAATAGAAAACAAATTGATAATGCTGACTAAGGTTAATTATAAAATATTACCAGTATGAAACTGAATAACTATGGAAAATATAAGATTGAAATTAATTATGATTTAAAAGAAAACTTTTAAGTGAACCTATAGGCTAAATAGCCTACCTATATTTCAAACATTAGGCCAATTACGAATTATTTGAATATTTAGTGACCAAATCTCTAAGTACTTAAGCAAACAAACAACAATAATCTCAATGAGAATTTTCTTGTCGGAATTTTAAAATCAAGGGGTGGCTAGGTAGTGCAGTGAATAAAGCACCAGCCCTGGAGTTAGGAAGACCTGAGTTCAAATTTAACCTCAGACACTTAACACTTAATAGCCGAATGACCTTGGGCAAGTCACTTAACCCCAATTGCCCTGCCTTCTCCCTTCCCAAAAGCAAAAAAAGAAAAGAAAGAATGTTAAAATCAAGATAAAAATATATCACAATATGGACCTGTTTCACAGGCCACCTTGAAGGGGTAATGGACATTCACGTGCTTTTTGAGGATTCAGTTGGCACTGAGGTTAACAATTATGTGAAAATTTCTATAATGGTGTAGAGGGTTCTAGGAGAAAGACTTGGGAGAAGGGTCCAATGGGAATAATTTCAATCTTAACCTTAAACTATAGCAATATGAGCCAAACCCTGTTAATAATACAGTCTAACTGGGGTGAAAATGTTTGTGACCAGTGACTGCTGAACCTGGCAGATGAGAAGGGTGAGAAGATCCTTCTTATCCAAAAATCAAATTCCTTCTATGGCTCAGAGATGAGAAGAAAGCAGTTTCTCTTCTTTGGACATTTCTCTGGAATTTGTGCTTCACTTCTTTTCTGTGCGAGGAAGGGGTTAAATAAGGAAAGCCCTTATTCTTCTGGTAGCTGGCTATGCCACAGTAGGGCACACTTCTTTATTTCCTCCCTTATGATTTCCACCCATTCCTTTACCACAATTCGTGCTAATGCAATATAAAATATAGTAACATTTGATAATATTTTTTTGTGTAATGTGGATAATAGACATAAGGAACCATAAAATCTGCAATAATTTGTGGAGGAAAATACTGAATGAGGCAGCAGTTGACAAACAGGCTCTTCCTGAAAACTTCAAAATATGATGGTGTTGTTTATGACTCCTCTAAGCCAACCCAAGGTGATAAGCAGGAAAAATAAAAATAAAGAGAACAATTCATAAACTGAATCTTCATTCCCAGTAACTATATTATCTCTCTCTCTATCCTTTCTCTACCATGCATTTTTTTTTCCTATCTAACATTTTAGTAAGCTAAAAAGTCATGGACCAATGTGGGAGGGTGGGGGGAATAGAGAAGAGAGAATGTGGAGTGAATAATTCTCCTCAATTTCTCTACTCATAATCCTAGACTCCACAACATGTAGGAAAATCTAACATACTAGCAATGCTACACTGTAAATGATAGCACACTGTAATCCAAAATGGTATAATAGCAAACATTTAAATATATGACAAAGTTGTTGAAAAGCTTATCATATTTTGTAGATCACAAAAATAATTGATTCTTAAATGTGAATGCAACTTGAGGAAGTAATTTTCTCTTTAATTTTGCTTTATATAGCATAATTTCCAAACAGTCCTGAGCTGATGAGTTTGTCTTGTTTAAAAAAAAAAATCACCAGAGACAGTTTCCAAAGCCTTTTTTAATAAAACATTTATTGTCAGGAAATTCTCTCTTTTAAAAATCCATCATGTCTCAGATAATAGTCCTTTCATATTTGTTTGTCCTGATTGTAAATGTAGGCAACGTGTTCTCCATATTCTGAATAATGAATTTTCATTTACTTGAATATCATTAAGATACAGTCAACCTTCTTTAAGTTAAGAATTTTAATTATCTTATTTTTTCATATTTCTTATTTCCTATTTTTTCATTTTTGTGAGCTTCTTTTGTGAGCTTCTTGTGACTTAATTACTTCATGTCTTTGGTAGGATGTGATGTCTAGACAATGAAGTGGGATTCCAAAAGTTTGATGATTTCTAAATACCTTAAGAATGTCACCTTGAAATTTCCAGGAAGAGTCTTTTGTTCAAGCTGCCTCATCCAGGACGTTCTTCCACAAATTATTCCAGACTTAATATTCCTTATTTCTATTTCCATATCACACATAAACAAATAGCCGGTGTTATTATCTTTTCTATAAAGCTAGCATAAACAGTGGGAAAGGAAGGGATGGAAATCACAAGGGAGGAGAGAAAGGAGTGTACACTGTTGGGGTGTAGTCACTTGCTAGAGGAACAAGGGATTTCCTTACTTAATTCCTTCCTCTCACAGAGAAGAAATGAAGCACAAATTCCAGAGAAATGTACCAAATAAGGGAAACTGCTTTCCTCTCATCTCTGAACCACAGGCAAAGGAATTTCTCTTTTGAACAAGAATGATTATCTCATCCACAGAGGAATACAAGTCTACATTGGCAACAATGTGTGTACTAATTCACATTATATGTTATCAACCATGAAGTTGACAGATTGTAGAACCTAAAAAACAACCTATATCATTTTAACAAATTTATTTTGGAGCATAGTGAAAAGGTAGTATTCTGGATCTGTGATTACATCAGTATAGAAATTCGCATTGTGGAAACACCCTCCCAGTGCTGATAATCTGTAACTTTTTGTCTTAGTTGCCATAAGATAAGGAACTTATCTGCTATCATATAGTTAACATATCAGAGGCAGGATTTAAACTCAGATTTTCCTGCCTCTAATACCAACTTTCTATCCATATGCCATCCTACCTGCTAGGATATTGTCTATGATATACTATTTACGCCTCTACTGTCATATTGACATTTCACTAGCAAATTATATCCTGATTGACTTTTAATTTGTGTTCTTAGATTTTGAAAATCATTAAAAAATTTTTTTACAAAGGTAGTGCCTGTAATTAATACCAATTTTTTTCTGGTCATTTATTTATTTTAATTCTAGTCTAATTTTATTTTTGCTATTATAACGAGTGTCCTTTATGCCACTAAAATATTACATTACATATGATACGATATTGATATTTGCTGTGTCCTTCAAGGTTGACTTTGATTAAAAGATAATTCTTTAAACTTGATTTTAAAACCTAATAATTTCTTTGCCATTTAGTATATCACATAAGATTGAATAAAAGATACATAGCTAAAATTCCCTCTAATTTGATCAGCCCCACTAACTTGTAACTGAAATAGAATTATAAGGTTTATTTTTCACAAAATGAAAATAGTCCTGTTATCCAATCCATTTTTTTTTCTTTTAGGTACACTGGAGCATTGCTGTGACTCTTTATTTACCACATTTTTATTACAATCTTACTATGTGTAAGGCATTGAGCTGAGGGAAATACTTGTACAGTCTTCTAGGAGAGATAAGATATGTACAGTCATAATACAAATTAGAATCTGATCAATTTATAATAGAACATTCCTTGAATGTCCTGAGAAGGAAACTGTATCTGTTTTGGATCAGGAATGTTTTCATAGGAGAAGCATTATTTCAATTGGGTATCAAGAGATGGGTAAGAATTTTATGGACAGAAATTAGCAAAGAGTATTCTAAATATAGGTACTGGATGGTATGCACAAAAATACAAAGTTAATCAAACCTTTGGCATGTTTATGAAATTGTAAGAAATACATTTGAAATGGAAGTAGATTGTATATACAAGGGAATATAGACTATATAAGAGGAAAGGCAGGTTTGTGGGCATTTGAAAGTGTGCTATTAACAAAATTATCTCAAAGCAGTTCCGCTTTACATCCCTCAAAAGAGAATTTTAATTGGGACATATAAATTAAAAAAAATACTTTGTCATATACAGTTTTAACTATAACACTATCCTGTGGCATGGACCTTAGTGTTGTAGTGAAGCTTGATTATATTTTTAGCTGATTTTGGAGTGGATTTTTTTCTTAGCATTTTTGGAATCTTCATCATCATAATGTATACAAAAGTGCTATTTGAAATATTTTCTTATATTTTAAATTTAAGAACTAAATCAATCCATTACTATTCTTTAGATACTTCACCAATCCTTCATAAATTATAAAAGAAACACTATCTAGTTTTCCATTCAGTTATTCTATGGTTTTTAAATTTTTTGAGCTTTTTAAAGAATTTTAAATAGTGGTGTGGGCCTTTGTTAATACATTATTAATTTGTTTAGTCTTTGGAAACTCTAAGCCCTTAAAAACTTCAATGTTACTAAATTTATAATATCTAATTTTACTTGTACTGTCTTTTAGAAATTCCTATTATAATTTGTAAGGACATAAATTTCATATAAGATCAATATGTTGGTTCCATTCAAGGTAACAAATTGAAATAATTTTAGCCCAATCATTTCACGTTAAAGTCCCAACATATTCAAAGTTTCTGAATACTGTAATGATATGTGTTTTCTCAGGTTTAGAAATATTTCTCTAAGAGACTAGACTACAATTTATAGTACACGAACCCTTTTACTTTTTTAAAACATTAAAAAATGCTGAAAGAAATGTTCTTCCCTTACTTATGTTGGAATTACTGAAAATATTATGGAGCCTGACATACTGAGAATAGATTTAACATTAGATAGATTCTTTTAAAAATAACTTTCTAATATCACTATATTTTGACTCATAACTTATCATGAATGACAATAACTTGTAAAGTGTAAAAGAGCTGTGATATTTATAGTATATGGTGGTAGAATTATAAAACACACAAGCTTAAGTTCTTGCAATTTGGGGACTTGTAGATTCATGAAGCAGTAGCACAGCCATCTTATTAGCTATCTGTCTACCCACCCTTCTCTCTCTCTCTTTCTCTCTCTCTCCCCCTATCTCTGTCTGTGTGTCTTTTTATCCCTTTCTCTTCCTCATGTTGTTACTTCTCTCTCTCTCTCTCTCTCTCTCTCTCTCTCTCTCTCTCTCTCTCTCTGTCTCTGTGTGTATGTGTGTCTCTTTCTCCCTCTCTCGTTCTTTTTCTCTCCCCTCCACTCTCTCTTTTTCTAGAGGCTGGACCTAATATGAAGAACACCGTCTCACCTCTGTCTCCTGAAAAAAGTCATTGATATTTTTACTGGATAAAATAGAAAATGATTTCAAGCCACAAAGATGAACAATTATTCAACTGATGTCTTTGAAGAAACTTTCCACCTGAACCAAAAGCAAGAAGTCTGACATCACCAGACATTGGCTCCATCAAACTATATTCATCCCTGTTTAAGCTCAAATGTCTTTTCTGTTCTAGTTTTTTTTTTAATGTAATAAAGAAATACAACAAGTCTACATTAGCAACAATTTCTGTACTAATTCATGTTATGCATTGCCAACCATGAATTAACAGATTGTAGAACCTGAATAACATCTTATATCACTTTAAGAAATAAATGTTTTACTCTAAACAGAACTTATATGTTGATTGATTTATCAAAGAGCTCTTACTATATATAAATATGAAAATAACTATAATGTGAATGAAAAATATTATTTTACATTTATATACTGTAGTGACACAACTTGGAGTGTAAATTACTATGTAGAAATAAATCTACTTCCTCTATGACTAAAATAAAGCCTGTTCTGTGAGGAAACACTGCTAGTATTATAGCAGCCTCAAAAACAATCACACGCAAGAAACAGACGGAGGAGAAATCTCTTCACAAAAGTTGAAACTTCAGGAATCATCAAGGTAGGCATGTGAAGATTATTATATATTGGTATAAAATAAAGATTTCTATTCAATAGAACCCACATCAAGGAGACTTTAATGGTTTCAAGATATTGCTTCAGAAATGCCCAATTCATCAAATGGCACCTTGATTAGTAGAGAAAAAATATAAGTGATGTAACAACAACACACACAAACATATATATATGTATATATATATATATATATACACACACATATATATACATATATGCACACATACATGGGGAGAGAGAGAGGACAGATTGAGAGAGGGAGTTAGAGAAAGAAAGTGTTAGGATATCCATTAGTACTAAATATCAAATTAGATTTATCTTTAGGAACTCAAAAATTATAGCAACTAAATATCTCTTTCAGTTCAGACAGGGTTGATTAAGGCTTTAAAAACAACATAATTTTTATTTGACTTTATTAGAACATCAATTATTGTCTCTTGTGAACTTCAGTAGTCAGGTTGATACCAAGTAATAATCTTTTCCCTTCTAATCTCCTAGGATGAAGCCAATTGAAATGCTGGATAACGTGATAGTGTATTGGCTCAGTATTTGTAAAAGTTCCTAGAAATCTAGATGACCCACACTTAATGTATGTATAGGTAGATATAAACGAATGCAGTGTGGAGAGAGAGTAAAAGATAAATTAAGGTTGCTTATATGCAATACTAGTACTGTGCAATATTAAGAGAAAACAAGAAAGGCCAGGAGAATAATGTTTAGAAATGCTAAAGTAAAATTGGCAGGGGGGGGGGGGGGGATGTCCAAGAATAGTGCAGGATCGGCAGAAATAAATGGATTGGAACCAATAACAAAGGAGCATTGGAGGAAATAGCCACACCAAGGAAACTATAGATCAAATTCAATGTAGGTACTTATAATAACAGGAGCCAGACAAAGTGATTGGACATAGGTTTTAACTGGAATAGAGAATTCAATTGATTAAATTTGCTCTTTCAATGTAGTATATCACCTTCTTTGCAACTCATATCTTAGATAGTTGTCCCAGTCTTCCAAAGGCAGATCTCTATTCAGAATGCCATGCTGCTTCTTATGTTTTCAAATACAAATATGATATGGTTATAAAACATATATATATATACATATAATAATAGGCATGTATATAAATGTGTGTTTATTTAGAAGTAAAGAATATTCTTTGCTCCCTACAGTTACTTCAATGTTCTCCTTCAGTCTCCATCACTCAGGAAACTCTCCTTTGAGGTCCATTGTAGTCACATCTACCACTCAATGAAAATCCTTTCAACTATTGTTTACACACCTCCATCTGGGTCACTCCTCTTCCTTTCTCACTGAGTTTAATACCTGGCTCATAATATGTTTCTCCTCCTTAACTCCTGATCTCATACTGGGGACTTCAACATGCATATTGACTCTCCTCAGTTCCTAAACCTACTCACCTACTGAACTCTCCACCTCCGTCATACACAAAGATACTTTTGATCACCCATAAATGAACCACTTCCATTTTCAATAAATCCCAAATCTACTTATCAGACAATGATCTATTGGCTTTTCATATCTCCCTCTGCTTTCCCTTACCAAACACTTCTCTTTCTAATAAAGTTATCTCTAATCTCTTGACCCTTCAGTTCTTTCAGGGAAGAAACATATCCTCTATGACAATCACTTTCATCTTTCATCATCTTGACCACTTAACCAGTTCAACTCTACACTGTCTACGCTTCTTGAGTCCTGACTGTGTTATTATATGAACAATTGTGTGGGGCAGCTAGGTGGCACAGTGAATAGAGCACCAGCCCTGGAGTCAGGAGGACCTGGGTTCAAATCTGGCCTCAGACACTTGGCACACTTACTAGCCATGTGACCTTGGGCAAGTCACTTAATCCCAATTGCCCTCCCCCCCAAAAAAAGCAAAAAAAAAAAAAACAATTGTGCCCTGGCAAATCCTAGATTTGAATCACCCCTACCATCTACCACTACACACATACTGCTGAAGATAGGTGAAGAAAAAGATGTAATCGTTTTGACAGGGTTCCCTACAAATTGATGTTACATTATCTTAATTGGGCTCTAATTATTGTTAAGCAATCCTTCCTTATCAATTCACTATCCTACTCTTTACAGCAGCCTTTCCAAAACTTTTCATCCCTTCTCAAATCTCACATGACTTCCCCTCTCCCATGCTCTCAGCCAAGAATTTTGCCTCATATTTTTCAGAAACACAATTTAGGTATCATTCCCAACCTCTTGCAATCTCTTGCTGCCACCTCCCAACAAACTGTGGTCAAGGTGTATCCATTGGTACGTTGCAACATCTCTCCAATATGACCCACTCTCTCCTCTGATACTGTCATAACCCTGGTGCAGGCCTTCATCAATTCATTCGTAGACTATTGCTATAGCCTACTTGTGGGTCTGCCTTCCTCAAGCTTATCCACACTCTCATCTATCCTCCATTCAGCAGCCAAAGGGATTTTCCTAAATCTTACCATTTCAGCCTCAATAAACTCCACTGGATCACCATGACCTCCACCATCAATACAAAATCCTATGGTGCTCAAAGCCCTTCATAACCTTCCACCCTCCGTGACCTTTCCAGTGTTCTTAAATCTTACTTTCTGCCATGTACTCTTTGTTACAGTGACACTTGCTGTTCCTCAAACAAGACACTCTGTCTCTTGGTTCTAGGTATTTTCACTGGCTTTTATCCATACTTAGAATGTTTTCTCTCCTCCTGTCTGCCTATTGGCTTCCCTAGATTTCAACTAAAGTTTGAACTAAAGTTTCAACTAAAATCCTATCTTCTAGAGGAATCATTTTCCAACTTCTTAATTCTAGTGCCTTCCTTCTTTCAATTATTTCCTGTTTTCCCTGTATTTTGCTTGTTTGTACATATTAGCTTGCTTTTTGTCTCCCTTATTAGAATGTGAGCTCCTTGAGGGCAGGAACTGTCTTTTGCCTCTTTTTGTAACTTCAGCACTTAGCATAGTGTTTGGCACATAGTAGGCACTTAAATAAATGTTTATTGACTTACTGACTGAAAGATATGTATGTTTTTATGTGCACAAATACATACACAAAGTTGTATATACATATGTATATATACACCGATACATATACATTTATATGTGGATATATTGGTTGTATTATATTTAAAAACTTCATTTTGTGGCAGCAATAATTATATTTGAAGTTGCAAAAAGAGGGAAATAAATTTTAACTCCTTTATGAAGAAAACAGTTGTCATGGTCGAGAGAACACAAAGATTGAAGTACTAAAGACCAGAAAAAGATAATTTTTAATTATGATAATTGCTTTTCATTCATAGCTATGCCAATATTGTTGTCAGAAGAAATCCAGGAGATCCTGTAATATCTGTACATCTTCACCAGAGAGTAAATCAAGTACCAACTTGAAAGTCTCATCCTCATTAAAGGAATGAAGAATTTTAATAAATAATTATGCTGACAAATTGAGAATTATAGAAATTTCCAAATAGATATGAAATACTGCACTCCCACCTTATACCATGTCACATGTCATGAAAGCTTAAGAAATTCATTCAAGAGATGGGGACTTCAATGGAAAGGCTCCTGTCTTATACCTTACTGAAAACCTATGGATTTTAAACAATGCTAGACTTGGAAAAAAATAAATTGTTCATCAAAGGTAACATTATACAGTGTCACAAAATTTCATTTTCATAATAAATAATTTAAATGTTAACATAATAGCTAGCACTTCTTTATCAGTTTTAGGATTGCAGAACATTTGACATTTATTATCTCATTTGATTCTCACAACAAAATTGATGTAGGTGCTATTATTTACCCCATTTTGCAGGTGAAGAAATTAAGAAGTAACTTGCCCAAAGTCTCACAACCAGGTGTCTGAGGTAGGAATTTGAATTTTTGAAGTCTTCCTAATTCTGAGATGGGATGATTCAGGAAAAAAGTTTCTGATCATTAAAGATTTGCAATTTCCAAAAGAAAATACACCCAATTTTCCTCCTTATCTTTAAATCTTGTTCTATCTTTATTGTTCCCCTACCTACTGGTACGCTCTTTCTCTACCTTGTATTGAACTTTCATATATTCATTTTGTATTAATTCTATATGTATGTGTATATTTATGTATGTATTTGTGTATATATACATATCTATTTATGTATATGCATACATACATAGTTCATTGTACATAATTATCCCCAAATGGGAATTATTTTGTTGACACCCACCTCCATCTTGCAGATTATTAGACTAAACTCTACACAATAGTTATAGATATTTTAGAAGATGCTCTAAACACTTCTGTGACAATACAAAATAAATGATGTAATTTACAAGATGGAACATTTGGAAGACATCATCTTTAGATAATTCCTCTTTGATTTGGACTCTGCTGGATCTCCTCAGCAACAGTGATAAACACTTTTGGAAAAGAAACATCACCCTGTTCAATATTTTATGGATACTACTGATTAGAGGGATGACTTTGCTTACTTGGCTCTCTTGTCAAAGTTATTTTAAATTGATTTCACTATTTCTTCTCATCATATTGTGAGATGATACTAATTAAAATCATTAATGATTTTCTCTGCACTATCATAAAAATGAGTTTACATTCTAAACATGTTAGCCTTGGATTTTTTTTTTTTGCTTCTCTCTCCTTGGCTGAGTCAGAAGCTTGCTAATGAAGTCATTTGAACACCCTTGTGGTCTCCTTGTGTCAATTTATTTATGTCAGTTAAAATTCCATATGAAATTATGTTTTAGTGCCTGTCTTTTTCTTTTATATAAATCTCAATGATTTATGTAAATAATTCATATTATAAAATTTTAATTGACCACCGTGTTTTGTTTTAACTTTTGTCCTTCTAATTTTATATAAATTATGATCTCTAAGCAGTCAATGATCTGAATGTAAAAATATTTTTGACATATCAATGATTGTTTTTCCTTTTTTTATAACCAATGTCATTATTTGTAATGTTATTTGGTTCCCAATATGCTCAGTACTTTCTGATTCTCTTCAGGACAAAAGAATTCATGATATATAGAGGTGAAATTTCTGTGTAATTCATATCTTTGGCACTTGTCATTCATTCATTCATCCTCTCTCTCTCTCTCCCTTTCCCTCTCTCTCTCTCCATATATATTCACACATATACGTGTGTGTGTGTGTGTGTGTGTGTGTGTGTGTGTGTGTGTGTGTGTGTGTGTGTGTGTGTGAGATGGACATCTTTATATGAAGGTAGGGGAAGGTAACTTTTAGGACTTTAACCCTGCTACAATTGTACAATTGAATATGCCCTTCACTCTATACTCCACAAGAAAGAGAATACCTGTTAATTAGGTAGATTTAGGGACAGCTAATTTTGGCTAATTAGCCAATGGAAAGAAACTGCTCCCACTCTCAGCCACATGATAGACTGAAAAAGAATTTCTATTCCTGCTCCAGTCTTCCTTTTTCCCAGATACAGATCTTTGGAATCTCTCACATCTCAGTCTTAGGGGATCTTGACATGTGCCAAAACTTTGTTAATAATATACATAAGATAATTGAACATAACCTTCTTGGAGTCTGCTTCTTTCAGAGTTTTGTGGCATGGTAGAAGGGGGCGGAGTCAAGATGGTGGTGTAGGAGAAGGAAATCTTTGTGAGCTCCCCCATAACCACCTCAAACACCTATAAAATATGACTCTAAACAAATCTTAGAGCTCCAGAACCCACAAAAGGACAGACAAACAAAGTTTGCACAGAAGGCAGCCCAGTAGGTGGATGGAAAGGGTTCATTGCAGCATGCTGGAAACCCAGACCAGCACTGCATGAAACCCCAGCTGTAGCCCCTGGGCGGCCAAGAACAAGCCACAGCTGGAGCTTTCAGGAGAGTGGATCACCAGCAGTTGTGGTGGTTTCCAGAATTATCAACCCATAAGAGCCAAGGACAAAGGGAAAGGTTAGTGGAATTTGGCTAAATTTGGGTGAGAGGGTCTGGCCAACTGCCCCAGAGTTAGAAGCTGCTGAAGTGGCAGTACTGCAGCCACCTTGAAGTGATTGCTTCAGAGCTCCCAGCCTGCAGATTGCAGAGGGGCCAAGCAATCATTCAGAGGCTAAGTGCTCTTGCCATGACCTGCCTGGATGGGGATCACAGTCTTGGGTGGTGGTCCAAAGGTGCGTAATCAGTGAGCCAAAGCTGGTGGGGGCTGCAGCAACAGTGGCCTCCTAATAGCTCCAGCAGCTGCAAAAACCCCAGTGATTTGGGACAGAGCTCTCCCCTCTGAAAGCAGAGTTCTATGGAGCCCAAAAGCCAAGTAATTGACTGGCAACATGAGCAGGAAAAGGAAGCAAAGCAAGCCCAGCAATGCAACTTTAGATTCCTTTTTGGGGGACAAAAAGGATAAAAGCATAGAATGGGAGGAAGACAACACAGTCAGAACTCTTGCACCAAAAGCTTCCAAGAAAAATGTAAATGGGTTACAAACCATAGAGGAACTTAAGAAGGATTTTGAAAACCAAATAAGAGAAGCAGAAGAAAAATTGGGGAGAGAAATGAGAATGATGCAAGAAAATAATGAAAAGTGAATCAACAACCCAAATGAAGAAAATAACACCTTAAAAATAAAATAACTCAAATGGCAAAAGAAGCCCAAAAAGCCAATGAGGAGAAGAATGCCTTAAAAAGTTGAATTTCCCAGATGGAAAAAGAATCTCAAAAGCTTTCTGAAGAGAATAATTCCTTCAGAATTAGAGTGGAGCAAATGGAAGCAAATGGCTATTATGAGAAATCAAAATACTATTAAACAGAACCAAACAAATGAAAAAATAGAAGGCAATGTGAAATATCTCCTTGAAAAAAACACTGACCTGGAAAATAGATTCAGGAGAGACAATTTAAAAAGTATTGGACTACCTGAAAGCCATGATCAAAAAGACAACCTAGAAATCATCCTTCAAGAAATTCTCAAGGAAAATTGCTCTGATATTTTAGAACCACAAGGCAAAATAGAACTTGAAAGAATTTACCAATCACTTCTGGAAAAAGAACCCAAAAAGAAAACTCCTAGGAATATTACAGCCAGGTTCTGGAGTTTCCAGATCAAGGAGAAAATATTACAAGCTGCCAAGAAGAAACAATTTAAATACTGTAGAAACACAATCAGGATAAGCCAGGATCTAGCAGCTTCTAGATTTAAGGGATTGAAGGGCCTGGAATATGATATTCTGGAGATCAAGGGAGCTAGATTTAAAACCAAGAATCACCTGCCCAGCAAAACTGAGTATAATGTTTCAGGGGAAAATATGGTCATTCAAAGAGGTGGAGGACTTTCAAGAATTCTTCAGGAAAAAACTAGAACTGAATAGAAAATTTGACATTCAAATACAAAAAGCATGAGAAGGTAAACATGGAAAAGAAATCATAAGGAACTTATCAAAGTTGAACTATTTACATACTAACATGGAAAAATGATAAGTATAACTTATGAAACTTTTCTCAGTATGAGGATAGTTGAAGGGAATATATATATATATATATATATACATATATATGTATACATACACATATGGTCTATATGGGAGGGTATATATGCATATGAATACATATGTGAGTGTGTGTATATATGTATACATGGATAGAGAGCACAGGATCAATTGAATAGGAAGGGATGATATTTTAAGAGGTGAATTTGAGAGGTGGCAGAGGAATGAAATGAGAGGAGACAGGGAGAGACAAAATGAGGTTAACCATCTCATATAGAAGAGGCAAGGGAAAACTGTTACAACGGAGAGGAAGAACAGGAAGGCATAAGGGAATGGCTCAACCTTACTCTCATTGAATTTGGCTTAGGGAAGGAATGACATACACTCTAAATTGGGTATCTTGCCCTGCAGGAGAGTAGGGGGGAAGGGAATGAGAGCAGGGATGATGGAAGGGAGGGCAGGTTGGCAGGGAGGATTGTTAGAAGCCCACACTTCTGTAAAGGGACAGGGATAAAGTAGAGAATGGAACAAGTGGAGGGCAGGATAGGAGGGAGGGAAATATAGTCAGTCTTTCACAATATATTCATTGTGGAGATATTCTGTGTAACTATATATGGGCGGCTTGTATTGAATTGCTTGTCTTTCCAGTGTCTGTCCTCAGTGGGTAACAAGGGAGGAAGGGATAGAATCTGGAATTTAAAGTTCTAAAATCAAATGTTAAAAAAACTATATATATACATATATACATATATATGTGTGTGTGTGTGTGTGTGTACATATATATATGTGTGTGTACATATATATGTACACACACACACATAATTATTATTATTTACATGCAACTGGGAAATGGGATATGCAGGCACTGGGGTAGGGAGATCCATCTTGTCCTACTGGGAAGTCAGAGGGGTGATGGGGGAGGATATAGGAGTGAGCAGATTAGGGGAAGGGGTATACAGTGGGATTGCTGTTTTGGGGTGGTGGATAGGGGAAGGACAGGAAGAAAATTTGTAACTCAAAATCTCATGGAAATGAATGATGTAAACTAAAAATTAACAAAAGTTAATATACAAAAATTATGGAAGAAAAAATATAATACACATACACATATATACACACATACATAATGTGTGTATATGCCTATGCATATATACACATACATTGTGTATGTGAGTACACGAGTGCACACACACACTTTATCTATTGCTACTGCCACCATGGTATGTAGTCCTTTGTTTCTACATCTTTGAAAGTAACTTCTCAACAAATTTTCCTATTTCTCCTCCTAATTAGAATATGCCATATACTAATTATATGTAGCATACACACACACACACACACACACACACACATACACAGAGGCACACACACATAATATGTCATTGCCACAGTAAACTTTGTTATACATATATCTGGTCACTCCATAGCTCAAAAATTCTCAGTGTTTTCATGAAATTTAAATATCTCTTCATTTTAATGCCTTTAGCTATGGTCTCAGCCTCATTATATATCATTTACTTCCTCATTCCAACAAAAATAGACAACTATTTCCCTTCTGATAATGATTCAGGCATAGATGACTCAATGACTTTGTTCAAGGATGTTTTTCATCCCCCTCTTCATCCACTGCATTCCTGCCCATTCTTAAAGAAAATGAACTTAAACGCCACCTTTCCATGAAATCTGTCTGATTCCTCCAGCTGGTAACAATCTTTCACTTCAGACCTCATACAGTACTTTGTTTTGCCATTTCTTTGTGCTTTTAGGTAATAACATACATCATTGCTATCTTTTTAAAATCTCTCCACTATCTTTCAAAGTCCATTGTTGCAGGGAATATTTCCTAGAAGAATTTCATATATCTCCCAGAATATATACAATGCTCTGTATCCAGTAGTCATTCAATAAATGCTTATTGAATAAGTGAATCATCAGTCTGTAATAGTTCCTTTTTATCTCACTGTATATTTCTTAAGTCTTTCCCTCTTCGTTTTGAGTTGAACATAGTAATAGTCACAGAATAACACAAAAATGAACTTCTAAAACATAATGGTGGAGATGGAAGATGGTAAGATGAAAATCTGGACATTTTCTCCAATTCACACATTCCTGTATAACAATTATCCACAAAAGGTAAAGCAATTGCAGCTATCTCCAAGGTCCAAGACACCAACAACCCTAATGAGTTAATAACCTTCAATTAGAGAAAACTAATTCCTATTCTCCAATGTGCTCACTTGCTTACTCACCACTCCCTTGCCAGCTCTAGTGGTAGTTTTATACAACTGTACCCACAGGCTTGTGTTCTGGGAACATCAGTCTCTGCCAGTTTTCTCTTCTGTCTCCCTGCCCTTACTTCACCATTTTGAGACAACAAACAACAAAACTAAACTGTGACCCACTCCAAGACCATGTTAAAGCAGTGGTTGCACAGGAAAGCTGAAGTAGCTGGAGTGGCAGCCTAGCAGAGTTCTGTGCTACAGCAGCTCAGCTGGATAATTAAGAAACAGAGAGAACTGGGGCAGGGCATATGTGTGTGTGTGTGTATGTGTGTGTGTGTGTGTGTGTGTATGTGTGTGTGTGTGTGTGTGTGTGTGTGTGTGTGTGCGCGTGTGCACACTGGCAGAGACTGAGGCTGGATGAGATAGGCCTTAGGTCCAGGTCTCAAAGAATCCACCCTTAAATGAGAAAGGGTCAAAAAGGGAGCCATAGTGGAATATAAAGACTGAAATGGCCAAATATCTCAGGAAAAGAAGTAGTAAAAGACCATAAGAATGGCAAGATAAACAAAGAAGGAAGTTATTAATAACAGAAAATAATATGGTCTCCAGTTCATCTAAGAGAATCGAAACATTTCTGAATAAATATTGTGAGATAAAAGGAAATGAATCAATGCCATAATAAAAAAAATACAGCAAAATTGCTCAGAACCTCAGAACACAAAAGCTAAAATGCCAATCAAAAAAAGTCATAGATCCTGGAGGGTGAGGGGAGGGGAAGGAATGCAATAAAAGAATAATCTAAGGGACAAGGAGAAATATCTTTAAAAATAAAGAAAAGTAAATTTGAATAATGTCAGACCATTCCATACCTAACGGAAAACACAAAAAGGAATGGAATAGTATGTTTCCAAAAAATCAAGTCATTCCAGATAGAATGGAAAGTGATATACCCTTCATTTTCATCATTCAAAAAGAAGACAGACTTTTAAAAAAAAAAGTCATTTGAATCAGTCCTTCAAAGGAAACCATACATGAGCAGATGATTTATTTTGCAAACTCCCAAGATAAAAGAAATACAAGAAGAGCAAATAAATATAGCAACCAAGGAAAACACAAGCAATGAAATGAAATAACCCCCAGGCTGAAGGGGGAAACTAAAAAAAGAAAAATACTCATGAAGTTAAAAAAAAACAACAGAACAACAAAATAACGTCAAATGCATCATTTAGGAATTTTTTTTCTAAGAAATTTATGAAGGAGCAAAAGTGACTGTGAAACTTAAAATAGAAATGATGGTGAAATGACCAGAAACACCAAAGGCTAATCCTCACAACAACCCCACATACAAACGATTCATTTGGGTTTTGTTGTTTTTCTTTGTTTGTTTGTTTGTTTTGGAAGAGGTGTAAAATGAAGGATTGGAATGTATACATGAAAGGAGAAAGGAGAGAAAGAAGATAGGATGTATTTATTTAAGTTGATGGTGAAGAATGCAGAAAAATAATTGTAGTAATTTCTCAGAAATAGGAAGAGATTACAGGAAAATGGGTGAGGTGGGAAAGGGAGTGATTGAATCATAGCTGTGGGGAAGGAAGAAAATTTTGATTCATTGCTAGGAAGTGTAACATTGAGGAACCTAAATATTCAGGTAGGAGAATAACTTGCTATAATGGGGAGATAAGAATTATTACAAAAGATATAAATGTAAGGAATTTGGTGCTTAGAATTCTACAATCTCTTAGAGAGTGTTAGACCTCAATAGATTATATCCTACCCAGGAGAAAAAAAAATCAGATCTCCTTGGGATAATTGACATGCAGAAGGTTGGGAGGGCTTGGAGCCATAGAGGACATTTTGTTGCAAATAGGGAACAATTATCACAGGGAGGTTTGGGAGTAGTAAAGAACTACACAATCTGGAACAAAGGAAAATTTGTCCCATAGGGCAATACTTCGATCTTCTCTATTTCTTCCAGGAACAAATACTTGTAAGAGTAATGCACAACATTGGAGGAGACAGCAATATCCATAACAAGAGAACAGAAGGGTTAGAAAAGGGAATTCAAAATAGGTACCTTAGAAGTATTAATTTAAAGTAACAAAAAAAACCCCAATGAATGAAAGTTTGGAATTGACAGAAATGGAAGAGAAGGCATTGTGATAAACAAATACTGCTTCAAGACCTCTGCAGAAAATATAAAAAAGAGGTCAAAGAGGAGAAGAGAAAAGTGAATTTCGCTTAATTCCTTTTAGGAAAAAAAAAAGGGAAGAATTATATGACTAGATAAGTGGAGGAAAGAAATAAACAATTATCGAGTTAGCCAAAACGTCAAACTAGAGAAAGGGGTGACAAATGAGAAGGAGAAAGGTTTGAGGAGAAGGAAGAAATCTACATACATAAAGTTGCTATAAAGTAGATTAATAAAAAATAATCAGAGACAAAGTACTATCTTCAAAGAAGAGGAGGAAAAACATCTTATTTAAGAAAAAAAGACAAATGGAGGAAAATATAAACCTGGCTCTCATACCTTTAAATGTGATAGATTAATAATCCAATAAAATGAAAAAGGGGTTATTCAGAAAAGAAAATCTGTTAGTTAAATAAAAATATTTAAAAGGCAAAAAAAAATTACAGAATAAAAATGAGGGATTGGAACAAAACCATGGCTGCTTTCTTCCAAGCCTCTTGCTCTCTTTGTACACAATGAAGAGCCTGTGTCCACTCCTCAGTTTACCTTGGGTCTGAGAGCCTGAAATGCGGTAATAGGCAACAAAACTTCCAACTGATATCTGTTCTTCTATGCTGTTTTAGGAGACAGTGTCCTGATATCAATATGGAAGTGCCCTAGTATGTGTCTGGGACCTCCAGTTGCTCCTATCTGAATTCTGGATTGCTCTATGGGGTCACACCTTGCCTGACTTCTGTCTGCAGCCTGCTCATAATTCCCTGTTTCCCTGTATTGACTTGAATGGGAAAAATAATTCACAGCGACTTTTTTCTTGCATTTTCCCATCAGGATTTGATCTAGTACATTTTCTACTTTTGTTTACAGGAGTGTTGATGTTGTGGTTTTTTTTTGGGGGGGGTAATGCAGTGAACTTTCCCAATAAATAAAGGATTAACCTTACTCTCCCCATTGTAATTGAATATAATTCTGGAAATGTAGAGAATAGCAACAAGATAAAAGAAAGAACTTGAAGGTATAAAATAGGAAAAGAATAGATAAAGTTATCTGTCTTTGCAGATTAAATGGTGTTTTGTTTAAATAGTCCTATGGAATCAGCAAAGATAAGTTACAGGGTACAAAGTAAACATACACAAATAAATAGCAATTCTATGTAAGTATAAAAAAATCTAAAACATCAATCAAAAGAGAAATCCCACTTCATACTTCCACACACAAAAACACTAAAATAAATAAAATACATGATGATAAATCTATCAAAGCATGCAAAATAATGATACAGATTCCATTAAAAAGTTCTCCTTAAAGAAATAAAGAACAGCTTAAATAGCTAGAGGAAAGTTGGGTTATAGCTAGGTCCTACGAAGATGTATTTTAAAATTTCTATTATTTGTTTATTTTTAATATTTTTTCATTTGAAATTGAGTTTATCCTTCCATCCCACATCTCCTTTACCTAAGAAGGCAAAATTAATTATATTAATTATAGATGTGAAGTCATGCAAAAATGTATTTCCTAATATGGAATTTCAATAGAAGCAAAAAAAAAAAGAGCAAGAAAATTATTCTTCAGTTTTTACTTGGAGTTCATCAGTTCTCTCTCTCTGGAGACAGATTGCATTTTTTTTTTCATCATGAGTCCTTGGAATTGTCTTGGAACTTTGCATCATCAATTCATGCAAATCTTTCCAGGTTGTTCCTTTTCTGAAACCACTCCCATATTTATTTCTTATAGCATAATAGTACCCCATCACAATCACATATCATAGCTTATTTAACAATTATCCAATTGATGAGCATCCTTTCAATTTCCAAATCTTTGCCACCACAAAAAGAGCTTCCAATATTTTTGTACACATGGGTACTTTTCCTTTATCTTTGATTTCTTTGGGAAACAGATTTGTAAGTGGTATTGTGGGGTCAAAGGGTATGCATAGTTTTATAGCTCTTTGGAAATAGTTCCAAATTGTTCTTCAGAGTGATTGGACCAATAATAAACCAATGGTTTATTAGTGTTTCCTCATCCCTGTTATGGGAATCTGAAGATCTTCCCTGACCTTAGGCCCTTTGATAGACTTAAGTGGCTCTGAGAACCTTCCCTGATTTGAAAGTATAGTCTGCCCCCTAAAAGGCTGAATGTGGCTACACGGAGCCTGTGGTGGGAGGCTTGTTCTTCAGGAATGCCCACACCTTATTACTTTGTGATTGGGGAGTGGGTGAAGAGAGCTGTGACATTCTCTGATGCAGGAGAAGGCTATATATACCCTTATGTGAGGTTTTGCTTTGGGGCTCACTTTGGAAAGAGTTGTGTGATTTGGCCAGATGAGACTCTGGGAGGCCATTGAGCCCCCCGGCTTTGAAAACTCAGATGTTGATATTTCCCTCTCTGGTAACTGACTAGGTATGGATGTAATGGTCAGATGGCTGGAAGCCCATCTACTGATCTGTTTCTTTGTCTGCTTGTAACTTCTGCTTTTAACTTGTGTTTATATTCTGTTTGTATCATCTGAAATTCAGGGTGCTGACTTTTTCCCCTGAACTAGGTAAATGATATATGTTGGATTGATTAAAGTAGGATTGTTAACCCATTTTGAGTTGCTTTCCCTTAGAAAACCAGATCTAAGAACCTGTGCTAGCAGCCATCCTGGGTATGCTAGGGTGCTTGCTGATACAATCCCCCATCCGCTCCAGCATTTGTCATTTCTGATAGGTATGAGGTGGTACTTCAGAGCTGTTTTAATTTGCTTTTCTCTAATCAATAGTGATTTAGAACATTTTTTTGTTCATATGAATATAGACAGTTTTAATTGCTTCTTTAGAAAACTGCCTGTTCTTGTCCTTTAACTATTTATCAATTGGGGAATGGCTCATATTTTTTTTTTATAAATTTAGGTTGTACCCCATATATTTGAGAAATGAGTCCCCTTATCAGAAAAAAAAACATATTGTAATTTTTTATATTATTTCTTATCTATGGTACCTTTTAGAAAAATGTAGCTTCCTTGCTTATCTTTTAAAATTAGGTCTATTTTTGTTTTTTAACTTTGTCTATGATCATGATTTTTTTTTACATCTTCTGAAATACAATAGATTCTGCTCCATCTGCATCAAGTATGTCTCTTATGAACAACATAGTGTTGGATTCTGGTTTAAAATCTAATCCATTTTCCTCTTTGCTTCCATTTTATGGGTGAGCTTATCTCATTCCCAATTATAGTTGTAATTTCTAATTTTACTCTAAATCCTGTTTTCTTCTGTATATCCTTCTCTCTTTTTATCCTGTCCCTTCTAAATAGGCTGTTTTGCTTCTGGCCTCTGCCTCCCTTAATCCATCTTCCCTTTTATCACACCCCTTCCCATTTCTCAAACTACATATATATTTACATATCTTATCTATATTTCTTCTTGCCTTACCTTACCTTACCTCACCTCACCTCATCTCACCTCATCTCACCTCACTTCAACTCCTCTTGTCCCTCCTCATCTTGCTTTGTCTGTCTTGCCTTGTCTTGTCTATCTTTCCTCTTTGAACCAATTCTGATAAGATCGAAGTTCGAGCATTGCCTGGCACCCCATCATTTTTTCCTCCACTAGAAAAGCTCTTCTTGTGCACCTCCTTTATGTGAGAAAAGTTTTTTTCCATTTTACTTCTTCCTAACCACTTCTAGTTCACCCCTCATTCTTACCCTCTCTATTTTTAATCATCCAAATATAATTGACTCACACTCATGCACTCAGCAACATAGACTCCTTCTAACTGCCCTAATAATGATAAAGCTCTTAGGAGCTACATGTATCATCTTCCCATATAGAAATGTAAATAGTTTTACTTTCTTGAGTCTCCTTTGATGACTTCTTCATATTTACCTTTTTATGGTTCTCTTAAGTCTTGTGTTTGAGTGTTAGATTTTCTATTCAGCTCTGTTCTTTTCGTCAGGAATGTTTGAAACTCCTCTGTTTAATTAAATATACATTTTCCCCTGAAAAAAATGCTCAGCTTTTCTGCTGGTTATTCTTGGGTATAATCTTAGCTCTTTTGCCTTCAGGAATAGCATATTTCAAGTCTTCTGCTCCTTTAAGGTGAAAGGTATTAAATTTTGTGTGAGTCTGACTGTGGTTCCATGATATTTGATCATTTTCTTTCTGGTTGCTTGAGGAATTTTCTCTCTGACCTGGAAGACCTGGAATTTAGCTATAATATTTCCAGAGTTTTCATTTGCAATCTCAGGAGGTGATCAGTGGATTCTTTCAATTTCTATTTTACCTGATGGAAATATGATGTCTAGGCCCTTTTGCTAGAATCATGAAACCATGATAGTTTAATGATTCTTTATTACTTTTTCAATTACATGTAAGATCAATTCTAACATTCTTTTTTTTAATAAATATTTTGAGTTCCAAATTCCCTCTGTCTCTATCCTCCCCCCTCATTGGGAAGGCAAACAATTTGATATAGGTTATACATGTGCAGTCATACAAAATATATTTCCATAGCAATGTTGTGAAAAACATAAATTAAACCCACAAAAACATAGAAAGTAAAAAATGGTATGCTTTTTTCTCTATTCAAACTCTACTCCATCAGTTCTCTGGAGATGGATTGCATTTTTTGTAAGTCCTTTGGAATTGTCTTGGATCTTTGTATTGCTAATAACAGCTAGTCATTTGCAGTTGATTATTATACAATATTGCTGTCACCATTTACTGTGTACATTGTTCTTCTGGCTCTGATCAATTTGCTTTGCATCGATTCATGTAAGTCTTCCAAGGTTTTTCTGAAAGCAT
Source organism: Pseudochirops cupreus (assembly GCA_028627135.1). Taxonomy (NCBI): domain Eukaryota; kingdom Metazoa; phylum Chordata; class Mammalia; order Diprotodontia; family Pseudocheiridae; genus Pseudochirops; species Pseudochirops cupreus. Next base: position 325,756,094 of record CM053581.1, read on the forward strand.
CCTGCTCATTAATTTTTATAGCACAATAGTATTTCATCATATATACTGCAACTTGTTCAACCATTCCCTAATTGATGGACATCCCCTCAATTTCCAATCCTTTCCCACAACAAAAAGAACTACTATAAATAGTTTTATACATTTGGTCCTTTCCTTTCCTTTCCTTTCCTTTTCCTCCCTCCCTCCCTCCTTCCTTCCCTCTTTCTGATTTTCCTTCCTTCCTTCTTTCCTTCCTTTCTTCCTTCTTTCCTTCCTTCCTTCCTTCCTTCTTTCCTTCCATCCTTTCCTATCTCTTTGGGATTCAGACCTCGTGTTGCTGGGTAAAAGAGTATACCCAGTTTTATAGTCCTTTGGGCATAGTTCAAAAATGCTCTCCAGAACAGTTAGATCAGTTCACTCTCCCACCAATTGGTGTTCCATTTTCCCCACATTCCCACCACAAGGCATTTTCACTTCTGTCATATTAGACAACTTGATGGGTATGAGGAGGCACCTCAGAGTTGTTTTAATTTTCATTTCTCTAATCAATAGTGATATAGAACATTTGTCATATAAGATAGTCCAATATTTCTTAAATTGTGTCTTGATTTATTTTGTAGGTCAGTTGTTTTTCTGATGAGATAGTTCATATTTCTACTTTTTCATTTTTTTTTATTTTGTTTTATTGTTTCATGATGCCTCATAGCTTCTACTAGCCCAATTCTAAATTTCAAGGAATTATTTTCTTCAGTGAGTTTTTGTACTTTTCCCATTTGGTCAATTCTGCCTGTTAAGGAGTTCTTTTCATCAGTGAAGTTTTGTACCTACTTTTCCATTTGGCCTATTTTGTTTTCCAAGGAGTTTTCTTTTCTTTAGTGTTGTACCTCTTTTATCATTAGGTTAATTCTGTTTTTAAGGTGTTATTTTCTTTATTTTTTTGTCCCTCTTTTACCTAGTTATTGATTTCATTTTCACATTTTACTTGTATCACTCTCATTTCTTCCCCAATTTTCCTCAACTACTATTATCTTTCTTTAATTCTTGCAGAAATTTTTGTAGGGTTTGTGTCCATTTGGCATTTTTTCTTTGAGACTTTGGTTGTAGCAGTTTTCATGTTATTGTTTTCTCAGTTTATGTCTCTGTTTTCCCTGCCACCATAGTAATTTTTTGTGGTCAAGTTCTTTTGTTGTTGTGGTTTGCTTTTTTCCCCAGCCTATTTCTTGACTTTGAACTTTATGTTGAAGTTGAGTCCTGCTAATCTAGAAGTGAAGAGACACTGTCTTGAGCTTCAGACTTTTTAGTGTTACTCTTTTCAGAGCTTGTTCTGGGAGTCTTCAAGTTTTCAGCGCTTCCAAGGTGCTGTGTTCTGGGGAAAGATGTGATCCCTCTTCTCTTGGTCAGCACTCTGGATTTTACCCAAGAAAAATTTCTGCTCACCTGTAGCCACAAGCACTAACACCCCTTTTATCTCTGGAACTACAGCCACAAACACTAGTACTCCTATTGTCTCTTGAACTATTATTGGGTCCCCTGCTCTCCTGTAGCCACAAGTACAAATATTCTTCTTTGTCTTAGATATGTGACCAGGGCCACTGTTCCCTAGTGACTGACCACAATTGCTCTTCTTCATTCTGAAATTGTGACCCAGAACTGTTTGTGTGCAATAAAATTGCCAATCAGTTCCAATTGCACACAGTGCTAGCAAAGGATCCCCTGTAATCACTTTCTGACCAACTGTCTAACCTCCTTATTGTCTCTGGGCTGGGAACTCCTAAATTTGCTGCTGCCACCACTACTGTAGCTGCCTCCAAAATCCACTACTTGTGTTGCCTTTATGCTTTGGTCCATCCCCACCCTGTGGTAACAGATCTCTCCTGCCAACATCCCAAGTTGTCTTAGGCTGAAAAAATGTCTTTATTTGTGTGGATCTTTTGTTGGATCTGTTGATCTAAAATTTGATTTTAAGAGTTATTTTAAAGTTGTTTGGAGGTGAATGTTGTGAGAGTTCAGCTGAATTGCTACCTGTACTCCATCATCTAGGCTCCAGACAACTAGCTTGACAATATATTTAAAATGGCAATACTACCAAAACTAATTTACACTTTTAATTCTACAACTATTAAACTATCAAAGAGATATTCTTTAACCTCTTTAAAGTAATAAAATTCATTTGTAAATACACAAGATCTAGAATATTAAGGAGAAATAAGAAAAAAGGGAGAATAGTACTTTCAGACTTCAAATTACACTCTAGAGCAATGTGTAATTGTTTTTGTTTTAAGTGGTGTAGAATAACAGATGAGGGAGAATCGGAAAAAATGAGCTCAAGAAGAAGCAAAATATAAATTACTAAAGAAAGAATTCCTCATTTGACAAAAATCATTGGTAAGACTGGAAAGCAGTCTAGCAGGAATTAGGCTCTTATTAGCATATTATGTTATATTCCACAATAACTTTAAATGAATAAATGATCTTAATATTAAAGGTCATAACTAGGAAAAATAGAAAAGTAGCATATTGCTTATCTTTTATAACTATGAATAGAAGATGAATTCTTAACTGAACACCAGACAAAGTCAGTTGTAGAAGATAAAATAGATAATTTTGATTATAAGAGACTGAAAGACTTCCACACAAAACGAATCAATACTCCTAGAAAAAGAAGAGAACCTGGTTGAATGAAGGAAAATCTTTGTAACAAATTTCTCAGATAAAATTTTGGCATTTAACACATTTATTTAAGGATAGATATAGAGATAGATATTACATATAGCATATAAAGACACTACAGGAAACTTTTCACAATGCTTCTTAATCCCAGTGCCTTTCCTCTGTTAGTTATTTCTTATTTATTCTATAGATAGCTTGCTTTGTATATATTTATTTGCATTTTGTCTCTTCCATTAGATTATAAGCTCCTTGAGGGCCGGTATTATAATTTACCTCTTTTTTGTATTTCCAGTACTCAGCACCAGTGCCTGGCACATAGCAGGTATTTAATAAATACTTACTGATGTGGAAATTGGCAAGTAGTAGATATTATGTAGTATATATAATATTTTACACATGTGTATATAGAAGTGTGAGCATTTATGTACATACATATGTTTATATATATGCTTACACCAATCACATGTACACATACATACATATCTATTTGAAAGCCACTTCCCAACAGGTAAGCAATCAAACAATATGAATAATCCTAAAAAGAAGTTATAAACACAGATAGATGGATAGATAGGTACTCCCTCAAGCAATCTAATTTCTCAGCTCTTCAACTTACTCATTTCATTTAACCTACTGTTTCACCCTGAATTTAACATGTTTACCTCAGTTTCTTCAAATAAGGATAATGATAGCACTTACCTCCCATGGTTATTGTAAAAATCAAATTAGAAACTATTTGTAAAGCACTTAGCACAATGCTTGGCACATAATAGGTGTTATATAAATCATCATTATTATTACTATTATTATTGTTATCAACTAAGTGACACACAAAGATTGTCATACCCTTAATCTTACCATCATACACATATGAACCTTTTCTATGTTCATGAACTCTGAAATGTCCATATCTGATCATAATAATCTATCAGCATTCAACCTGTCCCTCTGCATTACATTACCAAACTCTGCTTTTCATCTACACCATAACCTCTCTAACTCCTCATTTCTCTTGCTTCATAAGCTAAACTCTCATCCCATCCTCATCTTGACCCCATAGTGAACCATTTCCTTTATTTATTTTTCTCTTCTAGAGTCCCTTCCCTCCTTATCATCTTGACAACTGTGCCTTGCCAAGCCTTAGCCTTGCATGCTGCCTTCAGTCTTACACACATACTGTTTAATGAGGTTGGAGAAAATTGTACAATTGCCCTATCTGGCATCACTACAAATTTAAGTAATAACAACCTCAACTGGACCCTCAGAAATATTAGGTAATAATTTTATATCTCTCTAAGTAACTCACTATTTCACTCATCTTAGCTGCTCTTTCAAAACTTTCCATCCCTTCTCAAAACCCTATAGCTCCTTTCCCTAAACCTCTCAGATGAGAAACTTACCTCTTTTAAATGCTATTTTACTGGAAAAAAGAGACAATTCAACAAGTTCTTTATTCCATATCACTCAGATGCCTCCCATCACTTCCTTATCCTTTGCCTCTGTCTCACACAATGGAACAGTCCTTCTGCTTGCCAATGTCAACATCATGTACAAGTGATGTCATTCCATTATATGTCTTCCATGAGACTGACCCTTCTGTTATTTAATTCATTTAATTCAATTTCTCTGTAGCTATCGACAGCTTCTCTATTGCTTACAAACAAGCCCATGTCTCTTCCATCTTCAAACTCTCTTGATTCATTTGTCCCACTATCACTGCAGATCTCTCTTGCTTTTTGTGGCCATATTCCTTGAGCAGGCCATCTACAAGAGGTGTCTATAATTCCTCTCTTCTCATTTTCTTCATAACTCTATACAGTTTGGTTTCTGACTTCCTCATTCAAATGAAACATCTTTTCCACTTTATTGATGATCTCTTAACTGAGAAGTCAACTGGATTTTCCTCAATTTTCATCCTTCCTGGTCTCTCCGCAGCCTTTGGTGCCATTTTTCAAACATTTCTCTTTGATACTCTCTTCTCTCCAGATTTTCTGCACACTACACTCTCCTGCTTCTTCTCAGTCTCCTTTGCTGAACCTTCATCCAGGTCATGTCTGTTAACTATGGTATGGAGCTCTGTGAAGGGCCATCTTTTCCTCTCTCTCAAGACTTTGTCATTTAGTGATCTCATGAGCTCCTGTGCGTTAAAGATCATTTCTATACTGATGACTCTTAAATCTAATTATCCATCCCTTACTTCTTTGCTGACCTCTGGTCTGATACCACCAATTGCCTATTGGAGATCTCAAACTGGATGTCCTACAGACATTGCAAAAGAGAATCCATTGTCTTTAGCACAAATCACTGCCCAATCCAATCTTATTACTTCCAAGGACACCATTATGCTCTCAGTCTATCCTAGAGTTGCTCATATTTCATATCCAATCTGTTGTCAAGGCCTGTCAATTTCCCTTTTGTAACATGTTATATTGCCTCTTCTTTCCCTCCTCTGATACTGCTACCACCATGTTGTAGATCTTTGTCTCAAAGAGGAGATATTGCATTAGCTTGCTGGTTGGTCTTCAAGCCACAAGTCTCCCCCCATTCCAAACCATCCTCCAATCAACTGACAAAGTGATTTTTCTAAATTGCAAGTTCAACTGTATTACCTCCTTACTCAATAATCTCCAGTGACTTCCTCACCATGAGGATTAAAGTTCTGTGTGTGGTGTTCAAAGTCAAAGGAGGGAAGGGAAGTAGAGGGGAGGGGAATGAAGAGAAGGGGAGAGGAAAGGAGAACTGAGATGCCCAGCTGGAACTGATCTCCATTCAGGTAGCTCTGACTACACACCAGTTGTGGTTTGTCCTTCATTCTCAAAGAGGACCATAACATCAGGGAGATAACGACATGACTTGCAATGGACTTTGATTTGAGTGATGGAGGGGAGGGGAGGGGACCCCAGCTGTTTGCATGTTGTTTTTCCCATTGGATTGTGAGTTTCTTAAGGGCAGCTACTGTCTTTTCCCTTTCTTTGCATCCCCTGGACTTAGTACAATGCCTGTTACATAGGCACTTGATGATGACGTTTCAGTTTCAATTGTTTCAGTCCTGTCCAAATTTTTGTGAATCCATTTGGGGCTTTCTTAACAAAGATACTGGAGTTGTTTTCCATTCCCTTCTCCAGCTAATTTTACAGAAGAGGAAACTGAGGCAACTAAGGTGAAGTGACTTGCCAAGGGTCACATAGGTAGTAAAAGTCTGAGGCCAGATTTGAACTCAGGAAGATGAATGAATCTTCCTGACTTCAGGCCTAGCACTCTATCCATTGTGTAACCTAGCTACATAGACACTTTTGCAAATATTTATTGACTGACTGACTGATTAAAAAACTCCATAGACAAAGCCTTACCCTAAAGATGAGATAAAAGACAACTGCTTTACTCCTTTCCCTTATAGATGTGGGAAGCTCATAATTGTGATACAAGGCATGTAGTTTGAACATTTTAAAAAATCACTTCTGCTTATTTTTTTCTTTAGAAATATTATTTCTTATATGGGTTAGCTCTCTGGAGGGGCCATAGGAAGTGATATTAGGAGAAATTTTGGTGATGTAATAAGAAACAAGTCAAAAGCAATCTATTTTTAAAAACTAAAAAAAAAAACCCTTAATGGTAGCCATCATTATCATACAGACTATTTGAAAAGATAGAACATTTACACATGTAAAATTTTTTGTATCACACTTTGAAGGTGAGCCCAAAACAAAATATCATGAACACAATATGCAAGAATTCAAAATTTATTGAAATTCTGGTTAGTTAGTCAAGGAAGATTTGAGAGTTACTTTGATATTTTTCTTAAATGATGGAATATATATGGGTTGCAGATAGTAGAGGGAGTCAACTTGGAGGGGAAAATCAAATCTGCAAAGGAATAAGAGCAGGCACAAGAAAATTATCTGCTGATAAGATAGTGAGAAAATTGGTTAGAACAGAAAAGAATCAGACAAAATGGGGATAATGACTGCCTGGCAGAAAACATTTTACTATTTGTTCTCTCTCTCTCCCTCTCTCTCTCTCTCTCTCTCTCTCTCTCTCTCTCTCTCTATATATATATATATATATATATACTAACACATACACACATATATATACATATGTTACTAAGTTTCAAGGAACTAGAATACAACAGTAAAGTTTTAACAGTACTTTTAACAATAAAGCTTTGTTCAATGCAACTGATTTAGTTTATGATAACATGAAAAGCATATCTGGATCTTGAAGATGTTAAAAGTCTTCCTTATGATTAGCAATTATCATTGCTCCAGGGAAACAAGAGTTTAATTTTTTTTTAATGGATTGAGGTAGAGTCAGGATGGTGGATCAGAGAAATAATCAAACAAGCTCTCCCAAATTCCCCTCCAAGCAACTCTAAAACAATCCCTCACATTGAATTCTGGAGCACCATATCCAACAAAGTCTGAGTGAAACAATTTTGCAGCCCAAGACAAGTTAGTATGTTAACAGAAAAAGTCTGCCTCAACATGGGATGGGTGGACCAGGAGCACAGTGTAGACAGTGCAGCACAGGTCATGCCAAATGTCCAACAGTAAACCTTGAAGACAGCTTCATTGGCAGCAACAGTAACTCTGGGAGCTCTCAGTCCAAGGATGGAGGGGGAGTTAGACAACTTGTCAGAAAAAGATCTTAGGGGGCCCTTTACTGGACCTGGGTTCAGAACCCTGTTGCATTGTCTATACTTAATTCTAGATGAGACAGGCCATCTCAAGGACAAAAAGAACAATAGCACTTGCAGCAGAAGGGAACAAGGGTTCTAGTTGTGGTTGCAGGGCAGAGTACTTGTGTTTGTGTTTTCTCATGGGAGTTTAGGGACCCTGGTCTTAATTCCAAGACAGAAGGAAGCACTAACAATTATATCTGTAGGAAAATGAGTGACCCGGGCTGCTACCTGGGCTAGGAAGAGTACAAGTGCTAGTGCCTACAGGTGAACAAAGTCACTTCCTGGGTAAAAAACCACAGCATAGGTCAGGAAAGCAGTGGCCACACCTCTCCTTAGAACATACCACCTTGGAAATACCAATACCATACAGATCCCCTAAGCTAGCTCTGGAAACAGCAGCCCCTGAAACTTGAGACAACACCCGGAATACAATACAACTCTAATATATAAGTTCAAAGTCAATAAATAGTCAAGAAAATTAGCAAATATCAAAAACAGAGAGAACATGAGTATAGAAAGTTACTATAATGATAGGGAAGATCAACACACAAATTCAGAAGACAATGATGTCAAAAAAAGCTAATGTAAAATCTCAAAGAAAATGTGAATTGGTCACAGGCCCCTTAAAAATTTCTGGAATGGTGCAAAAAGAATTTTAAAACTCAAATAAGAGAAGGAGAAGGAAAACTGGGAAAAGAAATGAGAGTGATGGAATAAAATTATGAAAAGAGAGCCAACAGCTTGATAAAAGAGATACAAAAAATAACACCTTGGGGGGGGTGGTGGAGCAAAGATGGCAGTGTATAAGCAGGAAAATTCTGCAGCTCCCTACAACCACCTCAAATACCCATAAAATATGACTCTAAACAAATTTTAGGGCTCCAGAGCTCACAAAATTACAGAAAAACACATTTCCTGCTAAAGGAAGCTTGGCAGGCAAGACAGGAAGGGCTCATTGCAGCATGCTGGGAGCTGACACAAGCCTGACCTGAAACCTTGGCTTGGCCCCAGGTCCATCAGGACAAGCCGTGGCTGGAGCCTTCAGGAAAGTGGATCAGCAGCAGCTATGGTAATTTCCAGAATTATCAACCCATAAGAAACAAGGACTAAGTGAAAGGTCAGTGGATCTCAGCTAACTGTGGGGGAGAAAAGCGGGTCTGGCAGAACTGCCTCCAAGGCAAGGAAGTGGCAGAAGTGGTGGCCCTGCAGCCACCTCCACATGGCTGCTTCAGAAGCTCTTGGCCTGCAGATTGCAGGGGGGCCAAGCAATCATTCAGAGGCAAGTGCTCTTGCCTTGAGCTGCCTGGATCAAGAGCGTGGTCTTGGGTGGTGATCTTGTGGTGCGTTTTCAGTGAGCCAAAGCTGGTGGGGCTGCAGCAGCCTCCTAATACCCTGGCAGCTGCAAAAACCTCAGCAATTTAGGACAAATCTTTCCCCTCTGGAAGCAGAGTTCTACTGAGCCCAAAAGTCAAGTAATTGACTGGCAACGTGAGCAGGCAAAGGAAGCAAAGCAAACCCAGCAATGCAACTTTAGATTCCTTTTTTGGGGAAAAAAGGATCAAAGCATGGAATAGGAGGAAGTCAACACAGTCAGAACTCCCCTGCCAAAAGCTTCCAAGAAAAATGTAAACTAGTTACAAGCCATAGAGCAGCTTAAGAAGGATTTTGAAAACCAAATAAGAGAAATGGAGGAAAAATTGGGAAGAGAAATGAGAATGATGCCAGAAAATCATGAAAAGAGAGTCAACAACCTGACTGAAGAAAATAATACCTTAAAAGTAGATTAATTCAAATGGTAAAAGAAGCACAAAAAGCCAATGAGGAGAAGAATTCCTTAAAAAGCCAAAATTGCCAGATGGAAAAAAGAATCTCAGAAGCTTTCTGAAGGAAATAATTCCTTAAGATTTAGAATGGAGCAAATGGAAACAAATGGTTTTATGAGAAATCAAGGTACTATTAAACAGATCCAAACAAATGAAAAAATAGAAGGCAATATGAACTGTCTCCTTGAAAAAAACCACTGACCTGGAAAATAGATCCAGGAGAGACAATTTAAAAATTATTGAACTACCTGAAAGCCATGATCAAAAAAAGAACCTAGAAATCATCCTTCAAGAAATTCTCAAGGAAAATTGCCCTGATATTTTAGAGCCAGAGGGCAAAATAGAACTTGAAAGAATTCACCAATCACTTCTTAAAAAAAGATCCCAAAAAGGAAACTCCTATGAATGTTATAGCCAGGTTCTGGAGTTCCCAGATCAAGGAGAAAATATTACAAGCTGCCAAGAAGAAACAATTTGAATACTGTGGAAACACAATTAGGATAACCCGGGATCTAGCAGTTTCTACATTAAGGGATCGAAGGGCCTGGAATATGATATTCTGGAGATCAAGGGAGCTAGGATTAAAACCAAGAATCACCTACCCAGCAAAATTGAGTATAATGTTGCAGGGCAAAATATGGTCATTCAATGAGGTGGAGGACTTTCAAGCATTCTTGCTGAAAAAACAGAATTGAAAAGAAAATTTGACACTCAAATACAAGGAGCATGAGAAGGTAAACATGGAAAATAAATCATAAGGAACTTATCAAAGTTGAACTATTTACATGCCAACATGGAAAAAATGGTAATTGTAACTTATAAAACTTTTCTCAGTATGAGGATAGGTGAAGGGAATACAAATGAATATATACATATACATACACATGGGTCTATATAGGAGGATTTATATATGCGTATGAACACATATCTGAGTATGTGTATATATGTGTACATGGAGGTCACAGGTCCAATTGAATAGGAAGGGACGATACTTTAAAAGGTGAAATTCTGAGGTGGGAGAGGATTAGAATGAGAGGAGACAGAGAGAGACAGAATGGGGTTAATCACCTCATATGAAAGATGCAAGGGAAAATTGTTACAATGGGGAGGAAGAACCGGAAGGCAAAAGGGAATGGGTCAGCCTTACTCATTGAATTTGGCTTAAGGAGGGAGTAACATACACACTCAATTGGGTATCTTACCCTACAGGAAAATAGGGGGAAGTGGATAAGAGAGGGAATGATAGAAGGGAGGGCAGATTTGGGAAGGGGGTAGTTAGAAGCAAACACTTTTGAAAAGCGACAGGGTCAAAGTTGAAAATTGAATAAGTATGGGCCAGGATGGGATGAAGGGAAATACAGTTAGTCTTTTGCAATATAACTACTATGGAAACATTTTGCATAACTACACATGTACAACCTATATTGAACTGCTTGTCTTCCCATTGTGAGTGGGTGAGGAGGAAACAAGGGAAAGAATCTGGAAATCAAAGTTTTAAAAACAAATATTAAAAAAAAAGTTTCTTTTACATGCAACTGGGAAATAAGGTATCCAGGTCCTGGAGTATAGAAATCCATCTTGCCCTAATAGAAAGTTGGGGGAGGGGAGTAATAGGGGAGGATATAAGAGGGAACAGATTGGAGCAGAGCTATTCAGTAGGCTCGCTATCTTGGGGTGGTGGTAGGTGCAAGACAGGGCAAAAATTTGTAACTCAAAATCCTGTGAAAATGAATGTTGAAAACTAAAAATAAATAAATAAATATTTTTAAAAAGACCATTATGTTCCAGGTCTTGCTGTTATATAGCAACATTAACAGAATGTTAATTTTGAAAAGAATGGATCTTTGTTTCTATGTTAATTTTGATCAGCAAAATAGTTTTTCAGTTTCCCAAAGGATTCCAATCGACTCTCCTCTTCTTAATTAACTCTGGGTTCCCACTCATTTTTCATTTTAACTCTTTGTCCTAGTTACAAAAAATGAAGTGAAAGCTCAATAGAATGTTTGTGCAAATAAATGTATGTTGAAATCTGAGCAATAAATAGTCTTCTTCCATTTGTTCTTTCCTATATAGATAAATATTTCTAGGAATATTGTATGATTTTGATATATGGATTCCTTGATAAGTATATGTGAGGTGGTAGTTATTCTACTTATTAAAATTAAAAATTGCCACTAGTAATCAATTAGCCTAATAAGATCTCAATTTGTTTAATTTTTCAGTTAATTTTTATATGATAAAACTGTGGTCAATTATAAAATAGTACTTGAAAAATCATGTTAATAACCCTCTGGTTAGACAGAATGGGGTTAATCATCTCATATAGAAGAGGCAAGGGATATCTGTTACAGTGGAGGGAACTAACAGGAAGGCAAAAGGGAAAGGACCAACCTTATTCTCATTGAATTGAGTATCTTGCCACACAGGAGAGTAGGGTGGATGGGGATGAGAGGGGTGATGATGGAGGGGAGGTCAGGGTTGGAGGGAGGGTTTCTGGAAGCACACATTTCTGTAAAGGGACAGGGACAGGGTAGAGAATAGAACGATGAGTGGGTTGGATAGGAAGAAGGGACATATAATCAGTCTCTCACAATATGTCCACTGTGGAGATGTTCTGTGTAACTACACATGTACGGCCTGTATTGAATTGCTTTTCTTTCCAGTGGGGGTGGTTGACAAGGGAGGAAGGGAAAGAATCTAGAATTTCAAGTTCTATAATCAAATGGTTAAAATATATATATGTGTGTGTGTGTGTGTGTGTGTGTGTGTGTGTGTGTGTGTGTAATAATAATAATTATTATTAACTACATGCAACTGGGAATTAAGATATACAGGCACTGGTGTAGGGAGATCCATCTTGCCCTACTGGAAAGTTAGAGGGGTGATGGGGGAGGACATAGGAAAGAGCAGACTGGGGAAGGGGTTATACAGTGGGATGCCTATTTTGGGGAGGTGGGTTGGGGAAAGATGGGGAGAAAATTTGTAACTCAAAATCTCATGGAAATGACTAATGTAAACAATAAAATAAAATAAAATAAATATATAAAAAAATAACACTGCATAAAACAGAATAGGCCAAATAGTAAAATAAGCACAAAAACCTACTGAAGAGAATTCCCTAAAAAGTAGAATTAGCCAAATAAAAGAGATACAAAAGCTCAACGAAGAAAATGATTCCTAAAAAGTCAGAATTGGCCAAATGGAAAAAGAGGTATTTAGATCAGTAAAGATAATGATTCTCTAAAAATTAAAATGAAGCAAATGAAATCTAATGACTCCATGAGGCACCAAGAAATAATGAAATAAAATCAAAAGAACAAAAAAATAGAAGAGAATGTGAAATATCTAAGTGGAAAACCGGTTTATCAAGTAGAGATAACTTAACAGTTACTCAACTGCTTCAAAACCAGAATTACAAAAACAGTGTTTAGATATCATCTTTCAATAAAATATCAGGCAAAACTGCCCTGATGTCCTAGAACCAGCAAATTAAAATGAAACTGAAAGAATTCACTGATTACTTCTTGAATGAGACCCCAAAATGAAAACTCTGAGAAATATGATAGTGAAATATTGTAGGTCTCAGTTTAAGGAGAAAATATTGCAAGCAACCAGAAAGAAAAAAAAGTTCAAATGTTATGAACCCACAGTCAGGATTACATGAGATTCAGCAACTTCTACATGACAGGATAAGAGATCTTGGAATATGATATTCTGGAAGGCAATAGAGGTGGGATTACAACTTCCCTAGACACAACGTGCATAATCCTTTGTTGGCGGGGGGGGGCATTTAATGAAATAGAGGACTTTCAAGCATTCCTGATGAAAAGATGAAAGCTGAATAAAAAAAGTTGACCTTCAAATACAAGACTCAAGAAAAACATAAAGAAGTAAACCTGAAAGAGAAATCACAAGGAAAACAATAAGGTTAAACTGTTTCTGATATGGGAAGATGATACATGTAACTCCTAAGAACCTTATCAGTATTAGGGGAGTTGGAGAGAGTTTACACAGACACAGGTCACAGATCTGGCATGATTATGGTGGAATGACTTCAAAAAGAATTAAATTAAGGAGTGAGAAGGGGAAAGGGAAAGGAAGAACAGAGGGAATTATCTAGCATAAAAATTGAATAAAAGAAAGAAATTTTACAATGCAGGGGAAGATAGGGAGTTGGCAGGAAATGCTTGAACCTTACCATCATTGACATTGGCTCAAAGAGGGAATAACATACTCAACTGAGCATAAAAGTCTGTATTGCTCTCTAAGGAAGTGGGAGGGGAAGGTAATTAAAGAAAAGAAGGAGGACTGATAAATGGGAAAGCAGATTAAGGGAAGTAGTTGTAAGAAGCAAAACAGATTTTTGAGAAGGGACAGGGTGAAAAGAGAGAAAGAAAAACTGGCAAAATTTTTTTTAGAATAATCATAACTGTGAATGTGAATGAGAAAAAAAATCCATAAATTGGAAGTAGACAGCAGAATGGATTAAAACCCAAAATACAACAATACATTATTTACAAGAAACACATATGAAAGAGAAACACACATAGAGTAAAAATGAAAGGCTGAAGAAGAATCTATTATACTTCAGTTGAGGTTTAAAAAAGTAGCTATAGCATTATTTCAGACAAGCAAAAGTAGATGTAATTAAAAGGAACAAGGAAGGAAGCCACATTTTGCTAAAAGGTATCACAGATAATGAAATAATATAAATACAAAACATATGCACCCAAAAACATAGCACTGAAGTTCTTAAAAGAAAAAGCAAAATGAGTTACAGGAAGAAATAGTGAAACTATACTAGCAGAATACCTCAATTTTCTCCTCATAGAAATAAATAAATATAAAGATAAAATAAATAAGAAAGGGGTTAAGAAGCTGAATATAATATTGGGAACACTAGATATGATCGATATCTGGAAAAAATTGAATGGGCATAGAAAGGAGTATAACTTTTTCTGAGTTGCACCTTCACAAAATTTGATCATGTGTTAGGAAATCAATACCTCACAACCAAGTGAAGAAAAGCAGAAATATTAAAGCAAAGAGTAGGTGGGTCAAAGAACAAATCATAAAAACATTCAATTTCATTACAGATAATGACAACAATTAGACGAGGTAACAAAATTGACAGGATATAACCAAAGCAGCAGTTATAGGAAAATTTATCTCTAAATGCTTAAATAAACAAAACAGAGAAAGGGCAGATCAATTAATTAGGCATGTGACTAAAAAGAACTAGAAAAAGATCAAATTTAAAATCTCAAATTAAACATCAAATTTGAAATACTGAAAATTAAAGGAGTGATGAATAAAATTGAAAGTAAAAAAACAAAGCAAAATCTGAAGAAGTAATTTAACTAGGCATGTGGTTTTATGAAAAACAACAATAATAACAATAAAATAGATAAAACATTGTAAATTTGATTAAAAAATACAAAGTACCTGTATCAAAAAAAGAAAATGGTGAGTGCACTCAATGAAAAGGAAATGAAATCAATTATTAGGAGCTATTTTGCTCAATTACATGCCAATAAACCTGAAAATCTAAGTGAAGTGAGTGAATGCATAAAAAATCACACCATAAACTGCTCAAATTAACAAAAGAGGAAATAGAATAGAGTGATGAAACATAACATAATAATATATTATATGTAATAGTAATTATAAGAGAATACTTAAAATATAGTAATATAATACTTAATGTGTACTAATATATTGTAATATACTAGTATATAATAATATATTATAATAATATATAACCCCATCTTAGACAAAGAAATTGCACAAAGTGTTAATGAGTTCCTCGAGAAAACATTTTCAGAGAGCAGAACCAGGAAAAATTTGTACACACTCACAGACACATCACATGTTTGACGATCAACTTTGATAAACTGGACTCTTCTCAGCAAGGCACAGGTATAAGACAACTCTACAAGTCTCAGGATGGAAGGAGATGTCTACATTCAGAGAAAGAGCTAGAAAGACCAGAGTTTAAATGGAGACTGAAGCAATCTACATGCTCTCATTCTTTTTCATGTTTGGTTTTCTTTCTTTTTTCCCATTGTTCACCCCATTGGTTACAATCCTTCTATACAACCAGACTATTGTACAATGTGAAAGTATTTGTAGATCCTGTACTTGATTGCATGCTGCCATGGAAGGGAGGGAAAGGCAGGGGAGAAAAATTGAAACTCAAGGGATTGTGGAACTGAATCTTGTAAACTAAAAGGAAATCAACAAGTCAATGAAAATTTAAAAAAAAAAACAAGAAAAAAGAAAAAACTTCTCAGGACCAAATAAATTCATGAGTGAATTCTACCAAACATCTAAAGAGCAACTAATTCCAATACTATACAAATGATTTTGAAATATAGGTAAAAAAAATAGGTAAAGTATGCTTATCAAATTCCTTTTATAAAACAAATAAGGTACTGATATTAAGTCCAGAAGAACAAAAACAGGGAACATTACAGAACAATTTCCTTAATGAATATTGATGTAAAAATATTTAATAGAAGAATAGCAAGGAAATTACAATAATATATCACAATGATCATAAACTTTTATTAGGTGGGAATACAGGAATACAGGACTGCTTCAAAATCAAGAAAACTACCAGCATAATTAACCATATCAATAGCAAAATCAATAGAAATTTTTTGATTATGTAACAGATGCAGAAAAAGCTTTTGACAAAAGACAACACTCCTATTAAAAATACTAGAAAAGAATGGAAATAAATAGTTTTACTTAAAATGATAAAAAAAATCTATCTAAAACCATCTGCAAGTATTATCTGTAATGGGAATAAGCTAGAAGTCCCAATAAAATCTGAGGTGTGAGTCCATTATCTTGACTATATATCTATGACTATTATTGTTCTAGAAATCCTAACTTTAGCAATAAGAGAAGAAAAAGAATTTAAAGGAATACTAATAGGAGAGAGGGGAATAAAAAAAATATCAGTCTGAAGAATATATGATGGTAAAATGAGAGAATCCTAGAGAATCAATTAAAACACTAGTTGAAAGAGTTAATGACTTCATCAAAATTACAGGATATAAAATAAACCCACATAGATAATCAGTATAAATGTGTGTATGAGTGTGTGGGTATGTATATATATGTACATGCATGTGTGTACATATACATACAGACATGTATTCATATATACACATATATTTGTGTATGTATGTGTGTGTATCCAAAAATTCCAGCAAGAAGGGATGGAAAGAGAAATGCCTTTTAAAATTGACAATGTAAATATACTTTGGAGGGGGAGCAGAGTCAAAATGGCAGCACAGAAGCAGGAAAACTCCATGAGCTCCACCCATAACCACCTCAAACACCTAGAAAATATGACTCTGAAAAAATTTCAGAGCTCCAGAACCCACAAAGTGACAAAGAAACAAATCTCCCACTGAAGGCAGACTAGCAGACAGACAGGAAGGGTTCATTGCAGCATGCTGGGAGCCCAGCACAGCCCTGCATCAGCCACGCTTTAGCCCCAGGGTAGCCAGCACCAGCCATGGCTGGAGCATTCAGGAGAGTGGATCACCAGCAGCTGTGGCTGTTTCCAGAATTATCAACCCATAAAGGCCAAAGACAAAGTGAAAGGTCAGTGGAATTTGGCTGAATTTTTTTTGTGGGGGGAATGGAGGAGCTAGTTTGGCCTTCTGCTCCCAGAGCCAGAAGCAGCAGAACTCACAGCCCTACAGCTGCCTCCATGTGGCTGTTTCAGAGCTCCCAGGCCTGCAGATTGCAGGGGGGCCAAGCTACCCTTCATAGGCTAAGTGCTCTTGCCTTAAACTGCTTGGATCAAGAGTGTGGTCTTGGGAGGGGCAGTCCTGAGGTGCATGACCAGTGAGCTAAGCTGGTGGGAGCTGTAGAGATGGCAGCTTCCTAATAGCTCTGGCAGCTGTGAAAACCCCAGAGATTTTGGACAAAACACTCCCCTCTGGAAGCAGAGTTCTACTGTTGTTCAAACATCAAGTTAATTGAGTGGCAACATGGGAAGGCAAAAGAAGCAAAGCAAACACAGCAATCCAACTTTAGATTCCTTTTTTGGGGACAAAAAGGTTCAAAGCATGGAATGGGAGGAAAACAACACAGTCAGAACTCCTGCACCAAAAGCTTCCAAGAAAAATATGAACTGATTACAGGCCATAGAGGAGCTTAAGAAAG
>CM053581.1:325773933-325831268 GCA_028627135.1 Pseudochirops cupreus
AGGAATGTAGAATTTAAATTTCTATAATCAAATGTTAAAAAAAATTATATATATATATATATATATATATACACAATTATTATTATTATTATTAACTACGTCCAACTGGGAATTAAGATACACAGGCACTGTGGTAGGAAGAACCATCCTTTCCTACCAGAAAGTTATAGGGCGAGGGGGAGGACATAGGAGAGAGCAGGTTGGGGGAGGGGTTATACAGTGGGATGGCTGTTTTGAGGTGTTGGATAGGAGAAAGATGGGGAGAAAATTTGTAACTCAAAATCTTGTGGAAATGAATGATATAAACAAGAAAATAAATAAATTAATTAAAAAAAAAGAAAGTGACTCTTCTAGGTTATTTAGAAGCAATTTTTTTTTTCTTACAGAATGCTGTAAGGGGCCCCACTGATCAGCTAATAGACTGTTCTCATTTTAAAGCAAGAGATCAATCAACTTGCCCAAGGTAACAAAACCAGTGAAATAGTGGAACCAGAGTTAAAACCAGCCAGATCTTTTGAAGTATACTTATGCTACCCAGATAATTTATATCATGGGAAGCTACCAGGTTTCAAAGTTGTTGGTATCAATCTAAAGACCATTTATATTAATGCTGAATTAAGGTCAAATCTGCTTTCTTTCCTTCAAAAAAAAAGGAATGACCAAAGAAGAGACAAAGAATATCATGAAACACAAAGTGGATAATTTTGATTACATTAAGTTAAAAAAAATATTTAAAAAATTACTTTGCACAAAGCCGTTGCAACCAGTATTAGAAGGAAAACAAAAATCTGGGAAGCAATTTTTACTGACATTTTTTTCTAATAAAAGTCTCATTTCTAAAATGTATAGAGAGCTGAGTTAGCTTTATACAAATAAAAGTCATTCCCCAATTAATAAATGGTCAAAGGATATGAGCAGGCAGTTTTCAGATGAAGAAATTAAAGCTGTCTATAGTCATATGAAAAGTGTTCTAAATCACTATTGATTAGAGAAATGCAAATTAACTCTGAGGTACTGCCTCACACCTATCAGATTATCTAATGTGACAAAAAAGGAAAATTATAAATGTTGGAACAGATGTGGGAAAATTGGAACACTAATGTATTGTTTTGGTGGAATTGTGAACTGATCCAACCATTCTGGAAAACAATTTGGAACTATGCCCAAAAGGTTTTAAACCATGCCTACCCTTTGATCCAGCAACTACTACTAGGTCTGTATCCCAAAAAGATCATAAAAATTGGAAAAGGACCCACACATACAAAAATACTAATAACAGCTCTTTTTGTAGTACCAAACAATTGGAATTTGAGCAGATGTCTATGAATTGGGGAATGCCTGAACAAGTGGTGGCAGATGAATATAATGGAATATGATTATGCTATGAGAAATTGTGAACTGGCAGATTACAGAAAATCCTGTAAAGACTAACATGAACTGATGCTGAGTGAAGTGAGCAGAACCAGAAAAACATTTTACACAGTAATAGCAACATTGTGTAACGATCAACTATGATAGACTCTTCTTAGAAATACAGTTCCAAAAGACACAAGATAGAAAATGCTATCCACATCCAGAGAAAGAACTATTGAGTGTGAATGCAGATTGAAATATACTAATTTCTCTTTTTTTTTCTTTCTCGTGTTTTTTATATCTTTTTTTTCTCTTTCACAACATGACTAATGTGGAAATATGTCTAATATCATTGTAAATGTATAGCCTATGTCAGATAGCTTGCCATCTTGGACAGGACGGAAGGGGAAGGGAGGGGAAAAAATCGGAACTCACAATCTTATAAAAGGGAACGTTAAAAACCAAAAAAAAAAAAAAAGAAAATGATAGATGTTTAAACTGCAGGATGGAAGAATATCTGTTCATTTTTTGGTATCCCAATGTAGTTCAGGTAATTTTGAATATCAGAATGTGAATTTATGTAAAAAGGATTACAGTATTGATAGTAGGTTTAGACATATTTACTTCAATACATTTGAGGTATCGAGGTATTAATAAGTAAAATAAACAGAATGGAGATCACCTTGTAGGGTCATATCTATCAAATATGGAACCTACTTACGCTCCTTTTGAAATGTTCTCTATTTGACACCCCCCCCAATTAAGCTGACTCTTCTGCTTCTGATTGATAAGGATGATGTAGTTTTGATGAGATATAGGTTTACAGGGATTTCTAATGAGAAATCATTTCTAGGTTCGGCGTCTGAAAAGAATTACAGGCTCAGCTGTCCTTTGGCAGATTTATAAAAGTTTATTGATCCACAGGGCAAAAGGGATAGGATAAGGAAACCTGGCTAGAAAAGGCTCACAAGGTGCAAGGGGTGGGGGGTGGGGGGTCAGAGAAAGTGTGAAAGTGTGACGCTCTTCAGTGGGCAGGGGTCTGCTACAAAAAGCCTACCTGCAAGAAAAACCTACCTGCAAGGTTCTAAGGGCCAGAGAGGCATTTTTAAAGATATAAAACTGTTAATCATAAGTTCATTAAGCTAATGAGGTGTACAAAGGTGGAGTTAGGGAGGGGCCAGGGAGTGGCCAATACTTAAAGGGACATGCACCTTTCACATCAACTGCACATGTGTTTTACCCATAATTCACTGGGAGAAACAGCGGGAGATTTTGAGAGAGAGGTGTGGTTTTAGCCCTGAAATGTCATAACATCAACCAGCGGTCAGATTTGAGGTCAAATTCCTAAGGAGCTTGTTTTGGCAGGTTACTAGAACAAAAGGAGGTAGACCCTTTAAAAGAATTCTGTAGAGTTAATGGTTTCAGAGGAAATACCTTTAGGCTGGGGGCAGGGAAAGCACAATACAGCTGGGGGCATGGGAGAAACAGTTAATGCTTTACAGCTGGAGGAAGGGAAGAAACGGAGCCAAACTGATCTCACAACTGATGGTACATACACTACACACACGAGACTGAAGTTACAACTATTCCACAAAAATCACCCCAAAATATATTACATAGGACATTCAGCACCGCTTCACTTTGAGCCAGACTCTCTTGATTAATGGCATTTCTCTTATCTTGTTTTATGGACACTACACTGTTATGACACTCTCTTCTTGATATGACACAAACACTGCCAGCACTAGTGGCAGTTCAGCGAAGATAGCCCTGAATTGTGTTGGTCCCTTTGGGACTTTTTTTGACCAGTCTAAATCAGCTTATCTTAAATACAAACTAAGCCTATAAAGGCAACAAGACATCTCGGTTACAGTGGGAATGTTTCCACTGCTGGTTTGCTGAAATGGGAGAGTGAGAAGGTAACACAGAAGCTTCTTTCCTTAAAGTTTATGAAGTCACCTCAACTTTAGCACCCTTTCCCTGGAACCTAATCCTTTTTACCCTACTCTTGCCTCTTCCTGACTAATGACCACACTGTCTTTCCCTTCCTGCCCCTTTTCTGTTGTCATTGCCTCCTCCCCCTTCCCTTTCCCTTGAGAGCTGCAGTCCTGATAGAAGTAGCTCCATCCTGGCTGTGGATCAAATATCTGAACTCTGTACCTGCCCCTTTTAATCAGAATTAGGTTCCTCCTCAGGGTTACACTGAATAATGAATATTTGAGGCACCAAAACTTTCTTCCAAAACTTTAGAGGTTCCCTGAGGAAGATTTGCTTGTTCCAGTCCCCATCTGCCCCTCTTTGCCCCTCTCTCAACAAGGAGAGGTATCCATGGTAAAATAGGGCCACCCCATCACTGCCTTGGTGGATACAGGGACCGCTCCATCAGTCCTGAATCCTTACAAATTCTCCATCCTCCCCTTTCCTAGGACGGAAGATAGTCTCTTGGTGATGGTGTTTCTAACAAGCCTCTTCAGACTTCCCCTCCCCCTGTCATTGTGACATTAGATTTGTGTATTTGTCTGTGTTTGTGTCATCTTAGCAGATTCTGGAGGTTTGGAGATTAATCATTTAAGAGTTTGGAAATTAATAATTTTTAAGATTGTAGAGGAAAGACTTAGGGGAATTAGATAAATCCTTTGCCTTCCCCACTCCCTCCCCCATAGTCAAGAGTGCATCTCAGTATGGGGTTTGCTAACTGATTCCCTGTTAACTCCTCACATTTCAGATCAGATTAAGCAAGTTATTTTGCCTATGTTTGTTCCAGTTTCCTCACTTATGAAGAGAAGAACAATAATGATTGTTGTTACAAGATCAGAATGATAAAATGATCGTAAAGTGCTTAAAACAGTGACTGGCATATGCTAAGCATACATTATTATTATTTCTCCAATTTAGTGTAATTGCTTTAGACTTGATAACTTTAAAGTGGTTTTGAAATTCCAAACATAATAAGATCAATGACTTCTATATATGATAATAATGTTTGGAACTGATGTCATCTAAATTTCATTAGACGTCATCTAAAATTCAATGTTTGTTATTACTGTATTTCTGATTTATATTGTATTTCTAAGTTCACTTATATTGTAAAATTTGAAAGACCATTGTAAAAAAGCAATGATTTTAGACAAAGCAATTTTTAATCTGGATTTTGTTGCACTTTCCTGTAGGGTAAGATACCCATTTGAATGTGTATATTATTACCTCCTTAAGCCAAATCTGATGAGAGTAAGGTTCACTCATTCCTTCTCCTCACTATATTCCTTCCATTCTACTATAAGAGCTTTTTCTTGCCTCTTTTATGTGAGATAATTTGCTCCATTCTATCTTACCCTTTCTCCTTCTCCCAATATATTCCTTTCTCAACCCTTAATTTTATTTATTAGATACCATCCCTTAATATTCAACTGACCCCATGCTTTCTCTCCCTCCATCCCTCCCCCCATCTCAATCTATGTGTGTACACACAAAGACACATGTATATATGTGTGTATTTAAATATGTATATATGTATATATTCCCTCCAACTACCCTAATACTGAAAAAGGTCTCATGAGTTACAAATATCATGTTTCCATGTAAGAAGGCAAACAGTTCAACTTTAATAAGTCCCTTATGATTTCTCTTTTGAGTTTACCTTTTCATGTTTCTCTTGAGTATTGTATTTGAAAGTCAAATTTTTCTTTTCAGTTCTGGTTTTTTCATCAAAAATGTTTGAAAGTCCTCTGTTTCATTGGATATTTATTATCTTCCTGAAGTATTATACTCATTTTTTTTCCTGGGTAGGTGATTCATAGTTTTAATACTACTTCCTTTGACCTCCAGAATATCATATTCCAAGCCTTCTGATCACTTAATTTAGAAGCTACTAGATCTTGTGTTATCCCCATTGTGTTTCCACAATACTCAAATTGTTTCTTTCTGGCTGCTTGCAATATTTTCTCCTCGACCTAGGAACTCTAGAATTTGGCTACAGTATTCCTAGGAGGTTTCCTTTTCAGATCTCTTTCAAGAGACAATTGTTAGATTCTTTCCATTTCTACTTTACCCTCTAGTTCTAGTATATTAAGCTATTTTTGAAAGTTTTTTGAAAGATGTCTAACCTTTTTTTTTATCGTGGCTTTCAAGTAGTTCAATAATTTTTAAATTCCCTCTCTTGGATCTATTTTCCATATTGGTGCTTTATCCAATGAGGCATTTCATTCAGGTCTTCTGTTTTTTCATTCTATCGTTTTTGTTTTATACTTTCTTGATTACTCATGAAGTTATTAGCTTCCACTTTCTCCATTCTAATTTTTAAGGAACTATTTTCTTCAGTGAGCTTCTGGACCTCCTTTTCCATTTGATCAATTCCACTTTTTAAGTGGAGTCTGTGTTGTAACAACAATCATTATTGTTCTTCTCTTCATAAGTGAGGAAACTGGAACAAACATAGGCAAAATAACTTGCTTAATCTGATCTGAAATGTGAGGAGTTAACAGGGAATTAGTTAGCAAACCCCATACTGAGATGCACTCTTGACTATGGGGGAGGGAGTGGGGAAGGCAAAGGATTTATCTAATTCCCCTAAGTCTTTCCTCTACAATCTTAAAAATTATTAATTTCCAAACTCTTAAATGATTAATCTCCAAACCTCCAGAATCTGCTAAGATGACACAAACACAGACATCTTCTCCTCATTGGCTTTTTGGATGCCTTTTGCCAGGTGAGTTAGTCTATTTTTTTTTTACTCCATGGTTTTATTTATTTGTTGAATTAAATTTTATGTTTCTTTTTAGTTTATTTGGTTTTCAAAATCCTTCTTAAGCTCCTCTATGGCCTGTAATCAATTCATATTTTTCTTGGAAGCTTTTGGTGCAGGAGTTCTTACTGTTGTCTTCCTCCTGTTCCATGCTTTGATCCTTTTTGTCCCAAAAAAAGGAATCTAAAGTTTGATTGCTGTGCTAGCTTTGCTCCCTTGGCCTGCTCATGTTGCCAGTCAATTAACTTGGCTTTTGAGATCTTTGCCACAGTAGAGGTAAACAGAAAAAAGAAATCATAAGGAACTTATTAAAGTTGAACAATTTTCATTCCTACATGGAAAAACAATAATTGTAACTCATGAGACTTTTCCCAATATGAGGATAGTTGAAGGGAATATATGTGTGTGTATACATATATGTGTATGTGTATGTATACATATATATAAATATGTATGTATAGGAGGTGTATGTGTGTATATGTGTATACATGTATACATAGACAGAGAGCACAGGATGAGTTGAATATGAAGGGATGATATCTAAAAAATAAAATTAAGAGCTGAAAACTGTCTGTCCATATCCTTTGACCATTTATCAGTTGTGGAATGACTTGTATTCTTATAGATTTGACTCAATTATCTGTATAATTTAGAAATGAGGCCTTTATCAGAAACCCTGTTTGTAAAAATTCCTTCCCAATTTCCCACTTCCCTCTTAATCTTGGTTACATTGACTTTGTTTGTACAAAAAACTTTTCAATTTAATGTAATCAAAATTATCCATTTTGCATTTCATAATGCTCTCTAACTCTTTTTTAGTCATAAAATCTTTCCTTCTCCATAAATCTGACAGGTACACTATTCCTTGCTATCCAAAATTGCTTGCAGTATCACATTTATACCTAGATCGTGCACCTAGTTAGACTCGATTTTGGTATACAGTATATGATATTGATCTATACCCAGTTTCTTCCATACTATTTTGCAGTTTTCCCAGCAGTTTTTGTCAAATAGTGAGTTCTTATTCCAGAAGCTGGGGTCTTTGGGTTGATCAAACAGTAGATTACTATGGTTATTGACTGCTTGTGTACTTAATCTATTCCACTGACCAACTACTCTATTTTTCAGCCAGTACCACATAGTTTTGATGATTGCTGCTTTGTAATACAGATTGAAATCTGGTATGGCTAGGCCTCCTTCCCCAGCATTTCTTTTCATTAATTTCCTTGATATTCTGGACCTTTGTTCTTCCAGATGAATTTTCTTACTATTTTTTCTAGCTCTACAAAATAATTTTTTGGTAGATTGATTGGTATGGCACTAAATATGTAAATTCATTTAGGTAAAATTTTGACAGGGCTTCTAGTTGTCTGACCACTACATACAGATAGTTACCAGAGAGAGAAGCACCAACATCTGGGCTTTCAAAGCTGGGGAGGGAGAACGGGGACATTTCAATGGCTGCTCAGAATCTCATCTGGCCAAATCACACAACTCTTCCTAACGTAAGCTCCGAAGCAAAACTTTACCTCAGGGAGTATACAGAGCCTTCTCCAGGGTCAGAAGACAGCATAACCTTTGTTACTCACTGCTTAATTTGAAAGTAACGAAAGGTGAGCCTTCCTGAAAAACAACCCTCCCATAAGCAAGCTTCTCTTGTTGGGCTCCAAGTGAGGCCCATTAGAGGCAGGAAAGAGCTCAGATTCCCTTACCATTGCACATAGAATACAGCATAAGTTTTTCAGATCTTCATTACCAGCAGTCTTGTCTCTCCATACTGTGCTTTATCCAATTCATGAACCAGCTTTTGGTAGTCTTCTGTATGAGGCTGCTTCGCTGCTTTAGCCATTGCATTACTCTTTTCAGAGAAATACTTTGAGATCTGGGTTTGGAAGCCACCCAGCTGAGTTCTGAGTGTAATCAGCTGAAATACCTTCTCCTGGACAGCTACTCCAAAGTTGCTTCCTTCCTCAATTTGGGGCATCTGTAACTGCAGCCACATGGAAATCAGGTTGAACTGTTCTTTCACAGCTTTGATCTCAGGCTTCAACCACCCCAGAAGGGCCAAAACATTCTCATTGCAGCTTACAGGGCCACAAGGAAGACTTTTATCTTCATCTTTCTCTTTTTTCTTTCCATCCTTATCATCTTTCTCTTTTTGTTTTTGATGCTCTTCTTCCTCTTTTTCTTTGACTGAGTTAGGGACTGGGATGTCAGGGGGGACCTTTAGGAGACTCAAATTAGCAAATTAGCCTCACTCAGAGATGGGTCCTTCAAAAACTCATCCAAATCTGAAATCTTCACAGGGAAATAGGTTCCGAGTAGGATCTCTGTCTGAGCCCATAACGCCTTTCTGAACAAATCTATCTTGGTTTGGACTTCGGGTCTGACCCTGAGGGTGGCCATGGTAGGGGGCTCAAGGGGTCAAATGGAGTGGTGAGACAGGAGCAAGGGGAAAGTCTCACAATACATTTTTAAGTTTAATTTACATCATTATCATTTTCTCTATCATGTTTTAAAGTCTAGCAATTAGCAAAACAATAAATTGAGTCATGATTTATCATGATTCCTAAGGTGTATATACTCACACAGAAAATTTAATAATCAGCTCTGACAAGCTGGCTAGAGCTGGCTCCACCCCATCCTTGGCAATTCCAATACCGTCAATTGCTATGAAGCGTAAACTAGTTCTACTATATTGAAGGAACTGCCAACAGTTGGTATAAATATAAATATAATTTAGATTAACCAGTTGAATTATAAGAAGCATTTCTTTCTCTCCCAGGTGACAGTACAACTAACCAATTTCTTCCTATCAAATCATACTTTTTGCAGTGATACTTCAACTTTTAAATATTTATGTAAATTCTCATTTTCTTATTTTTACCCCTTTTAGTCATATAACATGTATATCCAAATTAGAGGAGACATCTATTTTTCTTTTAGTTCTAGTGTCCAACAATGGCCTGTTTCTTTGATGACCTTGAAACTATATTTCAGCTCAACTCAATAAAACACTTTTTTTTCTACCTATTTGTAACTCTATTTTTTCCCACATAAAAAAGTATCGGTCCTACTCAGTAGCAATGAGATCAAGTTCCCAAATAAAGAGCCTGAATCATTTTGTCTCCAAATTTTTTGGAAGTAGTTTTTTCATACACATTTATTTTTATATTATATGCATACTTTAATAGTGGATATTAAAATAATATTTTTCTACTTGCATTACATATTGTAATGCTCACAAATAACAGTGGTAACATTGTAAATCCTTTATCCATCAAAATAAAGCTTTTACTTTACACAAAACACTTTTTTTCTATCCTTTTCTTCATGAATTCCTCCATTTAAAAAGGGCTTTAAAGAAACAGTGTGTATTAAAACAAGGCCATTCAATGCTAAATAGAAAGACTTTTTCTCAGTCTTTTTATTTCTTTTTTCTTGGAATATTTTTATTTCTTATTTTATTATTCTCCATTTATATTTTAAGGCAATTTTTAACATTTGCTTTTAAAACTTTGAATTCCAAATTCTCTCCTTTTCTTCCTTCCCATCACCTCCCCCTCCCAACCCAATGAGAAGACAATTAATTTGAAATAGGTTATTCATGTATAGTCATGCAAAACATTTCCTTAATGGTCATGTTGTGAAAGAAAACATAGACCAAAAAAAACCTCAAGAAAAAAAGAGAAAGTAAAAAAAAAAGTATAGTTCAATCTGCATTCAGACACCATCAGTTCTTTTTCGGGGGATGAATAGCGTTTTCCATCATAAGTCCTTCTGAATTGTCTTGGATCATTGAATTGCTCAGAATAACTAAATCATTCAGAGCTGATCATTTTACAATTTTGTTGTTTCTCTGTAAACATGTCACTTTGCATTACCCCATGCAAATCTTTCCAAGTTACTCTGAGAACAATCTGTTTATCATTTCCTATAGAATTCCAACATAATCACATACCACGATTTGTTCATTCACTCATTGTTGAACATTCCCTCAATTTCTTATTCTTTGTCCCCAGAATTGAACTGTTATAAATATTTTTGTACATATAGGTCCATTCCCTTTTTTCCTTTATCTCTTTTTGGATACAGACCTTGAAGTGGTATTGCTAGGTCAAAGGGTATGCACAGTTTTCTAGCACTTTGGGCATAGTTCCAAATAGAATGGTTGAATTAGTTCACAATTCCACCAAAAATGCATTAGTGTCTAATTTTTCCTACACCCCCTTCAAAATTTGTCATTTACATTTTCTTTCCTATTAGCCAATCTAACAGGTATGAGGTAGCATTGTTTTCATTTGTATTTCTCCAATCAATAATGAGTTAGAGTATTTTTTTTTATATGGCTATAGATAGTGCTGATTACTTCTAGATAGCATCTTTCTTCATATGTCCTTTATAGTTAATTTGGGTATTTATAGAAGTCAAAATAAATTGTGTGTTCAAAGTTGTTCTTAAAGCAATAATGCTTTTATTGTATGCAATATTCGCTTATGATCATTTTGTTCTTTGTTATTTCATGAAAATCTTTCCATGCTTTTTATTTTTAAAAAAATTCAGTCCAGAAGCAAAACATGCTATCGTTCTTTTTCATGTTTGGTTTTGCTTCTTTTTTCCCAGTGATCACTCATTGGTTACGACCCTTCTATATAACCAAACTATTGTATAATGTAAAAATATTTGCAGATCCTATACATGATTGCACGCCACCATGGTGGGGGGGAAGGGACAGTAGAAAATCTGAAACTCAAGGGATTGTGGAATTGAATCTTGTAAACTATAAGTAAACAAAACAAACAAATAAAAAATATTCAGTCCAAATTCTCTCTCTTTTTGTTCCTATCTCCTCTTTGACATTGGAAGCAAATTGATATAGGTTATGCATGTGCAATCACACAAAACACATTTCCATATTAGTTATATTGTGAAAAAAGATACAGCAAAAAATTTTAAAAATGTAAAATTATATACTTTGAATTGCATTCACAGTTCTTTCTCTGGAGGTGGCTAGCATTTTTCATCATCAGTCTTTTGGATTTGTCTTGGATTCTTGTACTGCTGAAAATAGCTGAGTCATTCACAGCTGGTCATTATACAATATTATTGTTACTATGTACATTGTTTTTCCAGTTCTTCATACTTTACTTGTGTCAGTTCATGTATGTCTTTCCAGGTTTTTTGAAATCATACTGATCATAATTTCTAATGGTACAATAATATTCCATTGCAATCATAGACCACAACATTTTCTGCCATTCCTTAACTGATGATTTTTTTTTTTTTAGAAATCACTTTTTGATATAGACCTAGTAGAGGTATTGCTGGATCAAAGGGTATGTATTCACAGTTTGATTGTCCTTTGGGCAAAGTTACAAATTGTTCTCCACAAAAGTAGGATTAGTTCACAACTCCACCAACAATGCTTTAGTGTACCAATTTTCCTACATACTCTCCAACATTTGCCATTTTATTTTTCTGCCATATTAGCCAATCCAATAGGTGTGAGGAGGTACCTCAGAGTTGTTTTAATTTGCATTTCTCTATTTTATAGTAACTCAGAACATTTTTTTCATATGACTAGGGATGGTTTTGATTCCTTATTTGGAATGTTGCCTTTGACCATTTATCAATTGGGGAATGACTCATATTTTTATAAATTTGAATCAGTTCTCTATATATTTGAGAAATGAGACCTTCATCAGAGACACTTGCAAAAAATTTTCCCCAGGTTTCCTTCTAATTTTGGTTGCATTGGTTTTGTTTGTCCAAAAACACTAATTTAATATAATCAGAATAATCCATTTTACATACCATAACACTCTCACTTTTTTGTTCATAAATTCTTCCCTTCTCCATTGATCTACCAGGTAAACTATTAATATCTTGCTCTCCTTATTTGTTTTTGGTATCACTCTTTATGTCTAAATAAAATGATTTGTTTTGTGAAGCTTGGATTCAGTCAAAGGGCCACACTTGAGGACTTAAAGGACAACATGTGGCCTCAAGGCCACAGATTCTCCACCCCTGGTCTCAATTATGTACCCATTTTAATCTTATTTTGGTAAACAGTATAGGATGTTCATCTATACCTAATTTCTGCCAAACTTTTTTTTCTGGGTTTCCCAGTTTTTGTCAAAGAGTAAATTCTTGTCCCCAAAACTTGGATCTCATGGTTTATCAGAAACTAGGTTACTATAACCATTCATTATTATTTCTTCTTCTAAGGTTTTTTTTTTTAAATTTTAGACTTAAACACCAGAACATAAATACAGAATAGAGAAAAGAAAAAAAATATAAGAAACTCAAATATTGAAACTTAAGTATGAAGAAAAGAAAAAAAAGCATGTCATACGCATAGCAGTACATTAGAGAGGATTCTAAATATGTAACAATAAATTTTTGATTCATGAAACCTGTATAATAAATACTACATATTGTGTTAAGAGCTCTTCATTTTTTCTTTACTACCTTCTAAGTTTTCTTTTGTTCTCTGCTGTGCACTTTTTACTTTGTTCTTTTTTCCCCCCCTTCCTTCAACTCCCCCACAAGGTTACAATTAAGTACAAATCAAGTTTTATATATAGATATATAGATATATATATAAATATATACAAACATACACATGTACATAGATAGATACATACTTTCTGTAACAAATTCTACCTCTGATCTTTGTTTTTATATTTGTGCATATCTCTTTCCTTACTCCTTTACTTTCACCCACTATCTTGCCCTCCTATTAATTTCCTATCTCCTTTATCATTCCCTTCCCATAAATCTAAATATCCTGGACAATCCCCTATAACCTGCTCCCTCACCCTCCCCTTTAGAGCTCCCTTCCTTATCTTCTCAAGTTTCCCACCCTTATCCTGCCATTCCCATTGATCCAAACACCC
Source organism: Pseudochirops cupreus (assembly GCA_028627135.1). Taxonomy (NCBI): domain Eukaryota; kingdom Metazoa; phylum Chordata; class Mammalia; order Diprotodontia; family Pseudocheiridae; genus Pseudochirops; species Pseudochirops cupreus. The sequence goes on from CM053581.1 coordinate 325,786,927, forward strand.
TGCTATACCTCCCTTTAACCTGTTCCCTCACACTCTAGAGATCTCTCCCTTATCCTCTCACCCGTCCCTAGCTCCCTGCCATTTTATTTCTTCTGAATTGAGAAGACTTTTATACTCTTCTAGATATATATGTATTGTTCCCTCTTAAACCCATTCTCAATGTAAGTAGGTTACCAGAACTATCAGCCCTCCCATCTAATTCCTCTGTGTCAATTCTTCCTCTTGTACCTCATTTGTATAAAATTATTACTCTTTTTATCTCTTCCTAAATGGTTTTACTTTTTAAAGTCATATCATATTCATGTCTACCCCACTCTTTCTTACAAACTACCTGATTATTAATGGCAATCTTAGAAGTATGTTTTACATTTTACATAAATCAAAGGATCTTTCCCCTATCCTCTCATACCCACAAGTCTAAACATATACATATCTATCTATCTATACATATATCTATATCTATTTGTCTTTATATCTATCATTCCCTCTTAAACCCATTCCTGATGAAAGTAGGTTATCAGAACTACCAACCCTATTCCGTATCTAATTCCTGTGTATCAATTCTTCCTAATTTACCTTATCTGTATAAAATAATTACTCTTTTTATCTGTTACTAAATGGTGTAACTTTTTAAAGTAATATCATACTTAGATCTACCTCAATACATCTAATTAGCTACCCAATTACTAATGACAATCTTAGACATATGTTTTACATTTTACATATATAAAAAGTAAATTGTCCTTATAGAATTTCTTGTAATCAGTCTTTGGTATGTACCTTATGTTTCTCTTGGCTCTTGTATGTCAGATCTTCTATTAAGTTTAACAATATCTTGGAAGTCTGACAGTTGATCAAATGTCCATTATGCTTAGCTTTGCTGGTTATGATATTTTCAGGTTTAGCCCCAGTTCTTTTGCTCTTCAATATATAGTGTTCCAAAACCTGCAGCCCTTGATTGTCTCTACTGCTAGGTCTTATGCAATTCTAATTGTGGCACCATCACATTTAAGTTGGGTTGGTTTTTTTTTTTTTGCTATTGTCATTGTTGTTCTTAATATTTTATTCTTGAGTTGGGGATTTTGAATTTAACTATAATATTCCTATGAGTTTTCCTCATAAGATACCTTCAAAGTGGTGATCAATAGATTTTTTTTTTCTATTTACACTCCCCCCTTCCCCTTGTTCTAATGCTTCAGGACAATTTTATTGAATTATTTCTTATATTATCATATCAAGATGCATTTTTTAAAAATCATAGCTTTCAGGTAGTCCAACTATTCTTATGTTTTCTCTTCTTGATCTGTTCTCCAGATCACTTGTTTTTCTTATACAATATTTCAATTTCCCTTTTATTTTGTCATTCTTTATATTTTATTTAATTATTTCTTGACCTCTTATAATTTCACTGAGTTTCCCCTGCCCAGTTCTAATTTTGAAGGTGTCTTTTTCTTCCTTAAGATCCTGGATCTCCTTTTCTAATTGGTTGACTTCCTTTTTATAATCTTTTTGTTTTTCTTGGATTGTTCTAATTTTTAAAATGTTTTTCCTCCATCTCTGCCATTTGCTTTTTAAAGTCTTGTATATATTCTTCTGGGCCAGTGGCCATTTAATGTTACTCTTTGGGGGTAGAAGAAGGTTTCTTCACTTCAACATCCTTCTCTGAAGATGAACCCCAGTCTTCTTTATTCCTGTCATAACTTTCTATGGTTGGATTCTTTCTCCTTTTCCTATGCATCTTTTGTAGTTATAGCTTAATTTTTGTAATCACCTTTAGTTCTGGGGTAAGGAGAGTAATGCCTCTTGCCCCAGATCTTCAGTTCTTGTCTTTAGTCTGGAACCAAAGCTAAACCTCCAGCCCCCTGTAAGTGCCCACAGTCAGGAGCATTCTGCCTCATTGGTTCTGCACTCACCTGGTGTTTGCTGGTTCCTCCTTGGCCTTCTGTTCTTCAAAGGAGCTGAGTGTGGCATTTCTTGTCAGCAGAGGTTCCTACAATCTTCCCCGTCACAGACACCCAATTCTCCTTACTGTCCAAGGGGTAAATGTTCCAGTGACTGGGGCTGCCATAGCTTCCCATGCCAGCTAAACCTAGGGCTTATTGTTAATGGGGATCCTAGAGTGGAGGAGTTTACTGTTCATGGGATGAAACCTCCTGCTGGAATTTTTCTTCTGATCTTCTCAGATTGTCCCAGGAGAACTCCTGTTGGGCCTGTATTCTTATTTATTGTTACCTGCAATTTGTTTTCCCAGAGGTGCTAGTTTATCTCTTTGGCGGGAGAAAATTTTGAGAGTTTGGAATTTTCTGACTGACTCTGATATTTTCCCAGAATCCTCTCTACTACTATGTCTTGTGTACTTAATCTGTTCCACTGATCCACCACTCTATTTCTTAGTCAGTACCAGATTGTTTTCATGATTATTGCTTTGTAATACAGTTTGAGATCTGCTATGGCTAGATCACCTTCTTTCACATTTTTTCATTAATTTTTATTATTATTTTGTCTAGCTCTGTATTTATTGATAGCTTGATAGACTGAATAAGTATATTAATTTACATAGAACGGTCATTTTTATTATATTGGCTCAGCCTACCTATAAGAAATTGATATTTTTCCAATTGTTCAGATCTTACTTGAAAAGTCCTCCATAATTGTATTCATATAGTTCCTGGGTTTGTCTTGGAAGATTGACTCCCAAGTATTTTGCTTACAGTTATGTTAAATGAAATTTCTCTTTCTATCTCTTGCTGCTGGACTTTGTTGGTAATACATAGAAATGCTGATGATTCATGTGAGTTTATTTTATATCCTGAAACTTTGTTAAAGTTGTTAATTATTTCAACTAGTTTTTCAGTTGTTTCTCTGGGATTTTCTAAGTATACCATCATGCCATCTCCAAAGGGTAATAATTTTATTTACTATTTACCTATTCTAATTCCTTCAATTTCTTTTTCTTCTCATTGCTATAGGTAACATTCCTAGTACAATATTGAATAATAGTTATAATAATGGGCATCCTTTTTTCACCCGTGACACTATTGGGAAGACTTCTACCTGATCTCCATTATAGATTTCTTACTGATTGTTTAGGATAAATATTATTCATCATTTTAAAGAAAACTCCATTTATTGCTATGGATGTAGAGAGAAAATTCTTAATGTGACTAAAAATACTCACAACTGAAAGAATCTATATGCTTTATAATAGGTTGAATTCAAAGAATGAAAATGAGTCTTGATGAAATATAATCTTACCAATGGAATTCTTTAACACATTCCAAATGGTTTCCCCTGGTATCCATATTAGATATTCTTTTATTGCTCATGATAAATATTAAAAGTTCTCAGATGAAGTCAACATTTTCTTATAAAGTTTTCCTTTTAGCAATATTCTTATCAATGGGATTGTCATTTCTCATTTCAGATGAAATGAAACCCTTGACTTCCAGGTCAATTTCTTTATTTTAGGCTTAATTTTATCATTCATTTCAAGAATTTGTTCCTCTGTCAAAACAAATAGATTTGGATGATTCTGTTTGGTAAGGGGTCATGAAAATCCAATTTACTATCTCCTTACTTCTATGTAATAATAAGAGACCACTGAATTGAGTGCAATCAAAATCTACTGATCATAGCAGCAGTCTCTTTGGGAATATTCCAAGGCACTGAAGCCATTGCTTGATTCCATCAGACGAGATAGGAATCTTCTTCAAGGCATTCCAACATTCATCTTCAAAGCGGCATTTTGACATACATGAATGCCATGATATTGCATTGGACTAAATGTAAATGAATAGGAGTTGTGTATCTTGCTTTCCACTAAAGAAAGATGATCTAAAAGGATATGAGGTCTTCCTGCAAATGGAAACCATTCCAGAGAGAGGGAGAAAATCTTCTATGATTCAGGGCATTAATTGGACTTCATAGTTATCTTCAAAACATTAAGTCCATTAAGGTACCATAAGGGTTTTTTAGACAAAGAAAATATTTTCCTATTTCAATGAATGTTCTTAAAGGAAATCCTTCCTGACTATTAATGGAGAGAGAAAAGTCTTAATTTATCTAACAATACTCACAACAGTCTCTACATTATTTTTAATATACTGAATTCAAATAAAAAATCCATTTTGATGCAATACTGTCTTGCCCATTGAGTTAACTCATTCCGATTTGTTTCCCATTGATTCCGCAGTAGCTAGTAGATTATTAATCATGTTGAATTGAAAAGGTTCTCTAACAAATGAAGTAATGTTCTATTTTTTAAAATAAACTTTTGTTTTTTTTAGTTTACATCATTCATTTCCACAAGATTTTGAGTTACAAATTTTCTCCCTGTCTTTCCCCCACTCACCACCACAAAACAGCAATCCCACTGTATACCCCCTGCCCCAATCTGTTCTCTCCTATATCTGCCCCCATCTCCCCTCCGACTCTCTGGTAGGGCAAGATGGATCTCCCTACCCCAGTGCCTGTATATCTTATTTCCCAGTTGCATGTAAATGATAATAATCATAACAATAACAATAATAATAATATACTTATACTTATTATTATTATATGTTTTTGTTAACATTTTTTTAAAAACTTTAAATTCCTGATTCTTTTCCTTCCTCCCTTGTCACCCATTCCCACTGGAAAGACAAGCAATTCAATACAGGCTGCATATGTGTAGTTATACAAAACATATCCACAATGGACATATTGTGAAAGACTGAATATATTTCCCTCCATCCTATCCCTCCCCCATTTTGTTCTATTCTCTACTTTGTCCCTGTCCCTTTACAAAAATATATGCTCCTCACAACCCTCCCCCCAACCTGCCCTCCTCTCCATCATACCCCCCTCTCATCCATTTCCCCCTACTCTCCTGTTTGGCAAAATACCCAATTAAGAGTGTATGTCAATCCCTCCCTGAGCAAAGTTCAATGAGAGTAAGGTTAACCCACTCCCTTTTGCCTTCCTGTTCTTCCCCTCCATTGTAATAGTTATCTGTTGCCTCTTCTATATGAGATAATTACCCTCATCCTGTCTCTCCCTGTGTCCTCTCATTATATTCCTCTCCCACCTCTCTGTAAAGCCATACACAAGCAGCTTCCCAAAAGAATGCTTCTATGAACAGGTTCTCATTTTTTTTAAGGTTCTGATTACACAGTATAGTGAAAAATCCATTATTCCATTACAAATCAAGGGGAACATTCACAACAAAGCACAATATAATATTCACAACATTACATCTTATCACAGAAAATCACAATATAGTTTTCACAACAGCTTAATATTAGAATGGCCACACAGTTTTCACTGCAGTGGCCACAATATTTAGAACAAAGAACAAAAGAATAACCATCTGGTTTCCCTAAGAGGGAAACCCTCCTTACTTAATCATTCAGTCATTTCACAATACAATAATCAATCTTCCACTCATGGGGCAATCATAAGTTAACTTAATCAGTCACTTATTCAGAATTACAATGACTAAGTACCATTAATCACTAAATACAATCATTAGAAAATTTCACAAACCCTTCTCCCCATGGTGTCTGGTGAACTTCAATTTCATCAGGCAGTCTATATCTGAGGAGAGGCCTTTTCTTCATCTTTACTGGGGGTGGTCTCTCAGATTCCCTGGATCCCCTTCTATGGTCCCAGATCCTAGCTGAATACACCAAAACAGTCACCTGGATTCAGAGGCAGATAGTTCTCAGCTCATTGTCAGTCCTCTGAGTAGTTCTTGTTACCCACTGAAGTTCACAGCGTCCAGCTCATCTTAAACCCTTCACAACTTCTGTTGCTGGGAACCCAAGGATCAACCAAGCCACAAACAAATAAAGGCTTATCACAGTCATGCTTCTTCAGTCTTCTAGTAGTTTGGTTGGCCCTAGGACCCAGAAGGAATCTCAGCCTTCCAGGCAGCAGCAACTTCAACTTTTACCAGATTCTGGTCAAAAGAAAACTCCAACTCAGTTCTCAGTCAGCTTCCAAATGCTGGGAGAGAAACTCCTCTCTCTCTCTCTCTCTCTCTCTCTCTCTCTCTCTCTCTCTCTCTCTCTCTCTCTTTCTCTCTCTCTCTTTTTCTCCTGGCTTCAGTCTCCACAATTCTTCCTCCACAAAGAGCCACCAGGAGGAACATTACTGATTCTGATTCTTTGTCTCTGGAATTCTTCTTATATACACACACTGGCCTCTTGTCTCACCCAACCCCCTCCTGCCACTCAGCAATAGGAGACAGAGTTCACACCCTTTGTTCACACAGGAGACAGAGTTCACACCTTCTGCCTCTTTCATAGAAGTATTTAGCTCTTAGTTACTAAGGACCAAGTATCTGCTAAATTAATTACTGTTACACTCTCAATTTCACCTTTTAAAATATCATCCCTTCCTATACAATTGATCCTATGCCCTTTGTCTATGTATATCTGTAAACATAAATACACATAGTCACATATATAATCATATGCATATATACTCTCCTATATAGACATATGTGTATGTATACATATATATACACATTTATATTCCCTTCAACTATCCTCATACTGAGAAAAGTTTCAGAGGTTACAATTATCATTTTTTCATGTAGGTATGTAAATAGTTCAACTTTGATAAATTCCTTATGATTTCTTTTCCATGTTTACCTTCTCATGCTTCTTGTGTGTGAATGTCAAATTTTTATTCAGCTCTGTTCTTTTCATCAAGAATCCTTGAAAGTCCTCCACCTCTTTGAATGACCATATTTTCCCCTGAAACATTATACTCAGTTTTGCTGGGTAAGTGATTCTTGGTTTTAATCCTAGCTTCTTTGATCTCTGGAACATCATATTACAGGCCCTTTGATATCTTAACATAGAAACTGCTAGATCCTGTGCTATCCAGATTGTGTTTCCACAGTGTTCAAATTGTTTCTTCTTGGCAGCTTGTAATATTTTCTCCTTGATCTGGGAATTCCAGAACCTGGCTATAACAATCCTAGGAGTTTTCTTTTTGGGATCTTTTTCAAGAGGTAATGTGTGAATTCTTTCAATTTCTATTTTGCCCTCTGGTTCTAAAATATCTGGGCAATTTTCCTCGAGAATTTCTTGAAAGATTTCCAGGTTCTTTTTTTGATCATGGCTTTCAGGTAGTACAATAATTTTTAAATTGTGTCTCCTGGACTAACGGTTTTTTCAATGAGATATTTCACATTGCCTTCTATTTATCCATTTGTTTGGATCTGTTTAATAGTGTATTGATTTCTCATGACGTCATTTGCTTCCATTTACTCCAATCTAATTCTGAAGGAATTATTCTCTTCAGTGAGCTTTTGAGATTCTTTTTTCCATCTGGAAAATTTGGGTTTTTAAGCATTCTTCTCCTCATTGGCTTTTTGGGCCTCTTTTCCCATTTGAGTTAATCTATTTTTAAGGTGTTATTTTCTTCAGTCAGGTTGTTGAATCTCTTTTCATGATTTTATTGCATCATTTTCATTTCTCTTCCTAATTTTTCCTCCACTTCTCTTATTTGGTTTTCAAAATTCTTCATAAGCTCCTGTATGGCCTATAACCACTTCATATTTTTCTTGGAAGCTTTTGGTGTGGAAATTCTGACTGTGTTGTCGTCCTCCCATTCCATGCTTTAATCCTTTTTGTTCCCCAAAAAGGAATCTAAAGTTGGATTGCTGTTCTTGCTTTGCTTCCTTTCCCTGCTCATGTTGCTAGTCAATTACTTGACTTTTGAGTTCTTTGCCACAATAGAGCTCTGCTTCCAGAGTGGAGAGCTTTGTCCTAAATTACTGATGTTTTCACAGCTGCCAGAGCTATTAGAAGGCTGCCATCTCTACAGCCTCCACAAGCTTTGGCTTACTGGTCACGTACCTCAGGACCACCACCCAAGACCATGTTCCAGATACAGGCAGGTTAAGGCAAGAGCACTTAGCCTCTGAATGGTCACTTGGTCCCTTTGCAATTTGCAGGCCAGGAGCTCTGAAGAAGCCACATGGAGGTGGCTGCAGGGCCACAACTTCCACTTCTTTTGGCTCTAGGGGCAGAGGGCTGATCCCGCTCCTCCTTCTCCCCCCTCCCCCGAAATTCAGCCAAGTTTCACTGACATTTCACTTTGTCTTTGGCATTTATGGGTTGATAATTCTGGAAATGGCCACAGCTGCTGCTGATCCACTCTCCTGAATGCTCTAGCCAGCTGATTCACAGCCGCCCTGGTTCTAAAACTGTGGTTTCATGCAGGGTTGAGCTTTGTTTCCAGTGTGCTGTGATAAATCCTTCCTGACTGCCTACCAGCCTACCTTCAGTGGGAGATTTGTTTTTCTGTCACTTTGTGAGTTTTGGATTTCTGAAATTTGTTTAGAGCCATATTTTATAGGTATTTGGGGTGGTTATGGGCAGTTTTCCTGCTTTTGTGCCACTATCTTAACTCTTCCCCCAAACAAGCCTCTGAATTATTTTTGAGCTCCTCCATGGCCTACGATCAGTTCTTATTTATCTTGGAGGCTTTTTATGCAGGAGTTTTGACTGTGTTGTCTTCTTCTGGTTCTATGTTTTGATTGTCTTTGTCCCCCCCAAAAAGATTCTATAGTTTGTTTACACTTCCTCTGTTTTCTCTTCTTGCCAGCCTTGACTTTTGAGCTCTGCCATGGTAGAACTCTGCTTCCAGAGTGGAGAGTACTGATTCTCAAATTTCTGGGGTTTTGCACAGCTATTGTCAGAGGTCCTTCTAGATTCTTGCCTCAGAACTGTGAGGAGAATGCCCTCTCCACAGCCTCAATAAGCTCTGCCATGCCAGATCTCCTCATCCCAGGACCACCACCCAAGACTGTGACCCACATCAAAGCAGGGCAAAGCAAGAGAATCCTGTCTAAGTTTCAGCAGAGAGATTCCCGCAATTGCCCGCTGGTTATTCTCTTGTTTCCTCCAACATCTGTGGACTTTGAGCTCTGGAAGAAGCCCCTGCAAAAGTAGCTCCAGAGACTTCCACCGCAGCTGCCCTGGGGTCAGGGACCACCTGATGCTCTTCTCTCACCCAGTTCCAACAGAATTTCTTCACTGAACTTTTACTTTGTCTTTGGTGTTTGTGGATTGAGAAGTATGGAAACTGCCACAGCTACAATTGATTTGGTCCCCTGAGTTTTTTTTTCTTTGCTTTTTATTTTTTTGGAAGGGCAATTGGGGTTAAGTGACTTGCCCAAGGTCACACGGCTAGTAAGTGTTAAGTGTCTGAGGTCAGATTTGAACTCAGGTCCTCCTGACTCCAGGGCTGTTGCTCTATTCACTGTGCCACCTAGCCACCCCTGGTCCCCTGAGTTCTGCTCCCACTGGTCTGTGCTGCCAGTCTGTGCCAGTGCAGTTATTATTGGACTGTGCTGTTCTTGCATTCTGGTGTGATAGACCCTTCTTGTTCTTCTGCCATATTGTCTTCAGCTGGAGACATATTTCATTCTGTCATTTTGTGGTTCTATAGCTCTAAAATTTCTTTAGAGTAATTTGTTTACAGGTATTTGAGATAAGTGGAGACAAGCTTAAGTAAGTTCCTGCTTTTACTCTGTCATCTTGGTTCTGCCTCATTGTTCCTTCTTGGGTCAGAGTCTGTATTCCTCTGGGGACGGTGTTGTTGGGCTGTTGTTCCTGAGATAGGAATCAGTGCCTGAGTTGTGCTTGGCTGTGGTTCGCCAAGAACTCTAGGTCAACTAAAACTTCTTGAACTGTCAGAGCATGTTTGATCAGAGGCAGAAAGTTTTGTAGGTGGGCACTATTCCTCCTTAGTAAAAATTTTACTGATGAAACCAGGGCAGGGGAGGAAGGATTGTTCCAGGCTTTAAGTCTTAGCAAGTCCTCTGTAGAATATGAGATCCATTGTACTATGCCAATTTTTCTGAGTAGGGTCTGCGCCTCTAAGGTGATCCACTCTTACTGGGTTAGATAAGTAATAAGACCCAAACAAGACCTAAACAATGGGGTTGGCTATTCTCCTGACCTTAAAAAACCCAGCAGAGAAAGATAAATATGATGACATCTTGATTTGTGGAGGGCTTCCGGCCTGAATGAACTCCTGGATTAGTTGCCTTAAGTTGAGATGTGGGGGTCCTGAGATATTCTGACCATTTTTTTCACCTCCTCTAGCTGAGAACAAATTTTAATCTTGTGTTTACTACATCTATGTTTAATAATCGGTTCCCTCTCTTATCATATGGGCTTTTCAAAGAATCTTTAACTAAGCTCTGAATTTCCACACAGGTAAAATTCCTATTTTGGTATTCATCACTTGGTTTTCAGTAAAGTCCCTGTATTCACAGCATACTGAGTCTCATCCTCTACCATTCCCTAGTTGACATTATTGGGGTCAGCAAAGATGTCCTCCCTTATTCCTGTCTGTTTTTCTTCAGTCCTGAGGAGGTTATTATGCCTAGCTATGGATTCCTAGTGATAGCTTTGCTATATCGATATGTAGCTGTAGCTCATAAATCCTGCACTTATTTTCTCTTGGTCTTACAGTTCTCAAGCATGGCTACTGTCTCTTGAAGATTTCTAGGAGGTGCCAGCATGAAATACTTGAGGCCATTATTTGACAGTACCATACCAGGGATGGTGGAAGTCAATATCCCTCAGGAGGATGGTCATGGCAAAAACAACAATAGCAAATATATTTAATATTGTCTGTACAACGTAATAAAAAGCAACTACAAGGCAAGTACATGGTTAGATGCAAAGGGCCATTTGTGAGTTGCAGATCTGATGCCCACTAGTACCTAGGTAAGTGTGTGACAGAAGAGGGGCTCTGGCTAACTGGATATAGCCATTTGGAACTTAATGACCCTGGAGACCTAAAATCATGAAGAACTTGGTATGGGAACTGATTCTGGTCTGGTTTGCCAAGAGAGGCATACTTTTCATTCTCTCATACAAGTCATCCTCCAGTCACTTGAAGGGTAAGGATCAGCCTCACATACCTTTGATTCTGAGAGGATGGGGAATTGGCCTTATGCAACCAGCCACCTTTGACTTTTGATAATGAATTTTAACATTAGTAAAGATAGTCCCTTTCACTGTGTATAAAGATAATTCTGGGGAGAGAAAAGATGATGCTGTTCCAGAGATCACTGAAGCAGTTGTTTATGCCTTCTGCTGGCATACCACTGCTGGTGCCATTTTTCTCTAACATAATGTAAGGCTCATTCCAACATGAGAGAGACATTTGTCCAGTACAGCTCTTAATTCTTTTAAAAAGTTATCAGTTTTTTATTGAGTACTACTCAGTGGGAATTGGCATGAAGAAAAGCAAAAGTGGATGTGTTGAGCTAATGGCTTAACTGTCAGAGACATGGAGTAGGTGAAGGATTTTCTGAATGACCTGGTCTATTGCCCTTGAATCAATTGATTTGGCCTGGGAAAAGCACTGAAGAGGGTAGTAGAGTACTCTATTCTATGTCCCGTTCATAAATCAAGATGAAGACTTATGATAGGAACTTAAGTGTACTACTGAATCTTTTACAAAGGAATATTTCTTCAGTGTGTATAATCACAGATAAACAAACTTATTCCAACTAATATTTGTGGTTAGGTTAGGTTAGGTTCATACCTTAGCTCCATTCCCACAGAGCACAATACCAGTTCCAAATCCAAACCCTCCTTCATCACCTGGCTCTGGTCCAAGGGGATTGCATCTGGTGCCTTAAACTGACAACACAGAACAGAAATAAAATCTGTGGGTACATTTCTTACAAGTAAAAAAATGGGGGTTAGGGGAGGAGTGGGTAAAAGAGGTAAAAGGCATGTTCCTTCCCTCCCACCAGTTTAGAAAAGGCCAACCTCACTTCAGGTTTCTGACTCAGAAAAGACATGAGAAGAGCTAGCAATCTCCATCATGTCTCTATTACCAGCTTGCTACACTAGAACTTTGAAGAGCTTCCTCCTGGGTGAGATGTAAGACTGACTCTGTCTTTCTTTCTGTCTCTCTCTGTCTTTCTCTGCCTCTGTCTCTCTCTGTCTCTGTCTCTGTCTCTCTGTCTCTCTGTCTCTCTCTTTCTCTCTGTCTCTCTCAATGAGTTACCTCACTCCCAAACGGAGTGCTCCTTTATTCTTCATTGTTTGGTATAAGTTTTCCTATATATTCCTTCTCTGATTTTGGTTTTGTTTTTAATTAGGTTAAATGTATTTACTTGGCTAAGAGTTATGTATATTCATTGGTGGGAAAGAGGTCAAGCCTTGGATATAAAACTTGGGGTCCTGTTTTCCTCCAGGAATCAATAGTGATCAAAAGTTAGATTGAACCTGAAAACCATATTCTCTAGATGAATAATATTTAAAGAAACAGATAATTGTACTTCTAGACTAGTACCCATCTCTGTCTGAGGAGAGCAAAGTGGCTTCAGGCCCCTCCACCAACTGCTTCCTCTCCTAACTGGAATCAAGGCCTCCCTTGGGGAAGAAATGAGTAGACGCATCAATTCTGTCTTTCTCTCAGCTACACAATAGCCTCTTACTACATGTAAGCATTTGCCACAGGAGTCTCCAGAAAGAGTACAGTCAAAAAGATGTCAGAAGAGAATAAAAAGCTCATTGCTGACATTTTTAAAGTTGCATGCAACCTATCAAGGAGGCAAACTCCACTGGTGCTCTAGGGTATACAGCAGGCTCTATGTTAGCCAGACTAGCCATGTGAGCTCGAAAGACTAGCCTGGGTTATCCATTTCCCCCTGTTTGCAATTTGCTAATCCTTATAAATAGACAAGAGTGATTTTTTTTTTAGCACGATCATTTTCCAAATTCAGACCAATTCTCTGTGGCATCTGAGGAGATATAAGTAATGTATTTTCACTTACATCCCGTGTGCCATACAATCAAGTCTTTTTCAAAAAGTCATTTATTTATTTATTTTTAGTTTACAACATCTAGTTACATAAATTTTTGAGTTCTGAATTTTCTCCCCATACCTCCTCTTCTCCCTCCCCCTTCCAAGACAGCATGTAATCTGATATTAGCTCTACATATACATTCACATTAAACATATTTTCACATTAATCATGTTCCAAAGAAGAATTATAAGCAATGGAATGAACTATGTGAAAGATGAAACAAGGCAATAAGGAGAGGGAACAAATAATATGTTTTGATCTGCATTCAGACTCCATAATGCTTTCTCTGGATGTGGATAGCATTTTCCATCATGAGTCTTTTGGAGTTGTCTTAGAACCTTGCTGAGAAGAGCCAATTCTATCAAAGTTAGCCAGAGTAAAATGTGCCTGTTACTGTGTACAGTATTGTTTGGTTCTGCTCCCCTCACTCAGTATCAGTTCATATGAGTCTTTACAGGTTTTTTCTGAAGTCCACCTGCTCATCATTTCTTTAACTACAATAGCATTCCATTACATTCATATACCGTAACTTGTTCAGTCATTCCCCAATTGATGGGCATCTCTTTGACTTCCAAGTCTTTGGACAGTACAAAAAGAGCTTCTATGAATATTTTTGTACATGTGAGCACTTTTCTCACTTGCATGATCTTTTTGGGATACAGCCCTGGAAGTAATATTGCTGGGTCAAAAGCTATGCATATTTTTATATTCCGTTTGGCATAGTTCCAAATTATTATCCAGATTGATTAGATCAGTTCACCATTCCATGAACAACAGATTAGTGTTCCAGTTTTCCCACATTTTCTCTGGCATTTATAGTTTTTCTGTTTTGTCATGTTAGCCTATCTAACAGGTGTGAGGTACAAAAGAGGTGTTTTGATTTGTATTTCTCTAATCAATAGTAATTTAGAACATTTGAAAATATGACTGTAGATATCTTTAGTTTCTTCTTCTGAAAAATTCCTATTAATATCCTTTGAACATTTATCAATTGAGGAATTAGAAATTCTTATAAATTTGACTCAGTTCTCCATATATTTTAGAGATGAGGCCTTTATAAGAGACACTGGTTGTAAAAAATCTTTCCCAGTTTTCTGCTTCCTTCCTAATCTTGGTTGCATTGACTTTGTTTATACAAAACTTTTCAATTTAATACTATGAAAATTATCCATTTTGCATTTCATAATGTTCTCTATCTCTTATTCGGTCACAAATTATTCTGTTCCCCATAAATCTGACAGGTACACTAGTCCTTGCTCTCTTAGATTGCTTCTAGTATCAGTCTTTATATCTAAATCATGAACTGATTTTGACTTTATTTTGGTATATATTGTAGGATATTGTTCTCTGCCCAAATTCTACCATACTGCTTTCCAGTTATACCAGTAATTTTTGTCAAATAATGAGTTCTTATCCCAGAAGGTGGAGTCTTTGGGTTTATCAAACAGTAGATTACTATAATCATTGACTACTGTGTCTTGTGTACATAACCTATTCCACTGATTTGCCATTCTATTTTTTAGTCAATACTAAGTAGTTCTGATAATTGCTGCTTTTTAATACAGTTTAAGATCTGGCACGGCTAGGCCACCTTCCCTAGCATTTCTTTTCATTAATTCCTTGATATTCTGGACCTCTTGTTCTGTTGTGCAGAGAATAAGAGAGAGCCAAGACCTGGGTTCAAGATAAATTTAGGTGTGGATTTATTAAGCAAGCACATGACTACTGGAGTGTTCACTCAAATTGGTAGTAATCTTTTTGGGGATACAGACTTGGTTATATAGCAAAAACCACAAAAACCACAATCAAGGAGGGGAGCTAACAGAAGTCATGATGTACAGAAGCAAAAACCAGCCATTGGTTAGATCTATAGCTCAGGGCTAATTTGGGAATATGGTGCAAGAGTACAAGGGTGCAACCTTCCTGTGTCATGGGGGTCTCTCCTAGAACAGGGTGGAGGGCACAGGGTGAAGGGCCATAGTCAGTGATTTCCAGAGCAGGGTGGAGGGTCATGGGGGTAAAGGGTGCTGGAATTCCCCAGAACAGGCTAGGGTCATGTTCTGGGTAAAGAGGGTGGGGGTCCTGCTAGGTCAGCAGGACAGGACAGGGTGGTCCCTAGATAAGATCCCTGCACCATAATAAACCTTATATACTACAATAATTCAAGGAGAATATATAAAATGCTGATTAGGGAAGAAGAGGTCAGGGAACTATGCCTTGAGCAATATGCCCAGTAATACCTTAAGCAGTTTTTAAGCTATGACAAAATGTAGAATAGAAATATAAAAGGGACTTAATGGTGGGCCACAAATCAGGTGGTGTGTGATAACCTGGGATTTGAGTTTGAGTACAACGGTTCTTCCAGATGAATTTTGTTATTACTTTCTCTAATTCTATAAAAATAACTTTTGGTAGTTTGATTGTTATGTCACTAGATAAGTAAATAAATTTAGGAAAAATTGTCATTTTTATTATATTAGCTCAGCTTACCCATGAGCGATTGATGTTTTTCCAATCATTTAGATGTGACTTTATTTGTGTGAAAAATGTTTTATAATTGTGTTCATATAGTTCCTGGGTTTGTTTTGACAGGTAGACTCCTAAATATTTTATAATATCTACAGTAACTTTAACTGGAATTTCTCTTTCTCTCTCTTGCTGTCTGGCTTTCTTACCAATATATAGAAATGCTGAGCATTTATCTGAGTTTATTTTATATTCTGCAACTTTGCTAAAGTTATTTATTATTTCAAGTAGTTTTTATTTGCTTCTCTAGGATTCTCTAAATATATCATCATATCATCTGCAGAATGATAGCTTTGTTTCTTTTTTGCCATTGTTCTAATGTCTTAAATTTCTTTCTCTTCTCTTATTGATAAAGTTAACATTTCTAGTACCATATTGAATAATGGATGTTAATGAACATCCTTGCTTCACTCCTGATCTTATTAGAAATGCATTTATCTTATCTCTATTAAATGTAATATTTGCTGATGGTTTTAGGTAGACACTATTTATAATTTAAAGGAAGACTTCATTTATTCCTGTGTTCTATAGTGTTTTAATAAGAGGATGGATGTTTTATTTTGTCAAAAGTTTTTTTTGCTACTGTTGAGATAATCGTATAATTTTTGCTAGTTTTGTTGTTGATATGATCAGTTAGACTGATAGTTTTCCTGAACCAGCCTTGCATTCCTGGAATAAATCCTACCTGGTCATAGTGTATTATTCTCATCATAAGTTGCTGTAATCTTTTTGCTAATGTTCTGTTGAAAAATTTTGCATCTATATTCATGGAAGAAATTGGATTATAATTTTATTTCTCTGTTTTGACCCTTCCTGGTCTAGGTATCAGTCCCCTATTAGTATCATAAAAATAATTTAGTAGTACTCCTTCTTTGCCTATTTTCCAAAATAATCTAGATAGCATTAGAATAAATTACTCTCTCAAAGTTTGAAAGAAATCACTTGGAAATTCATCTGGCCCTTGAGTTTTTTTTTTCCCAAGCAGTTCATTGATGGCTTATTAAATTTCTATTTCTGTGATAGTGTTATTTCAGTATTTTGCTTACTCTTCTTTTAATTTGAGAAATTTATATCTTTGTAAATATTCATCCATTTCACCAAGATTAGTTTTCTTTCTTTTTTTAAAAAATAAACTGAAAGTTTATCTATTTCATTGGCTTTTTCATATAACAAATTCTTAGTTTTATTTATTAGTTCAGTAGTTTTCTTAATTTCAATTTTTACTAATCTCTCCTTTGGTTTTCTGAATTTCTAATTTGATATACAATTGGAGATTTTGAATTTTTCTTTTTCTTGCTTTTTTAGTTGCATGCCCAATTCATTGATATCCTCTTTCTCTATTTTTTTTTCATGTAAGCAATTAGAGATATAAAACTTCCTCTAAGAAGTGCTTCTACTGCATGCCATAAGTTCTGGTGTGTTGCCTCATTATTGTCATTTTCTTGGATGAAGTTACTGATTGTTTCTAACATTTGTTGTTTGATCCACTTGTTGTATAGGATTAGATTCTTTAGTTTCCATATAATTTTGATTGGATCATGATCTGAAAATGATGCATTTAATATTTCTTCTTTTCTGTATTGGATTGTGAGATTTTTATGTTCTAGTACATGGTCAGTTTTTGTGTAGGTGCCATGTCCTGCTGAGAAAAAAGGTATATTTCTTTCTATCTGCATTCAGTTTTCTCCAGAAGTCTATCATATTAAACTTTTCTAAAATCTTATTCACCTTCTTAACTTCTTTCTTTTTTATTTTGTGGCTTGATTTAACTAATCAGAGAGGGGGAGGTTGAGGACTCCCACTAGTATAGTTTTGCTTTCAATTTCTTCCTGTAACTCTCTTAACATCTCTAAGAATTTTGGTGCTATACCACTGGGTGCATATATTTTTAGTAATGACATTGCTTCATTGTCTGTGATGCCTTTTAGCAGGATATAGTTTCCTTCCTTATCTCTTTTAATTAGATCTAGTTTTGCTTTTGCTTTGTCTGAGATAAGGATTGCTACCCCTGCTTTTTTTCACATCAGCAGAAGCATAATGTATTTTACTCCAGACTTCTACCTTTACTGTAGGTATACTCCTCTGTTTCAAATGTGTTTCTTGTAAATAACGTGTTGTAAGATTATGATTTTTGATCCATTCTGCTATCTGCTTCCATTTTATGGCATTCACATTCAGAGTTATAATTACTATTTGTGTCTGTCTCTCCATCCTATCCTCACACTTTTTCAAACTTTTCTTTCTCCTTTCTCCCTTTCCCTCCTTACTAGAGTTTTGCTTTTGACCACCTGCTCCTTCAATCTTCCCTCCCTTCTATCAGTGACCCTGCCCTTTCCTTTCCCTTTTTCCTTACTATTTCTTCCCTTCCTTCTCTTCCTCCCTCCCTTTTTGTTCTCCTTTCCTTTTCAACTTCTAATAGGGCAAGTTAGATTCTATGCACTCTATTTATTCCATAACAAATCAGAGCAAAACATTCACAAAAAATCAAGATACAGCATTCACAATGACTTATCACTAAAATGGCCACATAGTTTTCACCAAAGTGGTCACAATAGTTTTCAACAAAGCATAATCATTTAGTCAATCACAAAATCCCTAATTCAATCACAAAGTACAAAAGTCAAAATTCTCCACCCCTAGGTTGCAGTAAATCATAATCTTCTCAGTCAATACACAGTATCTAAGTAAATTCCTCTTTCAGCTTGACTTGAGGCTGGCCCTCAGCTTCCATGGTTCTTCTTCCATGGTCACAGGTCACTCTGTCACCTGGGTTCAAAAGCAAGCAGCTCCCAGTTCCTTGTCCAGCTCCTTATCAAGTTCTTCATCCGGTTCCTGTTCCACACTGAAGTTCACAGTATCCATTCCACCTCAAGTCCTTCACAGTTTCTGTTTCTGGAAAGACAAAGTTTGACAGAGCCACAATAATATTCATACACATTGCCAGCACCATGATCAATTCACTATCTGCCCATGAAGTCAACTCAGACCCCCCCCAACAATGTCTGACAACTCAACACAAATCATCAACATAGAAATTAACACAGACCCACAAACAAGGTCCAAGAGGTCAGCAAAAATCATCAGTAAAGTCCCAGGACCTGCAAAACACTCTTCCAGGACTATGGTAAACATCCAACCAGAAAATCTTCTTTCGGGGCTTCCAGTAAGGTCCTAAGGCTTCTGTACAAAGTATCACAAGCAATATCAACATAGACAGAGCATACAAACAGAGTGCTTTCTCTTCTTGACTCTGCCACTATAAAAGTCTTCTTCTTAATTCTAACTTTCTCAGCTTGTGCTCCTCCTTATATAGGTGTTAGCTCCTCCCCTTCTTATTGCAGGAGTTCATGAATTCTAAGGTTCACAAATTGTGGGGCTCACAATTCTGTTTCTTAACAGACTTGATACAAAGCTCAAAAGAAAGTTGAACTGAAACAAGGTGTGAACTACTTCTGAACTGAACAAGTGTGGACTAACTTGCCATTACAATAGGTGACTTTCAAACATTCAGCCTGTGGGCTAATAGCCCCAGGTATAACTACTGCTGCAGCTGCAGGCCCTGTGCAGGTCTGCACTTCTCTCTCACCTGACTTCAACAGATCCTCCCCTCCTGTTCTGAGAGATCTGGGAACTGCAACCACGGCCTTCATGCCACCCACACTCTGGCCTCATTATGACTGAGTCTGCACTGATGCAGCTTGCACACTAGACTGTGGTCCTCTCCAGTCTGGTGTGACAGACCCCTCGTGTCCATCCTCCAAGTTGTCTGGGGTTGGAAACCCACCACAATCTGTCTCCTTGGGGATTCCACCACTTTGCTTTTTAGAGATATTTGAAGGAGTTTGAGGGAGACCTCCTGTATGTTCCTACTTTCACTCCACCATCTTCTCAAGTCTTCAATATCATATGCAATTCCACATGTACAGACAAAAATCAATTATATCCAAATAAACAATCTTTCAGATTCACCAAAGAACATTTCACAAAATTTTCTCCCCAAAGTCAACAAAATAGGAAGGATTACAAAGTTTACCAAATTATCACTGCTTGCTCAGTCTTATTAACTCTTTAGGGCTTTTCTCAACCTACAAGCAGAAGGAACAAAAGATAAAGAAAACTGGTTCCCACATTGAATAGAAACTTCATATTTACTGGGATTTCTGAGAGATTTGGGACTTAGGGTCAACTTGGCAGTGCTCCTTTCTCAATTAAGAAAATTATCTAAGTTGGAAATTCTTCTAATGATCCCCTTAGTGCATAAGGTCATCCAAAAAGGGTCTGCACAAAAAGAGTGTCTTTCTACTCAGGGCACACTAAACAAAAGGTGTTGCTTTCTCTAGCATGCAGGATACTCATAGAAGTCCAGAAAATTCCCTGGGGACTATTATCCTAAAGGGGAGCCTGAAATTCCTCTACTGATTCTTGTTTGACATGGCAAACTAAATAGAATTGCAAATTCATCCACCAGGACTTGAAGACAAGAAGGTTCAGTTAGAGATATAGAAAAGGATATCAGTTACTTGTGGATTATATACAGGCATATGACCCACCCCCCCAAAAGTTGTAGGAATTTTTTTTCCCCACATAGTAAGTAGTATATGCCTGCTTAAATGCAAAAGAGCAACATGAACATTTCTACTGGATTGTAACAATCTAGTGATTCCAAATTTCTCAGAGCAAAATTAATATCAGTACTTATACAAGACTCAATAATATATAACATATCAGTATAACAAACCTTATGCAGAATTAAAGAATATTTTAAAAATCAGTACTTAAAGCAATGGACGAATGAAAAGTTTTCAAAATTACATAAATGTAAAATAGGATCTTTTACAAAGGAACATTTACTTCTAAAGGTATAACCACAAATAAACTTACTCCCAGCAACAAAAGGAAGAAGGTATAATTCTCCTCGACCTTTCCTTCTCTACCCCTACCTCAATCTTATTTTTCTTGAAAGAAAATCTCTAAAGCAAAATTACAAGTTGAATGTTTAATAAATTTATTTATTTTTAGTTTTCAACATTTATTTCTACAAGATTTTGAGTTAAAATTTTTCTCTCCCCTTCTTTCCCTACCCCTACTTCCTCCAATCTGTTCTCTCTTATATCCTCCCCCTTCACCTCCCTAACTTTCTAGTAGGGCAAGATGGGTTTCTATACCCCGGTACCTGTATATCTTATTTCCCAGTTGCATGTAAACAATTTTTAAACATTTGTTTTTAAAACTTTGAGTTCCATATTTTTCCCCTTCTTCTCTCCTCACCCACCCCCACTTGGAAGATAAGCAGTTCAATAAAGATAGTACATGTGTAGTTACCCACATCATTTCCATAGTAGTTATATAGTTGGAAGACGAACTGTATTTTCTTCCATCCTACCCCACTCCCCACTTATTCCATTTTCTACTTTGACCCTATCCCTTTTCAAAAATGTTTGCTTCTAACTACTCGCTCCCCCAATCTGCCCTCCCTTCTATCCTCCCTGCTCTGCTCTCCTATCCCTTTATGTTCCTGTAGGATAAGATACCCAATTGAGTGTTTATGTTATTCCCTCCTTAGGCCATATTCAATGAGAATCAGATTGTCCCATTCCCTTTCACCTTCCTGCTCTTCCCCTCCACTGTAACAGTTTTCTCCTGCCTCTTTTATATGAGATAATGTACCCTAATCTATCTCTCTCTTTCTTCTTCTCCCCAAAAATTGCCCTCTCACCTCTTAATTTTGTTTTTTAGACATCATCCCTTCATATTCAACTCATCCTGTGCCTTCTGTCTATGTATACACAAACATACAAATGCCCACACTCATATACACACATACACACATATCCTCCTATACATACATATATATGAATGTGTACATATATATACATATATACTCCTTTCAACTATCCCCATACTGAGAAAAGTCTTATGAGTTATAATTATCATTTTTCCATGTAGGAATGCAAATAGTTCAACTTTAATAAGTTCCTTATGATTTCTTTTTTCCTGTTTACTATCTCATGCTTCTCTTGCTTCTTGTATTTGAAAGTCAAATTTTACATACAGCTCAGGTTTTTTCATTGAGAATGCTTGAAAGTTCTCTATTTCATTGAATGACCATATTTTTCTCTGTAGCATTATACTCAGTTTGACTGGGTAGGTGATTCTTGGTTTTAGTCCTAGCTCCTTTGACTTCCAGAATATCATATTCCAAGCCCTTTGATTCCTTAATGTAGAAGCTTCTAGGTCTTGTGTTATCCTCATTGTGTTTCCACAATACTCTAATTGTTTCTTCCTGACTGCTTGCAGTATTTTCTCCTTGACCTGGGAATTCTGGAATTTGGCTATAATATTTCTAGGAGTTCTCTTTTCAGAATCTTTTTCAAGAGATGATTGGTGAATTCTTTCGATTTATGTTTTGCCTCTGGTTCTAGAATATTAGGGCAATTTTGATTGATGATTTCTTGAAAGATGGTGTCTAGGTTCTTTGTTTTTTTTATCATGGCTTTAAGGTAGACAAATAATTTTAAAATTATCTCTCCTGGACCTATTTTCCAGGTCAGTGGTTTTTCCAATGAGATATTTCATATTGCCTTCTATTTTTTCATTTTTTGGATTTATTTAATAGTATCTTGATTTCTCATAGAGTCATTAGCTTCTGATTGCTCCAGTCTAATTTTGTAGGAGTTATTCTCTTCAGTAAGTTTTTGGAATTCCTTTTTCATCTGGCAAATTTGGCTTTTTAAGGCATTCTACAGCTTCCACATGCTCTGGCTCACTGGTCACACACACCAGGACCACCACCCAAGACCATGATCTGGATCCAAGCAGGTCAAAGCAAGAGTGATTACTTCATCTCTGAACAGTTGCTTGGTCCTCCTACAATCTGCAGGCCAGCAGCTCCAGAAGCCACTTGGCAACAGCTGCAGCCACCATGCCTCTTCCTCCCATCCCTCTGGGGATAGCAGCTGGACTGTGTTCCCTGTTCAAATGAAGTTCCCATTGACCTTTTACTTTGTCTTTACATTTTTGCATTGAGAAGTCTTGAAACCACTACAGGTGCTGGTGTTTTTACTCTCATGAAGGCTGCTCAAGCTGTGGCTGGTCAGGCCACCCTGGGGCTAAAACCATGACTCACTTGGGATTTTGTGTAGCTCCCAGCACACTGTGATGGACCCTTCCTGCTGGCCTGTTGGGTTCCTTTGGTGGGAGATTTGTTTCTCTTTGTCACTTTGTGGGTTCTGTAGCTCCAAAAGTTTAGAATCATTTTTTACATGTATTGGAGGAGGTGGAAACCAGAGCTGCCTGGAAGTCCTGTTTCTACTTCTCCATCTTGGCTCCCCAGGTTGTATGTTTAGTAAACATTTCATGTATGCTTCTGGGACATATCAACTGTATCTTCTTCCTCTATATCCAGCTCTGCGTGTGGATCTGTTTTGCTGATTAGCTCCTCATCAAATTAAATTTCATTTTGCTTCATTGACAAAGCCTATAATTCACAAAAGGCTTTTATTGGTTTACCAAATGATATGTGCCTCTTTATTTTGACCTGGGCCACAGAAAATCTTGTCCTGCCACCTCTGAAGTAATGTAGAGATGGAAGAGAAAGGGAAGGAGGAGATTACTCAAGATGAGGGAGTCAGTCAATTAGTTCTTGAGCAATGATTCTTTATCCTGTTTTCCATCTAACCTGCTCTGTGAGTTCTCCTTATTTTCCTTTTTACTTTATTTTAATATGTTCTACTATTCAATTTTTCTTAGTGATTTCCTTGATTCAGTTTTGCAATGTACGTCCTACTTTGCTAAGACTTTTAACCTTCATTTATAATCTATTTCTTCTTTGTCAAGATTTTTCTTCAAGAACTCTATTTTGACTCCTTATTTTTCCTTCATTTTTGTAGGCCTTACTCTCAGATTCCTTTTAAGTAAGTCAGTTTATTTTCAGATAATGTTCTACTTGTAATTATTGCTGAATTATTTTCTCTTATTATTAAGTTACATCCTAGATTTCCTTTAAGCCACATTTCTTCATTGTACATCAGGAGATTTTTCATATTTGCCCATTTGGCTATTTGCAAGGGTAAAGGTCCCCCACCCAAATGCTCTGAATTTTTTCCTGAATTTCTATTGAAGCTATAATTCTGGAGTTGTTTTCTATAATATTTGAATCCTTCTCCCTCTTCAAGGTCATGGATGGAATGTACACTAGGATAGATGATGAACTGAATAGGTACCATTCTTTCTCATTGGTCTCAGCTCAAAACAGTGACTAACATGAAAAAAGAAGTAGGGGCGATCTATCTTCCCCATTGGGAGACAGGTAGGTGACTCAGTGGATAGAGCATTGAGTCTGGACTTAGCACATACCTGAGTTCAAATCCAGTGTGAGATATTTACTAGCTATGTGCCTGTGGACAACTCACTTGACATTGGTTTTTCTTAATCTACTGGACAAGGAAACTTGGCAAACCATTCCAGTATCTTTGCCAAGAAACACCATGCACAGTATGGTCCATAGGATCATGAAACATCAGACATGACCAAATGACTCAGCAACAACAATCTTCCCTATTGGCCCTGATTAAGAAAAGGCTTGACATGATTCATTCCTCTTTGTTACTACTCTTTGTCTTTTTACAATCAAAATTGGTTAATGGACCACTATGCCTGTTATATTCATCTCTTTAGTCAGTTTCCTATTTTATTGCTCACTGCAGTTCTTTGTATATTCATTTCTGACTTCAGAAATTCATTCTTCAGACCTTTCCATTCCTACTGGGGCTGACTGCCTTTTGGATTTTAGACATGAAATGTAATTTCTATTTTTCTCAGAGCACTGTCAAAACCATTTTCCCCAGATCCAGAATATGTCAGACTTTTCTCTGCTCTATTAGCACCATTCTTTTTTCTTTTTTTTTATTAACTTTTGTTAATTTTTAGTTTATATCATTCATTTCCATGAGATTTTTGAGTTACAAGGTTTTCTCCCTGTCCTTCTTCTACCCACCACCCAAAAAAGCAATCCCACTATATACCCCCTCCCCAATCTGCTCTCTCCTATATCCTCTCCCATCACCCTTCTGAGTTTCCAATAGGGCAAGATGTATCTCCCCATCCCAGTGCCTGCATATCCCATTTCCCAGTTGCATGTAAATAATATTAATAATTATACATATATATTAACACTTAATTTTAGAACTTTAAACTCCAGATTCTACCCCTTCCTCCCTTGTCACACACTGAGGACAGACACTGGAAAGGCAAAATTCAATACAGGCCACATATGTGTATTTATGCAGAACATCTCCACAATGGACATATTGTGAAAAACTGACTGTATCTCCCTCCCTCCTATTCTGCCCTCCACTTGTTCCATTCTCTACTTTGTCTCTGTGCCTTTACAGAAGTGTGTGCTTCTAACAACCCCCCCCCCAACCTGCCCTCCCCTCCATCATATCCCTTCTCTTCCCCTTTCCCCCTACTCTCCTGCAGGGCAAGATACCCAATTTGGAGTGTACGTCATTCTTTCCCTAAGCCAAGTTCAATGAGAGTAAGGTTGACACATTCCCTAATGCCTTCCTGTTCTTCCCCTCCATTGTAACAGTTTTCCCTTGCTTTTTCTATATGAGATGGTTAACCCTATTCTGTCTCTCCCTGTATCTTCTCATTATATTCTTCTCTTACCTCTCAGTTCCACCTTCTAAATATCATCTCTTCTTATTCAATTGATCCTGTGTCCTCTGTCTATGTAAACCTGTACACATATATACACACACTCACATATGTATTAATACACATATATACCCAACTAACCAGACATATGTGTATGTATGTATATATATATATGTATACACACACACATTTATATTCCCTTCATCTATCCTCATATTGAGAAAAATTTCACAAGTTACAATGATCATTTTTCCATGGAGGCATGTAAATAGTTCAACTTTGATAAGTTCATTAGGAGATCTTTTCCATGTTTACCTTCTCATGCTTCTTGTGTTTGAATGTCAAATTTTCTTGTTTTTTCCTTAAGAATGCTTGAAAGTCCTCCACCTCATTGAATGACCATATTTTCTCCTGAAACATTATACTCGGTTTTGCTGGGTAGGTGATTCTTGGTTTTAATCCTAGCTCCCTTGATCTCCAGAATATCATATTCCAGGCCCTTTGATCCTTTAATGTTGAAGCTGTTAGATCCTTGGTTATCCTAATTGTGTTTCCAAAGTATTCAAATTATTTCTTCTTGGCAGCTTGTATTATTTTCTCCTTGATCTGGGAACTCCAGAACCTGGCTACAACATTCCTAGGAGTTTTCTTTTGGGGATCTTTCCCAAGAGGTGACTGGTGAATTCTTTCAATTTCTATTTTGCCCTCTGGCTCTAAAATATCAGGGCAATTTTCCTTGAGAATTTCTTGAAGAATTATTTCTAGGTTCTCTTTTTGAACATGGCTTTCAGGTAGTCTAATAATTTTTAAATTGTCTCTCCTGGCTCTATATTCCAAGTCAGTGGTTTTTCAAGGAGATATTTTTGTATTGCCTTCTATTTTTTCATATGTTTGGATCTGTTTAGTAGTATCTTGATTTCTCATGAAGTCATTTGCTTCTGTTTGCTTCACTCTAATTCTGAAGGAATTATTCTCTTCAGAAAGCTTTTGAGATTCTTTTTCTGTCTGGCAAATTTGACTTTTTTTAAGGCATTCTTCTCATTGGCTTTTTGGGCCTCTTTTGCCATTTGAGTTAGTCTGTTTTTAAGGTGTAATTTTCTTCAGTCAGGTTGTTGACTCTCTTTTCATGATTTTCTTGCATCATTCTTATTTCTCTTCCCAAAACTTTAGGCAAATATGTGTTTCTTCTAAAATCAGACTTCATTACACTCTATGTAGATGCACTGTATTCTGGTTCAAAAAACCATAATTTCAATATTGGAGATTATTACCCAAAATTTTAAGTTTCATGCTCAGATAACATTTTTTTAAACTAGTTATCATGTTTTCAACCATCAGTTGGTAGCATCCATTCCTTAAAATTTTTAAGTTTCTTGTCAAGAACTTTATTGTCTTTTGGTTCTTTAATGTGCATAGATAAGTGTATAGATTGTAGAACTGAAATTGATATTAGAATTTATCTAGCTTAATAATCTCCATTTATAGATGAGAAAAATAAGGTCAAGACAGTTTGTAACCTTTTCAATACCATGTCATTTCCCCCTATGTGAATCAACAAATGGGTAGTAATTACCAAATTTGACACGTTTTGAGACAACATGTCCTGGGACATAATGGCAATGAAAATACCACATTTGCCCAGTTTTCAAGTCATATCATGTCATTGTGGTGGCTATCAAAGAATAAATACTGCTCATCTAAGCAATAACAAACAATAAGAAATAGATACTTTTGAGCATATCCTTTTTATTCTTTTGCTTTTTAAAAGCAGAAAAATTGGATAGCATGTAACTGTAACTAGCTCTACTTTCTCCATACCATTAGATAACTTTCTACTTCATTGCATTGAACAAGTTACCCTTCTCAGCACCATTCAGTGACAGCATATTATGGCTTGCAGAAATGGCAAAATATCATTTATAGCCCTCGACAATCTGGTTCCAATACACCTAACCAGCCTACTTTCTTATTATGTTCCTAAAACATTGTATATTTAAACCAAATTTGACTAGCTGCTGTTCAATGATTTTGTCCTGCTACTACAATTCATATGTGTAAGTGTAGCATCAACACAATATTCACAGATGGTGACTGTAAATGTGCCAGCATAATTCTCAATTGCAAAATATTAGAGACTCTCTATATAGAAGACAAAAGTAAAACATTTATTCAGATAAAGAAAACCAAATCCCAACACTAGGAAACCAAATCCCTCATAGCAACATAGATGTTAATATACCATAGCACTACATGAAGCCACACCATCCTTTAGCATTCCCACAAATAAACACAAGCCTAACTGTCACAGCAGGGGACAAATACTCACAAGCTAAGCTATCTCCCTGGATTTGTCCTTTCTCTCTCACCATCTGGCTGCCCTAACTCCTAGCTTCCTGTGATCTCTGCTCCACCCGTCAGCAAACTCCTCCCACCACAGGCTCCATGTGATTACAGTTGGCCTATAGAGGGCAAAGAAGGTCTTCAAATTCCCTTACACTTATTAAGGGGCAGGAAGATTTTCAAATTCCCATTACCATTGCACTGGGCCCCAAGATTTTTCATATCCCTTACATAGCAAAAGTAAATTAACAATACATTTCATTACATAGGTTAATGGGACTTTAAGGGGTACCTGGTGTGGTAACTGGTGTCAATAGAACTTTCCAATAATATAACAGGGATAGCAGAAAATAAGCCCATAAAACAATATCTAATGCTGGGAACTTGAGCACAAGCACCCTATCATTCTCCTCTCAAACTAATGGGGCTCAAAATCTTGGAGTAAAGGGTAAATGTCTCTTCTCCATAGCTACTTCCTGTTGAAATTAGACATAGAACTCTCTCTGCACCAAGAGGTCCCATTCAACAGATTAGTTTTTTAACTGGCATCTGGAGCTTGGTCAACACCAGGTCTAGGGGTGACACATGGCAGTGGTGGACAGGGCTAAGATCCAGTTTAAGTGATCATGCATCTGTAGGTGGAGGGTACTAAGCGTGAAGGATACAAATCTCATAAACAAGTTCAACAGGCAAAAAAGCCAAAAGGAAACAAATATAGGGTCAGCCATCCTTCTGGAGTCCATGAACTTGCTGTCATAGCAATGGTTCAGAAAGATCTGTAGGGGCATTTCTTACTCCTCTATTCCATCTAACATCAAACCTCTTTTCTCAATACATTTTGTATACTTCATTAGTTAGAATACCATCAATTCTTCCAAAATCTACCCCTGCTTTCAATAGAGTAGGAAACAATTCTTTTCTTGTCAATCTATTCTGACTTTGAATCTGCTGGTTATTCACTTTTCTCCCTCAAGGAAATTTATCTTTTTCCTTTCCTCCTAAGTCACCTAGCTTTGAAATCTTATCCAGCACCTCTGAAAGATAGTGCCCCATTTCACCAATTAGTAGAGTCAGAATTAAGTGCTTATAAGCAGAAGAAATCATCTTCAGTATGATATATCTGTGAGGGATTGTTATTGGTCATATTGTTACCACCTGTCACATGAAAATCTCTAAAAGCTTGCTGGACAAAAGGATTCTGACAAATATCTATAAATTTCAAGTAGTCCACATTATCTATCCATACTCTTCTGGCACCTTCATCACTGATTCTCACCATCCAAGACATCAACAATTCTCCCATCCTTTGGGTGAATCTGCTTAATATATAAAAGTAACCTCCTGCTGAGTCAAATCCTCAATTGTGTTTAGCCTCCCTAACTCCCCTGCTTTCTTCTTAGTATGGGGCAAACTTCTGCCCTCATAAAAGTCTCCTCATCTAACATCCTATCATATTCCACCCATGCACTCTCCTGGTAGTGGTTGTTGTGGCAACTAGGCTCAATCTGAACTACATGCACGTTCCTCTTTTTTAGTTTGTTTCTTCTTTTTCTGAGCCAAACACACTTCTACCACCTGAGACCCTCTATCTTGTTCTTCTAAAGGAAAGCCTGAATGCTGTGACACAGAAAATGCCTCACGCAAATTAGCTAACTTCCTCTTCAACTGAATTTTCTCTTCCAACAGGTTTTCTCTCTTTTTATATATAGTACGGTAAATTGTTAGTAAAACCCAGCCTCTTCTACACACCCCTTCCAATTCTCTCCCTGATTTTATTGTAATTCCTTGCAAACATTTTTCTAAATTGCTAGGTTCTCCCTTCTGTAACTTCAGTTCCCAGTTTTCCCAGAGTCCTCTACTTTTAGCCTATCCCCTTGCTAGGAAGGAATAAGGGAAATCCTCTCATTCTGGGATATCTAGCTCTTCTTCTAAAGCCCTTCTGCCTCCAAATAGAAGTCTGATATTTCACAATCCCATCCTCATTGCCAAATGTAGCACCAACACAATATCCACCACACCAATGGTGACTGTAAATATGCCAGCATAGTTCTCAATTGCAAGATATAATAGACTCTCCATATAGAAGACAGAAGCAAAACATTTATTCAGATGCTGGAAAACCAAATCCCAACATCAGGAAATTGAATCCATCATAGCAACATAGAAGTGAATATATCATAGAACAACATGAAGTCACACCATCCTTTAGCTTGCCGACAAACATTCACAAACCTAACTGTCTCCCTCAGTGTGTCCTTTCTCTCCCACTGTTTCACTGCTCTGACTGTCAGCTTCCTGTGAGCTCTGGTCTGCCCTTCAGCAAACTCCTCCTACCACAGGCTCCATCTGATTACATTTGGCCTATTTGGGGGCAGGGAGGATCTTCAAATTACCATTACCATTACAGTAAGACATCTACAAATAGAGTAAACTCCATTCACATTTCTGCCTCTTGAAATTTTTGTTTTCCTTCAGTGCTCCTCTCTCTCTTTTTCCCCTTTGAGGTAATCAGGTTTAATTGACTTGATCAGGTTCACAAATATAGTCAGCATTTGAGGCCAGATTATAAACTCAAGCCCCAACTCCAAGGCCAGTGCTCTATCCACTGCACCACCTAGGTGATCCCTCAATGCTCATCTCAAGAGACTACCTTATGCAGCCAAAACCCCAGAAGGGAAGCAGGAAACTGGGAAACAAATTTTACAGCAAGTTGTTCTTATAATGGCCTCATCTCTCTAATATATATATATGTATATATATATATATATATATATATATATACACACACACACACACACACACACACACACACACACACACACACACAGACATAACTGAATCAAATTGATAAAAATACAAGTCATTCTGCAATGGTTAAAGCATATGAGCAGGTAGTTTTCCAAAGAAGAAATCAAAGCTATCCCTAGTCATATGAAAAAAATGCTCTAAGTTACTATTGACTAGAGAAATAAAAATTCATATGGTTCTGAGTTTCCATCTCACACCTATCAGATTGGCTAATCTGGCAGGAAAGGAAAATGACAGATGTTGGAGGGAATGTGGGAAAATTGAGTACTAATGCACCATTGGTAGAGTTTTTAAATGGTTCAATCTTTTGACCCAACAATACCAGTACTTTAGAGGTACTGTCTACATGTCACAGAGATCAAAGGAAAATGAAAAGTATCTATACTCACAAAAATATTTATACCAGCACTTTTTGTGATGGCAAAGAATTGGGAATTGAAGGAATGCTCACCAATTAAGGGAATGTCTGATTAAGTTTTGGTATATGATTGTGTTTTAAGAATACTCTTGTGCTATAAGAAATGATGAAGAGAATGCCTTCAGAAAAACCTGTGAAGATATATCAAGTGAAGCAAAGTGAAATGAGGAGAAAGAAGGAGAACATTGTACACAGTAACTGCAATGCTGTAAGATAATCAATTGTGAATGACTTAGTTATTCTCAGCAATACAATGATCTCAGAAAATTTCAAAGGACTTACAATGAAAAATGCTATCCACCTCCACTGGGGGGAAAAAAAACCTAAACTAATGGAGTCTGAATATAGATTGAAGCATATTTTTAAGCCTTCTTTATTATTCTTGGGTAATTTTGATCTGCATATTCTTTTGCAACTTAACTACTATTGAAATGTTTTAAATGACTGCACATTTGTAATCTATATAAAATTGTCTTCTCAAGAAGAGGGAGGAGAAAGAATATGGAACTCAAAATTGGAAAAAAAAAGAATGTTGCAATTTTTTGTTTATGTGAAATTGAGGGAAGAGACTGCCTCCATGAAGTCTTCCATGATCAGCTGAATATGATCTTTCTTTTAAATTTTCCTGGAGCCATTTGAATTTCTACCTTGCTCCATCTAATTATTTCTTATGTTATACTTACTGTACATGGAGCTATATAACTTCTCTCATCTCCTGATAGATACTACTTGAAGGGAGATAGTTTTTAAAAATTTTTCAACTTCGTATGCTGTATGTTCAACTTTCTATGTATTATGTTCATGGCACATAATAGGAACAATAAATAGCTATTGAGCTAAAATTGCACCAACCCGTTTGGCTCAACTGTCTTTGTTTCATGTTGACAATAAAGGTTGTTTTTTGTTTTTTTGTTTTTTGCTTAGCAAGGCTTGTTTCTTTTAAACTTTTATTTATTCATAAAAACAAACAGGAGAGCATACTAATAAATCAATCTGCTTCTTTTTAGACAAAAGCAATGCCATGATAGTGGTTCTCTATGTTGACACTCAGCAGAATAATAATCCTCAATGTACTGAGAATTCTAGATGACACAATCTATTTTATTACCATCCCAATGAAAATTAAGCCATATGGTAGAGGTGGGAGGGTGTTAGAAGGAAGGGCAGATTGGGGAAATGGTTAATCAGAATGCAGAATGTCTTGGAGTAGGGGGAGGGGAGAGATAGGGAGAAAATTTGAAACTCAAAATCTTGTGGAAATAAATGTTGAAAACTAAAAATTAATTAAAAAAAAAAAAACCAACAAATCCATGCTACTCCTGGAAAGGAAAGAGGTCCCATGCTTTCTAGTGTTTGGGGTTTTTTTTTAGACAGAAATAGGTGATACATTTTTGTGAAAAAGCTTTCCAGAATCTATTGATAAGACAATGTAGCTTTTACATTTATTTTTTATTAATAAAATTTTCATGTTTATAGTCTTACTGATGTTGAACCAGCCCTGCATTTCTGGTATAAATACAACTTTTATAGTACAGACATTTTAAAAATGTTGTGGTAGTTTATTTGATGATATTTTATTTACTTACTTTTTTGCATCAATGTTTTCCCTCCTCATCTTCACTTACTTGTTTCCCTGGTCTCCTCTAAGTTTCAGATATAATTCTACCTTCTGTTAACAGTATTTTTACCAAGTCAATCTCTAACCTGAGAATGTTTGGAGAGTCACAAAGTTGGCCTAGAGAGGAGAGTGCTAGTAATCAAGTAGTTTAATTAATCAGTTTCAGTGTAAGGCATATTATCTTAGCTGAAGCAAAAGCACAGGTTATATATGTAAAATAAGTGGGGAAGGAGAAGGTAGGTGGATTACAAACAATAAATTAGTGGTTTCCTGTGAGAAACCCATAAGTTCCACAATACAACAATTCTAGAATCAAGTCTTTGGGGGTTGTGACTACCTCCCCTAAAGTGCAGAACCAGAGATCTGAAACAGGAACAGGTCCTACCATCTTTGATTAGCTTCACTTAAGGTCTAGTGTCAGAGTTTTGATTAATTAATTTAAGTTGCATTGTGAGCTCTAATTCACAAACCAGCGAGGTAGCTCTTAAGAATACTAAATTATTAGTGTCTTCTCTTTTTTTTTTGATTATTTCCTCTTTATCCTGTATAAAATCTTGTTTGTACATATTTGTTTGCTTCTTGTTTCCCCCATTAGATTGTGAGCTTTTCTGTCTCTTTTTGCATCCCTGCCAATTAGCAGAGAGTTTGGCACATGATAGACATCTAATAAATGTTTATTGACTAACTATTTTATAAAATTCTTTTCTTTATCTCTCCTTGAGGTCTCATGACCATATTTGTATCACAAAAAAAGGAGATTGGAAGGGTCTCTTCTTTTCCTCTATTTTTTTTTTTGCAAACAGTTTATGTCACATTGGAATTGATGATCCTTTGACTATTTGATAGAATTTACTTGTAAATTCGTCTGATCCTGGAGTTTTTACCCCCTTTGGGGATTTAGATTATAGTTTGGTCAGTTTCAATCAAAGAAGTACTTAATATGCTGTGTGCTGAGTATTAGCTACACAAATACAAACAAAGAGGACAGTTCCTGTCCTGAAGGAACTCTTTTCTAATGGGCTTCATTCTAATGAGATAAGACAGAAAATCAAGTTGAAAAGCAGTGGTTGGGGGTGGAAAGAGGAGGTACTCATACCAAGATATCATAGAGAAGTCCAGAGTCCAGCATGGAGAGAAGGAGTGATCTTGAGTTGGCCTGAATATTTTCTCAAAGAGGAGGTTCTGAGAAGGAACTCACCAATCAGAGAATGGGGACACAGGAGCAGAAGGATCTTCTAGGGTGAGAAAGTTTCAGAGGTAAAGGTACCCTCCAAGGTGAAAAGGCTGCCAAGATATGAGTGGTAACAAGGGCATTGGTATCAATGTGTTTGTGCCCTGGACATTTCCTTAAACAGACTGCAAATCTGATAATCCAGAGCCTCTAGTCCAAACCTTGGCACCCTGCCTCCTTTGCTATCCCAATGAGCCCCATGCTTATGAGGATCTAGTTCTTGAGAAACACCATTCTATCTATTTTCCTGGCAGTTCTTCCTACTATAAGAAATATATGAATCACAAGTTATATCCAGAGGGATAAGGATTCTGGCAAGTCCTTTAGTGGGCTGTATGGTTTGGCATGTGTGAGGGTCTTAAGAAATGGATAGATAAGATCTTTACATACTTTAATTTCTAGGCAGTGACAACAGGTCTAACTAAGTGGTCTGGAGTATGGAAAGAACAGTGCTGGACAATCAAAAACCATCCCCTTTGAGGAACAATAAAGGGATTTTGCTGATGTCTTTGAGAACACTTTTTGTAGGGTTTCTCAGTATCTGTCAGAGATATCAGGTACTCTCAGCTAAATTGATTGATGACCAGCACATGTGGATTGGATCTATTGTGAATCTGAACATGAAGACAATGAAGTCACATTTCAGTGGATGCAAAACAATATGTTTTCCCTAACAAAAGATAAGCATAGCCCAGATGTGTTCCTGGTGTCATTCAGAACACCACTTCTAAAGGACCACCATGGCATAACCATTTGTATTTTCCTAGCAGCCTCATACAGCAAATTGATTATGTTAGTTTCCTCCTGTATTAGGGCAAGAGGTTTGCCTTTAATATAGTTGATATCTATTTAAGTTATGGCATTGATATACCAGGAAGGTCTGCCACTGTGGCAGCAACCATTAAAACTCTCATATAGCATGTCCCTTTCACCATGGAGAAGACATCATAGCTTATTATCGGGGAATCAACTCCATCATTACAGAAGCTCCAAATCAGACCAACCACAATCACATTCTCTTGATTTTTCACCTTTTGTACCCATCTTGTACCATTTAAACTCAGGCAATTGACATCATTGAAAGAATAACTTTATGAACCTCAGGCTGGCTATCTTAGTTGTGTCATACCTCCCAGAATCCATGCCGTCAATAAATCATCACCAGATGACTCTCCTGCCTAGAAGTTTTGTGTTTTTTTTTTGTTTTTAGCCTCCAGAAAGACTTATTTGATATGGATAGACTGCTTTTACTGGATTCAGGATGACTCTCTCAGGTCTTTCCTTGCTCTACCCTTGGGCCTCAAAGTCTCTGCTTTCTTTGGAGTCTCCATACAACTAGGGGAAATGGCTCAGGTCTTCTTTCATTGTCAGATTTCTTTTCCCCTGGAGTGGGAAAGTTGATAACTCCTCCCCAGAGAGAGACTGAGGGAACATGGAACACAGTTGTTACCCTATTTTCTAATGACACAAGGAGGTGAAACTGTCTTTGCCTAACTATGATAATTATGAATTTATGTGGAATAAAGTAAGCCAACCTGGTAGCAATCCTGAGTTTCTGGATGGAGGTGACAGACAATCCTTATCTACTCTGTACAGAATCAAACATCTCCTAGATGAGGTTCCCAAAAAAGAGAAGGTTTGGAGGGTAGGTCAAGGAATTCTGAGTGGTAGCAAGGGCATTGGTATCAATTTAGATTTGAGGACTGTTTGCATATAAGATGATTATGAACTTTTAGTCACTCTACAGTGGAGGACTTTAATGCATGATGAAGAATCAGTGACTGTGCTAGAAATGTGTGCTGTGGTCATGATGTGCCACTCTTCATTGTCATTAGTATCTTACACTAGAAGAACAATTTGTCAGAGGTGTCATCATCTATGCTATGTCCCTGATGCCCTTGGTGTTCCTCCTATAGATTGTTCCTCCCTTACATCAAGAGAACCACTGCAAACTCCCAAAATTTGGCAACATCATTGCCCACAATATGGACCAGTTCATTGAGATAAAAAGTCTAGTCCTCCCAAAGAAGAAAGGAAAAAGCCTACTATTTCTATCCTTCATTTTTGACATTATTTTATCCTTTCTGGTAACTCCTTTAAAAGTACTGTTGAATTTATTTTGTTTTTTATTTCTTTTTTTCCCTTATTCTCCCTCAGTAATGTCTATGCCAGGCTTTTCATGCTGATGAAGTCTGGTAAACACACACACACACACACACACACACACACACACACACACACATATTTAAATAGTGGAAAACCCTCTAGAAGATCCTTAGAAACTTGCTACCAAAGGATGGGTGGAATATAAAAAGATCACTATCTATCAGATCCCTCCCCCTATGCCATGTCTTTTGGGACTTGATTGCCTTAGATAGTTGTCTCAAGCTATATCTCCCTTAATGTACCTTCCCAGTGATTTCTGGACTTATGGACTTGGCTTAGGATTTAGGATGTTGTAAAGGAATAAAAATCACCTTTTCCTCTCCAAGTTGGGGTAGAACCCCTTCATAACTGATGGATACTTTCTGACTGCTTAGAGGCACCTTCATGTGGAAGTGAGAGGTCTACCTGAGCTAAGTATTACTCTTGTTGAGTATCCTTTCTATATCAGCACTAAAAGAACCAGGTGCATCAATTGACCCAAACATTTTATTATAATAATTTTATTTTGAAGCAAATTTTTTCATCTTACCTCTATTTTCTTTGCTAATATTTTTTTTTCTGATTCAGTCATTTGTTTCTATTTATC
Source organism: Pseudochirops cupreus (assembly GCA_028627135.1). Taxonomy (NCBI): domain Eukaryota; kingdom Metazoa; phylum Chordata; class Mammalia; order Diprotodontia; family Pseudocheiridae; genus Pseudochirops; species Pseudochirops cupreus. The sequence continues at coordinate 325,823,118 of CM053581.1, forward strand.
ACCCATTTTACAAAGTCGCTCCCAAAACTTTTAATGTTAGAACCAAAAAATCTCCACAGCAACTGCTCACATACGAGGAAATACTAAACTGAATGTCTTTTTAAAAAAAATTTATTTTTAACATTTGATTATAGAACTTTAAATTCTAGATACTTTCCCTTCCTCCCTCATCACCCACTTCCACTGGAAGGACAAGCAATTAAATACAGGCTGTACATGTGTAATTACGCAGAACATTTTCACAGTGGGCATATTGTGAGACTGATTATATGTCCCTCCTTCCTATCCTGTTCTATTCTCTACTCTGTTTCTCTCCCTGTCCCTTACAAAAGTGTGTGCTTCCAGCAACCCTCCCCCACCCCTTGCTTTCCCCTCTGTCATCCCACCTCTCATCCCCATCCCCCCTACTCTCTTGTGTGGCAAGATACCCAGTTTAGAGTTTATGTCATTCCTTCCCTAAGCCAAATTCAATGAGAGTAAGGTTGACCCTTTCCCTTTTGCCTTCCTGTTCTTCCCCTTCATTGTAAGAATTATCCCTTGCCTCTTCTATATGAGATGATTAATTCCATTCTGTCTCTCCTTGTGTCCTCTCCTTCCATTCCTCTCCCACCTCACAATTTCACCTTTTAGAGTATTGTCCCTTCCTATTCAATTAATCCTGTGCCCTCTATGTACACATATATACACACAGTCAGATATGTGTTCATATGCATATATTTACCCTCCTATATAGACATATATTTATGTATACGTATATATACATTTGTATTCCCTTCACCTATCCTCATACTGAGAAGAGTTTCATAAGTTACAATTATCATTTTTCCATAGTTCAACTTTGATAAGTTCCTTATGATTTCTTTTCCATGTCATGCTTCTTCTATTTGAGTGTAAAGTTTTCTTTTCAGTTCTGGTTTTTTCATCAAGAATACTTGAAAGTCCTCCATCTCCTTGAATGATCATATTTTTCCCTGAAACATTACACTCAGTTTTGCAGGGTAGGTGATTCTTGGTTTTAATCCAACCTCCTTTCATCTCCAGAATATCATATTCCAGGCCCTTCAATCTCTTAATGTAGAAGCTGCAAGATCCTGTGTTGTCCTGATTGTGTTTCCATGGTATTCAAATTGTTCCTTCTTGGCAGCTTTTATTATTTTTCTCCTTGATCTGGGAACTCCAGAACCTGGCTATAATATTCCTAGGAGTTTTCTTTTGGGGATCTTTTTTCAAGAGGTGATCAGTGAATTCTTTCAAGTTCTGTTTTGCCCTCTGGTTCTAAAATATCAGGGCAATTTTCCTTGAGAATTACTTGAAGGATGCTTTGTAAGTTCTTTTTTTGATCATGGCTTTCAGGTAGTCTAATAGTTTTTAAATTGTCTCTCTGGGATCGATTTTCCAAGTCAGTGGTTTTTTCAAGGAGATATTTCACATTGCCTTCTATTTTTTCATTTGTTTGGATCTGTTTAATAGTATCTTGATTTCTCATGAAGTCATTTGCTTCTGTTTGCTTCACTCTAATTCTGAAGGAATTATTCTCTTCAGAAAGCTTTTGAGATTCTTTTTCCATCTGGCAAATTTGACTTTTTAAGGCATTCTTCTCCTCATTGGCTTTTTGGGCCTCTTTTGTCATTTGAGTTAATCTATTTTTTAAGGTGTTATTTTCTTGAGTCAGGTTGTTGACTCTCTTTTCGTGATTTTCTTGCATCATTCTTATTTCTCTTCCCAATTTTCCCTCCACTTCTCTCATCTGGTTTTCAAAATCCTTCTTAAGCTGATCTAGGGCTTTTAGACAGTATTCATGTTTCTTGGAAGCTTTTGGTGCAGGAGTTCTGATTGTGTTTTCTTCCTCCCATTCCATGCTTTGATCCTTCTTGTCCTCAAAGAAGGAATCTAGAGTTTGGCTGCTGTTCTTACTTTGCTTCCTTTGCCTGCTCATGGTTGGACAGTCAATGATTTTTTAGCTCTGTGGAACTATGCTTCCAGAGGGGAAATCTCTGTCCGAAATTGCTGGGGTTTTTGCAGCCGCTGTGGCTATTAGGAGACTGCTGCAGCCCCCATCAACTTTGGCTCACTGAAAATGCACCCCATGACCACCACCCAAGACCATGATCTGGATCCAGGCCACTCAACACAAGAGCACTTAACCTCTGAACGATTGCTTGGCCCCCCTGCAGTCTGCAGGCTGAGAGCTCTGAAGCAGCCACATGGAGGCAGCTGCAGGGCCACACCTTCTGCCACTTCCTTGCCCTGGAGGCAATTAGGCCGGACTGCTTTTCTCCCTCAAATTTAGCTGAGTTCCACTGACCTTTTACTTTGTCCTTGTTTCTTATGGCTTGATACTTTTGGAAACTGCCATAGCTGCCACTGATCCACTCTCCTGAAGGATCCAGCTGCGGCTCATCCTGGCCAACCTGCAGCCAACCTGTGGTTTCAGGCTGGGCTGGTTTTGACTCCCAGCATGCTGCGATGAGCCCTTCCTGCCTAGCTGCCTTCAGTAGGAGATGTGTTTTTCTGTGTTTTTGTGAGTTTTTGAGCCTAAAATTTGTTTAGAGTCATATTTTGTGGGTATTTGAGATGGCTATGTGGGAGCTGCAGAACCTTGTTGCTTCTATGCTGCCATCTTGGCTCCGCCCCCCCCCCCCTGAACTGCCATATATTTTTTAAAAAGTGCTTTGCATCAACTGATACACCTTAGTCCTTTTAGTGTTAAGGCTAAGTAAATCTCTTTTTAATGACTATCATAGAAGTGTCTTCTTTTATTCTACTCTTGAACTTAAATTACCAGGGAACTATCCTGAATTAGGTCTTGAATATGCTCAGAATTATAAAAAATGCATTTATTTAATACAGTGTATGTGCCAGACATGGTTCCAGATAATCAGTCAGGAAGATGGCTTTTGGCAATCTTAAAAATTAACAAAAGATGTAAAATTAATTAATCATTTAATCAATGAAAATTTATTAACTGCCATCTGTGTACCAGGTGCTGATAATAAAAAAATACAAATAATGAAACAATCCATGAAGCAAAGGAATTTATATTCTAATGGGAAGAGCAAATACATGTGTAAGCATATATAAACAGAATAAATATAGATATTAGATATACATGAATAGAAAGTTGCTAAATATACTCAATCAACAAGTATTTATTAAATGACTACTATATCTTTGGGCAACTAGGTTGTTCAAAGATAGGGCACTGGGCTTGGAGTCAGAAAGATTCATCTTCTTTAGTTCAAAGCCAGGCTCAGACACTTACTAGCTGTCTGACCCGTTGCAAACCCTATTTGCCTCACTTTCCTCATCTATAAAGTGAGCTGAAGAAAGAAATAGCAAAGCACTCCAACATCTTTGCCAAGAAAATCTCAAATGAGATCACAGAACAGTTGGATATGACTGAAAAATGACTGAGCAACAACTGTATCCTTGACACTGTACTCATTTTGGGGGATATAAGGGCAAAGAATAAAACAACAACTGCTTTCAGGGAGCATACATTCTAATGAGGAAAGTGCAAATTAAAATTTATCCAGCATAAAATTGATAAACATGAGGTAATCTGAAAGGGAAATTAAGATAATAAAAAATAAAGAATTAGGGAGATCATTAAAGTCTTCATGTAGAAAATGTTGCTTGAACTCAATCTTAAATGAAGAGAGGGATTTTTGTAAGGTGGATGTTAGCAGGGAGTACATTCCAAGTATTTGGGACAACCAGGACAGAGGCTATAAAGGATGCAGTAGTATCTTGTGTGAGGAACAGCAAAAGGCCAGGTTGGCTTGTTTGCCATGTCTGCTGAGGGAGTAAAGTCTAAAGAAGTTAGAAACATAGGCTGGGATCAGATTGTGAAGGGATTTAAAAGCTATACATATAAACTTATAGTTGATTCTAGAGGCAATGGGGAGCCCCTCTAGTTGATTGAGTAGGGACATGATTTGATTACATAAGAGTTTCAAGAACATCACTTTGGTAGCAATGTATGAGATGGGCCAAAGTACAGGAAGGGCATTTTGGAAGCTGTAAACAATAGTTTAGCTAAGGGATGATGAGCGCCTAAACTAAGTCAAGAGAAATGCTTGAATGAAACAGATACCATTAATGTGGAAATGGCAAGATTTGGCAACTGATTTGATATGTGGGGTAACGGAGAGTGATTGATGGTAAGTACAAGATTATGAATTTGAATCAGCAGAAGGATGGTGGTATTTTTGACAAATTAAAGTCTGGAAAAGGAGAGGGTTTGGGGTGAAAGTTGATGAGTTCAATATTGGACATGGTGAGTTGAGATGTCTCTTGGGCATACCATTGAAAACATTCAATTGAAAATTGATGTGCAGGATTATAGATCAGAGGAGAAACTGATCTATGAATATGTAGACCTATATACACAGTTAACTAATGGAAGTTTGTCTCTTTCATCATCTCCCTCAAACCCTATTTTCTTTTGGTTGAATTTAATTATTAATCATGGTCATGATTCATCATTACCACATCTATACACACCAAATTCATAGTTTTTAACAATTCACCATTAATATTATTAGATTTATTTAAACACAATCAAATAGCATAGGATATTCAAACAAATGATTTAATTTCATAAAATATAACAGTGCTGAACCCAGTTGTTTTGGGGGCACTAAGTGTTTCCCTCTAAAGTAGGTCACTAATCCTTGACCAACACAAGTAGGTTGATTTCATTTCTCAGCCATCTAAGGAGAGGAGAATCAATACTTTAAAATCTGCTGAGGGGAGGGATTTTCCTGGTTCAGCAGCTAATTCTTCCAAGGGGGATATCACCCCCAAGGGGTACATCATCCCAAACTGTAGTAGTTCTGAGGAAGAAAATATGTGACCTACCAGGAGTGGCCCAAGGTTATATAGATATTGAATGGATTCACCTGTTCATGCCTATTAGGTGAATACTGACAAAGTAGTAACTTATAACTTATTTTTTTCTACAAGGTTAACACTTAAAATACGAAGCACATAGTGGGATAATAGAATACCCACTTCACTTTTACCTCAAATCTGCTTAGTCAGAACAATTCTTTCAATGAGATATTTCACATTACCTTCTATTTTTTCATTTGTTTGTATCTGCTTAATAGTGTCTTGATTTCTCATAAAGTCATTTGCTTCCATTTCCTCCACTCTAATTCTGAAGGAATTATTCTCTTCAGAATCTCTTTTGAGATTCTTTTTCCATCTGGCAAATTCGGCTTTTCAAGGCATTCTTCTCCTCATTGGCTTCTTGGGCCTCTTTTGCCATTTGAGTTAATCTATTTTTAAGGTGTTATTTTCCTCAGTCAGGTTGTTGACTCTCTTTTCATGATTTTCTTGCATCATTCTCATTTCTCTTCCCAGATTTTTCCTCCACTTCTCTTACTTGGTTTTCAAAATCCTTCTTAAGCTCTTCTATGGCATGTAAGCAGTTTATATTTTTCTTGGAAGCTTTTAGTGCAGGAGTTCTGACTGTGTTGTCTTCCTCCTGTTCCATGCTTTGATCCTTTTTGTCTCCATAAAAGGAATCTAAAGTTAGGTTGCTGTTCTTGCTTTCCTTCTGTTGCCTAATCATGTTGCCAGTCAATTACTTGACTTTTGGACTCCATAGAACTCTGCTTTCAGAGAGGGGAGCTCTGCCCCAAATTGCTGGGATTTTCACAGCTCTTGGAGCTGTTAGGAGGCTACCATCTCTGTGGCCCCCTCAAGCTTTGGCTCACGGGTCATGTACCTCAGGACCACCACCCAAGACCACGATCCCAAACTGGGCAGGTTTAGGCAAGAGCACTTAGCCTCTGAAGGTTGTTTGGCCCCCCTGCAATCTGCAGGCCAGGAGCTCTGAAGCAGCCACGTGGAGATGGCTGCAGGCCCACCACTTCCACTGCTTTCTTGTCCTGGGGGCAGATGGCCAGCCCCTCTTCTTTCCCTCAAATTTAGCCAAGTTCCACTGACCTTTCACTTTGTCTTTGGCATTTATGGTTTGATAATTCTGGAAATGGCCACAGCTGCTGGTGATCCACTCTCCCAATTGCTCCAGCTGCAGCTTGTCCTGGCCTCCCTGAGGTTTTAGGCTGGGCTGGTCTCGGCTCCCAGTGCACTGTGATGAGCTCTTTCTGTCCACCTGCTGGGCTGCCTTCAGTGGGAGCTTTGTTTCTCTGTTATTTTATGAGTTCTGGAGCTCTAAAATTTGTTTAGAGTCATATTTTATAGGTATTTAAGGTGGTTATGGGGGGGCGCTCAAGGGGTTCTCCTGTTTCTATGCCACCATCTTGACTCTGCCCCCCCCGAAAAATTTTTTCATAGTCTTTTGGCCAACCAGGTGAGGGGTTATGCTTCGTCTGATGGTCAGTTTCTACTCTAAGATGAGATGTTCTGTAGTAGCTTTAGGAGGTTCCCTTATCTACCTTGTAGTGCAATAAGGACCAATTGAGAGAACTCAGGAACTCCTAAACTCATGAGGTAGTGACTCTTGAAAAGTTCATCTTCCATGAATATTGTTTGTGTGTCTACACTTAAGAAAAGAAACGTTAATTAGAAGAAACAGCTAGAGGCCTGAGATCTTGACTCAAGTCAAGATGAAATGATAAGCCAACTAGAGTAGGATCTAGTCATCATGTGTGAGCAGTTCCCATTTTGGCTGGGCAGAGGTCAGGGAGAATTACACCCTGTGTATTCCCAAGGGAAGAAAGAAAAAAGCCCAAAGGCATTCTACTGAATGGATGACTTTTCCTGTCTCAAGAGCCAATCTTCTCTGGTGCATATTTGACACTGTCTCTCTCCTCTTACCACTATCCCTCTCCATGAGGAACAAAGAGTCTCTGAATCATTCAGTAGAGTCAAGTCTTTCTGCACCAAGGTAGTGTATGTACCATGGTGTTGGTATACCTAATTACAAGCAATGGTTCAAAAAGTAGATCTTAGTAATGTTGCATCTTGGGTTTATTCCCCGCTCCCTTTTCTCTCATCTCTCCTTCAAGGAAATGTGAGGGACACAGAAAGGAAAGGGACTGGTCAGGTTTAAAACTAGTAGGAGCTTCCTCAGAATGAAGCAAGAACAGAAAGAAATTAGAATGGAATTTTGGTTTAACTCTTAACGAGTGCTAGTAGTTTCATTCTTATCTGATCTATAGAAATTCAGGTCACTGACACAAAATAACTTAGAGCAGGAGAAATTGTGGTAGGGGAAATTGAGATTAGAAAATGTAGACATCATAATAGGTCTTGTGTAAGACCTGACACTTGAGTTGAACCCTGAAGGCAACAAGAGATTCTATAAAATGGAGACGAAGAGGTAGTTCATTCTAAGCACAAGAGACAGACTATAAATATATAGTGGCAGAAGATAGAATATTATGTTTGGGAATAATAAATAAATTAGTTAGGCAGGAATGTAGAGTTTTATGAAAGAGAGGTCTACTAAGCCTAGAAGGGTAGAATAGGCAAAATTTTAAGGACTTTATTTATTTATTTTTTAAAATTGATTTGTTTATTTACTTTTAGTTTATAATATTCAGTTCCAGAGTCCTTTGAATTTCAAATTTTCTCCCCTCCTTCTACCCCCCTCACCTGTGGCAGCATGCAGTCAAGTATAGAATCTGCAAATACTTTCACGTTGTGTATTATTCTGGTTGTATAGAAGGGTTGTAACCAATGGAGTGAACAATGGGAAAAAGGAAACAAAACCAAACATGGAAAAGAGCTATAGCATGTAGGTGGCTTTAGTCTCCATTTAAACTCTGTTCTTTCTAGATCTTTCTCTGAATGTAGGTATCTCCTTCCATCCTGAGACTTGTAGACTTGTCTTATAGCTGTGCATTGCTGAGAAGAGTCCAGTTTATCAAGGTTGGTCATCACACATACAATGTGTCTGTGATTGTGTACACATTTCTCCTGGTTCTGTTCTTCTCACTTAGCATCACTTTATATAAGCCTCTCCAGGTAAATATGAAGTCCATCTCCTCCCCATTTCTTATAGCACAATAGTATTCTATTTCATTCATATACCATAACTTGTTTAGCCATTCCCCAATTGATGGGCATCCCCTTAATTTCCAGTTTTTTTGCCACCACAAAGGGAGCTGCAATAAATATTTTTGTACATATGGGTCTTCCTCCCACTTCTGTGATCTCTTTGGGATACAACCC
>CM053581.1:325831768-325861335 GCA_028627135.1 Pseudochirops cupreus
TAGTTTTTAGTGAATTATTCTCCTCAGTTAGTTTTTGAAGCTCCTTTTCCATATGCTCAGATTTCATTTTTAGTTCACACATTTTACTTTTTAAGGAGCTGTTCTCTTCATTGTAATGTTTTTCTAATTTCACAATTTTCTTTTGGTAGGAGGTGTTGATTTTATCTTCTACCTCTCTAAGTCAGATTTCAAAGTTCTTTTTGAGCTCATCTAGGAATGCTTTCTGTCCCTGAGACCAGGTCATAGTCCCTGTTAAGGCTTCAGCTGTGGGCGTGGAGTCAATAATCTCTCCTTCTGAATTTGATTCCTCCCTCTCACCATAATAGGATTCCAGAGTCTTTGTCTTTGTCCTTGTAGCCTGCTTTCTTCCCATTTTGAGGCAGGACCTTATTCACACCCTTCCTCCAGGGTTCCTAAGCCTTTACTGCTTAAAATTTTCCTCTGGGGCAATAATTACTGTGTTTTTGGGTTGGGGGGGGGGGATTGGAGCAGGTGAGGTTTAGTCTGTCATCTTTGTTCCTGGAGGTTCAGCTAGGGGCTTTGTAAATTTCCAGGCTGTGAATGAGTAGTCCCCGGGGGTAGCTGCTGTCCCTGCTGTGGGCCCTCCCTTTGTTTCTTACCCAGCTCAGTTCGTCCCCACCCTGTGGTGATATGTCTAGGAGTGGCCCTTGTGGTTGGTGGGTCAGCAGGCCATGTTCAAGGATGACCTCTCAGCAGGCGCGGGTCTCCAGGGCCTTCCTGGTGGGTCACCAATTTTAAGGACTTTAAATGCCAAACTGAAGAGTCTGTATTTTATCCTAGTATTAATAAGGGGTTACTGAAACTTCTTGAGAAGAGAAGACCTCTGTTTGAGGACTATCAATTTGGTTGAAATTTGGAATCTGGATGATAAAGAGGGATGGAGATTAGTAGAAGAGTGACCTGTTAAGAGGCAGTTAAAGTACTTCATGTAAGAGGTGGTAAGACCTGAGTGAAGCTGACAGCTGTGTGAGTAGAGAGAAGGGTATGTGTGTGGGTACATATATATACACACATACACACACACACACACATACGTGTATAGATATATGTATATATATATATATGCATATATACATACACACACACATACATATATATATGTATACATATATATTATCTATCTATCTATCTATCTATCTTTATGACTTGCACATTGTGACTTTGAGTGATGGAGTAATAGAGGTACCTTGAACAGAAACAGGAAAGTTAGATTGAAGGGTGAGTTATGGGGGAAGATAAAGAGTTCTGTTTTGAACATACTTAGTTTGAGATGTCTGCAGCATAATATGAATCTATATTGGACTGGAACTCAGATGAAAAACTAGAATTATATATAAAGATCTGAGAGTCATTTCTGTAGATATGGTAGTTGAATTGACTGGAGCTAATGTGATCATCAAGTAAGTATAGAGAGAAAATGGAATAAGACCCAGATTAGAACTCTGGTATAAATCCACATAGTGGGTGGAATGTAGATAATGATCCAGCAAAGAATCTTGAGAAGTGGACAGATAGGTAGAAGAACCAGGTAGATAAATTGAGAAAACACTATCATGAAAACCCAGGGAGATTATGGTATGCTAGAAGCATGGGTGGGCAACAATATTAATACATAGGAGTCAAGAGAGATGAAGACTGAGAAAAGACTACTGGCAATTACAAAATCAGTAGAAATTTTTGAAGGAAGTGTGTGTGTGTGTGTGTGTGTGTGTGTGTGTGTGTGTGTGTGTGTGTGTGTTTGCTGAAGTCAGATTCTAAATCCAACAGATATTATTCTCCTTAAAATTCTAGATGTCACCTAAGGGATTGGTTTCTAGCACCATCATTACAAATCCCCATCCCAGTGTATTCCTCTTTACTATCAATCTGTAGAATTCTATTGTAACTTTGAAAAGGATTTACTGAAAAGACATAATAAGAAAACTAGTCTAAACCAGAGCACACACTCTCCTGACACACACAAAGTCCCTGAAGAGAATGGACTTAAACTTGAAGTATAATGGTAATAAGGCACATGTATTGGGGAGTTTTGTTATGGGGTATCTCCCAATTCCTGGTTCAGCATGTCCTTTTCTTCCTTCATGGAGTCCTCATGAGGCTTCTCTTAGGTAAAGCTCTATACTAGGCTGTAAGAACTCATGGTTTTCTGGAGTTAATAGCCAGCGTTTCTCTCTGTCAAGAGGAGTCTTGATCCCTGCAGCTGCTTCTGTTCTTGAGGGATGTCTTCACACCTCCAACTGCAAGTGGTTCTTCTGTCATTAGCCTCTACCACTTCTTGGGACTTTGCTACTAATTCTGCTTGCTGGTAAAACCTCTGGTAATTCTAATGGATCTCCCAGTCAACTGGACACTCCCCTCTCAGAGATCTACAATCAGGAAAAAACAAACACAAAAGAAACAGAGGCAATATATGCTCTCGGTGTGCGTATGGTTATTGAGTGGGAGATAGTGGTCCTTTCCCTTACTCAGTCATTCAAAGAAGTTTTACCTCACTCACTCCCAGGAACTAAAGGAAGCAAAAAATCGAAAAGAGGAAGTAGTACCTTTTTATTTGGTATAAACACTCAATTCCAAACTTGACAAAGCATGAGTCAATAGTTCTAGACTAGGACTAACTAGAAGACTCTGTTACCAGAAAATGTTAGTTCTATAGTTACTAATGGCTACAAGTAGGCTTATCAGGCCTCTGCATTGTTTGGATTGGAACAGAAAGAAAGAATACTTCTCCATACTCTCAAGACCTGACTCTCTCTCTCTCTGTGTCTCTCTGTCTCTGTCTCTCTGTCTGTCTCTTTGTCTCTTTCTCTCTGTCTCTCACCACACAAACACATATGTGTGCATATATATGTGTGTGTGTGTGTGTATATATATATATATATATATACATACACATATATATATATATATATATAATTTTAAAGCTTCAAATAAGAAAATAGTGAGAAGTAAGGTGATAGGAGGAGGAATTACAAGTAGCATAATAAAATCAACGTTCTTCGTATTCTTCAAAGAAACACAAAACAAAAACTTCCAGTATATTAAATCACTGAGAATGCCAAAATCCCTGAATCTTTATGTTTAAAGCAAAATTAAAATGACCACTTCTAAATAGCTGAGAAAGAGGAAAGGAGGGAAGAGGGAGGGAGAGGGAGAGGGAAGAAGAAAGGGAATGTGGGAGACAGCGACAGAGAGAGGGAGAGAGAGAGAGAGAGAGAGAGAGAGAGAGAGAGAGAGAGAGTCTCTAGGTGAATTTCTGGGGTCACCAACTGGAGGCTCAAGACAAATTAAAATATTTTATGAAAACATGTTAATATTCTCTGATTCTTAAAAGTAGACAAAAGGTTAAGTGAATCCATTTGAGGGGAAGAAATCAACCTAGGCACAATCCAAGTAAATGATTTTCCTGTGAGATGAGGTTTGGTAAATAGAGAAGCAGAATTACTTCACTCTCAGATAGTGGTTGCTAGTAATACCCTTCTTCCCCCAATGTTCTCTTCTGAAGTAGGCTAAAAAGCTACATCTTCCCCCATACTGTGCCATGAGTATGATTGGGGAGTGAAATATAAGACATTTAGTAAGGGGAAAGTATCTCCTAAGGGGCTGCCTAAAAGGAGTTGACGAGTTGGGAAAGAGTGACTCTACTCAACAGAAGAGTGAGGGATTGGTTTTCCTCTTTAGTCAAACAATTCTATATCATCATAGCTGTTAGATACACATACACATAGATGTTATAGTATGTAGGCATTAATTTGGATTTTCTAATCTGATCCATAGAAAAGATCTAACTCTATTTTTTAAATAGTACAAAGCAATACTATCTTATACCAGGAAATGAATAACACTTGTTGTGTATTCATTATATAATACTGTGCATATATTTAGAGATGTGTATTCCAATGAAATAGGAGATCTCTGAGCCCATGAAACTGTGTGCTTGTAGATCAGACTCCTGACTAGCAGAGAAAGTTGAGGTGAGGAGAGAAGACATAGACTTTGAATGGCCTCTGGAATCATACATGTGTGGCAGAAGCTGGCATCTCAATATAACCCTTGATTCCAGGGCCTAAACTCTCAAAGACTAAGAGTGGATTTCTTAGGTGAGATCATTCTCTCCTCAGTTGAACTCAGGATTCGTATTGATACCAACTAACAGATGCCCCCTTGCCATTTAAAAGTTAACTTAAATGATATAATTCCCAGTCTTTTATCTAAGCTAATCAAGAGCTTCCTCAATTACTGTTCTACTGCTTTATTTCATAAATATGATTGTCCCCTGTCTGTGATTGTCTTTTGTGTAATAAACACTTGGTGGAGGGGAGCTAAACTGGTTAAGATTAAACCAGCTAGCTTTCCAGTGGCTTACTTTCATTGTCCCCTTGACCAACAAGACTAAGTGACTTTCAAAGAAATCAAAGTCTAGCCCCCCAAAGTATAAATCTAAAGATTAATTTCTTTAGCTCACTGTATCTACATTGAGTTCTACTTTTATGAAATACAGTTCTATGAATTGCCAGTATAGCACTGTACTGCAGTTACTCAAGTGTATTTACAGAAGTTATTGGCAAGTTTTTATTTCTAGAGTCACAAATTAAATGCATTTTCCTTCAGGTAAATTTTTATAGACATTTTATTTAATACCACCAATAGCTTCTTGTATACATCTTACTTATATGTGACTCATTGAATGTGCTGGGAAGCACCTTTTATATTTCCTTTGACATCGGAAAAGTTCTGTCTGATGTCATTATGCAATTTTCTTTGTTGAACATAAAACCTTTGTTAAAAATCAATAAGTAAAACTATTCAAATTTTTAAAACCAAGTGTTACTTGTACTAACTTCATTGTGAATGTGAATTGTACCATATTTCACCTCATAATCCTCACAGATTTAATGCCACTTTTTGCCAAAATGTGAGCTGCTATCATTATTCGAGTTTTTTTAAAAATTGGGCTGGTATTACTTAAAAATCATTTATTACTAAACTGTCTTTGGTGCAAGATCAGGATGCATAGAATACTCTAGAATATTCATTAAAATAAGAAAGATGCAAGTTTTACCATATCATGTGACTTACTCATGGCAGCTTCGCCTGTCCGCCTGTTCCCTTTGCACCTAGGGTTCTTTGTTGGGTTGAGTGACAATACCATTAGTACTGTGGAATTCTAAACAAACCATGCAAGTTGAAATATACTTTCTGAAATATACTGTCTTGACAGTCTGAGTGCAATAAGAATTCTAGACTCATGGCTCACAATGCCTGAGAGATAAATGTGTATCCATATTCCACTGATGAATATATATTGCTGCTTTGTTTACCTTTTAAGCAGTATAATAGAATCATACCATGTGACAATTACATGATAAAAGGCTATAAACCAATTTTTGAAGACTAAAAAACAAAACAAAACAAAACATACACATCAGGATGTGACAATTAGGTGGTGAAATATTAGTTGCAAAACAACCTAAAGGATATGGATCTGACATTGACATGTGCAATATCTGTAGGAAAACAGTTCTAACTCAAATGACTGAATTTCAAGGAATTAATTTATTTAAATCTCTTTTTCCTGCTGAAGCACTACGGGGGATTCTAAGAGTATTATCATTAATTTCATTAAAAAATAATTCTGACCCAAAACACACAAAATAAATATTTGTATAACACCTTAAGACACAAAAAAGAGGATCCTATATGAAACCATGATTCTCCATTATATATCATTTGGTTCTTTTTTTAAAAAGTATGTAATAAATTCTATGTATTGGTTCCAAATTTTACCTGCTTATCTTTTTCTTTCTGAACTGCCTTCTGTTCTTTTCTGCACAATATGAAAACTGCTATAATGGCCTTGGGGGGTTTTGGAAGTGGTAGAAGGAAGCATTACTATTATTAGTTCCTCTTGCCCTTACACTTTGCAATTAAAAAATGAAAAAGGAAAAAAAAAACCCTCTTATAACAAATAAGTAGAGTCAAGCAAAATCTATATTGTGGCCATGTCGAAAAATTTAAGTCTCTGAATCTTGCACCCATCACCTCTCATTAATGGGTTCTACGCTTCAGCACAGTTCCTCTGGAGACATTGCTGATCATTGAATAACTAGAGTTAAATTTTTGAAGCTGTTTTTCTTTACAATATTGTTGTTCCTGTATGAATTGTGCCCTTGGTTAGACTCACTTTAATGTGTTCAGTCACACTGCAAAGTATTGTCTGAAATTATCTGTTTAATTTTTTAAGGTACAATAATATTTCACAATAAATTAAATTCCACAATAATATCCCACATTTTGTTTAGCCATTCAACATTCTCCAGTAGTCTAAGAACAACCCTAAATCCCCTCAGTCCCTGCAGCTTTGAGCTTTTTTGCATTTTTCCTCCTCTTTTTAATTTCCCACTTCACGATCAGGAAGTATTTTGCTTTTGGTTGTTCTCTCCTCCCACCCTCACCACTTATCTTTCCTCTTAACATATTTCCTTACCCCCTATCTGCTCCTGTCACTTTTGAGTTTGAAGTATTTCTACACCACACTACTTGAGTATATGCTCACCCCTTCTTTGTTCATCTCAGATAAGGGAGAACTACATCTAATGCCAACTCCCCACCACCACCTCTTCCTCCTTGTTTGTATAATGTTCTTCTCACACATTCCAAGTATGAGAAAGAGAAAGCTCCATTTTCTTTTTTTCCCTTTCTACATTAGATCGTTTCTTTAACTTTCCTCTTTATTTCCTGTCTTTAAACTCACAACATAACCAATTTACCCCATTTGTTTGTTTTTATTTTCCTCAATATCCTTTAATGTACTAAATTTTTGAAGAGACACTTGTTTCTTCTCCTTCAATTAGAATGTTAGCCCAACATTATCATACTATTCTTTCTAAATGCTCAAACAAATTTACTCTCATTCATCTATAAAATTGAGGTTGATCTGATTTACACTTCTCCAATTCTTTCCTGTATGTTTGTGTACTCTTCTTTTCACACACCCAGTTATGAGAAATCATACAGCCTCCCCTCCCCTCAATTGCTCTAATGACATTTAATTTCCTAGTGTTTTCTGGATTATCATATTTCTATTTCAAAGTTTTTACTCATTTCTTTCCTTTTCATCAGAAATACTTGCAAGTACTCCATTACATTAAAGATCCATTTTTTTTTTGCCTCTGTAGGATTATACTCAGCTTTGTATGATAAGATATTCTTGGGCATAGTTTTTTTTTTTAACTTTGTAGTATTGTATTCAAAGATCTTCTTTCATTTACAGTAGAAGCCATTAAAATTCATGTGGTCCTGACTATAGTTCTTTAGTACTTGAATATCTTCTTTCTGAATGCTTTCAGTATCTATCTATTCATCTATTCATTAATTTATTCATTTATCTATTCATTCTTTTATTTTTGGTATGAGAATTCTGCTATGGCATTCTTGGGATTTTTTTCTTTTAGGTTCTTTTCTAGAAGTAATTTTTGGATTCTTTCTATCTGGGCAGTTCTCATCTATGATTCTTGAAATAATGATGTGTAGGCTGTTCGAAAATCATAATTTTCAGAGTTCAATGATTCCTAAATTGTCTCTCCTTGACTTGTTTCCAGGTCATTTTTTTTAATGTCAGGAACATTAGTTTTTCATATAGAAAATACTTTTGATATTTTGATTTGGTTCTATTGTATTTCCTGAATGGAATCATTGGATTTTTTTTGTCCATTCTAGTTTTCAGAGAGTTCATTACGTGGGTAAGGCTTATTGCCTCCACCCTCAAGTTACTTATTCTGCTTCTAAATCTTTCTTGCATAACCTTTCTTTCTTTTCTTGTCTTTTGCTTTATTTCTTTTAGGACTTCTTATAGTCCTTGTGGAAAATCTTTTTTTTTTCCTTTCAGTGTCTGCTTACAGTTTTTATGGAATTACTCTGTTCCCTTTGGGGATGTCTAAATTTTAAATAATTTTCATATGTTTGTATTTTCTTTGATATACTGACATCTTCAGCTTTAGTTCTTGAATTAGAGCTTTGTTCAAGGGTTGTAATCTGCCTCCCTACTGTGCTTTTGGGTTGTGGTAACTTCCAATTGATCCTCACCTGGGCATCCTCATTTCTTGGGCTAACCTTTACTTCCTGGTGTTAGCCATCCCTGGATTCAGGAAGATCCAGAGTACTGAATCTTTATGGCACTCTTTGGCATCTCAGAGTGTTTAGTATCTTAGAGTCCCTGGGACTACATTGTCCTGGTATGAGCGCACTCATTCTATGCTGACTAGAAGTTGGAGTCAGGTGACACAATGGATAGAATTCTGGGCTTGCTTTCAGTAAGACTTGAATTCAAATCTGGCCTCATACACTTATTAGCAGTTTGACCTTGGGCAAATGTCTTAACCCTGTTTGTCTCATTTACAAAATGTGATATAGAAGGAAAATGAAAACCACTCCAGTACCTTTGCCAAGAAAACCACAAATGTGACCATGAAGAATTGGACAAGACTAAAACAACTAAACAACAACAATAGAAGTTAGTTCCTGCCCTGTGTTCTTCCAGGGGGGTTTCAACATTCTCATTTCAGGACTTTCTGACAACTTGAGTATTTTTTTAGAGGAGTAAGACAACCTATTTTAAATGAACGGCACTCACTTATCTTGCCAAAATGACTGCCTGAATGCAAGGCAGACTATCCAGCTCCCACATACCTACTCCCATACAAAATACTCTGGTGGTCAAAGTAATTCATAACATACTTTCCTCACACTTTTCTGGTGTTCTTAGACTTTATTCATCCCCATGTCTTCTATGATCCTGTGACACAGGACTCCTTCATGTTCTTCACACAAAACTCCAGACTCTGGGAATTTTCTGGTTGTTCTCCAAACCTAGTATTTTCTCCCTCAACATCTCCATCTCTGAATTCTATTCAAGTTATAGCTAAAATTCAGTCCTCTAAGAAACCTTTCCTAATCCTCCTTAAAGCTAATGCCTTCCGTCTTTTGGTGATCTCTATTTTATCCTGCATTGATTTTGTTTGTATATACATTTTGTCTTCCCATTAGACTGTGAACTCCTTGAGATCAGAGACTGACTGTATTTTGCCTTGCTTTGTGTTTCCAGCACTTAGCACAGCCCCTTTGCATAGTAGATGCATAATTAATGCTTGCTGGGTGATTGAGTTTTGGGCCAATGCTCTTGTCATTGGCCATCCTCTGTAAAACCACTGGAGTGGTTTCTAGGGAATAACCTCCTTCTGCCCTTCATTTCCAATTTCATTTGACACCTGTACTTCTCACACATACAAGGTCCCTTTCCCCATCCAAGCCTGGGCATTTCTATTTATAAAATGATTTCCCTTAGGATCAGGAAAGGACAGACACAAAAGAGGCAATCCAAATCCCAGTGCAGATTGCTAATGGAGGTTACGTACTTTAGTTGTCATGTGCTCATTGCTAATGGAGGGTGGGGGTGGTGGATTGAATGCATAAAGGAGTAGAAGGAAGTTCTCCTGCTCCTCACAGCTCTCAGGTAGCTGCTCAAAACAGCCCTGATGATTTTTGTGGTCACACAACTAGTGAGTGACAGAGGTGTGCTTCTTACCCCAAGCCTTCCTTATTCTACTCCATCCACTACTCTCTATTTCTCTTTGTAAATTAAATGGATCAAGGATGAGGGCTGGTATCAGTATGTCATTTGTTTCACAACCAAAAATGTAACAAATTCTACTGACAGTATGGGAAATAATATTAATAACTCAAAGTCCTGTTTATTTTTATTATGAAGCATAGTTATTTGTTAGTTTACATTGAAATAGAAGGCACTTAGTAAATATTTATGGATTTGTACTTGGCCTACGAACTAAGCCATTAACCAAAAATAGGGCTATAAATAATGAATTTGCTTATCAGTTTTGTCTACTGCAAACTTAGTCAATTTCTACCTTCACCTGTGGAATTACCTCTTAAAAGGAGTAAATGTATTTTTTTTTTAATATAAAGGTACGTTTAACGTTAGCATATGGAAGAGACCATATATGTTTTAAAGGAAGCAGCTAGCTGGTACAGTGGATAGGGACAGAATGGCCCTGGAATCAGAAAGATTGAAAGTTTAAATACAGTCTCAGATACTTATTAGCTGTGTGACCATAGGCACTTAATTTCTGTTGTGTTTGCTTCAGTTTCCTTGACTATAAAATGGGAGCAACAATACCACCTACCTTGAAGTGTTTTCATGAGGATCAAATGAGATATTTGTAAAGTGCTTAGCACGCAGTCTATTACTATTACTATTAATTACTATTACTATTACCTATCACTATTACTATTACATAGTAGGCACTGTATAGATGCTTATTCTCTTCTTCCCTTTTAAGGACCCACTTAGCTAAAATACAAAGATGCTTATCACAAGTAGGATAGCTACTTGGTGATGATATTTTTTTCATTATGGAAATCCACAACAAAACTAAAGTATAGAATCATTCTCAGGGATATCTGCACTTCTGCATAGATTTTGACAATGTCAGAAAAGTGAGCAGAAAAAGCTCAGAATCCTATAGCTTTTAGACCACTTGAAAAGGCAAAATTCACTTCTGGTATGCTAAATGTGACACCTTTTTTCTATGAACAACATATGCATATACAACTGGGGGAAATTAATTGTATCAATCTTGACATTCTCACTGTAAACATAAACAGAATAGAGAAGATAGTTGTAGGGAAGTAATGGGAAGACTGACTTGCAGATTCTTTTTGAAGAGAATCTGTAGAGGTATCTTTGTTATATATCAAATCATAATAAGAATTGTCACTTATTGTTTACACTTATACTACAATAATCACAATGAATATTTGAAGGAAGTCCATGGTGAAAATAATTGATTCCTAACCAACATATGTACAATGTTTTAAAGTTTGCAAAATGTTTTATGTATATTATTCCATTCAAGCTTCACAACAATACTGTGAGGTAGATGCTATTAATATTCCAGTTTTACCAATAAGGAAATTGAGCCATTAGAATTTGCTGATTATAGGGAAACTGTTCACACCTGTGCTTTACCAAGATCAGTTTGCCAACTAATCGACTTGCGTGGAGAGAAGCTTGAGACAGGAAGGGTAACCAGAAGGTTATGTAAAAAATTTAGGCATATTGTGATGAGAGCCTAGACTAATGTGACTCCAGTGTCAGAGGAGAGGAGAAGTACAATAGCAGCCATGTACTGGGAATTTTTGGATGGTTCAGACTCAAGATTCAATGTAAAATAATTCATTAGAAGACCTACAAGCTACTTTGTGTTTCTTTTTAAGTTCTAGCCACTTACCAGAATGTAATTAGTTTAAATTAAATGGCCACTTTTACTCTATTAAATGGCCACTGGGAGAGTTTTATATTTGGTATCTTGTTTATATGCATGTTTGTATGTATCATTTGTCTTATACCAAATTTATATTGTGCACTGATTACCTTTTCACTCTCCTTTGTTTAGGGAAATGCTCAATGTACATCAAGACCTAAGGTATAAATAAATAAAAAATTATGGAGTGAAGGTTTAATGTGCCAAAGATTGTGCATACAAGGACCCAAGCCTCCTCTTATTTGAGTCAAGACTCCTACTTCATTTCCCATGCTGATGTAACCATTGATCTCTAAGGTGTTTTGGTATTTTAAAAATATAATTGCTCTTCTATAGAGGCAATGTGGTGTAGTAGGAATAGATTAAGAGTAAAAACACCTGGATTCTTATCCTGGTTCTGTTACTTCCTAGGTTAGGCCAAAAGAAAAAAAATCCAGATCCTTGACAAAATTTTAACCCTCGTTTCATTATTTGCTCAATATATATAATAATACTTGCTTATCTACTTCATATAGTTCCTCTAGAATAAAATTGGATAATAAAAAAAACCAACACCTCATAAACTTTAAAAAACGCATGTCACTAAAATATCCATTGAACTTCTTGTTAGTGGTTATTAATAGTAGAAATGTCTGCAGAACACTAACATGGTATTTAACATGTTTTCATTTATTGAAAAAAATGGAAAATAACATACATCTATCCGAGACTATTTAACAGAGGGGAAAAATACTCAATGGAAAAGCAAATCAAATCTAGAAGCACATATGCATGTCATGTAACCAGAAATCAAATATAGATTTAATTCAGTGTAAGATTGATTAAGCTTATATGTATAAAAATTTGGAACATGAGGCTAGAGGGAAAAAAAATGTATTTTCCTATTTAAGAAGCCAGGGTATCAATGAAATATGAATTAGATCCAAACATAAATGAACAAACTGAGAACTATTTCATAGGTTTTCCTATCATTTTATGTCAGTTCAAAAACAAAGTACGTTTTTTCACTGATCTGATGAAAAATTAATTTAACCAAAATTTACTCCTTTTACTACTGAATATTCTCTCCAGTATATTACCTTCAGTTTTTCACTTCTCAAAAGTTTTCATTTCCAACTTTCTAATTCTGATAGCACTATATTCTGTATCAGAATAATGAAGTGGAATCACATTTAATAAAATGAAAATGCATACATGATATGGTAGGATAATCCATGACTGAATTTGTAGTAGATTCATGGTTTTCAATTCTTTCATTACGCACCCTTTCACTATTTTTCATATATTTACATATGGTTTAGAAGTCTTTTATTTCCCCTTTCCCATGTAATTAACATTTCCATTTTTCATAGAAGTATTATAGAAATTTATCCTAATGTCACATCTGATGCTGCAGTTGAATCCTCAGTCATTGGGGAAGAGTCCTCATATTGCACCATACTGTATTTTTTTTCTTGTGAGTTGAAATTTGAAGTAGTGTGGGCATCACTTTTAAAAACAAACTACCTGAAAATCCATAAATTGAGGTCAGGTAGAAAGGGAACACTGAAGGACAAAAAGGTAAGATTGAGATGAGTCTTATATTTTATTGTTTTCATATTAAATTCATTAATTACTAATTGACTTCAGTCATCCAGCAGCACCAGAGTAAACTCTTTGCTTTGTAGTACAGTGTGAAATAATTTGAGAGATGCATTTGGTGGCCAATTAGGCAAATGTATTTGGGGATAAGCCTGCTCAGACCTGAAGTGCTACAATATAGCTCACACTTTCAAAAGGCAAGGTTTAAATAAAAATATGATAACAAATAGATGTCTTAAAGAAAATATTCATTAAAATAAAAAAGGTCATCAGATGTTCTCACCTTCTTCCTAATACCTTGCTATAAAGGATGGATACATAAAATTTAAATTCTTTAATATCCATAAAAATTTCTTAAATCTTTAAATTTGGTATTAAATTAATTCTGTTTTCCATATGTTAAATCTTTTTTTGTTAAAACATACTAAATTATATGGTTTCTAAAATAAAAATGTGTAATTGGTGAAATCTAGTACCATTAGATTTGGGATTATTTTATATTGTAAAATAGATATGGGATGACTTATTACACTGATAATATATAATGCAATTAGTTAGCTTTTTTGTAATCCAAATGACTTTAGTCATCAAAATTAATTCAAAGGCAATTTAGTGATCAGTGGGAAATAACTTATGAGTTTTAGCTTATCCTGCTATTATGGTATGCCATATCCCAAACAAACTGTCTTAAAATAAATTTTTGTGATTCACTATACTTCTTTTATGATATACAATACTATCTGCATTATACTATTCAGCACATGGGAACCACAATTTATTTTTTTTTAAGTAGCTATAGGAATAGATAGCAAATGGCACAATGAAAGAAGTGATAAGGGCTAAATAGACATAAATTTTAAAAAGAAAGTAAGAAAAAGTGAAGCCAAATGTCTAGATTGGGGGAACCAGAGATTAAGAAATGAGAAAGGAAAAGAGAACAATGAGTGATACTAGGCATAGCATAGTCAATGAAAATGTTATATGTATGCACATTCACATATACATACAAGATTTACTTTATCTTTTTTGCTTCCTTTTGATGAACAGTAGCCAAATTAGGTGTTATTTAAATTATGGCAATTTTCAAAGACTAGTTTAATTATATAGCAATATCCAAATTAAGTAGCATAGATAAATACAGAAATTATAGCTATCAGCATACACCCAGGAAATCCAATGATTTAAAGGTTCCTGTTGAGAATTTTTACACAAAATATAAATGCTTCAGACAAAATTTAGATTTTTCACATATTATTTCTCACCACCAAAGATCATATTAATCTTGTGGATCAGTTAAACTATGCCAAATATGTTAAAATTTTTGTTATCAATGAAAGTAACACTAGGCTACATTATTAAGAAGGTTTATTTGGCTCATTTACCTGCCATTTTCCAAGAATTAAGGTGTCTTGTTTCCTATTTCTATGCTTTTGAAGTAGATAAAGTATAGTTTTGATTTGAGAAGAGATGATTATTCAACTTCTAGTCTAGCTAAGATATCCAGAGCCTTTTAGACTGACATATTCTACAACTTCTTTGTATTATTGGTATTTTGTTTGGTACATTTGTGTTTTTAAAAGAACCACCTCTAATTTTATCATTTCTTATTGAGCAACAAAGATTTTGTGAAGGTTCAAGAAGAGATTTTTATTACTACCATTTTTTTAAAAAGTAGAATTAGTTTTGTTAATTAAAATGAAAGGGAAGTATCTGGCTAAAAAAATACTCATCTACTCAGATATTATGATCTCTTTCATAAAGAGATTTCTTATAGACTTAAGCAAGAAAAAAGAAGTCATTTAATTCAGATCAATATCAAAAAGGTTTTTCATCGATATAAGGAGTCAATTAGATGCATGGATAGACAACATTAATATTATGGAAAAAGTTTTCATTTCAAATTTGTTAGAGGGTCAACTTGGTTTTTATAACATTTCAATTTTCTAACAGCCCAGTTTAGATACTTATTGAAGACTTAAGATGGCTCTCCCCTTAGTCAAATATAACCATCCATTCTGAATTAAGATGTCATATTTTCCAGCTACAATACCAGTGAACCAGCATTTGACCAATAAGCTATGAAGAGAGAACTGACACTTTCAAAAACATTAAAAATTTTTTTCTAAAATTCTTGTCCTTATACATCAAGGTATATGAAATGCAAAGATATATCTAATGACAATGTAAGCAGTGAAAAATAATCAGTTTATCTTTAGCTTGCTGAATAAGTGAATATGCATACAAACACACATACATCTTAACATACCTTACCTGGAAAGAGGCTTTATTGAACACAGCTGTAAAATGATCATTTCAGATGAATTACTTAATTTGCACAAACATTTCTACAGAATTGAAAGAAATATTAAGCCTTGTCGTTGTTTCACTACATCTTCTTGTGCTTTTTATATTTATATTTTCAATGTTAAATCTTTATATCTATATCCCAATTATTTGCATAATCAGTTTTTAACCCTGGGGTATTATCAATAAATATATATATATTAATGATAACAATAATAATGATGATGATACTCTTCTTTAGACAAAAGTCTTTTTAAATGAAGTTAAAAGCTGAAATAATTTAAGGAAAAAGGTCATCAAGTTTCATAACCAACAAATATAAGGGAAATTTACAATACATAGGAAAACTGGCTGGTTTGTCCTGGTCACTCAAACTGGTAATGGTTTGTCCTCAGGTAGCTCAAAATCATTTTTACAGAATTTTTTTGTAAAAGTATTTGTGTGTTTTAAGTGTTGGTAAAATAACAAAATATTATTTCACAATCTGCACAGAGTCTGACTAAAGGGCAGAGGCATATTACCCTCAGTAATAAGGATAAAGACAGATTTTTTTCAGTTCCAGTGTTGCTGTAGAGTTTCTATATACTGTGATCACAAACACTTTCCTTTTCCCTCAATCAACAAACTAGGACATCTAAAGTTAGGGCCAACTTCATTTCAAGTGGACATTAAAAAAATCATTTTTGTATTTTACCATCTAATACTCTAAATAACAATTTTTTGCTCTGATTGATCCACTTAATAAATGGGGGTGGGGAGTGTTGTTCCCATGTCCAGTATCAGTGGAAGCTGTTTTCTAATGGATAATAAGCTGAAAGGCCATGGCTGTCTAACTGGTTATACAAATATCTCGTCTGAAAGGGCTTACGAAGCAACTTATGTTCTTCCTTCTCCAGAAGTGGCATTTTGTTTTCTTGACTCTAATTACGTTTAGCCTCTGTAGTTTGTTTATAAAATAGTTTTACACAAACCACTCTTAGCAGTGCAAGCTTCTGTGTTGAAAAATTTTCAGGCTTGTTTCATTGAAGGCACTTGGTTTCCATGGCAATTTTATAAAAGATAGTGGTTTGGTTTCTTCATTAGAACAGATGACTTAGTTGGGGTGTTCAAGTGGCCGCAAGCAAATTCCGATAAGCCTGTGTAATACGTAAGCCCAGGTATCACATCCTGGATAATAATGCATGCAAAAAGAGACAGCATACAGTTATCTAGCTTAGCCATGGGGGTGGGGGAAAAGAGGATGGGGAGAGGATATGAATGTCTTAAAAAGCTCTGAGTTAGGATTATTTTCAAGAAAAAGTAACAGCCAAAGGCAAAAGGGCCTATGTTTATTTAATTCTCTACTAAAAACCTTCTTGAAGGGAAAATAAATGCCAGCTCTTCACATACCCTGTTTACTGTGAGGTTTTTGTTGGCAGGCCATTAGGTTTCCAAGGTAACAAAGCAAACTATTCTTTTGAAACAAAACCAGTCATGACTTTGTGCTTTGACAAGGATTTCTTTCTATAGCTCTTTTTTTTCCCAGAGTTTAACCAGATGAAACTGTATTCTTATTAGCCAGGAGAGCCCCTGAAGGTAGGTCTCTTCTTTATTCATGTCAAGATCACCTTTCATATGTAGTTTGGAATAAGTTATGCTCCCATGATGTTTTTATCCCCAGTGCTTTTTTTTTTGTTCATTTTGTTTTGTTTTGTTTTGTTTTGTTTTGGAGTCTGTAGTCAGTGGAGGAATCTTTGGTAGTTTGTTTTAAATGTCCATTTACAAAGACTCTTTCTTCATGTCAGTGCTTGGTGAATCTTTTATAGCCTCTGCCAGAATAAGGTCACCTTCGAGGATTTAAGATAGAGATGAGGACGACAGCTGGGAAAAGCCATATGTGTACTAAAATGCCAACAGCGCCATCAACTGAATCTAAAGATAAAGAAAATAAATACCAGAACAGAAGTAGAATTAGCTTTTTAGAGATGTACACGATAAAATTTTAGTGCACTAAGGAAAATGAAAACTGGAATAAGAAGACCATTTCAATAAAAAGTGTGGGGGGGGGGGGCAGGAGGGGATCTTTATCCGGAAGGACTTGGCCATGACAGAGGATGAAGAAAGTGAAAATTGTATTATATTCATTTGTTCCTATGTCAAATAAAACTTTCATCTCTACTCCAGCTTAGTACATAAGCCTAGAAAATTACATTCAAAGCAAAATTTCACCAAAGATCAGATAGATGTAAATCATGTAGGTAGATATCTATTTCTGGAAAACCAAACAATGTATTTACTAGATGATAACTTGAGAATTTCTAATTTGAAAATTGTAAATTCAAATGTATATGATCTTGTATGTTTGCTGAGAATTTAATTGTCTAAGTTTATGTACTAAGCTGAAGTACAGAAGGAAAGTTTTACTTGAGATGAAAACAAATTAACTCAGGGGAAAGATCCAGAAATCCCTAAAAATTTCAGTATTTTTCCAAGCCTTATTTTTTTCAATAACTTTAAGGTCATCTAACAGAAAGATTGATTTTGCTGTACTCCATGGTTTTTTGTTACAAAGAGGGAAATTCATGTGCTTCTTCCTTCTTTCTGCCCCTAGCTATTTGAAAAATGGATCAATGATTTATATTTGGATTATTCACCATTCATTGTCCACTGGAAATTGTCAGACTTCAGATACCATACTCTTGGGCAAAGGTAATTATACCAATCAATCAATGAATTGATTAAAATTCATTAAGCACCTATTACATAGAGGCACAAATTCAAAGAATGAAAAAAATCTCTACTCATGATGAGCTTACATTCTAATTGGGGAGAGAAATACATGTAAATGTACATAAAGCATAAATATAATATTAATAAATAGAAAAAAACATAAAAAAGAAATTAAATACAAGGTAGTTTAGGAGAGAGATCACTAGCATGTGGGAGAATCAGGAAAATTTTCATGCACGAGATGGTATTTGAAATGCACCTTAAAGTGTCCATGAGGCAGAGGTGTGGGGGATGGCCATTACAAAGTTAAGGAAATAAGAGATAGAGTATACTTTGCAAGGAACAAAGAAAAGACCCATTTGTCTTGAACGAAGAGAACTGGAAGGGCAATAATGGCCATTGAAGCTGGAAAGTTAGACTGGATTCAGATAGTGATATTTAAAAATTAGAGAGTTTATATTTTATCTTGGAGAAAATAGGGAGATATTGGAATTGGTTGAGCAGGCGAGTGACAAGTTAAGATCTACATTTAAAGAAAATTATTTTGAAAGCAGTATATAGAATGGATTGGGGGAAGGGGAGATGAAGTAGGGAGAACAATTAGGAAGCTGTTGGAATAATCTAAGTAAGAGGTGATGAGGGCCTGAACTGCTATATGAATGCAGAGATGGGTTGAATGCAAAAGATGTGAAGGGAGAAAGAGCAAGGTCTGGCATATAAATGGATTATGAATTAAGGGAGAATAAGGAGGCCAGGATAATGCTGAGAGTACAAAACTGAAAGACCAGACAGATGGTGGTGCCTTTGACAGTAAAAGAAATTTGCAACAGGGGAGAGCTTCAGAGGAAATAGGGAAAGAATTTAGGAGGTAAGATAATGAATTTTGTTTTGGACACATGGGGTTTTTGATATCTCTAGTATATACCACTGGAAATGGTCAACAGGCAACTAATGATTAGGGATTAAGGTTCAGGAGAAACACTGGGATATATAATAATAATAATCATTATCATATTTATATACCATGTTAAGGTTTACAAAGTGTGTTACAAATGTTATCTTATTAAATCTTCATAATAATCCTGTGATGTAGGTGCTGTTATTATAATACTCATTCAATAAGTAAGGAAACTGAGTCATAGAGAGGTTAAGTGATTTGCTCAGGATCACACAACTAGTAAAGTGTCTGACTCATATGTTCTTGACTCCAGGTCCAGTGTTCTATCTACTAGATAGTGTGTCACTCTAGCTAGCTGTGAGTCATGTGCATAGATATTATAGTTAAATCCACAGGACCTGATGAGGTTCCTGAGAGTGGTGGAGGAGAAAAGAAGAGAGCCAAAGCAGAACCCTGGAGAACATCCACTTTTGAGAACATGATATGGATGATGAGCCAGGAAAGAAGACTGAGAAAGAGTGGTCAGATAGGCAGGAGGAGAGACTAGTCAGCAGTGTTAAATGCAGCACATAGGTAAAGAATGACGATAACTGAGAAAAGACCATCGGAATTTGTGTTTCAGAGATCACTGGCAACTTTAGAGAGAACAATTTAAGTTTAGTGATGGGGTTGGAAGCCAGATTACAAAGTGTTGATGAGTGACAGGAGAGGAAGTAGAGACAAAGGATGTAGACAGTTCTTTTTTTTTTAAAGGAGTTTGCCTTAGAAAGGAAAAAAAAGATACAGGATCATAGTTTCAGGAGATAGCAGGGTGTAGGGAAATTTTTCTTTTTTTTTAAGAATGAGGATAAGGGGGACTTGGATATATTTCAAGGCAATGAGGAGAGGTTGAAGTTGAAAGAGAAAAAAGAGGGAAGGGGGGAGAAAGAGAGAAAGTGAGAGAGAGAGAGACAGAGAGAGAGAGAGGACACAGGATGAGAGTAAGGTAGAATAGGGGATAATATACAAGGGTTAGCCTTGTAAGAGACTGGAGGGAAAGGAGGAGAGATTAATTGAGAAATAATGAGTTTTGATATAAGGAGAATAAGAAGAGAGGGCTGTTGTTTTTTTTCAATAAAGTAAGAGACAAGGTCATTATTAGAGAAGAGGTTTGGAGGGCTTAAGGAGGGAAAAAAGGGTTTGAAATAATTTCGGGGGAATTAAGTTTGGGAATCCACTAGGGAGGAATAAAAGTGTATCTTGATGCAATGAGAATCCAGTTGAGGTTGAATATTTGAATTGTAGTGTGCCCAGTCAGAATGTTTGTATGATTTTCTCCAGTTTCATTCAGTAGCTCCTGTAAGATTTGACAAGAATAAAAAATAATGATAAAAATAGCAGAAAAGAGGAGGAGGAAGAGGATGGCTAACATTTATATGATGCTTACTATGTGCCAGAAACTATGATAAATATTTTACAAATGCTATCTAATTTGATCCTTACAACAACCCTGGGAGGTAGATGGTTATCTCCACTTTACAGTAGAGAAAATTTATACAAACTAAGGTTAATTGACTTTACCAATGTAACATAGCTAGTAAGTTTCTGAAGTCATATTTGACCTCAGTTTTTCATGACGCCAGGCCTGAGACTAGGTGCCATTTGTGCCACCCAAGTTGCCTCAAGAGAAAAGTAGTGATAGGAGAAAGGATTCAAGAACAGAGCTAAGTATAGAATCTTTAAAACTAACAATTAGGTTGAAGTTAGAGAGAGACAATTGTGAAATAAAAATATGGATGAAAAATTCCTATAGGAATATTTCTATAGGAGATCATGGTGATGGTGAAGAAGTTAGGTATAAGATCAGTGACAAGAAAAGAGAGTACTGAAATTATAGTAGTTCATGGTCAGATAGAGGAATGTCATAGTTTCTATTAAGGAAGTGGAACTCTTGTGGGAAATGGCAAGATCTGGTGTGCTACTATCCCTATAGGTGACTGCAGAGAACTATCATGAGGTAAATTATATGACTGAAGGAGGTTGAAGAAATGAAAGGGAAGGGATTTTGAGGGAGCATATACATGGATCCAGTAACTCTGAACTCCTGTAGATCATCATCTAAACCCTATTCCTCACTCCCTGTCATCCAATTCCATCATCCTCAATCTTCCTGTTCCAAAATTTCATCCTAATTTAACCCAATTCTTCCACCTGTGCCCTCTGAAATGCCTGTTCCATAGATGACAAACTTCTCTTCAGCTTAAATCTTTTTTCTTGTCCATTCCTTCCATCTCTTAGCTTTTACTAAAACCTGGCTTCACTCTGATGACACATAGTCCTTGACCACCTTTTTTAGTACTGGTTATACTTTCATTCATCCTCCTTGGTTCACTGGTAAAAATAGGGGTTGGAATACTTCTTCTTCCCCATTGATATTTCTTGTTCTCCTTCTATCATTCAATAGCCTCTCCTCATTTGAGGTTCATGCTATTCATATTTACCACCCAATCAAAATCAATGTAACAGTTGTCTATGGATT
Organism: Pseudochirops cupreus; assembly: GCA_028627135.1. Classification (NCBI taxonomy): domain Eukaryota; kingdom Metazoa; phylum Chordata; class Mammalia; order Diprotodontia; family Pseudocheiridae; genus Pseudochirops; species Pseudochirops cupreus. The sequence goes on from CM053581.1 coordinate 325,853,136, forward strand.
GTCAGGTCATTCTCTTTTCTTTCTCAATGAGTTTGATACTTGGTTTATGATTTTAATCATGTCTTACTCCTGCTATCATCTATATGAACTCCAGCATACATATTGACTTTCCCTCAAAGGCCCTAATCACTCAGTTCAACAATCTACTCACCTCCCCTGAGGTACTCCTCTTCCCTACCTTAGCCACACACGAAGATATTGATGTACCCTTGATCTTACCTCAGCAACAAAGGTACTACCTCCATGTTCTAGAATTATTAAATCCCCTTATATCTGATCAAAATCTTTTGGCTTTTCACTTCTCTTTTTGCCCTCTCTTACATAATTCTACTCTTTATCTGCACCATGACTTCCAGCCTCTGAACCATTCAAATCTTTCCTATGTCATCTCCCCTGCCTTAGACACTCTCTCCTATTCTCCCCATATTGACTCCTTACTGAAACAGTAACTCTACACTGTCCTCCTCTCTTGAATCCTTAGCCCACTATTCCTAGCACGGATTATACCCAGCCAAATGTCAGCTACGGGGCACTCCCACAATCAATCAGATGTACAGTAAACATCATAAACTCAATATGTTCAAAATATAACTCATTATCCCCCTGAAAAAAGACCTTTTCCTCTTACTTTCCCTATTACTGTAAAGGGAAACACCATCCTCCTATCTTCAGGCTCTCTACTTGGGAGTCATGCTGGATTCTTCACCATCTCTCACCTTGGCTGTGGGCAAAGACCTCTCAATTTTCCTTTTGAAACATCTTTCAAATATACCCTCTTCTCTTTTCTGACACTACCACCACTCTAGTGAAGGTCCTCATCATTTCATGCCTTGATTATTGTAATAGTCTGTTAGTGTAACCTGGCTCAAGTCTCTCCTCACTTCAACCTGTCCTCCAATCAGCCACTAAAGTGATCTCCCTAAAACATAGGTTCAACCATCTTACTATTCTACTTAATAAACTCCAATGTCTTCTTCTCTGAAGAAGCAAACACAAAATGCTCCATTCGGCATTCAAAGCCCTTCATAACCTAGTCCCCTCCAGCCTTTCCAGATTTCTTTCACAATCCTACTTGCTGTTGGCTTCCTGGCTGTTACATAAACAAGAAACTTCATCCTTCAGTTCTGGGCTTTCTCTCTGACTGTTCCCCTTGCCTTGAATGCTCTCCCTCTTCTGCTCTGACTGCTGTCTTCTTTGACTTCCTTTAACTCTAATTCAAAATCCCACTTTGTATAGAAAGCCTTCCCCAAACCCTCTTAATTTTAGGTGCTTTCCCTCTCTACCTATTTATTCTATTTGTGTTGTATATATCTATTTTCATGTTGTCTACTCCATCATATTGTAAACTTGAGGACAGTGTTTAGTGCTTAACAGTGTGCCTGACATATACTACATGCTTTAAAAATGTTTACCAATTGACTGAAGTTACTGAGAAGATTGTGAACCAGATACTGAACTCCTTAGGAAAAGAGGAAGAATGACTTGGTAGTTGGTATATTTTTATAGTTTTGATTGGATGGTAAATTTTGATTGAATGGATTGTAAAGGAAGAAAGATTTCTCAGTAAAGGGGCTAAAGAGAAAGTTTGGGAGCTTGAGGGAAAATAGTATTTAGACTTCTGTTCAAGGACTAGTGTGAAAAAGAGAGTATAAAACAAGGCATAAATAGATTAGAAAGCATTTCTTACGATGCAGTGTCATAGTGAAGCCCAGGGTCAGAGAGCTAATATGGAAAGAGTATGAAAGAAGTCCAAGATGAAGGGAACTTTGGTCATTATGAAATAGGAATTCCAGAAGGCACAGTGGAAAGTATTATTAGGAATAGATTGGGACATGGGTGAGGTAGCATTAAAGGGGAGGAGTGTGAGAGAACATGAGGAGATTTGGGAGGAGCAATTTTTTCCTAAATGGCTAGTGATTGTTATTATAGGGATAAAGGAGACAGGAGAACCAGTAGGTTCTATTATAGTGGGTGGTAGATGGGTAAGGAGGTTCACCATGGGGGTATTGAAGTGTTATCTGAGCTGAGTCTGGATCTAATCTTTTCCCCTGGGTGGCTGATAGGTTCAGGGTCTTGGGGGGAAGGGGATGGTTGTCATCTTTCAACCCCTGTGAAAGAGTCTATAACCTGGAGTGGGTCTAAGTTTAACCTGGTGGCTAAATTGCAGGTGTTTCTGTTTTCTCCTGGAGTGGCTATTGTGCTTTGGGAATGTTAAATAGCATAGATAAATTAGGCAATAGCAGGTGAAATAATTTGAAAGACAACATAAGGCCCAACTTTCCTCAATCCCTCTTCCCCGTGGCCTGATGACCTGTCACAGTACCTAATTATCTCAAATAAGTCTTAGAGCTAGAATGGATCTTAAAGATCAGCTAGCCCACTCTTCTTTCATAGATGAGCTAAATGAGGCCCAGAAACACTAGTCTTTTTATAATAGAAGGCTGCCATTTTCCATTTCAATTTATTAATAGACATCTATTATGCATGTACTGTGAGTCAGGCACTATGCTAAACTCTGGGATTAAATCACTATTTTCAGTAGGCAACTTTCCTAGTAGCCATATTTCTAGGGAAAGGTAACGCAATCCCATTATTAACAAATTGAGAAGTTGCTAGATTAACTGAACAGAAATAAACATGAAAAAGCCTTGAGTGACATGGTAAAGTGGAAAGTACTTTCTTCTCTTATCTGAGGTAGGAGTTAGAGTCCTTGTTCTTTTTCTATGTGGAAAAAAAGGAATGAGAGCCTAAATTAGGTAGGGCCTGTGTCAATGGATTGATGAGGTATTTTTATGAGAAATGTGAAAATAGATGTAAGAATTGATAATTTTTTGGATATATTGGTGAATGATGTGGAAATGTTCTAAGGCCCTTAGCCCTGTTTCCTCCCCCCCCCCTTCATTTTTTAAAGAAAATATTAAGAAGTAACTATTTCTTTCATCTAAAGTCATTTCTAGATTTACATGAATGAAAAAGCTTTGTTGTTAATTTTAATAAAAATTCTAAGAAAACAATATTATTTGACATCATTCTTATCAAATGTTAAGCCAGTTTCTAACCTACCCTTGGTCTCGTGGTTCTATTCAACCAAGAAGGGACTCTACCTTGAAATTATTAGGGTAATGATCACTAATAGAAGGAAGTTTTTAATTATTTCACTTGATGGGAGTACTTCTTGAGCTCATTTTTAACCAAGTGGAAATTTGTTAGAGGGAATGGTCAAAATGGCATTAAGTAGTTTAGAGAAATGATTTTTCGTTCTGTGAGCTATGCCCACCTTTTACACTGAATTATTCTGATATTGCTAACTAAATTTTGAATTTATGCTTAATTATCTTGACTATGGAATGTTATCTTTGGGAATTTTGCAAATTACTATTCTAAATTGCAAAACCATGGGGAAACTATCAATTTTAGAATTAGAATTAATGTGAATAATAAATTCCTTAAGGTAGCTTAATTGTTTGAATTTTCACTGCATGTTCCCATTGGACTGGAATCAGTTACCATGTTTTTTATATAATAATAACTTCTCTAAGTGTGAATTTGATTATATGTGACCATTTCAGAATTCATTATTTGATCTAATATTGCAAACTAAATAATTAATAATGAAAATAAACTAATACTGCAAACTTACCCAGGTTAATCAGCAAGTTTTAGGATGTTTGTTCCTTAAACTCAAAGTACAGCTTTTGTTTTTCTTTTAATTCAATAGTGAGAGTGAGTAGTCACGTATAACACTGAAGTTTCAAACTGGTGTGAATGGAAGAATGCCAGTGCCCATGATGGTAAAAGGGAATTTTGGGAAAAGGTTAGGGTTTTTGAGAAGGATAATGAATTCTTTTGGGAAATGTTGAGATTGAGATGCTTATGGGACATTGAGTTGAAATATCCAATAGGCAGTGGAATCACCAGGTAGTATTAGAGCTCAAAAAAGGAACTCTGATTGCATTATATATAACTCTGTGTGTCATCTGTAAAGAGATGATAATTGAGCTCATGGTTCCTGATGAGTTCATCAAACCAGAGTACCTGTAGAGAAAAGATAAAAGGACTCAAGGCAGAACCTTGGGGTAAAGCTATAGTTAAGGATTATGACATGAATGAAGGTCCAGCTCCTTTGCTTAGTCTCCTTTGACTAAGGAGCAGAAGGAACTACAGAGAGGAAAAGACTGATCCATCTGGTCATGATTATCAAATTTTAAATGAAAAAAAAAAAAAAAAAGAAATGGCCTGATCCAGGATGAATTTTCAGCTTAGTGTACTGTTTGAAATATTTCTCTCAGTCCCCTTGAAAATTGCCTGTAGGTTTTAGCGAAAATGGTTCATGATATACACCATCTCGGCCTTTACTGAACAAAATGTCAAAGAACTTTGTCAATTTAAATATTTTTTTTTTCCACCAGGAGATATTAATGCTGAACATCTGGAGTGGTAGGACATCTGATTCATTCTAAATTGACTTTTTTGGTGATTGTATAGACATATTAAAATGTTTATGGAGCATCACTGATCATTTCTATTTAGAAAGTTAACCTGAACTATAGGTATTTATTTAGGTAATTATGCTAAGACAGTCACTGAAATATTCAAAAGAGTTATCCCAATTTTTTTTTTACCAAGTTATCCCAATATTATACATACAATCCAAGGATGTCAGTGATAAAAATAAAGGTCTCATGTGCACCAAAACACACATAGCAGTACTTTTTATAGTAGTAAAGAACTAGAAACAAAATAGTTAGTTGCCCATCAGTTGGGAAATGTTTAAACAAATTGTGGTAAACAATTACAATGGAAAATTACTGCACTGTAGGAAGTGATGGACATGAAGGCTACAGAGAATTTTGGTTAGAGTTACAAAATGAAGTAGGCAGAAGGAGAAAAATAATGTATCTGACTACAATGATGGAAAGAACAACACTAACTGAAATGAAACTGAATGTTGTGAAATCATACCGACCAAACCTGATCTTTAAGATCTTTGCAGTAAGAGAGAAGTCTAGATGTAGAAAACTCCATATAATGGTGATTTAAAAAAAAAAAAAAGATAATTGGTTAGTTTTGCTGATCTGTTCCCTACCCCCTCTTTTATTCTTTGCTGCAATATATATCTCTCTTTGAGAAGTATGTAGGGATATATTGGGAAATGATAAAAGAATTAATATGTTTGTATATATGTGTATATATCTAAAGATGTCAGTTCAAAATAAAATATATATGTACATATATATGTATATGTATGTATATCCTATGAACATATGTTTCTAACACACCTTCTTGTTATTTCAAACATCTGATCATCCAGAGATTATCAATAATATTGCACCTATGGAGATAGGGGCAAATGGTTTCACTCTTGAATTAGTTAAATGAGACAATTATGGACTCATAGCTATGTATTTAATTCCAGCTTCATTTGAACTTTGCCTAGATGACTGAAATCTATTAAAATATTTGTTTAATAGAGCTACACTTGCAAGCCAAAATGCTATTTTTTTTCTTTTTCTTGATAACAGAATTTGCTACTAAAATAAGAAACATTTCTCCATCTTCTCTAAATTGGTTTTGGCTTTGAAAAATATAACTTTAACTCATGAGCAAAAATGATATCCACCTCTAAAGAAAGAACTGATGGAATCTGAGCGCAGATCAAAGCATGCTATTTTTCATCTTTTTTTTTTTGTTTCATGTTTTCTTCCACATTTGACAGTGGAAATATGTTTTTATATGAATTGCACACACATAAACTATATCAGATTGCTCACTGTTTCAGGGAGGGAGTAGAGAATTTGGAACTCACAATTTAAAAAAAATTGTTCTTACATGTAATTGGGAAAAATAGAATATTTATGAGAAGAAAAAATATACATTTGAACCATTTGATTCCAAATTTATTAAAGTAATTGGGTAAATTTTAAAGCAATATAAAGTTTATGACAATATTATGGTATAAATATACCATGTATGCATGCATATATACATGTAAATATACAAATATATATACATATATATGTAAACATAAATACATACACACATATCCTCTTAAAAACAGTTCCTTCCATGTAAGTGCCACTTACTCTTTGTAGTTAGATCTTGTTTTGCACATTCTCCTTCTGAAATTGATACATCATCAATGGCAATATCACCTTCTATACCAGGACCTCGAATACCTTCAAAGATAAGCTACAAAAGTAAATAAAATGATAAGTATGATTTGTATAATCAATTTATTATCAGAAATTGAAAATACAAATTCTTAACTGTCAAATCTTCAGATGTCTTCTTTTTATTGGTGTTTAATAAATTGTTAATTAGTTTACCATGGACCTAAATTCATATAAATTCTAATTGAACTTAAGAGAAATATTAACTTTTATATATAGGAGTAGTTCTCCAGTTATAAGTAAAGCCAGGTTTCCAACCTTATCTTTTGATTTTAAAAAATAATGTTTTATGGGGAAAGAAAACAAGTGGAAGATTATCTTTTTTTCTGAGAATTGCAGACTGAAATACATTGTAAGTATATTTCCACACCAAAGAAAGAAAATCTTACATATTTCCTTCTCTGGAATTTTAAAAAGTATAATATTTCTAAGGTGGTTCTCCAGTCTAGAACATCAGGCTAGATCTACAATCGTATATAGCTAAAATTACAATTTCTTTTTTTGGCTGGGGGGGTAGAGGAGAAGGCAAGACAATTGAGGTTAAGTGACTTGGCCAAGGTCACACAGCTAGTGTGATCAAGCGTCTGAGGCTGGATTTGAATTCAGGTCTTCCTAACTCCAGGGCCAGTGCTCTATTCACTGTGCCACTTAGTTGCCCCTAAAATTATAATTTCTACACAGACTTATAGAAAAGTAAAAGAGCATATGTGTTGAGAACTTTGGCACAAGTAGAAAAATATCTGGCATTATTCCAGGAAGAAGCATTCCACTTCCATGTTCATTAATTCAGAAATTCCTTTTATCTGATTCTACCCTTCTGTTGTTCCATCTGTGTGTGCTATTTCACCTTTGCAACAAATTAATATTATATAATCTTAACTTGGTCCTCATTTTAATAAGGCAATCCCTTTATACATTCCTAATAGACTCACCCTTCCATTTGTCATGATGGTAAATCCAAAGCTTTTAATCTCCCTTCAAGATACCCACTGTGCCTTTTCCCCCAATCCTTTCAGCTAAGAACCTCAATTCATACTTTACTGAAAAAAATTTGAGAGCATTTGTGCTATAAGAAATGTTGAATATTATGAGTAAAGGGAAGCCTTAAATAAACTGATGCAGAGTAAATAAAGCAGAAACAAAAAAAAAACCGACTACATTAAGAGATGTAAATGCAAAACCAAAACAACAAAACAATTGAAAGTAAACATAATAAGCAGGACCACAAAGAATTAATGATATTGGAATATAGTTCTTTGCTTTATCTTTCCCTGATTTGGGGGTTGGGATTATATCTCATTGAGTATGCTGAGTGTTTTTTTTAACTTAAATTAACTTTTGTTTATTTTTAGTTTACATCATTCATTTCCACAAGTTTTTGAGTTACAAATTTTCTCCTGGTCTTTCCCCTACCCACCACCCAAAAACTGTATACCGCCTCCCCCAATCTGCTCTCTCCTATATCCTCTGCCATCACCCCTCTGACTTTCTGGTTTGGCAAGATGGCTGTCCATACCCCAGTGCCTGTATATCTTATTTCCCAGTTGCATGTAAATAATAACAATAATAATAATAATAACAATAATTATAATATATTAAACATTTTATTTTGAAACTTTAAATTCTAGATTCTTTCCCTTCCTCCCTTATCACCCACACCAACTGGAAAGAGAAGCAATTAAATATAGGCTGTATATGTGTAGTTACGCAAAACATCTCCACAATGGACATATTGTGAAAGACTGACTATATTTCCTTCCATCCTTTCCCATCCTCCCACTTGTTCTATTCTCTACTTTGTGCCTGTCCCTTTACAAAAGTGTGCGCTTCTAACAACCCTTCCCCTAAACTTGCCCTCCCCTCCATCATCTCCCCTCTCATCCCTTTCCTCCCTACTCTCCTATAGGGCAAGATACCCAATTTAGAGTGTATGTCATTCCTTCCCTAAGCCAAATTTAATGAGAGTAAGGTTGACCCATTCTCTTTTGCCTTCCTGTTCTTCCCCTCCATTGTAACAGTTATCCCTTGCC
>CM053581.1:325861435-325878210 GCA_028627135.1 Pseudochirops cupreus
ACACACACACACACACGTATTTGTATGCATATATATCCTCCTATATAGACGTATGTGTATGTATACATACATACTCACATACACACATATATATATATGAAATTTATATTCCCTTCAACTATCCTCATACTGAGAAAAATTTCATAAGTTAAAATTATTGCTTTTCCATGTAGACATGTAAATAGTTCAACTTTGATAAGTTCCTTATGATTTCTTTTCCCTGTTTACCTTCTCATGCTTCTCATATTTGAATGTCAAACTTTTTATTCAGCTCCCATTTTTTCATCAAGAATACTTGGAAGTCCTCCATCTCATTGAATGACCATATTTTTCCCTGAAACATTATACTCAGTTTTGCAGGGTAGGTGATTTTTGGCTTCAATTCAACCTCCTTTGATCTCCAGAATATCATATTCCAGGCCCTTTGATCTCTTAATGTAGAAGTTGCAAGATCCTATGTTGTTCTGATTGTGTTTCCATGGTATTCAAATTGTTCCTTCTTGACAGCTTATAATATTTTCTCCTTGCTCTGGGAACTCTGGAACCTTGCTATAACATTCCTAGGAGTTTTCTTTTTGGGATCTTTTTCAGGAGGTGATTGCTGAATTCTTTCAATTTCTATTTTGATCTCTGGTTCTAAGATATCAAAACAATTTTTCTTGAGAATTTCTTGAAGGATGATTTCTAGGTTCTTCTTTTGATCATGGCTTTTAGGTAGTTCAATAATTTTTAAATTGTCTCTCCTTGTTCTATTTTCCAGGTCAGTGGTTTTTCCAATGAGATATTTCATGTTGCCTTCTATTTTTTCATTTGTTTGGTTCTGTTTAATAGTATCTTGATTTCTCATAAAGTCATTTGCTTCTAATCTAATTCTGAAGGAATTATTCTCTTCAGTGAGCTTTTAAGATTCTTTTTCCATCTGGCAAATTCACTTTTAAGACATTCCTCTCCTTATTGGCCCCCTGGGCCTCTCCTGCCATCTGAGCCAGTCTATCCCTTAAGGTGCCACTTTCGTCACTCAGGTTGCTGACTCTCCCTTCATGACCTTCCTGCATCATTCTCATTTCTCTTCCCAATCTCTCCTCCACTTCTCTTATTTGGTTTTCAAAATCTTTTTTAAATTCCTCCATGGCCGCGACCAGCTCATACCTTTCTTGGAAATGTTTGGTGCAGGAGTTCTGATTGTATTGTCTTCCTCCCATTCCATGTGTCCCCAAAAAAGGAATCTAAAGTTGAATTGCTGTGCCTGCTCTGCTTCCCTTGCCCACACATGTTGCCAGTCAATTAACTTGACTTATGAACTCCTTGCTCATAAGTTGGAACTCTTCTTCCAGAGTGGATAGCCCTGTCCCAAATTGCTGAGATGTTGCAGCTCCTAGCATATTAGCAGGCCACCATCTGTATAGCCCCCACCACCTTTGGCTCACTGGTCACTCTCCTTAAGTAAGTGGTCAAAAGTTACGGACAGATGTTTTTCATTGAAAGAAATCAAAACTATTTATAGTCATATAAAAGTGCTTTAAAATGCTATTGATTAGAGAATTCCAAACAAAAACAACTCTTATGTACCACCTTAATTTTATCAGATTGACAGAAAAGGAACATAACTAATGTGGAGTGGATGTGAGAAAACTGAGACACAAAAAACCGTTAGTAGAATGATTCAATAATTCAATCATTCTGGAGAACAACATTTTATGATGCCCCAATAGCTATGAAACTGTGTATACCCCTCTTTTTGTGGCATCAAAGAAATAGAAAGTTAGGGAAATTAAAGGAATGTTCATGGATAGTTGAGTGGTGCAGCTAATAGAGTGCTAGACCTGGAGTCAGATAGACTTATCTACCTGAGTGTGAATTTAGTCTTAGACAGTTGCTAGCTGTGTGACTCTGGCAAGTCACTTAACCCTGTATGCCTCAGTTTATACCTGTGTAAATAAATTGAAGAAGAAATTGGAAAGCTACTTCCAGTATTTCCAAGAAAATCCTAAATTTTGGGGTAGGGGAAGAGTATAAATGATGGAGACAAGGCAGAAACTTACCTCAGCTCTCCCCCAGACCCTTTCAAAGAACTTTAAGTAATGCCCTAAGACAAATCCTTTAGTGACAGAATCCACAAAAGAATGGGGTAAAGCACTTTTCCAGCCCAAGATAACTTAAAACTTGTGCAGGAAATGTCTGTTACACCCAGAGGAGAGTAGAGTACAGTGCAAAGCAGACTGCAACTGCATAGACCAAGAACAGGCCTTGGGAGTGAATGAATCAGCAGGTGCAGTGGCTGCTTCTAGGTTTCTCAGTACACAGACAGTAAGGGGTTTGAATAACTGGTGAGAAGGAGATTAGAAGCTGGCACTGGGCACAGTACTCTTTTGCTTTGCCCATTCTCAGATCCAGGTTACAGTCCTGGGTGGCAGTCCCAGGATGGGGAACATTCTCACACCAGAACTTGCAGGGACCCTCTTTACTCTTCCAAGGCAGAAAAGAGGAGTTATGGTAACTCACAGACCAAAGTACAGGCTAGAAGGGTAGTAAACACACCTCTCCTTAGATCATACCACCATGAAAAACTGAAAATTACAGGTTGCTAGAAGTATCTCTGAAAATAGTTGCACAAAACATCTAAAGCTTGGAATCAATGCACCCTTCTCCCTGGAGGCAGAGCTTTACTTCAACAAAGAGTAAAAAGTAAAAAAAAAATTGACTGGGAAAATGAGGAAAAAAAACCCCAGAAAATAAATTCTGAACATAGAAAGTTATATGGTGACAAGGAAGAATATACACTCAGAAGATAAAAAAAGTCAAAGCTCCTACATCCAAAACCTCCAAGAAAAAAAATATGAATTGGTCTCAGGCCATGGAAGAGCTCAAAAATGATTTTTAAAATCAAGTAATAGAGATAGAGGAAAAATGCGGAAGAAAAATGAGAGCGAGGGAAGAAAACTACAAAAAATGAGTCAACAGCTTGGTAAAGGAGGCACCCCTTCAAAAAAAACTGAAGAAAATAACACTTTAAAAAGCATAACAGGACAAATGATAAAAAAGGTACAAATATCCAGTGAGGAGAAGAGTGCCTTGAAAAGTAGAATTGGCCAAATGGAAAAAGATACAAAAATTCACTAAATAGAAGAATTTCTTAAATAGATTTGGCCAAATAGAAAAGGAGGTGCAAAGCCTGACTGAAGAAAATAATGCCTTAAAAACTGGCCAAATGAAAAAGAGGTACAAAATCGCACTGAAGAAAATAATTACCAAAAAGTTAGAATTGAGCAAGAGGAAGCTAATGACTCCATGAGACATCAAGGAAAAATTGAAAAACCAAAAGAATAAAAAAAGAGAAGACAATGTGAAATATCTTATTAGAAAAACAACTGACATGAAAAATAGATCCAGGAGAGGTAACTTAAAAATTATTGGATTACCTGAGTGTCATGATAAAAAAAGAGCCTAGATATGATCTTTCAAGAAATTATCAAAGAAAACTGTCCTGATGTTGTAGAATCAGAGGGCAAAATAGAAATTGAGAGAATCCACTGATTGCCCTATGAAGGAGATCTCAAAAAATAAAACCTCCCAGCATTATAATCAAATTACAGAACTTCCAGGTCAAGAGAAAATATTGAGAGGCAGCCAGATGGTGCAGCAAATAGAGCACTGGTCTAGAGTCAGGAGGACATGAGTTCAAATCTGGCCTCAGACACTTAATACTTACTAGCTATGTGACCTTGGGCAAGTTACTTAACTCCAATTGCCCTGCCTCCCCCCTTCCAAAAAGCAAAAAATGACAACAAAAAAAAAACAAAAGAAAATATTGAAAGCAACCAGGAAGAAACAATTTCAATATCATGGAGATACAGTAAAGATAATGCAAGATTTAGCAGCTTCTATGTTAAATTACTGTAAGGTTTGGAATATGATATTCTGGAGAGCAATAGAGTTAGGATCACAACCAAGAATCACTTACCCAGCAAAACTGAGTACAATCCTTCAAGGGCATGGGTGGGGGGGAAGGATGGACATTCAATGAAACAGAGGGCTTTTAAGCATTCTTGATAAAAAGACTAGAGCTGAATAGAAAATTGGAGTTCCAAATACAAGACTTAATAGAAGCATAAAAAGATAAACAGGAAAGGAAAATAATAAGAGTCTTAATAAGGTTAAATTACTTACATTCGAACATGGGAAGATAATACTTGTGACTCATAAAAATTTATTATTAGGGCACTTAGGAGGTACATATATATAGAGAGAAGGCACAGATGTGATTTGAATATGATCAGATGATATCTTTTAAAATAAAATTGGGGGAAAGAAATAGAAACACACTAGGTAAAAGGAAAAGTAAAATGGGGTAAATTATTTCACATAAAGCAGCTAAGAAAGAGCTATTACAGTGGAAGGAAAAATGGGGGAGATGTTGGGGGAATGCTTGAACCTTACTCTCTTTAGAATTGGCTCAAAGTGGGAATAACATACACACTGAATTGGGTATAGAAATCTCTCTTTCCCTACAATAAAGTAGGAGGGGAGGGAGATAAAAGATGGGTCGAGGTGCTCATAGAAGGGAGGGTAAATGTGGGAGACAATAGTCGGAAGCAAAACACTTTTGAGAAGGAACAAGGTGAAAGTAGAGGAAGAATAGAATAAATAAGAGGAAGATAAGATGTAAAGAAATACAGTTAGAAATCATAACTGTGGGAAAAAAATAGCAACCAGTTTCTCTGATAAAGGCTTTATCTTCTTAAGTGTAAGTCAAATTTATAAAAATAAGAACCATTCCCCAGCTGACAAGGGATCAAAAAAATGTGAAGGCAATTTTCAGATGAAATATCAAAGCTATCTATAGCCATATGAAAAAAAATTACTCTACATCAATATTGAAGAAATGCAAATTAAAACAATATTGAGGTACAGCCTCACATCTATTAGACTGGCAAACTCTATAAAATTATAGCACAATAAAGGAGAATAACAAACCTTGGAATGAATGTGGGAAAATTGATAAATTTCACTGTTGGTGCAGTTGCAAACTGATTCAACAATTATGTAGAGCAATTTGGAACTATGCTCAAACATTTATAGCACTTCTTTTCTGGTGGCAAAGAACTGGAAATTGAAGGGATGCCCATCAATTGAGGAATGGCTGAACAATTTGTGGTATATTATTGTAACGGAATACTATTGTGATGTAGGAAATGATGAGCTACATCAGGGGTGGGGAACCTTCAGCCTTGAGACCATATGTTTCCTTCTGGGTCCTCAGGTGCTGTCTTTTGACTTAGTCCAAGTTGTATAGGACAAATATTTTTGTTGTGGGAAGTTGTTCTGTGAAGTTTGGATTTAGTCAAATCCAAAGGACCTAGATGGGCGCATGTGGCCATCTTGAGGCTTAGATGGTCACATGTGGTCTGGAGGGCACAAGTTCCCCACCCCTGAGCTAGATGCTCTTGGAAAAACCAGGACTTATATGAACTGATGCAGAATGAAATGAGTAGAACTGGGATAGTATTGTGTACAATAACAGTGATATTCTAAGATGAACAACTGTGAATGACTTGACTATTTTAAGCAATACAATGATCCATGACAGGTCTGAAGGACTTATGTTGAAAAATACTATCCATTCTGAGAGAAAAAAACTGATGGAATCTGAATACAGATTGAAACCTACTTTGTAAATTTTTCTTTATTTTTCTTGGGTTTTTACTTTGGTCTAGGTTTTATTTTACAACATGACTGATATGGAAATGTGTTTTGCATTACACATATAAAACCTATATCAAATTGCTTGCCTTGTCAGGGCATTGAGGATTGTAATGGTAATGGGAATTTGAAGATCTTCCCTGCCCCTTGTATTTGCAACTGAACAGGTACTTAGCACCTTGTTCCAAGTTAATGATTGTGTCAAGTACTAAGACCCAGAACTTGGGAATCCCACAGTGAGATGGGCTTATTGATGTAACAGAAAGGATCAGAACAGCTAATACTGTATATAAGGAAAAGCCCAAGTTGAGAGAGGCCTGACCCTCTGGGAGAGAGCATCTGGAGGTTGGGGTGCTACTGCTAGAGAGAGAGAAGAGAACTGAGAACTAAACTGAGAACTGAGAAGAACTGACAAAAGAAATGAGAACTGAGGACTGAACTGAGGATTGAGATGAACTGAGAAATGAGAAGAGAGGAGAACTGGGAGGAGGCATGGCTGTGGTATTGGTACATTGTCTATCAGTTTTGATGTTGCTTTGTCAGATTTGTCTGCTGATAGAGGACGGTGCTGTTGTTACAGAAGCCCTGGGACCTTGTGGCTGGTTCAGAAGCCCTGAAAGAGGATTTTCTTGTATATTTACAAAATCCTGGAGGAGGGTCTTGCTGATGATTTCAGAGGTCCAGGTACCATTTGTTTTGTGTTGATTCTGCAGACCTTGTTGTTGTGTCTATGTTGATTTCACAGGCAGAAAGTGAATTGATGAGCACTCTGACAATGTGTATGAATGTTTTGTGGCTTTGTTAAGCTTTGTCTTTCCAGGAACAGAAACTGTGAAGGACTTGAGACGGACCAAACACTGTGCACTTCAATATGGAACAGGAACTGCACAAGAAGCTGAACAAAGAACTGAGAGCTGTCTGACTTTGAACCCAGGTGCATTTGGATGGATTTGGGAAAGAGCTGGGACCATGGAAGAGGAACCATGGAAGCTCAGAGCCTGCCTCAAGTCAAGATGAACAAACCTCTCCTTGAGTATTTAATGCAAACTGAGAAAATCATGACTCACTGTGGCGTCAGGATAGAGAACTCTGGCCTTTATATTTAGATGACTGAGTTAAGGACTTCTCCAATTAAGAAGAAAGAGGACTTTTTGATTGAAGAGATTAAGACAATGTGACCTAGAGTGGAGGACTTTGACCTTGGTACTTTGTGTCAATTAAGGAGGCTTGCCTCCTTAAGGATGATGGAATTTAAGACTTACTAAAGGATTATGTTACTAAATTAATGTTATCTTCTGCTTAAAACTATTTGACCACTTTGGGGAAAACTATGTGGCCATTTAAGTGATAAGTTGTTAAGTTATAACATTGTGAATGAAGTACTCTGATTGTTGTGAATGTTTTGCCTTAATTTGTTACTGAATAAATAGAAAGTTCACTATACTGAGTAATCACAACCTTGAAAACTGTTCACAACAGCAGTCCTCTGGAAAGCTGCTTATGTTTGGCTTTACAAGGATGAAGGGAGAGAATCTGCAACTCAATTTTTAGAAGAATGTTAAAAATTGTTCTATGTGTAATTGAAGAAAAATAAAATATCAAATAAAAAAGATTAAAAAAAAAGAAAGCTGCAATAGGATCATGAAAAACTGAACATGACTGAAAAATTACTAAACAATAGCCATAACCACTAACTGGGAAATGACTGAACAATGTATATAGTAACAATAATACTGCATGATGGTCAACTGAAAAAGACAAGTATTCTCACCAATACACTGACCCAAGAAAATTCTGGAGGACTTGCGAAGAAGCATGCTAAGAACTTATTGTGTCTGAATGCAAATCAAAGCACACTTTTTAAAACTTTATTTTCTTGTTTTATTTGAGGGTATCTATTTTCTTTCACAGCATGACTAATATGGAAATATGTATTGCAGGACTGCACATGTATAACCTATATCAAATTGCTTGCTTTCTCAAAGAAGGTAGGAGGATAGGAGGGAAGGAAAAGGATTTGGAACTCAACATTAAAAAAAACCCAAATGATTAAAATTGCTTTTTCATGTAATTGCAAAATATATTATTATAAAGCAATCTCTATTGGTGATAGCTTTACTTAACTTTATTCAGTTTCTGTTTGTAATGTTTGCAAATGATCCATTTGTTTTTCTTGTAGGAATGATTGAAATACTTCTCTTTTATTGAATATCACTACCTTTTTTATTTTTGGAGTGGAGAAGGAAGAGCAATTGGGGTTAAGTGACTTGCTCAAGGTCACATAGCTAGTAAATGTTGTGTTTGAGGCTAGATTTGAACTCAGGTCCTCCTGACTCCAGGGCCTGTCCTCTATTCACTACATTACCTTTTTCCCCTCTGATGCTTAGGCTCATGCTTCCAAAATATCATTATGAGTTGTATATTTTCTTCTGAATTCCCATCCCTTTCCCACCCACTGAGAAGGCAAACCATATGTCAACTATTCGTGTGAAGTTGTGTAAAATATATGTCTATATTAGCCATATTGCAAACAAAAGGAAGACATTTTTACTTCAATTTGCACTCAGAAATAATCAGTTCCATGTTTGGAGGTGGACAACTTGTTCTTTTGATAATGAGTCTTCTCAAATTGCCTTGGATTACTGTACTGATGAGAGTAGCCAAGTCTTTCTTAGTTGATCATTGTTATAACATTGCTATTACTGTGTTCAGTAATTCCCCAACTGATGGGCATCCCCTCAATGCTTTCTTTCCCAGTAAAAAAAAAGAACTACTATAAATCTTTTTGGCACACATAGATCTTTTCCCTTTAAAAACATTCTTTGGGGGACAGACTGAGTAGTGATACTATTAGGCCAAAGAGTATGCAATTTTAGAACCCTTCAGTCAGAGTACCAGCTTGTTCTCCAGAATGGTTGAAGTAGTTTACTACCTCACCAACAGTTAATTAATTTTATTTTCACTCCAAACCCCAATATCTGTCATTTCTGATATGTGTGAAGTGGTGTCTCAGCGTTGTTTAATTTACCTTTCTCTAAGCAATAGTGATTTAGTTGCTTTTTTTTTTTAATATGACTATGGATACCTTTGATTTCTTCTGAGATGAGCCTTTTGACCATTTAAAATTGAGGAATTTTTTTTTTAATAAAATTGATTTTTTTTACTTTTATAAAATTTTTTTATTTTTATAAAATTGATTCAGTTCCCTATATGTTTGTGAAATTAGTACATTATCAGAGAAACATGCTTTAAATTGTTTTAATAAATTTTACCTTTTAGCAAAATGCAATTTCCTTGATTATCTCTTCATTTAGGTCTAATTCTGCTATTCCTTTTTCTAATATCATGATTACTATGCCTGCCATGTCAGCTGAAGGATAGTATTCTGTTCCAGCCCTTTATTTTACCTCTCTGTGTGTATTTCTGTTCTAAGTATGCATCTTTTAGACAACATATTGTTGGATTCTGGTTTCCAATCTATTCTGCTATCCACCTCCATTCTATGGGTTAGTTTATCCCAGATATAGTCCTTAAACTCAATTCCCTCTGACTCTCATTTATTGGACAACAATAGGACCCTGCCCAAGAACCATTTATTGGTTATTTGGAGAGGCCCTGATGGCTAGAGCAAATGTAAATAGAAATTGTTTCTCTTTTGGCCAGAAACACTTTAGGGTCTTCCCTCCCAGTTTTATTTATTTATTTTTTTGATTAAAGTCATCCCTTGACTCACTTCTTAAACACCTGAGTGGGAATTACCTCAGTCAAAGTGAGAACTCAGAAAGACCTTAGCTTAAAAAGGCTTACCCCCATCTCCAGTTGTCCTGATCTACATCTGGTCACTGGACCCAAATGGCTCTGGAGAAGAAAGTGAGACTAGTGACTTTTCATGGTCTTCCTTCACTTAATTACAGTTCATTTGTAAGTCATGGCATCATTTTCCTGATGTCATGGTCCTCTTCAAGAATGAAAGACAAACTGCAACTAAAAACTAGTCCTTCATCCCATTTGCCTCTGTTAAGCCTTCCACCTCTCTTTTTATCTTGTTCCTTCTCAAAAGTCTTTCTTGCTTCTGACCACTCTCTCCCCCAATCTGCCCTCTCCCTTAAAATCCTCCACCCATTTTCCCCTTCCCTTCATATCAATTTGGCAAGATAGGTATCTATACCCAAATGAATGTCTATACTCACACACATACACACACACACATATACACACATATATATTATACACACACACAAATACATGTACACACACAGATCATTGAACCAATTCTGATGAGAATGAGGTTCAAGAATTAACAGCACCCAGGAGGGAGCCAAGATGGTTGAGTAGAAGCAGGAAATTCCATGAGCTCCAGCCACAACCACCTCCAAAACTTGTAAAATATGACTCTAAACAAATTTTAGAGCTACAGACCCACAAAGTGACAGAGAGAAGAAAATCTCCTACTGAAAGCAGCCCAGGAGGTCAATAGGAAGGGTCTATTTCACTGAGCTGGGTGCAGAGCACAGTCCCACAGGAACCATGCTGATGCACAGGGCAGCCCCAGTCAGGCAGAGCAGATTTCAGGAGAGTGAATCACCAGCAGCTGAGGTGGCTTCAAGACTTCTCAATTTATAAACTCCAAAAAGAAAGTAAAAGGTCAGTGGGGAACACTGTTGGAACAGGGTGAGAGAAGAGCACAGACTATCCCTGCCCCCAGGGTGAGAGGAGGCAAGAGAGGCAGCTGCAGCTGCTGCCACATAGTTGCTTCTGGAGCTCCTGGTCTGCAGACCTTGGGGGGGACAAATGACCATTTAGGAGATAATCACTCTTGCTTTGACATGTTTGGATCTGGGTCACTGCCTTGGGCAGTAGTCTGGGGTGAAAAATGCCAGTGTACTGGAGCTTGGGGTGTCTGTAGAGAGGGTGGCCTCCTCAGACCTCTGACAACATTTGTGAAAACTCCAGCAGTTTGGTACAAATCTCTCCACTCTGGAAGCAGAGTTCTATCATGGCAAAGGCCTTAAAAGTCAAGTAATTGGCTGGCAAGATGAGCATGTGGAGGAAGCACAATCAGATCATAAAATCCTTTTTTGGGGACAAAATGAATTGAAACATGGGAAAAGAAGAAGTCAACAAATGCAAAACTCCTCCATCCAAAGATTCCAAGAAAAATACAAATTGGTTATAGGCCATGGAGGAGCTCAAGAAGGATTTTGAACATTAAGTAAGAGAAGTACAGGGAAAATTGGGAAGAGAAATGAGAATGATGCAAGAAAATAATGAAAAGGGAGTCAACAGCCTGCTGAAGGAGACCTCAAAATACTGAAGTAAATAACACCTTAAAAAATTGACTAACTCAAATGACAAAAGAAGCCCAAAAAGCCAATGAGCAAAAGAATGCCTTAAAAAGTTAAATTTGCCAGATAGAAAAGAATTTTCAAAAACTCACTGAAGAGAATGATTCCTTCAAAATTAGATTGGAGCAAATGGAAGATGAGTAACCAAGATACTATAAAATAGATCCAAACAAATGAAAAAACAGAATGCAATGTGAAATATCTCATTGGAAAAAAAATCACTGGCCTGGAAAATTGATCCAGGAGAGATCATTTAAAAATTTTTGGACTACCTGAAAGCCATGATCAAAAAAAGAACCTAGAAAGCATCCTCCAAGAAATTCTCAAGGAAAATTGCCCCAATATTCTAGCACCAGAGGGCAAAATAGAAATTGAAAGAATTCACCAATCACCTCTTGAAAAGATCCCCCCCAAAACTCCTAGGAATATTAAAGCCAAATTACAGAGTTCCCAGGTCAAGGAGAAAATATTACAAGCAGCAAGAAAGAAACAATTTGAGTATTGTGGAAAAACAATTAGGATAACACAGAACCCAGCAGCTTCTACATTAAGGGAATGAAGGGCTTGGAATATGATATGCCAGAGGTCAAAGGAGTTAGGATTAAAACCAAGAACATCCTACTCAGACGAATTGACTATGATGCTTCAGAGAAAAATATGGTCATTCAATAAAATAGAGGACTTTCAAGGATTCTTGATGAAAAAACAAGAGCTGAACAGAAATTTGACTTCCAAATACAAGAAACAAGAGAAGCATGAGAAAGTAAACAGGAAAAAGAAATCAAAAGGAACTTATTAAAGTTGAACTATTTATATTCCTACGTGGAAAAATAATAATTGTAACTCATGAGACTTTTCTCAGTATGAAAATAGTTGAAGGGAATATATATATGTATGTGTGTGTATATCTATATGTATATGTATACATATGTATTATGTATGTATGCATACATATATAGACGTGTATATGGAAGGGTGTATGTATGTATAAATACATATGTGAGTCTGTGTACATATATACATGTATATATAGACAGAGGGCACAGGATCAGTTGAATAGGAAGGGATATCTAAAAAGTAACATTAAGAAGTGAGTGAGGAATATAATGAGAAGGAGATAGAGATAGAAAGAATAGAGTAAATTATCTCATATCAAAGAGGCAAGAGAAAACTGTTACAATAGAGGGGAAGAGTAGGAAGGTGAAAGGGAAAATGTCAACTGTACTCTCATTGAATTTGGCTTAAGGAGGGAATGATATACACACTCAATTGATCTTACCCTACAGGAAAGTAGGGGGTAAAGGGCTAAGAAGGGGGATGATAGAGGGGAAGGAAGAAGATATGAAAAGGGACAGGGTCAAAGTAGAAAACAGAATAATTATGGGGCAGGATAGGATGGAGGAATATGTAGTTAGTCCTTCATAATATATCTACTATGGAAATGTTTTGCGTAAATACACATGTACAACCTATATTGAATTGCTTATCTTTCCAATGCGGGTGGGTGAAGAAGGAGGAAGGGAAAGTATCTGGAAAACAAAGTTTTAAAAATAAATGTTAATTTTTTTTTTTACATCCAACTGGGAATTAAGATATACAGACACTGGGGTATAGAAATATGTCTTACCCTATATGAAAGTTGGAGGGGTATGGGGAAGGATATAAGAGAGAGTAGATTGGGGGAAGGAGTATTCAGTAAATTCACTAATTTGGGGTGGGAGGTAGGAGAAAGATGGGGAGAAAATTTTTGTCTCAAAATTTTGTGGAAATGAATGTTGAAAACTAAAAAGAAATAAAAAAATAAAAAAATTAACAGTACCCCACCCTTCCACTATAAATGCTCTTCATTTGTGCCTTCTTTATGTGAGAAAATTTTCCCCTCATTTTTCACCTCTCCCTTCCCCTTTCTCCCAGTGAATTCTTTTTTCTCACCCCTGCATTCTTTTTTGGGAGACCATCCCAACATAATCAACTCACACCCACACCCCTTGTTTGTCTAGCCTCCTTCTAACCATTCTAATGATTGTAAAGTTCTTAGGAGCTACCAGTTTAACTCCATTGAGACTGTTATGTTGACTTTCATGTTTATCTTTTAATGATTTTCTTGAGGCTTGTGACTGAATGTCAAATTTCTATTTGACTCTACATTCCTCATTAGGAATGCTTGGAAGTTTTCTATTTCATATATACTCATTTTTTTCACCTGAAGGATAATACTCTGTTTTGATGAGTAGGTCATTTTTGGTTCTATTCCTAGTTCCTTTTCCCCTTGGGATTTTATCCCTTGGAATTTCAAACCATCCATTTCTTTAATGTGGAAACTGCTAAATCTTATATGATCCTGACTGTACTTCCACTCTATTTAAATTGCTTCTTTCTGGCTACTTCCAATATTTCCTTCTTGACCTGGGAGACCTGGAATTTCAACGAGATATTTCACGTTGCCTTTTTTTTTTCATTTGTTCATATCTGTTTAATAGTGTCTTGATTTCTCATAAGTCATTTGCTTCCATTTGCTCCACTCTAATTCTGAAGGAATTATTCTCTTCAGTGAGCTTTTGAGATTCTTTTCCCATCTGGCAAATTCGGCTTTTTAAGGCATTCTTCTCCTCTTTGGTTTTTTGGGCCTCTTTTGCCGTTTGAGTTAGTCTATTTTTTAAGATGTTATTTTCTTCAGTCAGGTTGTTGATTCCCTTTTCATGATTTTCTTGCATCATTCTCCTTTCTCTTCCCAATTTTTCCTCTACTTCTCTTATTTGGTTTTCAAAACCCTTCTTAAACTCCTCTGTGACCTGTAACCAGTTCACATTTTTCTTGGAAACTTTTGGTACAGGCGTTCTGACTGTGTTGTCTTCCTCCCATTCCATGCTTTGATCCTTTTTGTCCCCAAAAAAGGAATCTAAAGCTGGATTGCTGTGCTTTCTTTGCTTCCTTTGCCTTCTCATGTTGCCAGTCAATTAACTTGACTTTTGAGCTCTTTGCCACAATAGAACCCTGCTTCCAGAGGAGAGAGTTTTGTCCAAAATCACTGAGGTTTTCACAGCTGCTGGAGCTATTAGAAAACAGCTGTCAATACAGCCTCCACCAGCTTTGGCTCACTGGTCATGCACTTCAGGACAACCACCCAAGACCACGAACCTGATCCAGGCAGCTTAAGGCAAGAACACTTAGTCTCTGAATGGTCATGTGCCCCATTCCCCCCCCCCCCCTGCAATCTGCAGGCTAGGAGTTCTGAAGCAGCCATGTGGAGGTGGCTGCCAGGGCCACTTCTGCTGCTTCTGGCTCTGGGGGCAGAAGTCCAGACCTGATCTTCTGCCCCCTCCCAAAATTCATCTGAGTTCCACTGACCTTTCACTTTGTCTTTGGCATTTATGGGTTGATAATTCTGGAAATGGCCACAGCTGCTGGTGATCCACTCTCCCACATGCTCCAGCTGGCTGGTCTGGGCCACCTTGGGGCTAAAACCATAGTTCATGTGGGGCAGGTCTTGGATTCCAGTGTGCTGTGATAAACCTTTCCTGTCCACCTGCCAGGCTGCCTTCTGTGGGAGATTTGTTTCTCAGTAACATTGTGGGTTCTAGAGCTCTAAAATTTGTTTAGTGTCATATATTACAGGTATCTGAAGTGGTTATGAGGGGAGCCATGGAATTTTCCTGCTTTAAGACCTGAAATTTGATTGTAACATTCCTGAGGGTTTTCCTTTTGGATCTCTTTCAGGAGGTGGACTCTTTCAATTTCTGTTTTCTCCATCTAGATATAAGGCATCAGGGTAGTTTTCCTTTATAATTTCTTGAAATATGATATCTAGTTCTTTTTAAGATCCTGGCTCTCAGATAGTCCAATAATTCTTATATTATCTCTCCTCAATCAGTTTTCCAGGTGAGTTTTTTTTTCCATTGAGATTTTACAAGTATTTTGCTTTTGATCACCAACTTCCCCAATGTACTGTCACTTTTATCCCTATTTATCAGCTCCCCCTCCCTTTCTATTATCCACTGACCATCAATTTATTGATTATTTGCTAGTCTAATTAATAAATTGATCATTAATTACCCAGAAACTCTGTCTCCCAGGCTTTTCATTTTTTTTTTCTTCAAGTTGTGTAGTGGAGAATGTTGGGAGAGTTTTACTGGGTCCTGGCCTATATTCCATCATTCTAGCATTTTCACAACTTTAAAAAAAATTGACTTGTCTTGTTTTGTTTTTGGTCTTTGTTTGTATTCCCAGCCCTTAGCACAGTGTCTGGCACACAACGGGTGCTTAATAAATGCTTGTTTATTGGTCTTGACTTGACCTTGTTGTACCTCTTGCTTTCTTTGTCTGGGGGAACAGCTATAATTACTATAGCTCCTGGATGTTATTCTTATTCTTGGGGGAGCTTTGAGATGTTTTTAAAAACTAGATAAAATACCTAGTCTGCTGCCTTGTTGGTCATGTAACCTGAAATCACCAATGATCTCTTAATTGCAAATTAATAGTCTTTTCTCACTATTTATTTTTCTTTACTTTGCCTTAGTCTTTGATGATGAAAATAACCTGCATTCATACAGTATTTTGAGGTTTATAAAGCATCTTACATGTATTTTCTTATCTGAGTCTCATAAGAACCTTGTAAATGTAGGTGCTAAAATTTTTCTGATTTTACAGATAAGGAAACTGAGGCCAAAAAATTTTAAATCATTTGCCCAAAGTCGCATAGTGATCACTTTTTTCTTCTGTATACTCTCCCATCTCTGTTGAGTTTTTGTTTTGTTTCTGTAATTTTGCTTTCTCCTTGTTCTCTTCGTAGTGTCTGATCACTTCTTCTCAGTGATTTTTGCTAATTCTTCATCTCTGTCATACCCTTTTAAATAAGGATCCCCCAAGATTCAGTTTTAAACTCTCTGTTCTTTTATCTAATTTAATGATCTCACAAAATTTCCCTCAGGTATATGCGCATGTATGTAAACATTCATATATATGCATGGGTATATGCGTGTATGTTATGTATATGTGAGTATATGCATGTATCTGGGTATATATATATGTATGTATATATATATATATATATACATGTATACATATATATGTATGTATGTATGTGTATATAAATTTCTCTAACTAGATGTCTCATAGCCATCCCAAAGTCAACATGTCCAAAACAAAGTTTTTCCTCTCCTTCTCCTCTGTGTCAATTCCCTATTACATGAGGGGACTATCATACAACCAATCACTTGGGATCAAAAACTTAGTGCCATCCTTAACTACCCTCTTGTTCTACATATTCAATCTGTTTTGATATCTTACTATCTCTCTGTTCACAATATCTCTTATTACATTCTCTTCATTTACAAGTTTACCAAATTTGTTTAGGATCCATCACTTCATACTTCAACCATTTCTGTAGTCTTCTAGTTGATCTCTCTTTTTCACATTTTTTTTCTCACTGCAATCTATTTTCCACTTGTCTAACAGTGTTTTCAAGTGCAGGTTAGACCATGCCACCCAACATCACCTCCATCTCAGTTAACTTAAGTGGTTCCCTATTATCTCCAGGTTAAAAATACAAAGTCTCCTGTTTGTCCTTTAAAATCCTTCACAACTTGGTCCCTGTAATAGTAATCAGTTTAGCAGGATATTTAGCACTACTAAGTGCTAAGTGTGGAAGATGCAAACTGTCCCACTGTTGAGAAGGCATGAACTCCCCTGTTGATGTGGAAGAAGGGGATTGGCTGAGCCTCTGTTGATGTG
>CM053581.1:325878710-325896809 GCA_028627135.1 Pseudochirops cupreus
TAGTCTTGCTGGCAAATGAAATAAATTTTATTGTTTGGTAATTTGAACATTGTTTGAAATTGCTTTTCTTTAGAATTGGGATGTAAACTGATCTTTTCTAATCCACTCCTTCTAATCCAGTGGCTACTATTAGTTTTCAGCATTTTCAGGCATATTAAATGGAATATTTTATTTATTTTTCTTCTGGGAGGCAATTGGGATGAAGTGACTTGCTCAAGATCACATAGCTAGTTAGTGTCTGAGGCCAAATTTGCACTCAGGTGCTCCTGCCTCCAGGGCCTGTGCTTTGGACAGTGTACCACCTGCTTGTCCCATTGGCAGCTTTTATAGCTTGATCTATTAGGATTTTAAATAGCTCAGCTAAAATTCCACCATCTGTCTTACCCTAATGCTACCCAAGGCCACTTGACTTCAATCTCCAGGATTTCTAGGTGAGTTGTAAGTAGATAACTCCAGCATTGTGGTTAATAGTGATGTTCAAATCTTTTTGCATATTTCTTCTCTATATTCTTTTAAAAAATTAATGTACTTTAAATTTTTAACATTTTTATTTAAAGTTTTGAGTTCCAAGTTCTACATTTCCCTCCCTCCCCTCCCCTCTTCCTGAGATGATAAGCAATCACATATAGATTATACATGTGCAATTATGTGTAACATTTCTGTATTAGTTGTTTTGTACAAGAAGACATGAATAAAAAAAAACAAAGTGAAACAGTCTGTATTCAAACAATATCAGTTCTTTCTCAGGAGGCAGATAGTACACTTCATCATGAGTCCTTTGGGATTTTCTTGTAACATTGTATTGCTGAGAATAGCCAAGTCATTCAGAAAATACTGCCGTTATTATGTACAATGTTCTCCTGGCTCTCTTTACTTCACTATGCATCAGTTCATGTAAATCTTTCCAGGTTTTTCTGAAATGATCCTTCTTGTCATTTCTTGTAGTATAATAATATTCCATTACAAATGAAATGGAAATTGAAAACCGTCTTTACATATAATTGGAAAAATACTATTTACAAAAAAAAGCTAACTAAACTTGCAAATGAAAAACAAATTGCTGAATGATGTGTTTTTATTCAGTCATTTTTCAGTTGTGTCTGACCTTTTTGACCTCATTTAAGATTTTCTTGCCATTTCCCTTTCCATCTTATTTTCATATGAGGAAACTAAGGCAAACAGGGTTAAATGACTTGTCCAGGATCACACAGCTAGCAAGGGTCTGAAGTCAGATTAGAACTCATGAAAATAAATCTTCCTGTCCTAGCTGCCGTGGTTGGTATATAGTTATATATTAAGATGTTTAGGACTTCCAGTCAGAAGTTTTGCAGAACTTACACTGTGGAACTTTTTGTATAACAGGAAAAGCTGTGATAGCTGGTGCTATAAGATATGGGCATACTATGTTAATGTTATGATTCATAGAATCATACAGGGTATACAGGTACAGGGCATATAGCATTGGGCATATTCTGGAATGGAGAAGGTCTATCATCCTAAGGATTACAGTGAGCTGTAAACTGAGCTGATATAATGAAGCACTCCAGCTTCCTCCATCTCTGTCACTAAAGAAGAAATATCTTTAACCTCATGAAGACCCTGTATTGTTTTTTGTTAATTATACTGGATGCTTTGGGCAACTCCAAGAATTTCCCTTTGGCCCTACCCACAACAACTTGCATAAAGGCCACTTAAAGGGTTCAGCAGAAATGTTTAATTTCTAATATTCCTTCTCACCATGGTCAGTCCTCATTTTTTGTTGTTTAGCCATTTCAGTTGTATCTAACTCTTCATGATCCCATTTGCAGTTTTCTTGGAAAAGTGTGATTGGGTGTGATTTGCCATTTCCTTCTTCAGTTCATATTATGTATTAGGAAACTGAGCCAAACAGGATTCAATGATTTGACCAGGGTCATACAGCTAGTAAGTATCTGAAGCTGGATTTGAATTCAGACCTCCCTTACTCCAGCCAGGTACTCTGCCTGTTGTGCCACCTAGCTTTCTCAATAGCCTTCCTTGAATAATCCAAATAAGGTAGGAACTTTCGAGTTTATCTAATACTTGAGAGTGACTGATGGGTCCATATTGACCCAGTGCTGAATTTCACTTTACAGTTTTGCTAGCACCCACATAGGTTGACCCAGAATTTGCTCTTTTACTTCCACCAATTTCAAGAGCTACACCAAATGCTCTTTTCCAGAGAGGATTTCATTACCACCACAACTACCCTCTCTCCAACCCATTAGTTAGAGAACGGCAACAAAGCCAAGAATTTATTTCTTGATGATGGGTCAAAGTTTGAGCTTTGTCTCCCTGGAAATTGTCTCCTTGTGTCAGATGGTTTTTACATGATTTCCTTGTTACCTAAGTTCATACAAGGTTGTATTTACATGAAAGCTGTACCTTTTCAACTTTGTGGATTGTCTAGAGGCCATGAAAGTCAAACCACCTTCCCTTCTTTAACAGACATATTTCCATATGGAAATATGGTGGGGAGAAGCACTAGAAGCTAAATACTACTTTATACTTGTTGAATATCCTAGTTATGTTAAGGCAAATCAAATTTTCCTTTGTTAATTCATTAATGACATACAGTTGATTCATTTCGTCTAACACTGGACCTGGATATACATGGTGCTGGTACCAGGTATACCATTTATATCTGTGAAAAATTTGGGTAACTGGGACAGATTGGGAAGGGGGGTAAAGAGGACAAGTGCAGAGACAAAAATCAGCTTAATTAAAAACCTATTCAAAAAACACTTATTGGGTACAGTATTTTCTAGAGGCTGATATTTCTTGCTATGTCCAGTCTCAAGAGGTAGTCCTGGCTGCAGGGAAGGACTTTGTCTCCTAATAAATTCTACTCAGAGCTGTTGCAGGATTAGGGGCAGTAGCTGGTCTTGGCAATTTCACTAGACTATTTTTATAAAATAAAAGTAAACTATATGAGAGAAAGACATGGACTTATGAATTTTTGTCATAAGATACATAATATATATGTTTATATTTATATCTGTGTGTATATGCACACACATAAATAACATGTGTGTGCATGCATTCTGGTCCAGAGAACACACTCTGCATTCATAGAATCAGGTGCTATGTAGAAAAACAGGAATTTATATTTATTTCGTATGTGTGTAACCAAGTATACTCAACCATCCCTGTAGTGTAGGGGCAATGTGAAATACAACCTTTCTTTTGTATTCTTGGTCCTTGATTTTTTTTTCTATACAAAGGAAACAGCTTCATAAGTAATAACAGTAATGATAAATAAGAACTTCCAGGTTACATGGCAAACAAGATTTAAGTTTAGACATTTTCTCCATTCTCCTATAATTTCCTACCAATTCTGCCTGCTTGCTTCTACTTCTCCAGGTAGAATAATACATCAGAGATAAAGCAATTATAGCTGCTGTCACAGATTAAGAAACCAAGTAGCCTAATAAAGTAGCAGCATTATGAATTAACAGTGAATGCTAATAGCTAACCAAATCACTCAATAATTACTCTACCCATCAGGATGTACTCTCCCACAAAACATACAATCTAAGTCATTTGCTTGTACTCTGAAGACAAATTTGCAACTTCCTTGCTGTATTTCTGTCTTTGCCAGGAAGCCAGGCTCCTACTCTAACCTTGCCATTTGTGACAAGAAGCAACAGACCTCAATTCTACTTAGCTACTTGTGGAGCAGGAGGAGATATAGTAGGGAAAGACTACTTAAAAAAAGACTCGGGGAAAGACATCCAGCATGCACACTACACTGGGCCTAAAGGAAAGGGAAATAACGTCCAACAAGGACCAGTCTAGCCTCATAGAAGTTACTTGTAGGAGAGACTGAGACTCATAAAAAGTGATGTCCCTATCTTGTAAGGAAACTGAGGATTTATTTTTGCTTTATAAATATATCATTTCATTTTTAATTAATTACTTTTTAATTTTCAACATTGACTTCCTCAAGATATTGAATTCCAAATTTTCTCCCCATTCCTCCCCTCCAGGAACCCCAAGACAGCCTGTATTCTGATTACCCCTTGCCCCTATCTACCCTCCTTTCTATCACCCCTCCCTCTCTTTTCTTCTTCCGCTTCAATTTTCCTATAGGGCAAAACAGATTTCTATATCCCATTGCCTGTATATATTATTTCCCAGTTGCATGTAAAACTTTTTTTAACTTATGTTTTTAAAAAATTGAGTGCCAAACTCCCTCCCTTCCTCCTTATCCAACTATCTTCACTGAAAAGGCAAACAGTCGAAATAGATTAAACATGTGCAGTGACGCAAAACACCTCCATAGTAGTCAGGTTGTGAAAGACTACCTATATTTCCCTCTATGATATCCTGTTCTCCATTTATTCTATTCTCTCCTTTGACCCTGTCCCTCTTCAAAAATGTTGGATTCTGATTAGTCCCTTACTCAATTGGTTCTCCCTTCTATCATTCTCCTCTTCTTATCCCCTTCCCCTTTACTTTGCTGTAGGCTAAGATAGATGTCTATACCCAATTGAGTGTGTATTTTATTTCTTCCTTAAGCCAAATCTGATGAAAGGCTTACTCATTCCATCTCACATTCCTCACTTCCTCTTCGTTGTAAAAACTTTTTCTTGCCTCTTTTATGTGAGATAATTTACCCCTATTATTCCTCTCCCTTTCTCCTTCTCCCAGTACATTCCTCTCTTATCTTTTAATTTTATTTTTTAGATATCATCCCTTCGTATTCAACTCACCCAGTGCCCTGTGAGTGTATCTATATCTATATCTATATCTATTATCTATAACTATATCTGTATGTATATCTATCTATCTGCCTATCTATCTATCTATCTATCTGTCTGTCTATCTCTATATCTTCCCTCCAACTACCCTAATACTGAGAAAGATCTCATGAATTACAAATATCATCTTTCCATGTAAGAATGTAAACAGTTCAACTTTAATAAGTACCTTATGATTTCTCTTTACCTTTTTATGCTTCATTGTTGGTGGGGTTGTGAACTGATTCAACCATTCTGGAGAGCAATCTGGAACTATGCCTAAAGGGCTGCAAATAAGTGCATACTCTCTGACCCAGCAATACCACATCTAGGGTTGTATCCCAAAGAGATCATAGAAGTGGGAAGAGCACCCAAATGTACAAAAATATTTATAGCAGCTCTTTTTGTGGTGGCAAAGAAGTGGCAATCAAGGGGATGCCCATCAGTTGGGGAATGGCTGAACAAGTTATGATATATGAATGTCATGGAATACTATTGTTCCATAAGAAATGAGGAGCAGACGGACTTCATAACAACCTGGAGAGACTTATATAAACTGATGTTGAGTGAGAAGAGCAGAACCAGGAGAAATCTGAACATAATTACAGACACAACATATGTGTGATGACTAATTTTGAGAGACTGGGCTCCTCACAGCAATGTAAGGTTATAAGACAACTCCAAAAGACTCATGATTAAAAGAGATGTCCACATCCAGAGAAAGAGCTGCAGAGTCTGAATGCAGATTGAAGCAAACACTTTGCTCTCTCTCTATTGCATTTTGTTTTATTTTGTTCCTTCTTTCTCGTTGTTTACTCCATTGATTATAAGTCCTCTTTACAACTTGACTAATGTTTAAGTGAAGGTATTTATAGAACCTATATCAGATTGCATGCTGCCATGGAAGGGAAGGGAGAAGGGGAAAAATTTGAAACTCAAGGGATTGTGGAACTGAATATTGTAAGCTAAAAGTAAATAAATAAATTTTAAAAAAGAAAGGGTAGTGACAGAAAGAGAGAGAGACAGAGACAGAGACAGAGATGGTAAGAGACAGACAGAGACAGAGAAGGATTAATAGGGAAAATAGGATGCAGGGAAACACATTTTTCATAATCATTACTGTGACCGTGTTTTTTTTGTTTCTCTGAAAAAGACTTCACTTCTCAAATTTATAGAAAACTGAGTCAAATTTATAGAAATAAGAGCCATTCCTTAATTGATAAATCGTCAAAGGATGTGATCAAAGTTTTCAGACAAAGTAATCAAAACTATCTAAATTGCCATGGATTAGAGAAATGGAAATTTAAGCAAGGCTGATCTACCACCATATACCCATAAGAATGGCTAATATGACAGAAAAAGTAAATGACAGATGTTGGAGAGGATGTGGGAAAATTAAAACACTAATGAAGTTAATGAAGTTGTACACTGATTCAACCCTTCTGGAGAGCAATTTGGAACAATGTCCAAAGGGCTATAAAGCCATGCATACTCTTTGACCAAACAATACTACTACTAGGTCTGTATCCCAAAAAGATTTTTAAAAGGGAGAGAGAAAAGGACCTATATGTACAAAAATATTTATAACGACTCTTTCAGTGGTGTCAATGAAATGGAATGAGGTGGGTGTCCATTAATTGGGGAATGGCTGAACAAATTGTTTTATATAATTGAGATGAAATATTATTGTGTTTTAAGAAATGAGAAGCAGAATTCTGTCAGCAAATAAATGTAAAAAAGTGGAATTGGTAAACAAGTCCTTTGTAGACTTAATGAAATGAAATATTAATATCTTCAGGGTGCACAAGCAAAAGACAGAAACCTAAACGAAGATTCAATAATTAACTCTTAAATAATGACTTGGAAAAGAGTAAATTTAAAAAGCCAATTGATAATTATGTGAAGGACAATCAGAATTATGAAACTACATAGCTTTGATATAGCTAAAATAAATTTCCAGGGGAAAAATATGTTCCAAAAATAAACAATAACAATAAATACAGGAGTTAATAAGCTGAATGAGCTTTACAAATTAAAAAGCAAAAAAAAAAAAATAAATCGTGCCCAAATAAGAAAACAAAAACAAATAGATACTGAAAATTTAAGGAGAAACAAACTGGAAAACAGAGAATCATCACTATAGAGATGCTAAACAAATAAAAACTGGTTCTTTGAAAAGACTAAGAAAATAATCTTTAGGCAACCTGCTTAAAAAGAAGGCAAAAAAATTAAATGAACAAAATAGCAAATGAAAAAGGTGAAATCACAACAAACTCAGAAGAAATAAAAAGGTGATCAACACTTAACTATATGCTGACCAAATTCTCAGAGCTGAGAGGAAGAGTGTCATGTTCAAGGAACAGTAGAGAGATCACCATCACTAGGTTGAAGAGTACATGGTAGAGAATAAGGTGTAAGATTGGAAAGGGGTGTGTGTGTGTGTGTGTGTGTGTGTGTGTGTGTGTGTGTGAGAGAGAGAGAGAGAGAGAGAGAGACAGAGAGGGAAAGAGAGAGAGACAGAGACACAGAGACACAGAGACAGAGAGAGACAGAGAGACACAGAGACACAGAGAGACAGAGACAGAGACAGAGACAGAGAGAGAGATGCACTCACCTAGGTTATGAAGGTATTTAAATGCCAAACAAAGAATCTTGTATTTTGTCCTGGAGGCAAGCGGGAGCCCTTTGAGTAAATTGAGTAAGAGGTGAAATATTTGGAGCTATACTTTTAGAAAAATGTGGTTGCTTAATGGAGGATGGATTGTAGTGGGGGAAAACATGAAATAGGCAGACTCACCATCAGACTTTATGTTGCAATAGTCCAAGAGCACATGGTGGGAAGTAAGATATAAGAAGGTAAGTAAGGAGATGAGGGAGAGCATAAAGGTGGCCGCAGTATCAGAGGAGAAAAAGGTGCATTTGAGAGTTGAGGCAAAGTTATAATTGACAGGTCTTGGTAATGGATCGGTTATGGGGGTAAAAAATAGTGAGGAATTGAGGATGACCCCTAGATTGTTAGCCTGGGAGACTTGCAGTATAGTGTTGATCTGAATTGAAATAGGCAAGTGAGGAGTGGAGAGGGTTTTGGGGAAACATAATAAATTCAGTTTTGGACATGTTGAGTTTAATACATCTGCTAAATTTCCAGTTTAAGTTGTCTGAAAAGCAGTTAGAGGTGTGAGATTCATGGTCAGCAGAAAGGCAGAACTGAGAATTATCACCAGAGAGATGATAATTAAGTTCATAAGAGATGATGAGGTCACCATATTAAAACGAACCACATAGTAGATGGCCTGGGAACACTGTGGGACACTTAGGATAAGTGGGTGTGACCTGGATGAGGATACAGTGAAGGAGACTGAGAAAGAGTGGTCAAATAGGTAGGAGAACAACCAAGAGTGCATGGTAGACTCCTAACTGTCCTAATAATGATAAAGTTCTTTGGAGTTATATGTATTATCTTCTCAAATAGGAATGCAAACATTTTTAAAATTCTAATTAAATAAATAATTAATTTTCTTTCAATTTACAGCATTCAGTTCCACAAGTTTTTGAGTTCTAAAATTTCTCTCCCTCCCTCTCCTCCCCTCTCTCCCTCTATGGCGGCATACAATCTTATATAGTTTCTACAAATACCTTCACATTAAGCATTAGACAAGTTGTAAAGAAGGATTATAACCAATGGAATGAATGAGAAAGGAACAAAACAAGACAAAAAAGAGAGAGAGCAAGTGGTTTGCTTTGATCTGAGGAATGCAAATGTTTTAACCTTATTATGTCCCTTATGATTTCTCTTTCAGGTTTACTTGATATAGCTAAAATACATTCCCAGGGGAAAAAATATGTTCCAAAAATAAACAATAACAATAAATACAGGAATTAATAACCTGAATGAGCTTTACAAATTAAAAAGAAAAAAAAATGCTTCTCTTGAGTCATTGTGGGTCATTCTTATTTTGGTCCTTGCTCTCCTGGTCTGTACTCTGGTCCTTACCAAAAAAGAGATCTGCTTCCCTATAGTCACAAGTACTCTTGGATTTAAACAGGTCCCTTGATTTCCTGCAGCTGCAAGTGCTAGTGCTCCTCTCCACCACTAAGTGGCAAGTGTGAACTATTTATGGGAAATACACCTAGAGTCTGCAAAGACTTCTATGTAATTTCTTTCTGAACAGTTTTCTGACTCTCTTACCATCTCTGGGATGAGAAGTCCTGCAGCTACCAATTCTAGTGTCACAGCTCCCTCCAATGCCCTTGGCTGCTGCTGCTACCTTATATGCTCTGGGGCAGAATTCATCCCAGTGTCACAGATCTCTCCTTTTGACCTCCTAAAATGTCTTGGAAAAAGATCCCATCCTGATCTTTTTCACCTTTGCCCCTCTAGAATTCAGTTTGATGCATTATTTCATACTTGTTTGAAGGAGATTGTTGGGAGAGTTCAGTTGGGTTTCTGTCTCTATGCCACTATCTTGGTTCTGCCCCCACAATCAATGTAAATGGAATATACACACCTATATGTATGCATGAATGTATGTGTAAGTGTGTTTATTGTATGTATGAATATGTATATTATAACTATATATGCATGTGTATATGTGTGTATGTATACTTTCTTACATAAATTCTTGAAATTATTTGGCTTTGTAAGGTTAGGTTTTAGAGGTGGACAGGAAGTAAACACAAATAAAGTTATAGGATCATGATATTTTCAAAACTAAAATCTATTTTTCTTTTTTTGTAAATTCATCATCAACAAATGGAAATACATCCTTTTAGATGAAAGTAATCTAGAGGTATCAGAAGTCATAATCATAAAATTTAATCACTGGAAAAGAAATCTTCTAATATGAAATTTTAATAGTATACTAATAAATTACAAATGAAATGAGATGTGCCCTTTATGATATATAAAAATGGGAATTTTCAAAATTAACTGTAATGGAATTAATTATTCTGAATTTTTATTTGTCAAAGTTAATGATGCTATTGCCTAGTTGTTTCATAGTTATTTTTGTCTTTTGTCCAAAATAAGACATTTTCTCTGTGCTTTCTAAAATGTCTTAAGTGTGTTATTTGAGGTTGACCCCAGATTACTGCCACATTGGGGAATAGTTGACATTATTTCATATTCTAGACAAAGTATTGCATAAAAATATAAAACTTCCAGCACTAAGATGGGTGATTTGCAAAAGAGAACAGCTATGTAAGCAAAATTTTTAAAAATGGCTTCCAATATGATTATTCATTTTCCAATATTTGTAAGAGTTAGTCTGCCATTTAGCAAGGTGTAGAGGATGGAATTGGGAGTATAGGAGGAACAATCACAATTCAAGTTACATGTCATGTTTTATAAATTAATGTTATCTTCTAAATCTATTCATATTTTGACTATAACACATACACATTTAAATATAATGTTTAGCTAAGTAATTAAGGTAATTGTTAATTTAAAAACGGGGGAAACTATTTCTTCACAGTTTAGTATTTTTTTGAAACTTTTCAAAATAGCAAATATAAATATTTATGATATTTATATCAGGGAGAATTTGCAGCTATTACTGCAGAGTTTGTGAAGGGATTTTACCTCTCTTTATGCTTCAATCAATTGTTGGGAATGACTATTCTTTTCTTACCTGAAATGAAGTGATTGGATATATATTAACATGGGCTTCATTCCAGTGCTGTCCTTTATTTCCACTTGAAGACCATAATGGATTTTCTATTGTAGTCTGTCCTTTTAAACGCAGATAAACATTTAAAACACCTAAAAACAACAATAAGATTTTATCTTCCACAGTTTATATAAAAAAGTTGTAAGGAATTAAAGTTAAATGTGTTTTATATTTAATTTGTTTTAATTTGCAAAACAGTTATAGCTTTAATGGATGAATATATGAAGAATATTTTATTGTGAAAAACTTGTATGAAGTGATCTAGAGAAAAGTAATCATATATAAAGAATATATATGGACTCCAGTTATATAAGTAATGATTATAGCATGCAGCAAAAAAATAATAATAACACAGCAGCAAAAATACAATGGAATTGGTTTTTCTTACCTTTTCTTACTTGTTAAAGTTAAAACACACAGTATTACGTAATTTAACGAAAGATAATTTATAAAAGCATATATTATGGGTCATAAACATGATTTTTGAAGCTTTTTCAGAAGGTATACAATGCAGTTTATTTGAGTTCAACATCTATGCTAAAATGAATCAATAAAAATAAAAGCAAGGGGCAGCTAGGTGGTGCAGTGAATAGAGCACCGGCCCTGGAGTCAGGAACACCTCAGTTCAAATCCGGCCTCAGACACTTAACACACAACACACACAAAAAAACTAGCAGTGTGACCTTGGACAAGTCACTTAACCCCAATTGTTCTCCAAAAAAAGCATATTTTCATATTTTATAAAAGTAAAACTTCAAAGTCCACAGTAATCATTCTTTGAACTAAAAACATTTATTATTATACCTCTCATGAAAATGAATTAATTTATTCACATTCACATTTGTGAAAATTATACCTACATTCATTCATTTCATGTTTGCATCTGGAGGTGAAAAACTGAGCATTAAGTAACATGTTTAGACAAGTTCTGGCCCACATTTTTTATTCTTTGATCTTATAACAAAATGTTTGACCATCACCATCCCATAACATGGCATAATGGAAGTATCATTAAATTTGGACTAAGAGTCTGGATTCTAGTCTCAGATTTATAATTTATTAGTTGTGTGACCTTAAGCAGAGCAAAATTTCTTTAGGTCTCTCTCAGATTTGTTTGTTTGTTTGTTTTCATGTATGTAAT
Organism: Pseudochirops cupreus; assembly: GCA_028627135.1. NCBI lineage: Eukaryota > Metazoa > Chordata > Mammalia > Diprotodontia > Pseudocheiridae > Pseudochirops > Pseudochirops cupreus. The sequence goes on from CM053581.1 coordinate 325,890,281, forward strand.
GAGAGGACAAGATTAGATGATCTCCAAAATCACTTCTGGGGCAGGTGGATGGCACAGTAGATAGACTGCTAAGCCTGGAGTCAGGTAGACTCATTTTCCTGACTTCAAACCTGTCCTCAGACACTTACTAGCTGTGTGGCAGGGCAAGCCGCTTGACTGCATTTTCCTCAGTTTCTATAAAATGAGCCAGAGAAGGAAATTGCAAACCCAGAATCTTTGCTAAGAAAACCCTAAGTGAGGTCATGAAAAGTGGGATGAGACTGAAAAAATGACTGAAGAACAAAATCACTTCTAGCTCTAAATCATAAGTGAAATTTAATTTGCATAGTTAGGTATAAATTATCAGAATTGCTCAGGACTTTATTTGTTTTTAAATAATTTTAATGCATATTATCAAAATTTCAGAACTCTTTGCTAAACCCCTTCCCCATTTGATCAATTTTTTTTTTCAATAGAGTACTGGCAGAAAAGAAAAGGGTCACATAAAATCATGTTCTTAATCAGTCTACCTTTTCACCCATCCAATTTTCTTTCACTCTCCACTTACTCTCCAGACTTTTCTACATACTTGATCAATCACCTTCCTACCCTTAGAGAATCTTTACTTAAGGATGACACTCCTAATTGTTGTTCCTCCAACTCAGGTCACCATTTCTTGAGAAGCCTCAGTCATACTCACTTCATTCTCAACTCAATTTAGTCTTTCTAATTCTATACATCCTTGGTAGTTGCCTTGTCCTAATAGATACCTTATTTCCCTCTCCTTCAACCTTCCCTTTATGTGTTCTTTTTCCACATTGGAGTGCTAGCTTCTTCAGGGTAGGGACTGTCTTGTCTTTGTTTGTATTTGCAGCTTGTGATGTAGTGCCTGACACATAGTAGGCCCTTAATAAACATTCTCTCTCTCTTTCTTTTCCTATCTCAAGTTAAATAAGAAAGCATTTCTCAAGTACCTACTATGTGCAGCTAGTGATACAAAGAAAAGCAATCTGATTAGGGAAAATTCATATTATTTAGTATTTAAACAACTTTGTACACAGAGGATACGTAATGACCCTTGCCTGAGTGCCAGAATTGAATAGATACACATACATATGCATGCACATACACACATAAATATACACATATATACATGTGTATATATGCGTATACATATATATGTAAAATTAGAGACAATATTAGACAGAAGACTTTGCATAGGGGGGTATAAATAAAGACAGAAGATGGAATGTTAGCTGAGAATTGAAAGAAGCCAAGAATCTTTGGAGACAAGAGGGAGAGAATCATATGCTTAATGATTTGCAAACAAAAATGCACAGTCAGGAGATGGAGTGGTATGAACTATGTGCAAGGAACAGCAAGGAGTCCAGTGACATTTACCTGTGAAGTAGATAGTGGTCCATAAAGCATAAGATGACTGAAAAGGTAGGAAGGGGCCAGCTTATGAAGGGCATTAAAAGTCAAATGTGAGGTGGGGGTTATATTCCTGGAGGCAATAGGGAGTCACTGGAGTTTGTTGAATGGTGAAGTGTGACTTGGAAGATGACTTTGATAACTTAGTGGATGATAAACTAGGTTGTGAAAAAACTTGAAACCAATCTGGAGGCTACTGTAATAGTCCATAAGTGAGGTGAGGAGGATAGGCATTATCTATGTACTTACCTGTCTTTATGATATTCCTTGTATTACAATACTGTTATTTCTATTCTAACTTGAAAGTACACTGAGAATATAAATTTATAACATATAATTTTCTAAATCTTCTTTGATGATGACTACTACTGCTACTTCTATGACTACTGCTCATATTTATAAAGTGTTTTTAAATTGTATGTGTATGTGTGTTTTGTGTGTGTGTGTGTGTGTGTGTGTGTGTGTGTTTAACATATGTCATTATCTTATAGTGCCTAGCATGGTAGGCACTAAATGAATATTTGTTAGTTGATTTTGTAAATCTAATGATAAAAACAAAGATAATATAGGAATGCAAAAAAAAAAAGACATTATTGAATATGTATAGTTATTTTTGGAGTGGGGGAGTAAAGGATATTAATTAACCTTTGATTTCATGTGTTTAGGGAACTCCCTGTGAAGAAGCTAACTTTTCTAAGGTAGATTACTGCTCTGAAACTTATAGGATTAGAGAGTTACCTCGACCACACAGAAAATGTGTGTCAGACATAGCCTCATAAAATATACACAAAATTAAATAGGTTACCTTACAGGTCATATGTGATAAGTGGCCATCTGATATGTAGATAGAGTCTATAGATAGATATCTGGGTCAATACATATTACATATGACTAAAACTTGATTACTTTAATTTTTCTGGCACTATGTTTTATTTTTCCTCGAATGCTGTTATAGCCACTCTATCACTTATTTTAAGTCACTACTTATCTAATGGTTCCTTTCTTTCTGCCTATAAATATGGTCATCTCGCCCCAGATCCTTCTATCATCATCATTGTCATTCTTATCTGCACTTTATGGATAAATTCCTTGAAAAGGTTCTCCATAATGGATGCCTCCACTTTCTCTCCACTCTCTCTCTTCTTAATGCTTTACAACCCAGCTTCTAATTTTATCATTCCATTGACAGTGCTCTGCCCAAAGTTACCAATGATTACTTAATTGTCAAATTCAATTCCCTTTTCCCTACCCTCACTTTTTTGAATTCTTGGACTCTCTGCTGCTTTTAACACACCATCTCTCTCTCTCTCCCTCTCTTATTCTCAATGTTATTGTCTCATGATTCTCTTCCTACCTGTCTGCCAACTTCTTCTCAATTTCCTTTGCTGCCTCCTCCTTTGCATGAGATGACCCATAGAGTTCTATGCCCAGTCCCTTTATCTGTCTACATTACTTCATTTGGTAATTTCATCAGCTAACATGTATTTAATTATTATCTCTATGCTAATGATTCTCAAATCTACATATCCTGGCCTAACCTCTCCGTTGATCTGCAATATTGCATCTCCAACTGCCTTTCAGAAATCAGATATCCAGTAGACATTTTAAACTTAAAACGTCCAAAACCAAACTCACTATCTTTCCTCCTAAACTCTGTCCAGCCCTTACCTTCCCTATTACTGTAGAGGGCAATACCACCATCCCAGTCCTTCAGGTTCATTACCTAGTTTTCTCACTATCTCTCTGTACAATCTTTTTCCAAGGCCTGTCAATTTCACCTTTGCAACATCTCTCAAATATGCTCCCTTCTTTCCTTTGACACCATCAGGATTCTGATTCAAACTCTCATCAATTCACACTTCGAGTATTGCAACAAATAGAGAGTGGATATATCTGCCTCAAAGTCCCTTCACATTCCTATCTAGCCTTTACTTACTTGTCAAAGTGATTTTTCCTAAAGTTCCTGTCCTATCATGTCATACACACCACACACACACACACACACACACACACACACACACACACCACCACCACCACCACCACCACCACCACCACCACCACCACACTTTACCATAAAATTCAGGGGTTCCCTATTGCCTAAAGGATCAAATGCAAAATCCTCTGTTTGACATTCAAAGTCCATAACTTACCCACCTCCCACTTTTCCAGTGTTCTTACACTTCACTTATCTACAAGCACTCTTTGATTCAGGGACACTGGCTTGCTGGCTGTTCCACAAACTAGATAATATATTTTTGGCTTTGTGCATTTTCTCTGGCTGGTCTCCTATCCAGGAATATTCTCTTTCCTCATATTTACTTGCTGACTTTCTTGACTTACTTTAGGTCCTAACTTTTTTAAACCCTTTTAATTAAAGTTTCCCTTTTTAAAATTATTTCCTATTTATCCTTTAGATAGCTTGTTTCTACATATTTGTTTGCTTGTTGTCTCCTCTTTTATATTCTGAGCTCCTAGAGGGCAGGGACTTTCTTTTTTCTCTTGGTATCTCTGATGAGGGTGAAGGTTTTGCAAGGACTTCTAAGAAATCCCTGCAGGATTCTTTTAGTCTGAAATAAATTCCCTGGACTCAAGCAATCTTGGCAGGATTATAAAAATTTATTGTTACACTGACTTTGCAGCAGGCAGGAGAGTAAGGGGACCTGCAAAAGGTAGGAGTTTGAGATACAGATTACATAGTAGTAAAACCATAAATCAGGTATTAGTTATGCTAACTAGGTGTGTAAGGGTGGGATTAGGGAGGAGTTAAGGAGCAGTCAGTGCTTAAAGGGACATGCACTTTTTATATCAACTGCACAGGCATATTGCCCATAATTCACTGGGAGAAAGTCCACGGTATCAGGGGGAGGCTACCAGTGTGGTTTTTGTTTTGTAATGTCATTAGATCAATTTTTGGTCAACACTGACTGAGAGGTGTTCAGTCTGTTACTCATCAATGTCCTGTTTGACAAGATGGATGTTGGGAAGGTAGACTAATTGGTGATCCAGGATGTGAGGAGTTAGCTTACTGATAGTGCATTGAAGGATTCATAGGGTGCAGCTTGCCACTAGAGCAAAGGATGTATACATTTTTCTAAACTAAAGGGTTTGTTTTATAAAATGCTTTAGTGAAGGATTCATAGGTATAGCTTGTTATAGTACCAAGCAGGGATAATACAGTTCTTGAGTTACAGCTAGGCAGAGTGCTTGCTCAGGGGAGAGGTAGAGTTAATGGTTTCAGGCTGGGGGAACTGTGGATTTACAACTTAATTGCGCAGGCTTTTACAAACATAGGTACCCAAACACAAGTGTGATTTTTACAAACTGGAGTTAAAACTGAGTGTTACAGACAAAGGCAACCCAGTACCCCATCATCTCCAATACTGGCATAGCACAGAGTAGGTGCTTAAAAATGTTTACTGACTAACTATGGGATTGCCTTATTTGCAAAGCCAGTCCTTTACTCTCTTCTATTTATTTTAAAAATTTAAAAATCTTCCATTTATAGAAAAAATTAACTGTGGAAGCTCTAGGAGGGCTAAAGACTGGACTAATTCAGAAGTCAAATTTATTCAGAATGATGAAATTTTTTAAGTACTAGGACAAATTTTTGAAATACTAGTACTCACAGATCATAGGGAAGGCTAAGATGTATTCAGGACACGAAGTTTCAGTACTTTAATCTTACCTATGTAATACAAAACTATGATAAACTATGAAAGTAAGCAAAATTGGGAAGAGAAATAAGAATGATTCAAGAAAATCATGAAAAGAGAGTCAACAACAACAACAAAAGAAAATAACACCTTAAAAAATAGATTAACTCAAATGGCAAAAGAGGCCCAAAAAGATAACAAGGAGAAGAATGCCTTAAAAAGTCAGCTTTGCCAGTTGGAAAAAGAATCTCAAAAGCTTTCTGAAGAGAATAATTCCTTCAGAATTAGAGTGGAACAAATTGAAGCAAATGACTTTATGAGAAACCAAGGTATTATTAAACAGATCTAAATGAATGAAAAAATAGAAGGCAATGTGAAATATCTCCTTGAAAATACCACTGACCTGGAAAATAGATCCAGGAGAGACAATTTAAAAATTATTGGACTACCTGAAAGCCATGATCAAAAAAAGACCTTAGAAAGCATCCTTCAAGAAATTCTCAAGGAAAATTGCCCTGATATTTTAGAACTAGAGGGCAAAATAGAACTTGAAAGAATTAACCAATCACCTTTTGAAAAAGATGCCCAAAAGAAAACTCCTAGGAATATTATAGCCAGGTTCCAAAGTCCCTGGATCAAGGAGAAAATATGACAAGCTGCCAAGAAGTAACAATTTGAATACTGTGGAAACACAATTAGGATAACCAGGATCTAGCGGTTTATACATTAAGGGATCAAAGAGCCTGGAATATGATATTCCAGAGATCAAGAGAGCTGAGATTAAAACCAAGAATCATCTATCCAGCAAAATTGATTGTAGTGTTCCAGGAGAAAATATAGTCATTCAGTGAGGTGGAGGACTTTCAAACATTCTTGCCGAAAAAAACAGAACTGAAAACAAAGTTTGACACTCAAATACAAGAAACAGGAGAAGGTAAACACGGAAAAGAAACCATAAGGAACTTATCAAAGTTAAACTATTTACATGCCAACATGGAAAAGTGATAATTGTACCTTATGGAACTTTTCTCAGGATGAGAGTAGGTGAAGGGAATACAAATGTATATCTACATATACATGTACATATACATATACATACACATACATCTATATAGGAGGGTTTATATATGTGTACAAACACATATCTGAGCATATGTATATATAAGTACCTAGAGGGCACAAGATCAATTGAATAAGAAGGGAAAATAATCTAAAAGGTGAAATTCTGAGGTGGGAGAGGATTAGAATGAGAGGAGACAGGGAGAGACAGAATGGGGTTAATCATCTCATAGAAGAGGCAAAGGATAATTGTTACAATGGAGGGGAAGAACAGGAAGGCAAAAGGGAAAGAGTCAACCTTACTCTCATTGAACTTGGCTTAGGGAAGGAATGACATAAACTCTAAACTGGGTATCTTGCTGCACAGGAGAGTAGAGGGGATGGGGATGAGAGGTGGGATGATG
>CM053581.1:325897309-325922274 GCA_028627135.1 Pseudochirops cupreus
TACACACACACACACACACACACACACATACATACATATATATATATATATATAGGTATATATATGTAAAATAATTTATACATAATTCTATTTATTAGTTTTTCTCTAAATGCAGACAGTATCTTTCTACATATGTTCTTTATAGTTAATTTGGGTATTTATAATAGTCAAAATGACTTATATTGTAAAAGTTGTTCTTAAAACAATATTGCCACTACTGTATACAATATTCTCTTAGTTATGCTCATTTTCCTCTTTATTATTTGGTTCAGGTCTATCCATGTTTTCCTAAGACCACCAAACTCATCAGTTCTTATAGCATAGTAGTTTTCCATAACAATTATATACCACAACTTATTCAGCCATTCCCCAACTGATGGGCATTTATTCAATTTCCAGTTCTTCTCTAGCACAAAGAGAGTTGTTACAAGTATTTTAGAACATAGATTTCTTTTCTTTTTCCCCTAATCATCTTTTGAAACAAACCTAATAGTATTTTTGCTGAGTGAAAGATGTAATTACAGATTGCTCTTCAAAATGGTTGGATTATTTCATATCACCAACAGTGAATTAGTGTCCCAATTTTTCCACATCCCCTCTAATATTTGTTACTTTCTCCTTCAATCATTTTAGTGAATCTATTAGGTATAAAATAATATCTCAAGGCTATTTTAATTTACATTTCTCCAATCAATAATGATTTAGAGCATTATTTCATATGACTGCACATTATTTATCTCATTGTTAAGAAAATTGCAAAATTAGGACAGTGTGTCTTCTCTTCTTCTCTGTGTATTTGTATATGCTTTTTTGTTTGGTCTGCAAAAACCTTCTGTCCATAAGCTCTGGGGAAACATGAGGCTTTCAGTTCGTGTGTGTGTGTGTGTGTGTGTGTGTGTGTGTGTGTGTGTGTGTGTGCGTGTGTGTGTGAGAGAGAGAGAGAGAGAGAGAGAGAGAGAGAGAGAGAGAGAGAGAGAGAGAGTGCATGTGTTTCTCAGTATTCTAGAAAAACTTCTCTTCAGAAGTTCTAAGAAAACATAGTGAGAGGGACGATTTCTCAGAAATGAAGTCTCCTCAAAACGGTTAATAGTTTTTGTATTATTGAAATACAATTTCCCACCTTTTCTCATCCTTTGATCTTTGTTGCCGGGGAAGATTCACACTAATAGATTGTGCCCCCTGAAGTCCAGACTATGGAAAGATTTTTCACTACTTGTCTCAAACACCTTTCTTCTTTAGGCAGTCTTCTTTTCCCTTACAGGACAATGCAATTGCTCTTTATAGTACTTTTCTTGGGTGGCAGAAAAATCTCCCTAAAATCTTTTCTGATAACTTTTTTTTTTAATGAGATGGAGGAGAATAGAAAATGAAAGGGAAATGCATTGAAACTCAGAGACAGAAACTCCTCCAGGCACTGTTAGCTGAACATAAAGGTATAAAGTATTTGAATGACTTCTTCTTGGTGTCTGTAATTACTGTAATTCTAACAACAAAATAGATACTTCTAACTCTTTCCTCCTGCTTTGGGTCAGAGATAAGGAGAAGACTTTCTCTGGAGAAAGTTTCAGTTTTCACATACCATCTATTCCTTCTATCTTTGCTTGAACCCTTTATATTACATGGATAATGTTGTAAACAGATTTCATTTCAATTCATAAATCTAGTTACTAGTTTGCAGTGCCACATATTTTTGAAAATAAGGAAAGGAATTCTTTCATTTTAATATATTTCTTTGAACTACCACTGTGAGGAGAATTCAGAATACAAAGATGAGACTATATTTTTCCGAAGCTTTATAACTTTTGGCAGAAAAAAATCTTCTTTTCCTTTCTTTTGTCCACCTTGAGTTGTTTATGGTTCACTGTATCTTAGAAGGATGTAAATGTTTTCAGAAGATACCTACATGTCAGACTTAAAAAATTGAATTTGAATTCAGGTTCTCCATTCTGTATAAAACTGTTATTAATGTGTCTTAATCTATAATCAAAACATACTTGAGTTCTATTAAGATCATACTCTTGAGGTCTAGATGGCCCAATTTTAAATCTGGGTAATTTCAAAAACTAGTTACTGCTGTTTAAAATAATAGCTCTAGAAGTTGTATGGGGGTAAGACTGAGCTTTGGAAATGACTATGACCTCTTATTGCTAAAAAATTTCATTCAAATTATTTTTAGTTGTGTCAAATTTGTTTCAATATGCATAAATAACTTACTTTCAGTATTGTGAATCTTACATTAGATGCCCCTTCTAGGTACAAAAGGGTTGAAAGAAGATTTTTAAGAGCTAAGAGTGGTCAGTTAAGACTGGATAGAACTAAAACCAATTTGTTCCAAAGTCTCCATTTTGCTGAGTCTTAGTACAATATTAATTTGCATCAGGCTTGTTTCCTTCATTATCTCCTTCTGCCTTTAATTGCATTGGAGGACACAGAAGACTTTGATAGCTTAAGAAAGTCTACTTTTTTTTCTTTCTCTTACCTGATAAATAATGCAAAATCCTCTTTGATCTAGTGGGCATGATAGTTCTCTAGTGAAAATGATTATCCTGATAAGGACACATTCCTTCTTCTATATAATTAACAAGCACATAATTTCTTTTCTCCTGGTATAAATGTCACTAACCAAGTTGTGTTTGTTGCCTTGCCATTCTATTTTAGTCTGCACAATCACCAATTGCCTCATATTGTGCCCTTGTTCAATAATTTCCCATTTTCCACTAGATCAGTTGAATTTTTAAATTCAATTCCTTTTGGAATCTGGTGCCCCTGCCTTACCTGTCCATCTTTGTTTTTCACTACTCCCCTCTCTTGCTATTTGATACTTCATTTACTAATCTCTTCCCAAGGCACCATGTTCTGACACAACTGAGATGATTTTACCCACAACAAATTTATTGTGAACCTTCATTTGGGGTTCTTTGTCACTCCTTCTAGGCTATTGCAATTAGACTTGTTGAGTCCTTCATTTTCAATTTTGCAACATCTCTTCAATATTTCCCCTTCTCTCTTTTTACACCACTACCACCATGGTGGAGGCCCTCTTGACCTCATATTTGAATTATTTCAGTAGCCAATAAGTTTCAGGATATTGTTCATTCAGCTCTCAGTGATTTTCCTAACATGCGAGTCAGTCTGACCTACTTTAAAAATGTCATCCCCCTATTCAGCAACAGAATTTCCTGTCATTTCCTGTCACCTCAGGATCAAAAATAAAATGATCTATTTAGCGTTTAAAGCTCTTCATAACCTAGTCCCTTTACCCCTATATAGTCTTCATAATCTTACCATTCTCTTTCACTTTCGATCCAGTGACACTGGGCTTTTTGCTGTTTCTTGTACAAGATATTGCATCTCTCAACTCTGGTCATTTTTGTTGTTTGTCTGGAATGCTTTCCTTCTTCACCTATACCTCCTGCCTTCACTGGCTTCCTTTGAATTCTTGCTAAAATTCTACCTTTTGCAAGAATTCTACCTCAATCCCTCTTAATTCTAGTGCCTTCTTACTGTTGATTTTTTCCTATACATAAAATATTTAATTTATTTTTACATAGTTTGTATGCTGTCTCCTCCAGTAGATTAAGAGCTCTTTGAAGGCTAGTCTTCTGTCTTTTTTTTTTTATCTCCAGTACAGTGCCTGGCATATGGTAGGTACTTGATAAAAGCTGACTGACTGTCAGATTGACCAACCGAATAAGAAACTATGGCTAAAGATATTATAGATGCAGAAACAATATAATATGGCGACTGATTAGATGTGGGAGAAAGGGTAAACAATGACTCTTAGGTCATTGGCCAGGGTAACAGAGAAGATATTACCGATCAACAGAAATAGAGATGTTGAGAGGATGGACTTATTTGACACAGAAGAGATTGAGTTTGGGTGACAATGCTAAATGTTCATAGATATTTTTTTGAGAGATTAATGCTCCCTATCTAGAAAGTGGAAAGTCCTTCAATCATTAGTCATCTAGCACACACAATCCTATCAGCATCTAAAACAAATATCTGCAAATGTCAAATTCTCATTCTAGTGACTTTGACTCTCTAGTTAGTCAGATACTTAACATAAACATGAAAATAAATTCATTTGTTAAGTCTTTAAGCAATAACACTAATAATTTATATTTACATAGTTCTTTAGCACCTTAAAATTTACAAAGCACCTTTTTATGCATCAACTCACTCATTTCTCAAAAATGAACAAAAAAATCAAGTACATAGTACAAGTATTATTAGCCCCTTCCCTCTTTTTTTTTTCTTTAAGTTGAGGGAACAGATGTTCAGGGAAGATATATAACTTCTCCAAGATAATGTTACTTTTCTATGCCAGAAGATAGGTCATCTGATTCCAGAATAAGTTTTCTCTCCACCATGATACAACTACTTCTCACAATATTGCCTTTAATCACATTATAAGACTATCTAACGGACAACATAAATGGTATATTTTTGTTGAGTAGATATCAAAACAGACAATATAAAAAGAAGGCCTCCCCAATGCATAGGGTAGATGCCATATACCATACAAAGGAATTATTGGGAAACATGGACAACAAATACAAAATAGATGAAGGCCTCACAATGATGGAAGCAAAGATCCATTAAAAAATTAAAACAAGTCAGCTATTTATGAACAAGTTGGAGTGGATAAGTGCATATATTGAAAGCTCTATGGAATCCATGACAAAATATTTTGCATTTAGATTTACCAATAGAATGATTTTTGCAAATAAGAAAGTGATGGCTCAAAAATTATGCAATATGATTATTTTAATGTTTCATTATCCATTCTCATTAAATTGTATTACATAATTAGTCAGCCAAACATCTTGTATAAGAAACATAAGTTAAAGTCAGTTCCAAAAGACTTCAGAATTCAACCCTTTGGACATTTTACTGAGTTATCCTCCTTGGGGGAAACATTTGATTTTTAATTTGGTTATGGACTTAGGAAGTGAGAAAGCAAATACTGAATTCCTGTTTGCTTATTATGAATTTTATCAACCAAAGAACAACCATGACTGTCATGGCCAGAATTAATTTGGTTTGATATTCTTATGAGAGTCTGTTTTCATTTTTGTTTTAAGATAAACATAGTAGCTCACATTATCTTACCTATATGTTGTCCATACATGTGATAAAAAAAGCTGAAACAATATGCAGTATTCGTGGCTCCATAAGGATTTTTAGGGGCTATGCTGAAAACAGGACTTAGTAACCTGGCCTTCTCTCCTTCTAATCTGGGCCGAGAGGTCTCAATATACATATAATAACCTAAAAAATTAAAAACAAGTTTAAATTATTTGAATACTGACATTTCAACTTGGGAAGCTAGATGGCACAGTGAATAGAGTGACAGGCCTCGAGTCAGGAAGACTCCTCTTCCTGAGTTCAAATCTGGCCTCAGACACTTATCAGCAGTGTGACCCTGGGCAGTCACTTAGCCCTCTTTTCCTCAGTTTCCTTATCTGGAAACATGATTCAGAGAAGGAAATGGCAAATCATTCTAGTATCTTTGTCAAAAAAACCCCAAATGCAGCCATGAAGAGTTGGACACAAATGAAAAATGACTATATAAAACCTTCTACTTCAGGATTAAAGTTAAAAATAGAGTTTAAATTATTAAATGACATTGATGTTTTTCATGTCAAGTAAATATTGGTAGAATGTCTCTTTTTAAATTTTAAAAATATGTAGTTGTGTATACACATCAGTAGTGACATTATATAGTCACAATTTGAAACATGAAGCCAACAAATAAATATGTGAGCTAAACCAACAATGAAAAATAAAACTGCACTGCCCACACAATTAAAATAGAATTCTTTGGATAGTACTGATTTATTATGATTCCCAAAATAAATGAACATAAATTTAAAAGTTATGCAATGTAAATCAGAGCCATTTGGTTGAACAATTCAGGCTTAATAAATTACAGTTGTTTGAAAAATTCAGATATGGAGGCAAGAGCCTTTAGGTTTTAGATAAGTTCTCTTTTTTCTATTTTGCTTTGCAAATGATCCTATGGGATAAGAAGCATCTAAAATGTTTGAAAATATCTTAAAGTTTAGTATTATACAAAGAATAATGCAATAGCTATATCTTCATAATTTCTACATAGTAAAAAAAAAAAAAGCAATCTCCATAAGGGTCCTCTTCTGATTCTACAGCAATCTCTTGAAATATTGAAAATGAAAAAAGTATAAAATTATTGCTGAGTCTATCACTAATTTGGCATTAATATTGTATTTTAAGGACCTACAGGTAGAAGAGTAGAACTTTGAAGACTTTCACAAGGATCTCCTACCTTCTTTAGATCCAGTGCGATCTGCATTAGGCCCAGTATTTGGGGTATACTTTGTATTTCTGGTTGCAGTACTTTGTTTTGTCCAGTCAAAATTATCTGTATCATCTTGAGTGAACAAACAGATGTTACCATCTTCAAACCCACAGTGAAACTCACCTGTAAGCAAATTAAAGTAATGACATCAGAATTCGCAATTCTGTCATAATAAAGTTTTTAAAGCATGATAAAGTTTTTAAAGTCAGATTCATTATCTCATCTTAATCAGGTAGTATGGTGAAGTAGAAAAAAAAGTTTCATTATCTTGTTTTAATCAGTCAGTGTGGTGAAGTAAAAAGAGTGCTGAATTTGGAACCTTGAACTCAAGTTCAAAATCCAAGTCTTTGCATGACCCTTGGACAAATTACTTAACTTTTCTATGTCTCAGTTTCCTCATCTATACAATAAGGTTGATGGCCTTTGAGGCACATTCCAATTCTAGCTCTATGATCTTATGAATATTAAACATATTCATTTTCAAATAATACTTTAGAAAACTTACAACAAAGCAAAATGAATCCCTCAAAATTATTTTCAAAGTTTCTATCTTTCTATTAAACTCCATTAGCACAAAAAACATAGAACAAAAACGCTTCAAGATCCTTGAAGGCAATGTGCTGAACATATTGATTGCATCATTATGATTTTTAAAATTTGATCCATAAAATGCATTTATATATAATTTAACATTATTTACTATAAGCAGTTCATATAGAGAACATATGTACCTTTACTGTCTTTATTTGACAATTATAATATCTCATATTGTTCAAAAGCTATAATTTGTATTATTTCTGTCCTTGAGATTTATAATTCTTTACACCTATAGGAAATTTCATGTTAATTACTTAAATAAATGACCTCTTAGAAATTACATGTACATAGAAACAAACAGGGTAGCCAATTAAAAAATATCTACAAGACCAATTCATTGAAAGTGCTTTTTAAAATTGAGAGATTTAATTTACATCTAGCTAGTCAGAGAAGGGTGAAAATTGAGATAATAACAGAGATAATTTAAGCCCAGACTCCCCATATATCTCAATTTTAAAATTATTTTAGGAAAAGTAATGATAAATTTCCCTTACTTATTTGGCAATCAATTCAGTTCTAAAAATTCTTGGTTGAAGAGGACATAACTTTCTCATGCCTTGGAACATTGTAGAGCTTTCTAGTGAGATAAACAATCAGTCAAATGTTTGGCCTAAGGGGTCATATAAGAGGGGTCAAGTGGATAAAGAAAGCTTTTTGTTCAGATCATGATATTCAATTAATGTATAATCCATAGAGTTTACTTATAATTCCATAGAACTTACCACATATATCTTGAACAAATAATGTACATGGACAATTAGAAGTACCCAGAATAAAATGTAGGAAGAAAGGAGGGTGGATAGTGTTTAGAAAATTGTTCACTTTCTCCCTAAAACAAAGATTGACATTTTTTATATCATCATTCTTTCAATTTAAGTAATTAAAACCAAACTCTCTAAAGAATTAAGTGGAGGCTCACTCAGTGAGAGGCATATTCATTGTGGACATGAGTAAGTTGTAACATATTACTACTGTTGAGCTATATAAGAGAAGCAGTGGAAAGGATGCCACCAGAAAAATGTATGTTTTTTTTATTTTAATTTTTTATTATCAGTTCCATATTTTTTTTTTTTTGCCTTTTGGAGGGCACTTGGAGTTAAGCAACTTGCCCAAGGTCACACAGCTAGTAAGTGTTAAGTGTCTGAGACCGGATTTGAACCCAGCGCTTCCTGACTCCAGAGCCAGTGCTCTATTCACTGCGCCACCTAGCAGCCCCCAGTTCCATATTTTTCTCCCTCCTTTGGCCTTTCTTCCACCCACTGAGAAGGCAAGATATGATACACATTATGCACATATACACTGCATGTTATGCAAAATGTATTTCCCTATTAAACATGATGCCAAAAAAAGCAAGAAAAATAAAAAGGAAAAATGACTTCAATCTGCACTGAAGTCCAATGGTTGTCTATCTGAAGGTGGACAGCATTTTTCATCATGAGTCATTTGGAATCATCATGGTTCATTGCATTGCTGAGACTAGCTTAGTCATTCATACAATATTGTTGTATTCATCATACAATATTGTTGTTACTCTGCACAATGTTTTCCTGGTTCTACTCGCTTAACTTTTTGTCAGTTCTTATCAGTCTTTCCAAATTTTTCTGAAACCATTCTCTTCATCATTCTTACAGACTAATGTAATCTTTTACATCATACTCAAATACCATGATTTGTTAAATACTTCCCCAATTGATTGACACCCTCTCAGTTTCTATTTTTTGTCATTACAAAAAAAAAAAGCTGCTATAAACAGTTTTGTAGAAATGGGTGCTTTTTCTTTCTCTCTGATCTCTTTGTGGTATGTCTACACCTAAAAACTGCATTTCTGGGTCAAATGGTATGCAAAGTTTTATAGTCTTTGGAACAGTTAGATGATGCAGTTGATAGAGCACAGAGCTTGGCACCAGGAAGACTCCACTTCATGAATTCAAATCACACCTCAGATGTTTACTAACCATGTGACCCTAGGCAAATCATTTAACCCTGTTTGCCTCAGTTTCCTCATAAGAAAAATGAACTGGATAAGGAAATAGCAAACTACTTCAGTATCTTTGCCAAGAAAATTCCAAACGAAGTCACAAAGAATTGGACATGAGTGAAACAGTTCAACAAGAAAACCAAATTATTCACCATATTGATTGGACCAGTTCACAGCTCAATGAACAGTGCATCAAATATATTTATTTTCCATACCCATCCAGCACTTTGATTTTCCTTTTTGGTCATTTTAGCCAGTCTGGGGGATGTGAATAGTACCTCAGAATTGTTTTAATTTGCATTTCTCTACCCAAAAGTAATTTAGAATATTTTTCATATGAGTATAGAGTTTTGATTTCTTCCTCCAAAATTTGACTGTTCATATCTGTTGAGTATTTATTAATTAGGAAATGGATCTTATTTTTATAATTTTTACAGATGCATATATATTTGAGAAATGAGACTTTTATCACAGAAATTTACTATAAATTTTCTTTAGTTTTATTATTTTCTTCTAATTTTGGTTGCTTTGGTTTTGTCTGTGAAAAAAACAAACTTTTTAAAATAATGTCATCAAAGTTATCCATTTTAAATCCCACAATTCTCTCTACTTCATTTTTAGTCATAAAATCTTCCCCTTTCCATCAACCTTACAGGTTATTTTTTCCACGTTCCTCAATTTGCTTATGATATAATTTTTAATGTCTAAATCATGTGCATATTTTGTTTGTTTCAGTATATGGTTTGAGATATTGGTCACTGCCTTGTTTCTGCCAGACTACTTTGTAATTTTATCAAATAGTCAAGTTCTTGCTCGGATAGCTGGGATACTTAGGTTTACAAAACACTCAGTTATTGTGCTTATTCACTTCTGTATATTGTATGCCTTATTTGTTCCATTAATCAACTACTCTGTTTCTTATCCAAATACCAGACTGTTTTAATGATTATCATTTTGTAGTGGTACTGCTAGGCCACCCTCCTTCACATTTTTTTCCTACTGATACTCTCTATGTTCTTGACTTTTTGCTCTTCTAGATGAATTTTGTTACTACTTTTTTTTTTAACTCTATAAAGTATTTCTTTGGTAGTTCATTTGGTATGACACTGTATTCAGTATTGTCATTTTAATTATATTGTCTCAGCCTAACCATGAGTACATGATATTTCTCTAGTTGTTTAGATTTGTCTTCTGGTGTATGGAACATTTCTAATTGTGTTCAAATAGATCCTATAGTTGTGTTGGTAGATAGACTCCCAAGTATTTGCTTCTGTCAATAGATATTTTAAGTGGAATTTTTCTATCACTTCCTGCTATATTTTATTGCCAATTTATAGAAATGTGGAATATTTATTCTATATTCTAGAACTTTGCTAAAAAGGTTTTTTCAGTTGATTCTCTAGGATTCTCTAAATATACCATTATATTACTGCAAAAAAAAAATGTCAGCTTCGTATCCTTTGTATCCTAGTATGCTCATTCCTTCAATTTCTTTTTCCTGTTCTATTGCATGATCAGTAGACAGTACTCTACATTTGGTGAAAGGAATATCTACAACAGTAAATTCATTGACCTTTTGAAATCTTATAATACAATATTTGTAGAATGCTCAGTTAAGGAAATGTCTACTTAATATCCAGATATCTGTCATCTAAAGATAAGACAAGCTAAGTTCAGAGAGGATCCTCACCAGAATACTAGTTCCCACAAGAATATTTTGAGGTGGGGAGAGTCATTGAAATGTACAAAGATCATCTAGTAAAGTGAAGAGGCATTATAATCTGCATCAGTGGATGGGAACCCCACACTGACAAATCATGCATTTACTTTATAATATAGAATAATAAAGGTGATGATGGACATCCATGCTTCACCCTTGATCTTATTGGAGAAGCCTCTAGCTCAGTGGTTCTCAACCTTCCTAATGCCACGACCCTTGAATACTCATATGTGGCTGTAACTGCATGTGGGTCGACCTGCCTGGAGATGGATAGAGGAGTAGTGTCTTGGCTCCTAAGATCATTGGAAATATGTGTTTTCCCATGGTCTTAGGTGACCCCTGTGAAAGGGTCATTTGACCTCCAAAGGGGTCGCGACCCACAGGTTGAAAACCACTGCTCTACCTTGTGATTATACATAATGCTTGCTCTTAGGTTTATAGACATACTAATTAGCATTTTAAGAAAAATTCTATTAAATTTCTTGCATTTTGTTTTAATAGAAATGGGTGTTATATTTTGTCAATAGCTTTTTGCATCTATTGACATAGTCAAATGATTTTTGATTTTGTTATTGATAGGGTCATATATGCTCATACTTTTCCTTATATTGAACTACCCCTGCATTCCTGGTATAAATTACATGTGATCATAGTGTATAATCTTTGTGATATATTTCTGTAATGTCCTTGCTAGTATATTAATAAGAGTTTTCGCATCAATATTCATCAGAAAAATTAATCACTTTCTCTCTGTGTTTTTGTTCCCTGTGGCTCATATATTAAAACCAGATCTTTTTCACAGAAGGAATTTGTTAAATCCCTTTGCCTGCTTTTACAAACATTATATAATATTTGAATTAAATGTTATTTACATGTTTTTTTTATAATTAACTTGTAATTCCATCTGCTCCTGTTCTCCCCATCCACCTCCAACTCAGGGAACTCACTTATGGTCTGTTCAATTTCTTTTTCTAAAAGAGTGTTATTTAAAATGACATTTCCTCTTTTGTTAATCTGAGAAATGCATATTTTTGTGCATATTGACCCATTTTATTTAGATCATCAATTCTACTGGCATATAGTTGCAGAAAATAACTCCTAATAATTGTTTTAATTTCATTTTCTTTGGTTGTGCTTTTACTCTTTTCACTTTTGATATTCATAATTTGTTTTTCTCTTTTCTTTTATAAAATCAGGTTAGCCAGTGAAAACACTTACTTTATTCATAAAAATTTATTATTTATTTAAAAATATTTTATTGTTTTTCTCACAAAATAGCTCCTAGTTTTATTCATAGCTTTATTTTCAATTGTATTGCTCTCCTTTTATGTTGAAGATTTTAATTTTAATATTTAAATGAAGATTTTTAATTTCTTGCTTTTCTAGGTTCCTTTTTAGCTGAATATCTAATTCACTCACTCATCTCTCTTAATTATGTAAGCTTTTTGAGGTAAAAAATTTTCCTCTAAGTACTGCTTTGGCTGCATCCCATAAATTTAAGTATGTTGTTTCATTTTTGTCATCATCTTTGATGAAATAATTGATACTTTCTATGATTTCTATGAAAACATGATTCATTCTTTAGGATTAGATTAGTTTTTAACCTCTGCTTCAATAGCTCTTTATCAAATATAATTTTTATTGTGATATATTCCCAAAATTGTACATTCAATTTTTCTGTATTTCTGCATTTTTGTGAAATTTTTATGCCTAATTTAGGGTTAATTTTTGTGAAGGGACCATGTACAGGTGAGAAATTGATTTGCTTTTTTCTATTTCCATTCAACTTTCTCTAGAGGTCAATCATATACAATTTTTGTAAAACTTTATTTGTCTCTTTAATTTATTTCATATTTATTTTTTGGTTGGTTTTATTTAGTTCTGAGAGGAGAGAGTTGAGGTCCAACTAGTAAAGTATTACTATTTCTTCATTTAATTTTTCCTTTAAGAATGTGGATTCTATGCCACTTGCTGCATAAATGTTTAGTATGGATATTATTTCACTGTCCCTGGCACCTTTTGATAAAATGTGGTTTTCCTGATTATCTCTTATAATTAGATCAATTTTTTTTGGTTTTGCTTTGCCTAAGATCATGATTGCAACCCTACCTTTTTTAAACTTCAGTTGAAGCATAATAGATTCTTCTCCGGTCCCTTAATTTATTCTCTGTATGAAACTCTGTTTTAAGTGTATCTCTTCAAAGAATGTATTGTTGGTTTTTTTTATTTTTTAATCCATTTTCCAAATGTCTTCTATTTTTTGGATGATTGTTATGTTTGTTAACTGTGTAATTCTCTTCAACTTTTTCTCTCGTATTTAATCTTCCTTTTTACTTTGTTCTTTCTTAAAAGTCTGCTTTCCTTCTGACCACTGTCTTCCATCATCATGATTTCCACTTTCTCTTAGCCCTTTTCCCTCCTACTTCCATACTGGGTAAGATGAATTTCTTTAGCCATCTCTCTCTCTCTCTCTCTCTCTCTCTCTCTCTCTCTCTCTGTCTGCATGCTATTCACTCATTCAAATAGTTCAGATGAAAGTGAAGTTCAGGCATTGCTCATTCCCCCCCCCCCCTCCATTATCCCCTCCATTTAAAAAAATCTTCCTCGTGCACTTCTTATGTGAGATATTTTTTTCCATTCATTCTCTCCTTCCTTCCTTCCCTTTTCCCCATCCTTCCATTTTTTCTTTTGAGATCATCCCAACATAATATGTGGGCAGCTATGTGGTGCAGTAGATAGAGTATATGACCTAGAGTCAGTAAAACCCATCTTCCTGATTTCAAACCCTTGGCAAATCACTTACCCCTGTTTGCTTATGTTTCTTCCTCTGTAAAATGAGTTGGAGGAGGAAATGGCAAATCATTCCACTATCTTTGCCAATAAACATGACTGAGAAGACTGAACAACAAGCACAACAAGCACTGCAAAAACAACGTGATATACTCACATCCACACCCTCTAAATTGAGTCCTTCTAACTGCTCTAACGACAATAAAATTTTTAGAGGTTACATGTATTATCTTTCCACATGGGAATGCAAACAGTTTACCCTTCTTAAATCCCTTTTTATTTCTTATTCATATTTACTTTTTAATGTTCTCCTGAATCTTGTGTTTGACTATCAAAGTTTCTATTCAATCCTGGCATTAGAAATGCTTTAAAGTCACCTAATACATGAAATATCAATCTTCCCCCTCTGTAGGATTACATAGTACTTAGTTTTGATAGGTAGATTGTTCTTGTTTGTAATACTAACTCCTTTGGCCTCCAGATTATTTCATTCACAGCCCCCTAATCCTTTAATATGGAAGCTGCTAAATCTCATATGATATTGATTATAGCTCCATAGTATTTGAATTATTCCTTTCTGGGCTGCTTTCATTATCTTCTCCTTCACCTAGCAAGTCTAGGTTTGGGCTATAACATTCCTGAGAACTTTCATTTTGTGATTTCTTTCAGTAGGTGACAAGTGGATTCTTTCAATTTCTACTTTTTTCTGGTTCTAAGATGTTGGGGGGCAATTTTTCTTAATAATCTTTTGAAATTTCTAGGCTATTTTTTATCATGGGTTTCAAATACTCTAATAATTCTTAAATTATCTCTTCTCAATCTATTTTCCGGTCAGTTGTTTTTTCCTGTGAGATATTTCACATTTTCTTTCATTATTTCGTACTTTTGACTTTGTTTTATTGTTTCTTAATGACTCATGGAGTCATTAGCTTCCATTTGAAGGTTTTATCATTTAGCCAATTCTGTTTTTAAGGCTGCTACTGTGGTTGCGTTCTCTAAGGTCCACAAATGAAGAGGCATTAACATCTGCATCAGTGGATGGAACCCCCACACTGACAAATCATGTATTTAATTTAAAATATTGAATAATAAAGATGATGATGGACATCCATGCTTCACCCTTGATCTTAATACAAAAGCCTCTAGCTTGTGATTATACATAATGCTTGCTCTTAGGTTTATAGACATACTAATTAGCATTTTAAGAAAAGTTCTATTTGATTTCTAGTGTTTTGTTTTAATAGGAATGGGTATTATATTTTGTCAATAGCTTTTTGCATCTATTGACATAATCAAATGATTTTTGTTTTTGTTATTGATAAGGTCATATATGCTCATACTTTTCTTTATATTGAACTACCCCTGCATTCCTGACATAAATTCCATGTAATCATAGTGTATGATCTTTGTGATATATTTCTGTAATCTCTTTGCTAGTATATTATTAAGAGTTTTTGCATCAATATTCATTAGGGAAATTAATCACTTTCTCTCTGTGTTTTTTCCCCCTGTGGCTCATATATTAAATTCAGATTTTTTTTTCACATAAGGAATTTGGTAAATCCCTTTGCCTGCTTTTACAAACATTATATATAATATTTGAATCAATTGTTCTTTACATGTTTTTTTTTTTTAGAATTCACTTGTAAATCCATCTGCTTGCACTGCATCCTGTGTAATGTTCTTGGCCAGTCCCCACTCCAATATCTGTAAACCTTTCTTTTTGTCTTACTAAGCTTTAGTGGCCTTGAAAAATGACTTACTGGGAATCTTTCTTGGCCTCTCTGCTCAGAATTTTAGTTGGTCTTTTTGGTGGTTAAAAAAAAGAGACCCATTAAGCACATCATTCACAAAACATAACGTGATAAAAATAGTAGCTATGACAATGAACTAAAGCAAAAGATGAAATGTAATCTTCTCCTCTTGAAAAATGAGAGTCAAGGAATGACATAGAAACAATAATTTAAAGTGAAAGATAGCAATGAACCAACATACTAAATCTCTTTGAGGAAAGCATATCTCTTTGAGAATATGGATTTTTTTAAATTAAAAAGAATTAGTCTTTAATTAATTTAAAATTTAGAAAATATTTGGATTTGTTAAAAAGATCAAAATTTGAAACTAGATGATGAAAAAATAAACTAGGAAAAAATACATTTCTGATAAACAGACCTAAAGGCTATTCCTTTGGCTAACCTGATTTTTAAAAGGTAGGACGTTATTAATAAAATTAAAAAATGAAAATTGCAAAAATAATAGAAATACAAATAATTATCAGAACCTATTGCACTCAAGTATATGTTAAATATGACTCCCAATTTGGTTACTTGCTGGGAAAATTAGAAAAGTTCTTTGAAAAAATAGGTTTATATCAGCATCTTCTACCATATGCCACAATAAGTTTCAAATCAAAACTGTGAATTAAAAGAAATAGCAATTATCTACATAAATATATGATACTGAAGTTAATAGAATAATGGAAAAGAAACCTTAAACCACCCAATCATAGAAAATTAACTTGAACAACTGACAAAAGAACTACTAAATAAACAAAAGATGGTCCAAATGGACTCAGATAAATTCTACAAAGCATTTAAATAAAAATTAGTAATTATGTTATGCAAATTATTCTTGAAAAGAAAGACAACACTCTTCTAATATCTTCTTATGGAGCAAATATAGCCCTACAGACCCAAACCAGAGGATAATGAAACAAAGAAAGAAATATAAGCAGATTTTAGTAGTAAAAAATTAACAACTAAATCTCTAGGGGAAAAGATCAACATAAGCCATACTCTTAAATTTAATCTCCATTATTAACGTTTTGTACATCACTTTATTAAGTGACAAAACAATAAATTGAGTCACTCACAATGAAGCCTTCACAATTGGCTCTTACAGCCAGTTTGAGCTCATTTCCACATACCCTTTTCTATAAATCAATATGATTGGCAACATCATTAATAATCATAGAGTGAAAAATTACAAATAAAGCCTCACTAAAAAGACAACTATACATATGAGTATCTATATGTATATACATACATACACACACATACACAGACACAACACCATTACTCACCTTGTTTGGGTTGAATTTATACAATGGTTGTAAGAATAGTTCCACATTTTTTAGAGAATTAGCACAACTTTTAAATTCAAAACACTAAGAACTACATAAGTGTATTTTTTAAAAGCCACTAATAAAGTATATTACTCATGCATCCCCCAAAAAAACCCTACAAGACACAGATATTGAACAGCCATTTTAATCTAATAAATTATTTTCCATGATGAAATTGTTCTCCCCAATTTTAGTTTGATCCTGTTCTAGAATTGTGGACCATAGCAAAATAAGAAGACAAAAAAAGCTCCTAAATGTTGTCAAGGATTAGCAAAAATAAATGCTATTTGTAGCTGACATGGTAATTTACCTAGAAAATCCCAGAAAATCATAAAAAAAGAATTTAACTGAGTTGATTCTTCATTCAAAGTAGAAGGATATGAAATCACATCAGTATTTCTATATAACACTAACAACATGGAAGGGGGTTAATAGAAAACTAATTCTCATTCTCATAGACTCTCTGAGAATCAATTTATGAGAATAACTTTAACATATAAATACAATTTTAAAGAGCCTGATAATAAAGATGAATATTTGGAGGGATTTTCTTTACTCATATGTTGGCAAAACTCATGCAATAAAAATGAACATGTTAGTTAAATGTATTTTTAGATTTAATGCTATATTAATACATCTACCCAGGGAGTACTTCATAGAGCCAGATAAATAATTGCAAAATTCATTTGAAGAAAAACAAAAAGTTCTGCCATCTGAAGAGAAACATTAAAAAATGAAAAATTAAGGAGGAACAACACTTCCAGGGTTAAATTATATTCCTAAGAAGTAATCATCATAACTAACATGAAAGGCATAAAAGTAATTCTGAGTATAACATAACTCACAAGTGGTGTTCTAAACTCTGACTCAAAACTTCCACCTAGGGGCATAGCCAAGATGGTGGAGTAAAAGCAGGGATTTGCTTAGCTCTCCCCCAAACTCTTCCAAATACCTGTAAAAACGACTCTAAATAAATCCTAGAATAGCAGAATCTACAAAATGACAAAGTAAAACCAAATTTCAAGCCCACAACAATGTAGAAGGTTGACAGGAAAGGTCTATTGCATCAGTCTGAGAGAAAAGCACAGTCCAGCATGGGCCACGCTGGCACAGATGGTCTGAGTCATTGGCAGCAGTGGCAGTTTCCGGACTTCTCAACCCCAAAAAATCAAAGACAACTTAGAAGGTCAGTAGGAAAGGTCTATCAGATATGTGTGAGAAAGAAGCACGGTCCAGTCCCAGGGTAGTGGCAACAGGGGCAGTGGTAGGAGTGGCAGAGGCTGCTTCCACAGCTCTTAGTCCACAGATGGTGGGGGGATCAAGCAACTGGTCAGAAGAGGATTGTAAGGATTTCTTTGGTGGCACTGAGGAAGGATTCTCTTACTTTTCCTGTGCTTTGATCTGGGTTGCAGTCCTAGGTGGTGGTACTGGGGTGAGGAGGGGTACATGGCAGAGCTTGTGGTGACAGTGGAGAGGGAAACCTCCTCACAGTTCCATGACAGAAAAAAATGCTTGAGGTCACTCACAGACCAGAGCACAAGCAAGGAGATGAGTAACCACCTTTTCTTTTATCATACTGCCTTGGAAGAGCTGAAAATTTACAGGTCCCTAGAAGTATCTCTGAAAACAACTGCACAAAACCATTAAAGCTTGGAACAGTACCCCCCCCCCCCAAGCCCCACCCCACACACACACACACACACACACACACACACACACACACACACTGGAAGCAGAGTCTAACTCTGACAAAGAGTTAAAAAGTCAAATAATTGACAGGGAAAATGAGCAAACACTGGAAAAAAATCAGACTATAGAATCTTACTTTGGTGACAAGGAAGATTAAAACATACAGCCAGAAGAAGATAACAAAGTCAAAGCTCCTACATCCAAAGTCTCCAAGAAAAATACGAATTAGTTGCAGGCAATGGAAGAGGCCAGACAGGATTTTGAAAGTCAGGTAAGAGAGATAAAGGAAAACTTGGGAAGAGAAATGAACATGATGCAAGAAAATCATGAAAAATTAGCCAACAGTTTGAGAAAGGAGTGTTGAAGAAAATAACATCTTAAAAAAAAAAAGACTAACCCAAATGGTGAAAAAGATCCAAAAAGCCAATGAGGAGAAGAATGTCTTAAAAAGCAACATTGGCCAAGTGGAAAGGGAGGCCCAAAAACAAACTGAAGGAAATAATTCCTTAAAAATTAGGATGGAGTAGATAGAAGCTAATGTGAGAAATGAAGAAATTATAAAAAGAAAAAAAAAACAAAAGAATGAAAAAAATATAGAGGACAATATCAAATATTTCATTGGAAAAACAACTGACCAGAAAATAGATCCAGGAGAGAGAATCTAAAAATTATTGAACTACCTGGAAGTCAAGAACAAAAAAAGAGTCTAGAAATCATATTTCAAGAAATTATCAAGGAAAACTGCCCTGATATTCTACAACCAGAAGAGAAAATAGAAATGGAAAGAATCCACCAAACACCTCATAAAAGAGATCCCAAAAGGAAAACTCCTAGGAATATTGTAGCCAAATTCTGGAGTTTGCAGGACAAGGAGAAAATATTGCAAGCAGCCAGAAAGAAACAAATTAAGCATTGTGGAAACACAATCCAGATATCACAAGATTTAGCAGCTTCTACATTAAGGAATCAAAGGACTTGGAATATGATATTCCAAAGGTCAAAAGAGCTAGGATTAAAATAAAAAATGACCTACCCAGCAAAACTGAGTATAACACTTCAGGGTAAAATATGGACATGCAATGAAAGAAAGGACTTTCAAGCATTCTTGATGAAAAGACCAGAGTTGAATAGAAAAATTAAACTTTCAAATACAAGAATCAAGAGAAGTATGAAAAGGTAATCAGGAAAGAGAAATCCTAAGGGACTTGTTAAAGTTGAACTATTTACATTCCCACATGGAAAGATGACATTTGTATCTCATGAGACCTTTCTCAGTTTTAGGGTAGTTGGAGGGAATATAATGTGTGTGTGTATATGTATGTATATATGTATATAGATATATGCATGTGTGTGTATATAACACATGCTTATATGTGTATATGTGTATAACATGTGTTCATTTATGTGTATATTATACACACACATACACACCCAAACATACATATATATGCATCTATATGTATATGTATATATGTATATGTATATGTATGTATGTGTATTTATACATGTATATATATATATATATATATATATGTGGAGAGGGAGAGAGAAAGAGAGAGACAGAGAGAGAGAGAGAGAGTGAGTAAGAGTAATGGTACAAGAAGAGTTGAATATGAAAGAATATCTAAGAAATAAAATTAAGGGATGAGAGAGGAATCTATCAGGAAAAGAAGAAAGGGAGAGGTAGAATGGGGGAAATTTATTTCACATAAAAGAGTCTAGAAAAAGCTTTTCCAGTGTGGGGGGGGGGAAGTACAGGGAGGTTAAGAGGCAATGGGTGAACCTTACTCTCATCTGATTTGGATTAAGGACAAAAAACATACACACTCAACTGGATATGGAAATCTATCTTACCCTACAGGAAAGTAGTGGGGAAGAAGATTAGAGAGGGGGATGATAGATGGGAGGGCAAATGGGAGAAGGGGTTAATCAGACACAAACACTTTTTAGGGAGGCAGGGTCAAAGGAGATAACAGAATAAATAGGAGGCAGCATAGGCTAAAGGGAAATAGAGTTATTCTTTCACAACATAACTATTATGGAAAGATTTTGCATGACTACACATGTCTAACCTATATGGAATTGCTTGCATTCTCAATGGGGATGGGTGAGGAGGGAAGAAGGAAGAGAATTCGAAACTCAAAGTTTTAAAAAGAAACGTTAATTTTTTTTTCTACATGCCACAGGAAGACAAGACATACAGGCTATGGGGTATTGAAATCTATCTTGCCCTATAAGAAAATAGAGGGGGGCAGACCCAAGACCAGACTACGGCAGAACCAGAACAAGCCCCAGAAAGCAGATTCACCCACTTCAGAGGCAATTTGCAGACCTCTTACTGCAGAGTGGAGGATCTGTCAGAGCTGAGTAAGAGATAAGCACAGCAGCAGCAGTTACTCCTGGGGTTTTCAATCTGGATGTTTAAAAATCACCTACCTGAACTTCTGGGAGCCAAGATGGTGGAGTAAACCCTAGCTGCTCTAATCCCCCTCTTTGGCCCTGAAAACCCAGAGAATATTGTCCCAGTGTAATATCCTGAAATAGTGGAACCAGTGGCAGGATTGGAAGTCCTTGAGGCTGTGCTGAGCCTGAATTGAAGGGTGGGAAGCACCCCAATAAACCCCATCCCAAACGACCAGCAGAAGACCCTGAATCATAGGGGGGTGGAGCCAGTAAGGGTTAACACCAGAAGCCCAGGTGTGCCTTAGCACAATCAGGGGAATCTACAGACACCAGCAGCTGCTCAGCCTGCCTGAGCTGTAGCCCTGGGGCACAGAGGTGGAAACCTGAAGTGGCCAGACCATCCCTCTATGAACCTCAGTGTAACAGGGAAAACACCAAAAGTCCTGACTTTGGCTTGAGTCTAGACACCCAGAGGCCACAGCAGACAAAGTCAAGAACCAGGCCCCTAGCACCCAGCTGTAACCCAGAGGCAGAAATTCACTTAAAAGTAAGGAAATAAGCAATCATAATGGGCAAGAAGCAAGTTGGAAAAACAAAACCAGAAATGATTGAATCCTATTATTGTGAGCAAGAAGAACCAAATTCAGAAGGGGACATCACTGACTCTATACTCATACCTGAGACCTCAGAAGGGAATATGCATTGCTCTCAAGTCCAAAAAGCATTATTGGAAGGGCTCAAGGAGGATTTTAAAAGTCAAATTAGAGAGGTAGAAGGTAAATTGACCAATTCTTTAAAAATTACAATTGCTAAAGTTGGGAAAAAATATAACTGAAGAAAACAAATCCCTAAAAAAGAAAAAATGGTGAATTGGAAAGGGAGGTTCAAAATATAACTGGAGACCATATTTCCTTAAAAATGAAATCTGAACAATTGGAAAAGGAGCTTCAAAAACTAACCTAAGAAAATAAAACACAAAAAACTAGGGTCAGTCAAATTGAAGTTAATGACACAATGAGGCATCAAGAATTAGTCAAATCAAACTTAAAGACTGAAAAATTAGAACAAAATGTAAACTATCTCTTTGGAAAAATAACTGACCTGGAGAACAGATACAGGAGAGGTAATGTAAGAATTATTGGTCTACTGGAAAGCCAAGATGAAAAAAATAGCCTGGACAACATATTCCAAGAAATTATCAAAGAAAGCTGCCTTGAAGTCCTAGAACCAGAGGGTAAAACAGTTATTGGAAGAATTCACTGGACACCTCCTGAAAGAGATCTAAAATTAAAACCTCAAAGAAATATTGCAACCAAATTCCAGAATTATCAGATCAAGGAGAAAATACCGCAGGCAGGAAGAAGGAAACAATTTAAATGTCACAGAACTACAATTAGGATCACACAGGATAGCAGCTTCTACTTTAAGAAATTAGAGGGATTGGAATATGACACTGAATAAGGTAACCAAGGATCAACTATCCAGCAAAACTGAACATAATCTTTCAGGCAAGGAGATGGTTATTAAATGAAATACGGAACTTCAAGGCCTTCCTGATGAAAAAGCCAGAGATGAGTAGAAAATATGATCTCCAAATACAAGACTCAAGAGAGACATAAAAAGGTAAACAGGGAAACACACACACACACACACACACACACACACACACACATACTCATTCATATAACTTGCAATTCAACTAGAGCAAACTGTTTAAATCCCTATATGGGAAGTTGATACTTGTCAATATTGAGAATTGTATAATTATGATGACATTTAAAAGGGATATGCATAGATAGAGGATGTTCATATAAATTAACTAATACGATGATAAAATACCTTATTAAGGGGTGAAGAGGGATTGCAATGGGAGAAAAGGAAAGAAGGAGACAGAAAAGGTTAAATTATGCCACAAAAAGAACCATAAAAAATGTACTATAGTAGAGGGAAAGAAGGGAGGAAGATAAACATAACATGAACTTTACTTTCATTGGTTTTGGTTCAAGGAAGAAATAACATTATTAGTTAAGTATAGGATTTTAATGTGAAGAGACGCAAAAACTTATTATAGTAGAGAGGAAAAAGGGAGTGAGGGGAGCATTGTAGGAAATTTACTCTCATAAGATTGGGTCCAAGGACGGAATAACATACTTTTTAAAGTATACACATCTATCATATCCCATAGGCAGTAGGAAGGGAAAGGGGGAAAAGGGGACGAGGGAGTTAGAAGGGAAGGTAGAAGTAATAAAGAAGAAAGGTAGGTATAGGGAGGGGGTTGAATAGGGAGGGAATACTGAGGGAGGTGGTGGTAAAAAGGAAAACTCTTAAGGAGGGGAAGGGAGAAGGGTTAAACAAAAGCATAAACAGGGGAGGGAATACAATGGAGGGAATGACACAGACAATAATTATAACTATGAATATGAATGGGATGATCTCTCCCATGAAATGGAAGCAGAGAGCAGAATGGACTAAAAACAATAATCCTACAACATGCTGTCTACAAGAAACATATTTGAAATAGGGAGATACACATGGGGGAAAGGTAAAAGACTGGAGTAGAATTATTATATTTCAACTAAAGTAAAAAAAAAAACAAGCAAGGGTAGCAATCCTTATCTCAGATAAACCAAAAGCAAAAATAGTTCAAATTAAAAAAGAAAAGGAAGGAAACCATATCCAGCTAAAAGGCACCACTGAAATGAAGCAATATAATTACTAAACATGTATGAACTAAGCAGCATAGCATCCAAAATATTAGGGAAGTTAAGAGAGTTAGAGGAAGAAATAGATAGCAAAACTATACTAGTTGGGGACTTCAATCTCCACCTTTCTGAACTAGATAAACCAAACCTCAAAATAAACAATAAAGAAGTTAAGGAGGTGAATAGATTGTTAGAGAAGGTGGATATAGACCTCTGGAGAAAACTGAATGGGAATAAAAAGGTATACACCTTCTTCTCAGTGGTACATGGCACAAACACAAAATTTGACCATGCACTACGGCATAAAAACCTCACAATTCAGTGCAGAAAAGCAGAAATGATTCTTCTCAGATCATGATGCAAAAAAAATATATATGTAATAAAGGGCCATGGAAAGATAAACTAAAAACTAATTGGAAATGAAACAATTTAATCCTAAAGAATGAGTGAGTCAAACAAGAAATTTTAGAAAAAAATCAATAACATTATTCAAGACAATGACAATAACAAGACAACATACCAAAACTTGTGGGATACAGCAAAGGCAGTTCTTAAGGGAAGTTTTATATCTCTGAATACATTCATGAATAAAATAGAAAAAAATGGAGGTAAAAAAATCGGGCATGCAACTAAAAAAGCTAGAAAATGAAGAAATTGAAAATCCCCAATTAAATATTAAAATAGACTGAAAACCAAAGGAGAGACTAATAAAATTGAAATTAAGAAAACTGTCGAAGGGGCAGAGCCAAGATGGCGGCATAGTAGAAGCAACATATCGCAGCTCTCACATAGCCACCCAAAAATACCCATAAAATATGACTCTAAACTAATCCTAGAACTCCAGAACGCACACAAAAATACCTTCCACTAAAGTCAGCTCAGCTACAAGGAACCATATCAGCACTGCGAACTGAAACGAGCCTGGCCTGAAGCCATGGCTGTGCCCCAGGGGCGGCTGGATGGGAGGAGTGGAGGAGCCTCACTGGTTAGCAGATTAGCGGCAGCTGTGAGCAGCCTTCAGAACTATGTCAGCGGGACTTGTGAAATCAGGGGAGAAAAGCATCCAGCCAAAACGCCTCCAAGGTGGGAAAGCAAAAGGCGGAGGTTTTGCACCAGCCTCTGCATTGCAGCTTCTGTGCCAGCGGCCTGTACACAGCAGGGGGACTAAGCGATTGTTTAGAGGCCGAGTGCTCCCGCGTTGAGCAGCCTGGATCCAGATCACGGTCTTGGGCTTTTGGTTCTGGAGTCTTCATTATCCAGTGAGCCGGAAGCAAGTAGGAAGGGACCCAGCACCTTCCTGAGAGCTATGGCAGCCGGGAGGACCCCAGCAATTTGGGAAAGAGCTTTCCCTTCTGGAAGCAGAACTCCACAGAGATTTAAAAATAAAAATCACGGACTGAACAACCATGAGTAAGAATAAGCATAAGAAGCAAAGTAAGAACAGCTCCCAAACCCTAGATTCCTTCTTTGGGGAAAAGAAGGATCATGGCAAAGAGAGGGAGGAGGAGAGTGCAGCCAGAGCTCCCCCACAAGGGGCCTCCAATAAACATGAAGAATGCCTTAAAGCTAGAGATGAGCTGAAGAAGGATTTTCAAAACCAAATAAGAGAAGTGGAAGAAAAA
>CM053581.1:325922774-325938835 GCA_028627135.1 Pseudochirops cupreus
CTCATCTCTAGCTTTAAGGCATTCTTCATGTTCATTGGAGGCCCCTGGTGGGGGTGCTCTGGCTGTGCTCTCCTCCTCCCTCTCTTTGCCATGATCCTTCTTTTCCCCAAAGAAGGAATCTAGGGTTTGGGAGCTGTTCTTACTTTGCTTCTTATGCTTATTCTTACTCATGGTTGTTCAGTCCGTGATTTTTTTTTAAATCTCTGTGGGGCTCTGCTTCCAGAAGGGAAAGCTCTGTCCCAAATTGCTGGGGTCCTCCCGGCTGCTGTAGCTCTCAGGAAGATGCTGGAACTCTTCCTATTTACTTCTGGCAGAGTGGATAATGAAGACTCCAGCACCGAGGCCCAGGACGGTGATTCGGATCCAGGCTGCTCAACACGAGACCACTGGCCTCAGAAAAATCGCTTGGTCCCGCTGCTGTCTACAGGCCGTGGGCAGGAAGCTGCAACGCGGCGGTGGGTGCAAAACCTCTGCCTTTTGCTTTTCCTCTCTGGAGGCCTTCCGGCCAGACTGCTTAACTCTCCTAGATTCGCAATTCCCACTGAGCTTGTTCTGAAAGCTGCTCGCAGCTGCCGCTTATCCACTGACCTGAAGCTTCTCTGCTCCTCCCGTCCAGCCGCCCCCGGGGCACAGCCGCGACTTCAGGCCAGGCTGGTTGCAGTTCGCAGTGCTAATATGTTTCCTCGTAGCCGAGCTGACTTTAGTGGGAAGTATCTTTCTTTGCGTTTTGGAGTTCTAGGATTGGTTTAGAATCCTCTTTCATGGGTATTTTGGGGTGGCTATGTGAGAGCTGCAATATGTTACTGCTGCTACACCGCCATCTTTACTCTGCCCCTTGTCTTCATCAGTCTATTTTTTAGGTGTTATTTTCTTCAGTATTTTGGGGGGAGCATCTGCTTTAGTTAACTGTTGACTCATTTTTCATGATTTTCTTGCATCCCTCTCATTTCTCTTCCCATTTTTTTCCTTTATTTCTCTTACTTCATTTTCAAAATTCTTTTTGAGCTCTTCCATAGCCTGTGACCAATTCATATTTTTCTTGGAGGCTTTGAATGTAAGAGCTTTGACTTTGCTGTCTTCTGCTTGTATGTTTCATTCTTCCTTGTCACCAAAATAAGATCCTGTACTCTCAGTTTTTAAATACTGTTTGCTCATTTTTTCCACCAAATACTTGATTTCTAACACTTTGTTAAGGTCGGCCTCTGCTTAGGGTGCCCTGTCCCAAACTTCAGGAGTTTTGTTTAGTTTTTTTCAGAGATACTTCTAGGGGGCTGTGAATTTTCAGTTCTTTCAGGGTGGTATGGAAAAGGAGAGATGTTTCCTCCTTTCCTGGCCTGTGCTATAGTCTGTGAGTGACTTCAAATACTCTTTTCTCCATTAGAACTGTGTGGAGGATTCCCTCTCCACAGTACCACATGCTTCACCACTCCAGAGCTCCTCTTCAGCCCAGAACGACCACCCAGAACTGTGCCCCAGATCCAAGAAGGGCAAAGTAAGAGAATTCTGCTTCAGTGCCGGCAAAGAGATCCTTACAATTGCTCTCTTATCAGCTGCTGGATCCTGACACTGTCTGTGGACCCAGAGCTCTGTAAGCAGACACTGCTACTACTGCTACTACCACCACCTCTGCCATCCCAGAGCTGGGGTCAGACCACTCTTCTCTCTCACCCAGGTGCCACAGAATTATCCCACACACCTTATATTCTGTCTTTGGCATTTTAGAGCCGAAAGTTCTGGAAACTGCCACAACTGCCAGTGATTCAGTTCTCTGAGGCCTGCTGAGGCCCCATCTATGCTGATTGCAGACCATTCTGTAATGTGCTCTGCTCCCATCCTGGTGTGACAGTCCCTTCCTGCTTACTTTCCAGGCTGTGTTGGGCTGGAGATTTGTTTCATTGCCCCATTTTGTGGGTTCTGTAGCTGTAGAATCTGTTCAGAGTCATTTTTTACTGGTCTTTGGAGGGTTTTAGGGTAGAACTCAAGAAAATTCCTACTTTCTACTCTGCCATCTTGGCTCCACTTCCCTCTACAAACTTTCCTTCAACTACTTAGATGCTACATTATTTCATGAATGCGTGTGTGTATACATATACATGTATATATACATCTATACACATATACCTACATATTCATAAATATACACATATGAACATGCATACACACATATGATTTCTTTTTTAAAAAAATTATTTTCCCCATTGGATATAAAAACAATTTATAACATTTTTAAAGTTTTGAATTCCAAATTCTGTCTCTCCCTTCCTCCTCTTCTCTGAGACAACCAGCAGTCTGATATAGGATATACGTGTACAATCATGTAAAACATTTCCACACTAGTTGTTTTATGCAAGAAGACTCAAAGAAAGGGAAAAAAGTGGGGTGGCTAGGTGGTGCAGTGAATAGACTACTGGCCCTGTAGTCAGGAGGACCTGAGTTCAAATACAGCCTTAGACACTTAACACTTACTAGCTGCATGATCTTGGGCAAGTCACTTAACCCCAATTGCCCCTCCAAAAAAGCAAAAAAAAAATTAAAAATTAAAATTATAAAGAGAAAAAAGCAAGTGAAAATAGTATGTTTCAGTCTGTATTCAGACAATATCAATTCTTTCTCTGTGAGTGATGACATTTTTCATCATGACTCATTTGGGATTATCTTGGATCATTGTATTCTCAATATTGGCAAGCAAAATGGTACTTAGCTCCTTGTTTCAGTTATTCACACACTTAGCACATTTTTTCAGTTCAAATTTCAGTTACTCAAGTGCCTTTGAGCCCCAGCTTTGATTTGGAGGTGGGAAGGGCTTGCTAATGCAACAGGAATGTGTAATGGCAGGCAAAGAGGTACTTAACTCCTTGTTTCAGCTATTTAATTATTTAGCACCTTGTTTCAGTTCAAATTTCCTTGCCTATCATTATATTTCTCTATTAAGAAACAGAATTTGTGAATCTTCCAACTTCCTTTTGCTGATGGAAAAGGAAGGGGAAGAGCAGGGAGGAGCTAATGACCATATATAAGAAGCCCAAGCTGGGAGAGAGCAGAACTGAGAA
Source organism: Pseudochirops cupreus (assembly GCA_028627135.1). NCBI lineage: Eukaryota > Metazoa > Chordata > Mammalia > Diprotodontia > Pseudocheiridae > Pseudochirops > Pseudochirops cupreus. The sequence goes on from CM053581.1 coordinate 325,925,825, forward strand.
GAGAACTCTTTTGGTGGCAGAGTTGAGAAGGGGAAAACTTGTGGTCTCCTGCTGCTCTGTTTGTCTGTTCTGTCTGTGTTGATTTTTGTTTGTAATACGTTTTACAGAAGCCCTGGGACCTTACTGGAAGCCTTAAAAGAAGATTTTCAGGTTGTCTGTTTACAGATGTCCTGGACAAGGGTTTCAGAGGTCCTGTGACTTTACTGATGATTTGTGTTTACCTCTCAGACATAGTATGTGGGTCTGTGTTGATTTCCAGGCAGAAAGTGAATTGATGATGGTGCCAGCAATGTGCATGATTGTTTTTGTGGCTTTGTTAAGCTTTGTCTTCCCAGAAACAGGAACTATGAAGGACTTGAGGTGCAGTGGACACTGTGAGCTGCAATATGGAATGGGAGCTGCATAAGGAACTGGACAAGGAGCTGGATGAGGAGAAGAGAGCTGACTGCCTTTGAATTTAGGTGACAGTTGAGTAGACCCAGGGAGTCGGATCCATGGAAGAAGATGATGGAATGTGGGAGCCATCATCCTGTCAAGATGAAAGGACCTCAACTTGGATACTTAGTGCTGAATGACAAGATTAAAAATGTGACCTAGGGGTTGGAAACCTTTGTACTTTGTACTCCTTAAGGATGACTGAGTTAAGCATGATTGGAAGCCAGTCTCCATTCAAGATGAAAGAAGACTTTAGATGGGTACTTTATTTGGTTAATTCAGATTGTGACTCACTGAATGATATCTTTTTTTTCAAGAATATGTGATCACTTTAGTAATAAGTTGTTATGTTATGTTGCTGTGAATGTTGTACTTTGGTTTCTGTGAATGTTTTGCTTTAGTTTGCTGTTGAATAAATAGACAGTTCACTATACTATGTGATCAGAACCTTAAAGTTATTCACAGCTGCAGTCCTCAGAAGAGCTGCTTGTGCTTGGCTTTACAAATAGCTAAGTCATTCACAGTTTTCATTGTACAACATTGCTGATACTATGTACAATATTCTCTTAGTTCTGGATCAATTAAGTCTCAAGTGTGGTTTTATTCCTTTGTATGAGAAAAACATACTCTTCTAGCCTGCAAGACAAGATCTTTATGTGGTTAGTAAGCATTGCTTCTACCACATCCTGCAACTTGGTGGCTGCTACTGCCCACTGCCATTGTTTGCCACACTTGTGAGCATAAGGAACTTGTTACATAATGCATATGTAATCACCTGGTTTTTTCCATTCAGTGTTCTGAAAATCTTGATTGAGATCCTGGATTGTTATTAAAGTTATTCACCTACTGGGCAACCAGGTGGTGCAGTGAATAGAGCACTGGTCCTGGAGTCAGGAGGACCTGAATTCAAATCTGACCTCAGACACATAACACTTACTAGCCATGTGACCTTGACCAAGTCACTTAACCCCAATTGCCCTGCCTTTCCCCCTCCCAAAAGCAAAGAACAAAAACAAATAAGTTATTCTACCCTTTGTCCTTTATATGGGCCACTATATATACATATGTGTGTGTATATATATATATGGCTTCTGTAACCATGAACTCTCATCTGGTCCAGTTAATATTATACTTAGAGCTCCAGACACCTAACAGGAGCTTATTCTGTCTAGCCTCTTTTTTGATCATGGCTTTCAGGTAATCCAATAACTTAAATTATCTCTCCTGGATCTATTTTCAAGGTCAGTGGTTTTTGCAATGAGATATTTCACATTGCCTCCTATTTTTTCATTTATTTAGATCTGTTTTATAGTATCTTGATTTCTCATAAAGTCATTAGATTCCATTTGCTCCATTCTCATTTTGAAGGACTTATTCTCTTTATTGAGTTTTTGAAATTCCTTTTCCATCTGGCTAGTTTGGCTTTTTAAGGCATTTTTCTCCTCATTGGCTTTTTGGGCCTCTTTTAAGGTGTTATTTTCTTCAGTGTTTTTTTGGGTCTCCTTTATCAGGCTGTTGACTCTCTTTTCATGATTTTCTTGCATCATTCTTATATCTCTTCCCAATTTTTCCTCCACTTCTCTTACTTAATTTTCAAAATCCTTTTTGAGCTCCTCCATGGCCTGTTACCAATTCATATTTTTTCTTGGAGGCTTTTGATGCAGAAGTTCTGACTACACTGTCTTACTCCCACTCCATTCTTGATCCTTTTTGTCCCCAAAAAAGGATTCTATGGTCTGCTTATTTTTCCTGTGCTTACTCATATTACCAGCCAATTACTTGACCCCTGAGCTCTTTGCCAAGGTAAAACTCTGCTTCCAGAATGGAGAGAACTTTGGCCCAAATCACTGGTGTTGTTGTAGCTGCCATAGCTATTAGGAGGGCACAGTCTCTACAACCACCACAAGCTCTATCTCACTGGTCACACATCCCAGGACCATAACCCAAGATCAAGATCCAGGTCCAAGCAGGTCAAAGCAAGAGCAATTACCCTCTGAATGGTGGCTTGATCCCCCTGCAACATGTAGGCCAGGAGCTCCTGAGGCAGCCACACAGTGCAGCCACCACACCTCCGCTGCTTCTTGCCCCTGGGGCAGGGACCATGTTCTTCCCCCCCCCCCCCATTCCAACAGAGTTCCATACTCACCTTTTACTTTGTCTTTGGCATTTATGGGTTCAGAAGTCTAAAAATCACCACAGCTGCTGGTGATTCACTCTCCTGAAGTTTGCTCTGGCTGCTGCTGGTAGGAACTCCTTGGGGTCAGAAATGCACATCTCTTGTGTGATGGTACTTGGCTCCCAACACTCTCTTTTAGACCTTTCCTTTTGGCCTGCTGGGCAGTCTTTAGTGGGAAATTTATTTCTCTCTGTCACTTTGTGGATTCTGTAGCTTTAAAATTTGTTTAGAGTCATTTTTTGACAAGTGTTGGAATTGTTTGGAGCCCATGCCAAGTTTGTGATTCTACTGGGCCATCTTGACTCCACCCCCAGTAGCTTATTCTGGTGATCCCTTGGTGCCTGCCAAAGGACAGTCTTTATGGACAGAGGCCTCCAGAATCATGGGCCCTGCAAGGTCCTTAGGGCCCAAAAGAAAAAATTGCTTAACCACTTACTTTACAATGTCCAGGGCTGAAACCTATTCTGGTCCACACTTGAAAGATACTTATGGGGGATATCTAGGTGGGGAATGTGGATTTTCTAAAATCCACCATCTATCAAGTCTCTGGAATTCCTTCTAAGATCCTGGGGGACCTCAGTAGCTTATTCTGGACTGTGTCTAGAATCTTCTTGGTTTTTCTTACTCACTATATTCCTTTAAAATTCTTTTGAGTGAATTGAACTCTGGATTTTCTTAGGATTGATGTCCTACTCCTAGTCCCTCATATAGACTGCCATCTGATCCATGATCTCTGCCATAGACTGCTTCAACATTTTTTCAGCATTATAATGGTATGTATATCAATAGGGAAGCCTCTTTCAAATCTCTGATCACCAGAATAAGACAGTTTAAGGTGAGTTCAGTTAGCTCTGGAGAAGGATGGTGAAGGTGTATTATACTCCTTCCTAAGTAAAAATAAAATTTTTCCTAACTAGGCTCAGCCACAAGAATAGAGAAAAAAATCATTAGAAAGATTAATACCCTCATAACACTCACACTCTGCTTGGGCTGTCTAGTTTTCAGTGTTGACAAGACCAACAGCTGTTGATGTAGTGACTTTGTTCAGTTTTCTGTAAGGTAAAGGGTACCATCATTGCCTTCCTCATGGGTAGGGGATTTGGTATAAGGAAGTACTCCAGTTTTCTTCATCTCCATCACTATAAAAGAAATGTATTTCGCACCCCTGGGGACTTGGTATTCTAGGTACCCATTTGGTCCTACACATGATAACATATCTAGAAGCTATTGAAAGCCTCTCCTCCCCTCCAAAAAAACAAAAAAACACAAAACTAAAACCTGAACCCATAATCCCTCTTCCCTCTATGAACTGTGCCCTGTAGTCTATTCTGAATGATCCAAATGGGGGAGGGATTTTGGAGGGAGCTAGGTGGTTCAGTAAATTAATTATTGGGTCTGGAGTCAAGAAAACCTGAATTCAAATTTGGTCTCAGACACTTTTTAGCTGTATGACCCTGGACAAATAGGTTAACCTCTTTTTTTTTGCCATAATCCCCTGGAGAAGGAAATGGCAAACTCTTTCAGTATCTTTGCAAAAAAAAAAAACATGGACAGCATTGGCATGCCAGGGTCCACAGAGTCATAAAGAGTTGGAAACATGGAATAACTATACAACAAAAATAATTTGGAAGATGCCTCAGGCTTAAGTAGGACTGATGGGCCCCTAGTGCCCTGGCACTTAATTCCCAGAGTTTTACCAGCACCCTCATGAGCTTGTCATCACTGCCTTTCTTTTCTACTTCTGGGGTTAGTTTCATCCTCCTCTGTCCGCCCAGCAAAATGACAATGAGCTCTCTAACTTTCTTGTACCCTCCATCTCCAGAGTACCTATTCGTGCTGACAGATGTATTTGCCCAAGCTACAGTCATTCCAAGCTCTTGATCACGTTTTACCAGTTGATTGACCCTCAACTATATGGTTGTATGGTGGGCTATATCTCTTGCTAAAGTCTGAAGTCATTTGTATGGTACTCCACCCAGGAAACATGACTGTCCCAAAGATTAGCTATGTATGGAGTGTGGCACTAAACCTCTCCTGGGAACAATGAGAGGATTAGCTGGAGGCTTTTTAATGATTGGTGGGTGGTTCCCAGCCTCTGCTCCAATTGACTCACCTCCCGTCAGATGGCCTCTGTCTCTGTAAGAACCAAAATCTCTGCATCAGAAACCATAAGATAGGGCCCTTCAATCCCCACTTTCATCAGGGGAAATCTTTTTTTTTACCTGTACAGCCACCAGCACCACTAGCTGCTCCTTGGTTTTTATTATAAGGTCCTGAAAACCAAAGCTTTACCAAAGCTTTGTCTCTACCTGCTAAATGCACCAGGTCAGTTTATTTTCAGTCTGACACCATTGGAAATCCAATTTCTGAAACATAGTCAATGGTATCCTGGGGATGCTGGTCTTATTAGTTTATCATCCTGGGAAGCCCCCCTCCTACCGCGAAAATGCCAGAGTTGAACCCTGCTATTGGTCCCATAGAAAGAACTCCTTCAATAAGATCATAAGGGCCCCAGCAACAAGAAGCCAGGCAACATCCTGTCATTTGTTTAGACAGCCCACCCCTTCTATATTCACAAGCCTTTCCCCCCACCATAATCATGATGTGAGACTGTTTCCCCTTATTCTAACCATGTAAGGACTACACCAAACATTTTATGCATGACTCTGAAACCAGAACTCTTTTAGTTTAGGTCCAATGATGGGATGAAATGAGACACTCATTAGTGATTGAAAATGGAAGGTTTATCTTTTCCAAACCCAGTAGGAATATATTGTGAGAATATAGTGGTTTCTCTGGACTTGGTGCCCTTTGACACCATTTGATCATTAGGTCATCAGGTAGTTTCTCATTATCTAAGACCAACAAGTTTGAAAAACACTTTTATACATGTATCTGGCACCTTGTTATGCAGACCCAGAGTTTCCCTCAGGAAAGTTGGGGACAATTAGGTTAGATGAGAAGAGGAAGTCAGGGAAGTTGCATCAAGGAAATGGTCCTATCACATCAAGGAAAGTTTACTCTCATTTTTCCCAATCTATAGTTAGAGGACTGGGCCAATGCCTCCATTCAAATCAGACTTCAGACAGCTGTGGGCAAGTTTCTTAACTTCTTTCTGCTTTATTTTCTTCAGTTGTAAAAAAGGAGTTAATAGTATCACCACTTCCCCACTTGTGAGAATGAAATGACATACTTGAAAAGATTTAGCATGGTGTCTGGCACAGTACTTAATGAATATTTCTTTGCTTACTTACGATCTAGCTAATGATTCTAGTGATCTAATTTTCTAGGACTATTAGCAACAGTTATGGAATACAGTAGTATTCCATATTTGATTGTATCTTTGTTCTCCTTGTCAGCCTACTTCGGTTATCTCATCCAACATCACAGAGCCATATAGGGCTCAGGCAACCCTGAGGTCAGTTGGTATAGACTGAATGTGTCTGACTCAGGCTAATCCCCTGGTGGTTTATATTTGATATTGTAATGAAATGAGTGACTCCAATGAGTTAATATAGAAAGATTTACTTACCCATAGAAAGAGGAAGATATCTAATTTCACTTTGAGTGAAATTTCCAAGTATAGTTCATACTATTTGTCTCATGTCAGAAATGTCAATGAGAAAATTGAGGCTCTTAGTGGCCTTTTCTATAATGGCAAATAACAAACTGCATCAAAACAACCTGAGATAATACCCTTAATATATCTTGAGAAAAGGAACTATCCTTATTTTCATAGGTTTAGGAAAAATTAACCTAGATTACACTATGGTAGAGTAGACAAAGTTTTGGCTTTGGAATAAGAGGGCTTGCATTCAAATCCTGCCTCCTGTCATTTAATATCCGTGTGACCTTCAACAAGTAACTTAATGTCTTTGTTCTTCAAGTTTTTATCTGCAAAAAAAAAAAAACATGGGGGTGGGGAGAGGAAGGGATTGGACTACATCTGGGTGGGGAACCTACAGCCTGGAGGAATTGTTCTGTGAAGTTCAGATTCAGTCAAAAGATAGTGCTTGAGAGCCTAGAGGGCCACATGTGTCCTCTGGGCTGCAGGTTCCCCACCCCTGGATTAAATAGTCTCTAAATACTGTTCTAGCCCTGTTCCTGCTCTTTATCTGTTATCAAACTATAATCATTCCAGTGAGGTCATTCCAATCTAATCCTTCAACCTATAACAGATATTTGACCAGGTCTAACTCAGGCTGATACCAAGGTTCAGGCTTGGGATTAGAGTGAAATGAGATGGGGTGGCTAGGTAGCACAGTGAATAGAGCACCAGCCCTGGAATCAGGAGGATCTGATCTCAAATCCAGCCTCAGACACTTAACACTTAGTAGCCATGTGACCTTGGGCAAGTCACTTAACCCCAATTTTCCTGCCTACCCCCTTCAAAAAGCAAAAAAAAAAAAAAAGAATGAAATGAGATCCTTGTATACCATATAGCATTTTACAAAATGACATTTACTTGCAATGGTCAATGGCATGGGAAAGATATTCAGGAAAGATCTGAAAGGAAGCTGTGGCTCAGTTGTCTGTAGCTACCCTGATCTACATATGTAGTTATACCTCAGTGGGGAGCATGTGTTGATTCAAGTGCAGTGGAATAGATGTTAAGTCTGAGGAGTAATATCTATTTATGAGATTTGTATGCTTTCATGTAATCAGGAGGCTATATCAATCAAGGTTTTATCTCTTACATCGAGTAAAACTTAAAGCCAGTTTAATTACCTTTTGAAGGAAAACCTAGCTTAGCTTACCTAGAAGTAATTTTCTATTCCATAAGAATGTTGCCTCTAACAAATAAGTAATAAGTGGCCATTTTCTATAATATATTGATACTTCATGTAGATTAGAACAAAAGAATCCATTTAACATTAGACCACAATTCATAGTCTCTTAATGAAGTCAAATTTAAGAAAAACATTACTCACATTTTTTTCATTTTAATGAGGAAATCAAACTCATCATATGACATAATATCAACTACACATAATTTGACTTTAAATAAAACTTAAAATTTTAAAACATTCAATTAAAAATTGCTTTTGCAGAGTATATATTTAGATGGGGCCCTTTCCCCTAAATAAAAATATATTACATATAACCATCACTTTTTAAAAGAAAGAACATATAAAATTCATAATTTAAGTTTTTTAATTTGAAATATATCCTCATATTTGATGAAAATACACATTTTCACATCCTTTCCCTACACAAATACCCCTTACTTCAATGAATTTCACACATCTATAGATTCTTTATAGTTCTTCTCTATTTAACTTTGGTTTTGGAGTTTAGAAACTGAGAAAGTAGAATCATAAAGACAATCCAGGACAATTGAGACCAAAATATATTATGTATATAAAATATTTGGATTTAAAAGCAACAGGAAAAACTACCCAAAATATGCTGAACTACTGTTCAACATTATTTTAATAAGTCTCCATCTAATGATATATGTATGTATGTGTGTATAAACAGACACAGACATACACACACACACACACACACACACATTACATGTCTTCCCCATGAAATTTTAATCTCATTGAGGGCAGGGTATATCTTTTACATCTTTTTGTATCTGTAGTGGCAAGCATACCTTGTTTCAGCTATTGAATTAACACCTTGTTTCAGTCTGTTAAGAAGCAGAACATGGAGCAGACTCATCCACCCCAAGGTAGATTTGTAGCCCTCTCACCACAAGAAAGGATCGGTAGGTTGGAACTGGGTAAGAGAGAGCACAAGGCCTGCAGCAGCAACAACAGCTTCTCCTGGGGAAATCAGCCCAGAGCTGGAAGTTTGGAAATCACCTACGTGAATTTCCAGAGAACAAGATGGCAAAGTGATCCCTAGCTGCTCCTATTCCCCCTCCCTGACCCAGAAAACCCAAAAATAAATGTCCTGCCCAGAGTAAAATCCTGAAATAGTGGAAATAGCCTCAGATTTAGGAGTCGAAGAGAAAGGATTTAATTGAGGGAGTAAGAAGTCTGAAGTGAAGGCCCAGAGGGGTCCCAAAAAGCCCCACCTGAGCTAACCAGCAGGAGCTCCCAAAGCCCTGGGGGGTAGAGCTAGTAAGCCCTAACAACACAAGTCCAGGTGGGCTTTCGCACCACCAGGGAAATCTGCAGATACCAGATCTGCTGGCTGCCAACTGCTGAGCCTGCCTGAGCTGTAGCAAAGAGGCACAGAGGCAGAAATCAGAAGCAGCCAGACCACCCTCCCCTAACTCAGGGGAAACACCAGCCGTGGCCTCAGTCTAGACACCCAGAGGCTACAGCACACAAAGTCAACAACCAGGCACCTAGCTCCAAGATTGAGAAGCATGGGTTAGAGCCCGCTGGACCCCAGAAGCCGAAATACACTTTAAAGGTCAGGAAATAGGCAATCAAAACAGGCTGGAAGCAACTTAAAAAGGGAGGACCAAAGATGATTGAAGAATACGAAGAATCACTTTCAGGAGATACCATGGATTCTATATCCACACCTGAGACCACAGAAGGAAACATGAATCAGTCTCAAGCCCAAAAAGCATTCTTGGAGGAACTCAGAAAAGATTTTAAAAGCCAAATTAGAGAGACAGATGATAAATTTAAATCTACAGTGACCAAATTGGGGGAAAAAAATCTCCCTGAAGAAAACAAATCCCTAAAAAGTAAAATTTATGACGTGGCACAGGAGGTTCAAAATCTAACCAGAAAAAACACCTCCTTTAAAAAGGAGCTTCAAAAACTAACCAAAGAAAATGATTCACTAAAAATTAGAATCAGTCAAATCAAAGCTAAGGACTCTATGATGCAGCAAGAATCAGTCAAACAAAACACAAAGAATGACAAATTAGAAGAAAGTGCAAAATATCTCAATGGAAAAACAACTGACCTGGAGAATAGATCCAAGAAAAACCTAAAGATTATTGGTCTACCATAACACCATGATGAAAAAAGTAGCGTGGATAACATCCTCCAAGAGATTGTCAAAGAAAACTGTCCTGAAGTCCTGGAATCAAAAGGTAAAATATTTATTGAAAGAATTCACCAGACTCCTCCTGAAAGAGATCCCAAATTGAAAACTCCAAGAAATGTAGTAGCCAAATTCCAGAATGACAAGGTCAAAGAGAAAATAGTACAACCAGCGAAAAAGAAACAATTCAAATATCGTGGAACTACAGTCAGGATTACACGGGACCTAGCAGCTTCTATATTAAAAGATCAGAGGGATTAAAATTTGATATTGTGTAAGGCAAAAGACCTAGGACTGCAAACAAGGCTCAACTACCTGGAAAAACTGAGCATACTCTTTCAGGCAAGGAGATGATCATTTAATGAAATAAGGGACATTAAGACTTTCCTGAGGAAAAAGCCTGAGCTCAATGGAAAATCTGATCTCCAATTACAAGACTCAAGAAAGACACAAAAAGGTAAACAAGGAAAACACACACACACACACACACACACACACACACAAACAGACACACACATGCACATAACTTGGAATTTAAAAGGAGCTGACTGTTTACATCCCTCTATGAGAAGCTGATACCTGGCAATATTGAAATATATGTGATTAATGCTACATTTGAATGGGATATATGTAGATAAAGGGTGTGGGTATAAATGAACTAATCTGATGATTTTAAAAAAAACCTTACTAAGGGGTTCAAAGGGACCTTAATGGAAGAAAAGGAAAGGATGAGGCAAAAAAAAAAGGTAAACTATGTCACATGCAGAGACATAAAAATACACCATAGTAGAGGGGAAGGAGATGAACATCATATGATCTTTATTCTCATTGGTTCTGGTTCAAAGAGGGATCAACATAATCAGTTATGTTTAAGATTCTAATGAGAAAAGACACAAAAACTCTTTATGATAGAGGGAAAGGAGGGAGAGAGAGGAACATTGTATGAAATTTACTCTCATTGGCTCAGTGTCAAAGAGGGAAAAACATACCCAGATAAGTACAAAAATCCATTGTGCCCTACAGGCAGTAGGAGGGGTGAGGGGCAGATAAAAAGGAGGGGGTGGTTAGAAGGGAGGGAAATAGTAGTAAGGGGAAAAGGTAGGTAAAGGGGGGAGGTCACAGGGAAGGAATTCTGATAGAGGTGATGGTCAAAAGGAAAACTCTTAAGGAGGGGAAGTGAGAAAGAAGAAACAAAAACATAAACAGGGGAGGGAATGGGATGGAGGGAAAGACACAGATAGTTATCATAACTGTGAATGTGAATGGCACAAACTCTCCCATAAAATGGACTCAGATTGCAGAATGGATTAAAAACTATAACCCTATACTATGCTGTCTACAAGAAACAAATTTGAAACAATGGGATATGCAGAGGTTAAAGGTAAAAGGCTGGAGTAGAACATATTGTGCTTCAGCTAAAGTAAAAAAAATAAGCAGTGCTAGCAATACTTATCTCAGATAAAGCAAAAGATAAAATAGTTCTAATGAAAAGAGATAAGGAAGGAAATGATATCCTGCTAAAAGGCACCATCAAGAATGAGGCAATATCATTACTTAACATATATGCACCAAGCAGCATAGCATCCAACTACCTAGAGGAGAAGTTAAGGGAATTAGAGGAAGAAACAGACAGCAAAACTATACTAGTGGGGAACCTCAATCTCCCCATCTCCGAACTTGATAAATCTAACCTCAAAATGAACAAGAAAGAAGTTAAGGAGAAATGGGATTTTAGAGAGGTGATCTCTGGAGAAAACTGAATGGCGACAGAAAGGAATACACCTTCTTCTCAGTGGTACATGGCACATATGCAAAAACTGACCATGTACTAGGGCATAACAAACCTCACAATTCAGTGCAGAAAGGCAGAAATATTAAATGCATCATTCTCAGATCATGATGCAATGAAAATTATATGTAATAAAGGGCCATGGAAAGATAGACTAAAAACCAATTGGAAACAAAATATTTTAATTCTAAAGAATGGTTGGGGGGAGGGAGGAGTGGAGTCAAGACGACGGCGTAAAAGCAGCAAAACTCCACATCTCTCACCATAACCACCTCAAATACCTATAAAATATGACTCTAAACAAATTTTAAAGCTCCAGAACTCACAAAGTGGCAGAGTGGCAAAGCTCCCACTAAAGGCAGCCTGGCAGACAGATGGGAAGTGGTTCATTGAAGCAAGCTGGGACCCCAGACAAGCACTGCATGAATTCATGGCTGGAACCCTAGGACCACCAGAACAAGCCATGGCTGGAGCGCAAATTAGCAGCAGCAGTGGTGTTTTCCAGATTTACCAAGCCATAACAAACAAGGGCTAAGTGAAAGGTCAGTGGAATTGGATAAATTCAGGGGAGAGAGTCCATCTGACTGCCTCAGGGCTAGAAGTGGCAGAAGAGGCAGCCCTGCAGCCCCCTCCATGTGGCTGCTTCAGAGCTTGCAGACTGCAGGTTGAAGAGGGGCCCAGTGATCATTCAGAGGCTAAGTGCTCTTGCCTTTAGCTGCCTGGAACGGCATCACAGTCTTGTGTAGTGGTCCTGAGGTGCATTTTTAGTGAGCCAGAGTTGGTGGGGGCTACAGAAAGGGTACCATCCTGAAAGCTCCAGCAGCTGTGAAAACACCAGCAATTTGGGACAGAACTCTCCCCTCTGAAAGCAGAGTTCTACTGAACCTAAAGGTCAAGTAATTGATTGGCCACATGAGTAGGCAAAGGAATCAAAGCAAGCCCAGCAAAGCGACTTTAGATTCCCTTTTTGGGGACAAAAAGGATCAAAGCATGGAATGGGAGGAAGACAACACAGTCAGAACTCCTGCACCAAACCTTCCAAGAAAAATGTAGGCTGTTTAAAAGGCATAGAGCAGCTTAAGAAGGATTTTGAAAACCAAATAAGAGAAGTGGAGGAAAAATTGGGAAGAGAAATGAGAATGATGCAAGAAAATCATGAAAAAAGAGTCAACAACGTGACTGAAGAAAATAACACCTTAAAAAATAGACTAAGTTTAATGGCAAAAGAGGCCCAAAAAGCCAATGAGGAGAAGAACACCTTAAAAACTTAAATTTGTCAGATGGAAAAAGAATCTCAAAAGCTTTCTGAAGAGAATAATTCTTTCAGAATTAGAGTGGAGCAAATGGAAGCAAATGACTTTATGACAAATCAAGATACTATTAAACAGATCCAAACAAATAAAAAAATAGAAGACAATGTGAAATATCTCCTTGAAAAAACCACTGACCCAGAAAATACATCCAGGAGAGACAATTTAAAAATTATTGGACTACCTGAAAGCCATGATCAAAAAAAGAACTTAGAAAGCATCCTTCAAGAACTTCTCAAGGAAAATTGCACAGATATTTTAGAACCAGAGGGCAAAATAGAATTTGAAAGAATTCACCAATCACCTCTTGAAAAAGATCCCAAGAATAAAACTCCAAGGAA
>CM053581.1:325945999-325962899 GCA_028627135.1 Pseudochirops cupreus
AATTTGAACATTGTGGAAACACAATTAGGATAACACAGGATCTAGCAGCTTCTACATTAAGAGATTGAAGGGCTTGGAATATGATATTCTGGAGGTCACATGAACTAGGATTAAAACCAAGAATCACCTACCCAGCAAAACTGGGTATAATTCTTCAGGGGAAAGTATGGTCATTCAATGAAAATGAGGATTTTCAAGCATTCTTGATGAAAACACAAGAGTTGAATAGAAAATTTGACATTCAAATACAAGTAGCAAGAGAAGCATGAGAAGGTAAACAGGGAAAAGAAATCAAAAGGAACTTATCAAAGTTTAACTATTTACATGCCTACATGGGAAAAATGATAATTGTAACTTATGAAACTTTTCTCAGTATGAGAACAGTTGAAAGGAATATCAATGTGTTTGTGTGTATGTCTGTATAGGAGGGTATAAGTGCATATGAATACATATGTGAGTGTGTGTAAATATGTGTACAGGTATACATAGACAGTAGGCACAGGATCAATTGAATAGGAAGGGATAATATTTAAAAGGTCTAACTGAGAGGTGAGAGAGGAATATAATGAGAGGAGATGGGGAGAGACAGATTGAGATAAACTATCTTATATAGAAGAGGTAAGGGATAACTGTTACAATGGAAGGGAAGAATAGGAAGGCAAAAGGGAATGGGTCAACCTTACGCTCATTGAATTTGGCTTAGGGAGGGAACAACATACACACTAAACTGGGTATCTTGTGCTACAGGAGCTCAGAGGGGAAGGGGATGAGAGGAGCGATAATGGAGGGGAGGGCAGGTTGGGGGGAGGGTAGTTAGAAGCACACACTTCTGTAAAGGGACAGGGTTAAAGTAGAAATTAGAATAAGTGGAGGGCAGGATAGGATGGACAGAAATATAGTCAGTCTTTCAGAATATATCCACCATGGATATGTTTTGCATAACAACACATGTACAACCTGTATTGAATTGCTTATCTACCAGTAAGGGGGGGTGACAACGGAGGGAAGAAAAGAATCTGGAACTCAAAATTTTAAAATAAAATGTTTAAAATATATGTATAATAATAATAATCTTTATTATTATTATTATTACTATTATTGTTATTATTATTATTTTACATGCAACTGAGAAGTAAGATATACAGGCACTGGGATATGGAGATCCATCTTGTCCTGCCAGAAAGTCAGAGGGAGGTTTGGGGGAGGATATAGGAGAGAGAAGATTGGGGGAGGGGGTACACAGTGGGATTTTTGTTTTGGTTTGGTGGGTAGGGGAGATGGGGAGAAAATTTCTAACTTAAAATCTTGTGGAAATGAATGATGTAAACTAAAAATAAATATTAAATTTAATTTAAAAAATTATAAAATAAAAATATCAAAAAAAAGGAAAAACAAACAGAAAGAAAAAAGAAATTGAAAGTATTCACCAATTGCCAAAGATTCCAAAAAGAAAATTCCTAAGAATATTATAACCAAATTCCAGAGTTCCCAGGTCAAGGAGAAATTATTACAAACCATCAGGAAGAAACACTTTGAGTATTGTGAAACACAATCAGGACAGTACAAGATCTAGCTGCTTCTCCATTAAGGGTTCAAAGGGCATGGAATATGTTATTCCAGAGGTCCAAGGAGCTAAGATTAAAACCAAGAATCACCTACCCAGCAAAACTGAGTATAATGCTTCAGCAAAAAATATAATCATTCAATGAAATAGAGGACTCTCAAGTATTCTTGATGAAAAAACTAGAGCTGAACAGAAAATTTGACTTTCAAATACAAGAAGCAAGAGAAGCATGAGAAGGTAAACAGGAAAAAGAAATCATAAGGAACTTATTAAAGTGGAACTATTTACATTCTAACATGAAAAAACAATCATTGGAACTCATGAGACTTTTTGCAGTATGAGGATAGGTGAAGGTCATATATGCACATATACGTATGTTTAGGAGAGTATATATGTGTATAAATACATATGTGAGTGTGTGTATATGCATGTACATGTATACATAGAGAGAAAGCATAGGATCAGTTGAATAACAAGGGATGATATCTTAAAAATAAAATTAAGAAGTGAGAGAAGAATATAATGAGAGAAGAAGAAAGGGAAAGATAGAAGAGGGTAAACTACCTCATATAAAAGAGACAGGTGAAAATGTTCCAATGGAAGGGATGAGGAAAGGGTCAACTTTATTCTCATTGAATTTGGCTTAAGGAGGGCATAACATACACACTCATTTGGATATCTTACCCTACAGGAAAGTAGGGGGCAAGGGGTTAAGAGAGGGGATGACAGAAGGGAGGACAGATTGGTGTAAAGGGTAGTTAGAAGCACACACTTTTGAAAAGAGAAAGAGTCAAAGTAGAAATTAGAATAAGTGGGAGGTGGGATAGGATAGAGAGAAATATAGTTAATCTTTCACAATATAACTACTGTGGAAATGTTTCACATAACTGCACATGTACAACTTATACTGAATTTCTTATCTTCCCAGGTGGGGCAGGGGGGAGTGAGGAGGGAGCAAAGAAGGGAAGGAAATCAAAGTTTTAAAAACAAATGTTAAAAATAATTTTAAAAAATTGTTTTTTACACGCAAATGGAAAATAAGATATATAGGCATTGGGGTATAGAAATCCATCTTTCCCTACTAGAAAGTTAGAGGGGGAATGGGAGAGGATAGAAGAGAGAGCAGAATGGGGCAAGGGGTATTCCTTAGGCTCACTCTCTTGGGGTGGGGAGTAGGGGAAAGATAGGGAGAAAATTTATAACTCAAAATCTTGTGGAAATGAATGTTGAAAACAAAAAAATAAACTTAAAAAAAGAAAAACAGCATATTTGCAGAATAGATTAACAGAAAATATAAAAATAATTGGATTAACTGAAAGCTATGGTCAAAAAAAGAATCCTATTACAATAATACAAGAAATAATTTTAAAAACTTTTCCTGAAACTTTAGAACTGGAATGGGGGGGGGGGAGTAGAAAGAGGGGGAAAACATCTATCAGTCACCACTTAAAAGATATCCTCTGAGGAAAACTCAGGAATATCCTAGTCAAAGTCTGAAACCCGTAGCTCAAAGATAAGATATTAAAAGCATCAAGATTAAAACAATTTAAATATGGTAGTGCCAAAAATAGAATTACACAAAACCTAGCAGGAGAGACATTAAAGGACCATAGGTCTTGGAACACAACAAATCAAAGAGCAAAAGAACTGGACCTCTGACCAAAAATATCACACCCTGTAAAGTTAAGAATTATCCTGAATGAAAAAAATAGGTATTTGATAAACTCTCAGACTTTCAAGACTTTGCTTCAAAAAAATCCTTAACCTAATACACAGTTTAACAAACAAGAAACAAGAGAAGTATAAGGTACATCACAAAGAGTGATTATAAGCAATCCATAAGGATAGACTGTTCACTTTTTATGTATTTAAAATATAAAATGTATGTTTAAGATTTTCTTTATAATTCAGTAGTTCATAAGAGTGACTGGGTAAGCCTGAGTATGACAATTTAAAAAGTAAAACTATTTAGCAACAGCTTCAAAGAGTAATTATTTTAAACAAATGAGGTGCTAAAGGAAGAATTGATACACAGGAATTAGATGGAGAAGGAAGGCTGGTAGTTCTGGTAGCCCACAAACCCCACTTGGGGATGGGTTTAAGAGGGAACAATACATATGTATTTAGAAGATTATAAAAGTCTTCCAAATTCAGAAGAAATAACATGGTAGGGGCATAGGGAGAGGGGATGGGAAGGAATATGTAAAAGAGAGTATAGAAAGGATTTTAGATTTATGGGAATAGGAGAATAGAGGAGGGATACTTGGCAGAGAGTAGGCAAGTCATAGCACAGCAAGGTAGTTGGTAAAGTAAAGTAGAGGAGGGAAGAGGGAAGGAGGGATAGTAAACAAGAGATATGCACATACATAAAAAAAGCACAGGAGTAGAATAGGTTTGGGAAAGCATATATCAATATATGTATGTATATGTGTATATGTGTATGCCTATATCTGTGAAGAAACATCTAAACCTTATTGTAGCCTTCTAGGGGGTGGGGTTTCTCTATATAGCTATAGAGAAGCATTTCAAAACTTTATTGTGGCCTTCTAAGGGGAGGAGGTTATAGATGGGGGGAAAAAGAACAAAGTAAAAAAAATGCACAGGAGAGAACAAAAGAAAACTCACAAGAAAGCAAAGAAAAGATGGAGACTTCTCAACATAATGAGTATTATTTAATATATAGGCTTTCTTGAAATGAAAATTTATTGTCATATTTTAATTCTCTCATGTTCTGCTGTGCTTTTTTCTTTCTACCTTTGTATTTAAGTCCCAATATTTAAATTTCTGTTGTTTTTGTTTCTTTTCTCAATTCTGTATTTTTTAAAAGTAAAAGAAGAATTTTTAAAAAACCATATAAATTAGCAATTAAAATAGATGAGAGAAATTTAGAAAATAAAAAAGTGACAGGATCAAAAGAAAATAGAATAAAAATGGGATGGGATAGGATGGAGGGAAATAAAGTTATTCTTTCACGATATGACTACTATGAAAATCATCTGTATAACTTCACACGTATAACTTATATTGACTTGCATGTCTTCTCCATGGGGATTGGTGAGGAGGGTAGAAGGGAGCAAATGTGGACCTCAAAGTTTTAAAAGCAAATGTTATCAATTGTTTTTATATGCAGCTTGGAAATAAGATACACAGGTAATGCAGTGTAGAAATCTCTCATGCCCTATAAGAAAGTAAGAGGGAAAGGAGTGAAAAGGGGAAAAAGAAGGAAGGGCAGACTGTGGGAAGGGTTAATCAGTATGCATACCATCTTGGGGTGGGGAGTAGGGAAGAAATGGGGAGAAATTTTACAACTCAAAATAATGTGGAAATGAATGTTGAAAACTAAAAATAAATAAATAAATTCTGGGAAAAAAGTGTATTTTATCAAAGCCACTAACGTATTTCTTTTTTGAAGGAAAAAAAAAAGGTGTAATCCATACATGTATTAGGATTCAAATCTATGTCATCTGATTCTAGGTCTAGCATTGCATAATACTGACTTATAAAAAACTGATAATATTTGACCATAAACTTGATCTCTTGGACCTTATAACTACTGGATTAGGAATATACTTTATTCTCTTGCTGTTATTCAGTCTTTGGTCACTGATTCATCTCTAAAGGTTGATCACTACATAGGTAATTCAACATATGTATTTATCTCAAAATATTCTCTGCTTCATAAGTTTGTTGTGAGGAAAGTGCTTTGCAAAACTCAAAGCACTGCTTAAATGTGAAATTGTTATAATTAAAACCATATTGCTATCTCTTCATATATTTTATAATAGGAAACACTGTATTGATTTTTAAAAGAAAGAAACATAACTAAATTCTAACAAATTTGCATGCATTTTATAATTATAAGATTCAGATCCCTAGCACTGTTTGTCAGCATTTCTATTATTTATTTTTGTTTTCAGTCTTTAACAAATAACTCTTCAAATATTTCAGCTTTCTTTCATTGTTTCAGTGGAATATCTACTTTTAATATAAAATTAGATTTCATATTTAAATGTATTTAATCTTTAATTAAAGAGCTATTCTTAATTTTTTAAAATGCTGCTCATTTCTGAGGTAAAGCTTTAAGGTAAAGACTTTACTTAGGCATTATATTTCCCTGAATACTTAGAAAAGCTTTACTGTTAACAACAACAACAACAACAACAACCTACTATTCTCTACTTCCCTGTAAACATTGTAGTTATCTCCATTATCTCTTTCCATATGGCATAAGTCTGAAGTTCATCTTCATCTTGGTTCCCCTTCTCTGGATATACACTAATCGATTAATGTCCTTCCAAAATGTGGTATTAAGAATTAAACATATTGTTACAGATTTGAGAAAAATGAACATTTCCCTATTAAAAAAGAAAAAAAAACAGAAAAGAGGATTGTATATAAACCTTTAATGTCTGTTATGTACAGATTGTCTTAGTTAAGTTTTTTCCCTTCAATTCCCTTGAGATGAGAGGTATATTTCAAATATAACACGATTATTCTAATCATGACCTGATTGCTTGTGACCTCTTCAGAATTTCCTTTTGCCTTCTTCTGTTAATTTTAAAAATTAAATGTTGGTATCATTTTCCTTTTTTCCTTCCCTTTTAAAAGTGTCATATCACTATCTTTCTTTCACTATCACTTTTGCTATCAATTCCTTCAATTCACTTCCATCAAAAAAAGAAGTCTCTCCATTCCACATACTGGAGATGTCTGAAAATGTATGCCTCATTTTGCACAACTAACACATCACCTTTCTGTTATGAGGAGGGAATCACAATTCGTCATCAGATTTCTGAAGTAATGATTGTCATTGCTTTAATCATAATTACTAATTTTTTTCATTGTTGTTTTCCTTTCTGTTGTTGCAATCAATACATTGCATAAGCTAATCTCTTACTGCTTCTCACTTCAGTCTTCATTAGCTCATGAACTAATGAATTCAGTCACATAGGCTGAACTGAATCTATCCCATTTATAATTTATTAGAGTATAATAATATAGTCATAAACCTTAATTAGTTCAAATTCTTTGTAAAAAAAAGGTGCTTACACAACTATATCAGGGTCAATTTGTACAGGTTCAAGAAAACAGTGTGGATTTTTTGCACCATTTTAAAATTAAAAAATAAACGAAGACTTCATGGACAAGACAGACCCCACCAAAGCAAAGCAGCATGCAACGAGGGGCCCCCAGACACAGTGCGGTGTGTGCTGAGAGGCCTGTTGATCCACCAGCCACAAAGGCCATTCCCAGGACTATCACCACACAGCAGGGATAGGATGGAACTGGGTACTCCCAGGACTACCCATCCAGAGCTTGGAAATTTTAAAACCCCCTATCTGAACTTCCAGGGAACAAGGTGGCAGAGTGAACCCCGACTGCTCCACCCCCCCCCCCAACAACAACATGAAAACACAGTAATAATTGCCACAAAGAAAAATTTAAGGAGTAAAAGCTTAAGAATGCCAGAGGAAGGGCATGGCTAAGGTCCTGCCTCAAAATCGGAAGATAACAGGCCACAAAGATGAAGACAAAGACTCTGGAATCCTATTACAGTGAGAGGGAGGAATCAAACTCAGAAGGAGAGAATATCGACTACACATCTGCAGATGAAGCCCTAAGAGGGACAATGACCTGGTCTCAGGGACAGAAAGCATTCCTAGATGAGCTCAAAAAGACCTTTGAAATCCAAGTTAGAGAGGTTGAAGATAAAATCAACACCTCTTATAAAAACAAAATTATGAAATTAGAAAAACATTACAATGAAGAGAACAGCTCCTTAAAAAGTAAAATATGTAAATGAAAAATGAAATCTGAGCATATGGAAAAGGAGCATCAAAAACTAACTGAGAAGAATAATTGACTAAAAAGTATAATCAACCAGATTGAAGCCAATGACTCTATGAGGAACCAAGAATCAGTCAAACAAAACATCAAGACTGAAAAATTAGAAAAAGAGGTAAAATATCTCAATGGAAAAATAACTGACCTGGAAAACAGATCCAGGAGAGACAATCTGAAAATCACTGGTCTAATAGAAAATCATGATAAAAAAATGAGTCTGGACAATATCTTCCAAGAGCTCATCAGGGAAAACTGTCCTGAGATCCTAGAACCAGAGGGTAAAATAGAAATCAGGAGAATCCAATGGACACCTCCTGAAAGAGATCCCAAATTGGAAAGTCCGTAAAATGTGGTGGCCAAACTCCAGAACTATAAGGTAAAGGAGAAAATACTACAAATGGCCACAGTGAGGATCACACAGGATCTGGCAGCATCAACATTGAAAGATTGGAAGAATTGGAATTTGATTTTTACAAGGCAAAAGGGCTCAGTCTATAACTGAGGATCACCTATCCAGCAAGACTGAGCATAATCCACCAGGCAAGGAGATGGACAGTCAGTGACATAAGAGAATTCCAGACCTTCCTGATGGAAAAGCCAGAGCTTAATAGAAAATTCAGCCTCGAATTACAAGACCCAGAAGAGATATAGAAAGGAAAATAAGGGATAACACACACACACACACACACACACACACACACACACACACACACACACACACACATAACTTGTTATTTAACAAGAGCAAGCTGTCTGCATCCCTGTATGGGAAGCTGATACCTGTTAATATTGTGAACTGTATACTTATTGCAACATCTAAAAGGGATATAGATAAAAAGGGGGTGTGGATATAAATTATGCAAAGTTATGATAAAAATCTTATTAAGGGACTGCAATGGAAGAAGAGGAAAGAATGAAGCACAAAGGGGTAAATTATGCTACACAAAGAGGCATAAAAACAGTATAGTAGAGGGAAAGAAGGGAGGGAGGTGACCATTATATGAGCTTTTCCCTTACTGGTTCTGGTGCAAGGAGGGAATAACAGAACCAGCTAAATATAGGACTCTATTGAGAAAAGAAATTAAACTGATCATAATAGAGGGAAAGAGGGGAGGGAGGGGAGCACTGCATGAGATCTATTCTTGTCAATCTTGGTTCTAGGAAGAAATAACATACAACATTGAGTATAAAAATCAATCATATCCTACAAGCAGTAGGACGGGAGAAGGGACAGCAAGGGGGGATTTAGAAGGGAGGGAAGAAGTAGTAAAGGAGAAGGGAAAGAAAAGGGAGGGGGGGCAGATAACAAGGAAATACTGAGGGAGGCAGCAGTCAAAAGGAAAACTCTTAAGAAGGGGAAAGAGAAAGGGAAAAAATAAAAGCATAAACAGGAGAGGGAATAGAATGGAGGGAAAGACACAGATAGTAATCATAACTGTGAATGTGAATGTGAGGAACTCTCCCATAAAACGGAGGTGGATAGCAGAATGGATTAAAAACCATAACCCTCCAATGTGCTGTTTACAAGAAACACATCTGAAACAGGGAGATACACACAGGGTAAAGGTAAAAGGCTGGAGTAAAATATATCATGCCTCAGCTAAAGTAAAAAAAAGCAGGGGTAGCAATCCTTACCTCAGACAAAGCAAAAGCAAAAATAGATCTAATTAAAAACATAAGGGAGGAATCTATATCTTGCTTAAAGCCACCATCAAAAATGAGGCAACTCATTACTAAACATATATGCACCAAGTGGTACAGCATCTACATTCCTAAAGGAGAAATTAAGCATGCTAGAGGAAGAAATAGATAGCAAAGCTATATTAGTGGGGGACTTCAATCTCCTACACTCTGAGATTGATAAATCTCACCCCAAAATAAACAAGAAAGAAGTTAAGGAGGTAAATAGAATCTTACAGAAGATAGACACAGTAGAGCTCTGGAGAAAATTGAATGGAGATAAAAAGGAATATACTTCTTCTCAGCAGTATATGCCACATACACAAAAATTGATCATGTACTAGAGCACAAAAACCTCACAATTCAGTTCAGAAAGGTGGAAATATTAGATGCATCCTTCTCAGATAATGATGCAATAAAAATTACATGTTAATAAAGGGCCATGGAAGAATAGATGAAAAACTAATTGGAAACTAAATAACTTAATCCTAAAAAATGAATGGGTCAAACAAGAAATTATAGAAACAACCAGGAACTTCATTCAAGAAAATGACAATAATGAGACAACATACTAAAACTTGCGGGATGTAGCAAAGGCAGTTCTTAGGGGAAATTTTATATCCCTGAATACATACATGAATAAATTAGAGAAAAGGGAGATCAATGCATTGGGCATGCAATTGAAAAAGCTAGAAAAAGAACAAACTGAAAATCCACAATTAAATGCTAAATTAGAAATAAGGAGAACCAAAGGAAAGATTAATAAAATTGAATTCAAGAAAACCATTGAATTAATAAATAAAACTAAGAGTTGGTATTGTGGAAAAGCCAATAAAATTCATAGACCTTTAGCTAATATGACAAAAAAAAAAAAGAAAGAAGAAAACCAAATTACAAATATCAAAAATGGAAAGGGTGAATCTAGCTCCAAAGAAGAGGAAATTAAAACAATGATTAGAAATTATTTTGCCCAGTTTTATGCACATAAATCTGACAATTTTAGTGAAATGAGTGAATATTTCCAAAAATACAAGTTGCCTACACTAACTGAAGAGGAAGTAAACTACTTAAATAACCCAATCACCAAAAAAGAAATTGACCAAGCGATCAATGAACTCTCTAGGAAAAAATCTCCAGGGCCATACGGCTTTACTAGTAAATTTTACCAAACTTTTAAAGAACACTTGACTCCAATACTTTACAAACAATTCAGGAAAATTGTTAAAGAAGGTGTCCTACCAAATTCTTTTTGTGAGACAAATATGGTAGTGATATCTAAATTGGGAAGAGAAAAAACAGAGAAAGAAATTTACAGACCAATTTCTCTTACAAATATAGATGCAAAAATATTAAATGTAATATTAGCAAAAAAAAAAAAAACTACAGCAAATCATCACAAGAATAATATACTTTGATAAGGCAGGATTTATTCCAGGAATGAAAGGTGGTTCAACATCTGGACAGCTATCAGTATAATCAATCACATCAACAAAAAAACTAGCAGAAACCATATGATTATCTCAATAGATGCTGAAAAAGCTTTTGACAAAATACAACATCCATTCTTATTAAAAACACTACGAAGTATAGGAATGGAGTTTTCCTTGGAGTAATTGGTAGCATCCATTTAAAGCCATCAGCAAGTATTATATGCAATGGGGATAAACTAGAAGCATTTCCAATAAGACTGGGGTGAAACAAGGATGTCCACTATCACTTCTCTTATTCAATCTGGTACTAGAAATGTTAGCAGTAGCTATTAGAGAAGAAAAAAAAAATCAAAGTAATCAAATTAGGCTAAGGAGAGACTAAGCTATCATCTTTGCAGATGATATGATGATATACTTGGAGAAGCCTAGAGAATCAAGTAAATCAATGAAAAGAAATGCTAGGGGAGGTGGCCTAGAAATACCAGATTTTATTTTATTTTTTTATTGACTTGTTCATTTAATTTTAGTTTACAAGATTAAGTTCCACAATACGTTGAGTTTCAAATTTTCTCCCTCCCCTTACCTCCTCCAGGGTGGCATGCAACCAGATAAAGGATCTGCAAATACTTTCACATTGTACATTAGTCTGGTTGTATAGAAGGGTTGTAACCAATTGAGTGAAAAATGGGAAAAAAGAAAGAAAACCAAACAAGAAAAAGAATAATAGCATGTAGATTGCTCCAGTCTCCATTTAAACTCTGTTCTTTCTAGATCTTTCTCTGAACGTAGACATCTTCCATCCTGAGACTTTTAGAATTGTCTTATAGCTATGAATTGCTGAGAAGAGTACAGTTTATCAAGGTTGGTCATCACACATACAATGTGTCTGTGATTGTGTACAAATTTTTCCTGGTTCTGCTCTTCTCGCTTAGCATCAATTTGTATAAGCCTCTCCAGGTAAATATGACATTTCAAATCAATAGTGATTTAGAGCATTCTTTCATATGCTTAAAAATATCTTTAATTTCTGCCTCTGAAAATTGCCTGTTCATATCCTTTGACCATTTATCAACTGGGAAAGGACTTGTATTCTTATAGATTTTACATAATTCCCTGTATATTTTAGAAATGAAGCCTTTATCAGAGACCCTGGTTGTAAAAATTCTTTCCCAATTTCCCACTTTCCTCTTAATCTTGGTCACATTGGCTTACAGAAACTTTTCAGTTTAAAGTAATTAAATTAAGGTAAATAAAAACTTTTCAAATTAAGGTAATCAAGATTATCCATTTTGCATTGTATAATGCTCTCCATCTCTTCTTTGTTCATAAAGTCTTCCCTCCCCCATAAATCTGACAGGTAAACTATTCCTTGCTTCCCCAGTTTATTTACAGTATCAGCCTTTATACCTAGATCATGCACCCATTTAGACTTGACTTTGGTGTATGGTGTTAGATGATGGTCTATGCCCAGTTTCTGCCATACTATATTCCAATTTTCCCAGCAGTTTTTGTCAAATAGTGAGTTCTTATCCCAAAAACTGGGATCTTTGGGCTTATCAAACAGAATATTACTATAATGATTGACTACTGAGTCTTCTGTATTCAATCTGTTCCATTGATCCACTACTCTATTTCTTAGCCAGTACCAAGCAGTTTTGATGACTGCTGCTTTATAATACAATTTAAAATCTGGTACTGCTAGGCCACCTTCTCTAGCATTTCTTTTCATTAATTGCCTAGATATTCTGGACTTTTTGTTGTTCCAAATGAATTTTGTCACTATTTTTTCTAGTTTTATAGAGTGATTTTTTTGTAGATTGATTGGTATGGCACTAAATATGTAAGTTAATTTAGGTAAAATTGTCATATTTATTATATTAGCTCGAACCAGCCATGAGCAATTGATGTTTTTCCAATTAGATCTGATTTTATTTGTGTGAAAAGTTTTTTGTAATTGTGTTCATAAAAGTACTGGGTTTGTTTTGGCAGGTAGATTCCCAAATATTTTATAATGTCTACAGTGCCTTTAAATGGGGTTTCTCTTACTATCTCTTGGAGTTGAACTTCATTGGAAATATATAGGAGTGCTGAGGATTTATGTGGGCTTATTTTATATCCTGCAACTTAGCTAAATTTATTTATTGTTGCAAGAAGTTTTTTACTTGATTCTCTGGCATTCTCCAAGTATATCATCATCTGCAAAGAGTAATAGCTTAGTCTATTCTTTGCCTAATTTGATTCCTTTGATTTCTATTTCTTCTATAATTCCTACTGCTAACATTTCTAGTACCAGATTGAATAAGAAGGGTGATAGTGGACATCCTTGTTTCACCCCTGATCTTATTGGAAATGCTTCTATTTTATCCCCATTGCATAGAATACTTGCTGATGGCTTTACGTAGATGCTACCTATTATTGTAAGGAAAACTCCATTTATTCCTATACTTTCTAGTGTTTTTAGTCAGAATGGATGTTGTATTTTGTCAAAGGTTTTTTCTGTATCTGTTGAGATAATCATATGGTTTCTGCAAGTTTTATTGTTGATATGATCAATGATACTGATGGTTTTTCTAATATTTATTGAACCATCCTTGCATTCCTGGAATAAATCCAACCTGATCAAAATGTATTATTCTTGTGACAAGTTAATGTAGTCTTTTTGCTAATATTTTATTTAAAATTTTTGCATCTATATTCATGAGGGAGATTGTTCTATAATATTCTTTCGCCATTTTGTCTCTCCCTGATTTAGGTATTAGTACCATATTTGTGTCATAAAAAGAATTTGGTAGAATTTCTTCCTCACCAATTTTCCCAAAGAGTTTGTAGAGTATGTGATCAATTGATCTTTAAATGTTTGATACAATTCACTAGCAAATCCATCTGGTCATGGGGATTTTTTCCAAGGTAGTTGTCTGATAGGTTGTTCATTTTTTTTCTGAGATTTAAGTAATTTAATTCCTCTTCATTTAGTCTGGGCAACTTATATTTTTGAAAACATGCATCCATTTCACTAAGATTGTCAAATTTATGTGCATACAATGGGGAAAAATAATTCCTAATTATTGTTTTTATTTCCTCTTCATTGGAGGTACATTCACCCTTCTCATTTTTCAGACTCTAAATTAAATTTTCTTCTTTTTTTTTTTTTTACTGTATTGACTAAGGGTTTATCAATTTTTTTGGTTTTTGCATAAAACCAACTCTTAATTTTACTTATAAGTTCAATAGTTTCTTACTTTCAATTTTACTAATCTCTCCTTTGGTTTTTATTATTTCTAATCCAGTATTTAATTGGGGATTTTCAATGTTCTTTTTCTAGCTTTTTCAATTGCATGTCCACTTCATTGATCTCCATTTTCTCTAATTTTTTCACATATGCATTCAGAGATATAAAACTTCCCCTAAGAACTGCCTTTGCTACATCCCACAAGTTTTGGTATGATGTCTCATTATTGTCATTCTCTTGAATAAAGTTGCTGATTGTATCTATAATTTCTTGTTTGACCCACTCATTCTTTAGGATTAAATTATTTATTTTCCAATTAGTTTTTTGCCTATCTTTCCATGGCTGTTTATTGCATATAATTTTTATTGCATTGTGATCTGAGAATGATGCATTTCATATTCCTTTCTGCACTGAACTGTGAGGTTTTTATGCCCTAGTACATGGTCAATTTTTGTGTGTGTGCCATGTACTGCTGAGAAGAAGGTATATTCCTTTTTATCCCCATTCTGTTTTCTCCAGAAATCTATCATGTCTAGCCTCTCTAAAATTCTATTTACCTCCTGTATTGGTAATGAAATTTGGAG
Source organism: Pseudochirops cupreus (assembly GCA_028627135.1). Classification (NCBI taxonomy): domain Eukaryota; kingdom Metazoa; phylum Chordata; class Mammalia; order Diprotodontia; family Pseudocheiridae; genus Pseudochirops; species Pseudochirops cupreus. The sequence continues at coordinate 325,960,331 of CM053581.1, forward strand.
ATGCCCCTGTATTGGCTTGGTTTTTGGGATGAATGTTAAAACCCGGAGCTTGTGGGATGGACTTGTTGACATGAAGAGAGAGGGCTGAACTGGGAGGAGCCATAAATTGGGAGAGAGGCCCAAGCCTAGAAAAGGCCAGAAGGACTTTTGGAGAGCAGCATCTAGCATTGTGGAGCCTGAGTTGCTGGGAGAAATACTGCTGAGAGCCCATTGGAACTGCCCAGGACTTTTGAGAGCTGCCAAGGGCTGAGGAGGCATGGCTGTGATGCTGGTAGTTTGTCTGTCTGTTTTGATGTTGTTTTGCCAGATTCACCTGATGGTGAAGGACAGTGCTGCTGTTGTAGAGGTCCTGGAACCTGGTTGTTGGTTCAGAAGCCCTACTGGAGGATTTTCTTGTTGTACCTGCACAGAAATCCTGGATGTTTTCAGGGGTTTGGGGACTGTTCTACAGGCAGAGAGTGACTTGATGAGGACACTAGCTATGGCTTTGTTGAGCCTTGTCTCCCCAGGAACTGAGATTGCTGAGGGCTTTCCTGGAGTGAAGATGAAAAAAGGCCCTTTCATTGGGTATTCAATGCTGAGCTTAACCTTGTTGTAATTTTTTGTAACTTAAGGGTGAATGGCCTTTTGTGCTCTCCTGCCCCTTTTGAGATTCAGAGGTGGGAAGCCTTTAAGTTTTTTTGTGCTCTGTGACTGACCAAATGAATGTACTTTGTTTATGGTTAGAAACTAATCTCCATTTGAGAAGAGACTTTTGACTGACTAAATGAATGTACTGTCTAGGGGTGGAGTAGTAGTACCTGGATTGAATTGAGTACTTACTTGCTAAAGGAACAAGTTACACTGCATTTTAGCTTTCTCTGTTCTGTGAATGTTTGCTGAATAAATGGGGTTTACTGTGCTGGTAATCTGAACCTTGGAAGTTGCCTTTGCTTGGCATTACACCTCCTTAACTTCTTTCTTGTTTATTTTGAGGTTAGATTTATCAAGTTCAGAGAAGGGGAGAGTGAGATTCCCCACTAATATTGTTTTGCTATCTATTTCTTCCTCTAATTGCCTTGACTTTTCCTCTAGGAATTTGGATGATATACCACTTGGTGCATATATGTTAAGTAATGATACTGCTTCATGCTTGATGGTGCCTTTTGGCAGGATGTAGTTTCCTTCCTTATTTATTTTAATTAGATCTACTTTTGCTTTTGCTTTGTCTGAGATAAGGATTGATACCCTTGCTTTTTTTTCACTTTCACTGAAGCATAAAATATTCTACTCCATCCTTTTACCTTTACCCTGTGCATATCCCCTTGTTTCAAATGTGTTTCATGTAGACAGCATATTGTAGGATTGTGGTTTTTAATGAATTCTGCTATTTGCCTCTGTTTTATGGCAGAGTTCATCCCATTCACATTCACAATTATGATTACTATCTGCGACTTTCCCTCCATCTTGTTCCCTCCCCTGTTTATATCTCTGTGTCTTCCTTTTCCCTTCCCCTTCTTAAGAGTTTTCCTTTTGACCACAGCCTCCTTCAGTATTCCCTCCTTGTGTCCCTCCCTCTTTACCTACCCTTTCACCTTCCTACTCTTTCCTTACCTTCTGACCACCCTCCCTCTATTCAAACTCCACCCCCCCCCCCTTATCCCTTCTACTGCCTGTAGGGCACAATAGATTTTTATTCTTAACAGAGTATGTTATTCCCTCCTTGAACCCAAACCAATGGTAGTAAATTTCATACAGTTCTCCTCTCTCTCAATCTTTTCCCTCTACTGTTATGAGTTTTTGTGTCTTTTCATGTTAGAATCTAAACTTAACTGTTTGTATTGATCCCTCTTTAAATCAGAACTAATGAGAGTAACAATCATATGATGCTCATCTCCTTCCTTCCCTCTCCTACACTTTAGTATGTTTTTTATGCCTCTTCTTGTGGAGTGATTTGCCGTTTTCTGCCTCTATCTTTCCCTTTCTCCCATTACAACCCCTTTCTTCCCCTTTATAGGGTTGTTTTTTAAATCTTCTGATTAGTTCACTTATACCCACACCTCTTTTTATGTACATTCCTTTAAAGTGTCACAATACTTATGCAAATGTCAATACTGACTGGTATCTGCTCCTCATAAAGGGATATAAACAGTTTGCTCTTGTGTAGTCCCCAGTTATGTGCATGTGTGAGCATCTGTGTGTGTGTGTGTATGTGTGAGTGTATGTTTTCTTTGTTTACCTTTTTATGTCTTTCTTGGGTCTTGTAAGTAGAGATCGAATTTTCCATTGAGCTCAGGCTTTTTCATCAGTAAAGTCTGGAAGTCCTTTATTTCATTAAATGACCATCTCCTTGCCTGAAAGATTATGCTCAGTCTTGCCAGGTAGTTGATCCTTGGTTGCAGACCTAGCTCTTTTGCTTTATGAAATATCAAATTCCAATCCCTCCAATCTTTTAATGTAGCAGCTGCTAAATCCTATGTAATCCTGACTATAGTTCCACAATATTTGAATTGTTTCTTTTTGGCTGCATTCAGTATTTTCTCCTTGACCTTGTAGCTCTGGAATTTGGCTACTATATTTCTTGGAGTTT
>CM053581.1:325963399-326025728 GCA_028627135.1 Pseudochirops cupreus
CTTATTTCTCTTCCCAATTTTTCTTCCACTTCTCTGATTTGGTTTTGAAAATCCTTCTTCAGCTCATCTCTAGCTTTAAGGCATTCTTCATGTTTATTGGAGGCCTCTGGTGGGGGTGCTCTGACTGTGCTCTCCTCCTCCCTCTCTCTCCCATGATCTTTCTTTTCCCCAAAGAAGGAATTTAGGGTTTGGGAGCTGTTCTTACTTTGCTTTTTATGCTTATTCTTACTCATGGTTGTTTAGTCCGTGATTTTTTTTTAAAATCTCTGTGGGGATCTGCTTGCAGAAGGGAAAGCTTTGTCCCAAATTGCTGGGGTCCTCCCAGCTGCTGTAGCTCTCAGGAAGATGCTGGGTCTCTTCCTAATTACTTCCCGCTGATTGGATAGCAAAGACTCCAGAACCAAAAGCCCAATACCGTGATCCGTATCCAGGCCGCTCAACGCAAGAGCACTCGGCCTCTGAACAATCGCTTAGTCCCCCTGCTGTCTGCAGGCCACGGGTGGAAAGCTGCAATGCAGAGGTGGGTGCAAAACCTCTGCCTTTCGCTTTTCTGCTGTGGAGGCCTTTTGGCCAGACTGCTCCCCTCCTAAATTTGCAAATTCGCAAGTCTCACTGAGCTGCTCAGAGCTAGCGCTAATCCACTCACCTGAGAGGCTCCTCTGCTCCTCCCATCCAGCCGCCCCCGAGGCACAGCTACGGCTTCAGGCCAGGCTGGTTTCGGTTTGCAGTGCTGATAAGGTTCCTCTTAGCTGAGCTGACTTTAGTGGGAAGTATCTTTGTGTGCGTTTTGGAGTTCTAGGATTTGTTTAGAGTCCTATTTTATGGGTATTTTGGGGTGGCTATGTGAGAGCTGTGATATGTTGCTGCTGCTATGCTGCCATCTTGGCTCTGCCCACGGTAGTCTATTTTTTAAGGTGTTATTTTCTTCAGTCAGGTTGTTGACTCTCTTTTCACGATTTTTCTTGAATCATTCTCATTTCTCTTCACAATTTTCCTCAACTTCTCTTACTTGATTTTCAAAATCCTTTTTGAGGTTCTCCATAGCCTGTAACCAGTTCATATTTTTCTTGGAAGCTTTTGGTACAGGAGTTCTGACTTTATCGTCTTCCTCCTATTTCATGCTTTGATTCTTTTTGTCCCCAAAAAAGGAATCTGAAGTTGGAATGTTGTGCTTGCTTTGCTTCCTTTGCTTGCTCATGTTGCCACGCAATTACTTGACTTTTGAGCTCTTTGCCACAGTAGAAGTCTGGCCCCATATGGGAGAGCTTTTTCCCCAATCCCTGGGGTTTTTGAAGCTGCCAGAGCTGTTAGGAGGGTGCCATCTCTACAGCCCTCCCAGATCTGGCTCACTGGTCACACACCTCAGTACCACCCCCCAAGACCATGATCCAGATCCAGGCAGGTTAAGGCAAGAGCACTTAGCCTCTAAATGTTTGTTTGACCCCCCATATGATCTGCTGGCCTGGAGCTCTGAAGCAGTCATGAGGAGGAGGCTGCAGAACTGTGGTACTTCCACCACTTATAGCTCTGGTGCAAGGGCCAGATCTGCTCCTCCATCCCCTCTGGTTTCAACAGAGTTCTACACTGACCTCTCACATTTTCCTTAGCGTTTATGGATTGATAATTCTGGAAACCACCACAGCTGCTGGTGATCTACTCTCCAGAAGTCTCCTCTAGCCACTGCTGGTTGGGGCTGCCCTGGGGCTAAAACTGCCTGCTGACGTAGGCTTGGGATGGGTTCCCAGGTCACCGTGATGGACCCTTCCTGTCTACCTGCTGAACTGCCTTCAGAGGGAGATTTGTTTCATTTTGTGGGTTCTGTAGCTCTAAAATGTGTTTAAAGTCATATTTTATAGGTATTTGAGGTGGTTATGGGGGAGATCACAGAGTCTCCCTGCTTCTATGCTACCATCTTGGCTCCGCTCCAATCTCTCCTCTTTCTTATTCCCTTCTCTCAATCCCTTAATCTTTTTCCCTTTTGTTTCCTTATTGGTTAGAATGTATTTCTGTACCAAACTCTGTAGATGTGTGTTATTCCTCCCTTTTACCTGTTTAGATGACAGTCAAATTCAAGCATTGCCTTTCTTATATTACCTCCTCCTTGTAAACCCCATTTTTGTGAGACAACTTTCTCAGTTCTTCTTCTCCCTTCTCCCAGTATTTTCTTATTCCCCACCCTTTGTGTTTTTCTTTTGAGATCATCACAACATAACAGAAACATTTCCATCTAGGCATTTTGTCTGATTAGGCTCCTTCTATGACCCTTGATGATTATTTAGTTCTGAGAGGCTACATATATCCTCTCTGCATATAAGAATGTAAACTGTTTAATCTTGTTTAGTCCCTTATCATTACCTGCTCCTGTTTACCTTTTTATGTTTCTCTTGATTCCTATGGTTTTTTTTATGTCAGATTTTCTATTCAGCTTTGGTCTTTCCACCAGTATTGATTAGAAGTTATCTATTTTATTAAAGATCCATTCCTCCTCCATCTTGATATGATTATACTCATCTTAGTTAGGCATTTCGTTCTTAGTTCTAAGTCTAGATTCTTCTCAAATTCCTATCCCTCTACCTCCTTAGAGTAGTAGCTGCTAAATTGAACGATTTATTTCTGATTTCTTTTGTTATTTTTTCTTTGATCTGTAATATCCGGATTTTTGACTATCATGATTCTAGTAATTTCCTTTTTGGAGTCACTTTCAGAAGGTGAGCAGTGTCAAGGTGTGTTCTTTCAGCTTCTACTTTAACTTCCCTTCTTTCAACTTTTAAGATAACTGAGAAATTTTCATTCATGATTTCTTAAAATATGATGTCTAGACTTTTTTGTTCATGGCTTTAGGGTAGTGTAATGATATTTATATTATCTCTCTTTGATCTATTTTCAAGGTCAATTATTTTTCCTACAAGTCACTGCACATTTTCTACTATTTTTAAAAGTTTTTTTTTAACTTTGATTAATGAAAGAGGGAGGAGGTGGAAAGGAGGGAGGTGGAGCCAGCAAGCATAAACACCAGGATTCCAGGCATGCCTTCACACAACCAGGGGAACCGACAGACACAGGTGTTGCCAGTCACCAGCAGCCTAGTCTGCCTGAGTTTCAGCCTAGAGTCTGGGAGGTGGAATCCTGAATCAGCCAGACCACCCCTCCCCACACCATACACTGTGAGCTGCAGAGTAACCGTGAGGCAACTCAGAGAGCCCTGGTCTTGGCCTCAGTTTAGACACCCAGAGGACACAGCACACAAAGCCAATAACCAGACCCCCAGCTCACAGTATAAGAAGCATGGGTCAGAATCCTCTGTACCCCAGAAGCAGAAATCCACTTTAAAGGACAGAAAGAGGCATTCAAAATGGGAAAGAAGCAATTTGGAAGAATGAAAATGATTGAATCATTTTATAGTGAGCAAGAAGAACCAAATTCACAAGAAGTCAGCATTGCTTCTATATCCAATGCTGAAACCTCAACAGGGAGTATAAATTGTTCTCAAGCCCAGAAAACATTCTTGGAAGAGCTCAAAAATGATTTTAAAAGTCAAAGTAGAGATGTAGAAGATGAACTGACTAATTATTTTAAAATTACACTTGCCAAAATAGAAAAAAAGAATTTACCAAAGAAAACAGTTCCCTGAAAAGTAAAATTTGTGAAACTGGAAAAGAGGTGCAAAATCTAACTGGAGAAAAGAACTTCCTAAAACAAAATCTGCATGGAAAAGGAACTTCAAAAATTAATCAAGGAAAACAATTCGCTAACAATTAGAATCAGTCGATTTGAAGCTAATGACTCTATGGGGCATCAAGAATCAGTCAAACAAAACCTAAAGAATGAAAAATTAGAAAAAAATGTAAAATAATTGAAAAAAAAAACTGACCTGGAGAACAGATTCAAGAGAGATAATCTAAGAATTATTGGTCTATGAGAAAGCCACGATAAAAAAGAAGAGCCTGGACAACATCTTCCAAGAATTCATTAAGGAAAACTGCCCTGAGGTACTAGAACCAGAGGGAAATAGTTATAGAAATAATCCACTGGAAACCTTCTAAAAGAGATCTCAAATTGAAAACTCCAAGAACTATTGCCGACAAATTCCAGAACTATCAGATCAAGGAGAAAATACTGCAGGCAGCAAGAAAGAAACAATTCAAATATCATGAAACTACAGTCAGGATAGCACAAGATCTAGCAGCTTCTACATTAAAAGATCAGAGAGATTGGAATATAATATTTCATAAGGCAAAAGAACTCAGACTATAACCAAGGATCAACTATTCAGTAAAACTAAGCATGATATTTCAGACAAGGAGATGGCCATTCAATGAAATAAGGGACTTCCAGACTTTCCTGATGAAAAGCCAGAGTTCAGTGGAAAATTTATTCTCCAAATACAAGACTCAAGAGAGACATAAAAAGGTAAACAGGGAAAACACACACACACACACACACACACACACACACACACACACACAACTTGTTATTCAATGAGAGCAACTTGTTTATATCCCTATATGGGAGGATGATACATGTCAATGTTGAGAACTGTATAATTATCATGACATATAAAAGGGTTATATATAGATAGAGAGTGTGGGTATAAAACTAACAAAAGTGATGATAAAAAATCCTATTAAGGGGAGCAAAGGAATTGTAATGGGGCGAAGAGGTAGGAGGAGGCAAGAAAGGGTAAATTATGCCATGCATAATTTAATGAGGCATAAAAACATAGCAGTCATTGACTATAGCAATATACTATTTGACAAACCCAAAGACTCTAGCTTCTGGGATAAGAACTCACTAATTGACAAAAACTGCTGAGAAAACTAGGAGAACCAGGGCATAGACCAATATCTTCCACTATACACCAAAATAAATTCTAAATGGGTACATGATCTAGATATAAAGGCTGAGACTGCAAGCAGTCTGGGCGAGCAAGGAATAGTGTACTGTCATATTTAAGGACAAAGAAGAAATTTTTGTCCAAACAAGAGATAGAGAGCATTATAAAACACAAAAGAAATAATTTTGATCACATTAAATTGAAAAGTTTTTGTACAAATAAAGTTAATGTAACCAAGATTAGGAAAGGAGTGGAAAATTGTGAAATAATTTTTACAACCAGTGTCTCTTGATAAAGGCCTCATTTCTAAAATATACAGAGAATTGAGTCAAAATCATAAGAATACAAGTCATTCCATAATTGATAAATGGTCAAAGGATATGAACAGGCAGTTTTCAGAGGAAGAAATTAAAGATATCTATAAGCATATGAAAAAATGCTCTAAATCACTATTGATTAGAGAAATGCAAATCAAAACAACTCTGAGACACCACACCTCACAGGTCAGATTGGCTAACATGACAAAACTGGAATGTAATAAATGCTGGAGAGGATGTGGAAAATTGGAACATTAATGCATTATTAGTGGAGTTGTGAACTGATCCAACCATTCTGGAGAGCAATTTGGAACTACACCCAAAGGGCTATCAAAAAGTGTATACCCTTTGACCAAGCAATACCACTTCCAGGGCTGTATCGTACAGAGATCATATAAGTGGGAGGAAGACCTGTTTGCACAAAAATTTTTATAGCAGCTCTTTTTGTGGTGGCAAAGAATAGGAAATCAAGGGGATGCCCATCAATTGGTGAATGGCTAAACAAGTTGTGGTGTATGAATTTAATGGAATTCTACTGTGCTATAAGGAATTAGGAACAGAAATACTTCATAATAACCTGGAAAGACTTACACAAACTGGCACTGAGCAAGAAGAGCAGAACCAGGAGTACTTTGTACACAATTACAGACACATTTATCTATGACTATTAACTTTGATAGACTGGGCTTCTCTCAGTAATGCAAGGTTATAAGACAATTCCAAAAGACTCATTATGGAAAGAATATTCACAACCAGAGAAAAGAACTATGCAGTTTCAATGCAGATTGAAGCAAACTATTTGCTATCTCTTTTGTCTTTAATTTTGTTTCATTCTTTCTTTCTCATTGTTCACTTCATTGGTCATAATTCTTCTTTACAACCTGATTAATGCTTAACACAAAGGTATTTGTAGAGCTTATATCAAATTTCACCCCACGATTGGGGAGCATGGGGGAGGAAAGCATGGGAGAGAAAATTTGGAACTCATAGATTGTGGAACTGAATGTTGTAAACCAAAAGTAGATAAACAAATTTAACAAGATAAAATTGAAACAAAAAGCCCACAAGTACATTTTTCCTTAATTTGTTCCTTGCTCATTGCACAGCTAACTAATACTCATGACTACATCTCTCCACCCTTGATCTATGACCTTGAACTGGGTAGCGGTTGACAGAGGTTTCAGATGATACTAATGCTACATTCAGAACAAATTCATGTATCCCATGGATTTTTTTTCTACCCTGGTACTTCCTGCCTTGCCATCTTGTCCCAGACCTCTTTTAGTCCCTGGGTAATGGAATTATCTAGCATTCCTGGACAGACACTGTCCTTTAAGTCTATAGACATTGCTGTCTCCCTAAGTCATTCTGAACTGGAGAGATGAGGTATCATGACTTCCTCTTTGCTTTCCTCATCAAAATTCCATTCAATGTAATTTCTAGATCTTTTAATGGGGGTCTGATTGGTTGATCGTTGTATTTTCTGCTCAAAGAGGATCAAAATGACATCGCTATAATGGAGTCAAGGTACAGTGTGTCCAGCTATGGCTAATCAGATCAAGATGACCTTGGGTATTCTAAAACAGGTCAAGCATAAATAGTTCTTGTAAACATTTGGTGATGAGATGGCTCTAAATTTGTGTATCTCTTGTTTCTTTTGTTTCTGCTCTGCTTATACAATACAGTGCCTTCTTTGATGTGGGCATGCCATGCTGGGTAGTCCTGTACCAATGTCTCCCATGTCAATTCCAAAGATCTTCAGAGAGACTTTGAGAGCATCCTTATATTGCTTCTGACATTGGCCTGAGTCCTACTCCATGGGCATGTTTCAAGACATCAAGGAAAGAATCAGTAGATAGGAAAATATATAATAATAGAAAGAATGAAAATCAGTCAGTCACTAAATATGTAGTAATTATGAATTATATCCTAAACATTGGGCCTAAATACTGTGGATATAAAGAAAAACAAAAGATAGTCACTGATCCCAAGGATCTAAAGGGGGAGATAACATGCAAACAACTAGGCAGAAACAAATTAGATGCAGCATACCCTGATGATAATCAACAAAGAGAAGGCACTATTAGAGAGTATTGAAAAGGGCCCAGAATGTGGGATTTTAACTGGTACTGGAAGGAAAGCAGGAAAGGCAAGAGATAGAGACAAAGAGAACATTCTAGGAATGGAGGAAAGTCAGTGAAAATGTTTGGAGCCAGGAGATGGAGAGTTTGAAAGAACAAGGAGGACATTGTCCCTGCATTGAGGAGACAGGGTATGGTGGTGGCCATATAATATGTAAAAATACTTGGAATTGCAAAGGACTTTAAATGCAAAATGATATTTATATGACAAATTATTTATTTAAATTATTTAAATGTCAAATTATATTTGATTATAGAAGTGTTAGGGAGCCACTATGGGTGAATGAGTAGGGGGGATGAAACAGTCAAAACTGGACTTTGGATAGAGGACTTTGGGAGCAAAGTAGAAAATAGACTGGAATAGAAAGAGACTTGTGGCAGGGAGATAAAAAAAACATGCCACTGCATTAGTCCATGCATGAGCTGATAAGAACCTGCCCAAAGGTGGTGGTAGTGTTAGAGGAAAGAAGGAATATGTGACAGATATTACAAAGGTAAAAATCAACACAACTTGGCAACAGCTTGGATGTGGGGGTGAAGGTGGCAGTTGAGTATGACATCTACGTTCTGAGCCTAGATATGGGTAATGGGGAGGATAACAGTATTCTCAACAGTAACAGAGAAGTTAGGGAGAAGAGAGGGCTTGGGTGGAAAGATAATGAGTTAAATTTTGTAAAAGTTCAGTTTACGTATGCACAGCATGAAGTTGAAAATGCAAGACCAGAGGTCAACAGAGAGACTAGGACTGGACAAGATTAGATTTGAGAATCATAAAATTAGAGATGATAACTGAATTGATTAGAGTTGATGATTCCATCCAGTGGAATAGTAAAGAAAGAGAAGAACACAGGATAGAGCTCTTTGGGGACACCAATAATAAATGGGTAAAGAATGACCTTGGAGACAAATCTCACAAATGAGACTGAGAAGAAGCAGTTAGTAGGTAAGAAGAAAATCAAAAGAGAAGAGAAAATAAAGGAGAAGAGAGTGATTGATAGTATCAAAGACTGAAGAGAGGTCACAACGAGTGAGAATTGATAAAAGGCCATTGGACTTAATAAATAAGATATCATTAGGAACTTTGGAGATAGTCATGTTGGCCATTCTGATGTGTGTGAGGTGGAATACCATAATCGCTTTAGTTTTCATTTTTTTGAAGTAGTAGTGATTTGAAGCATTTCTTCCATATGGCTATAGAGAGTTTGGGTTTATTTCCTTGAAAATTGTTCACATACTTTTACCATATATCAGTTGGAGAAGGAATCCTATTCTTATAAATGTGAATCTGTTCCTAAATAAGCATGAGTCAGAGCATTTTGAATTGACACATTTATCAAAGAACCTTGATGCAAAGACTTTTTCTAGTTGTTTGCTTTTTAATCTTAGATTTATAAGATGTGTCTCTGTAAAACTTTTTAATTTTATCTAATAAAAATTATTAATTTTATCTTTTGTGAGCCTCTCTATTCTTTGTTTGGTCATGAAATTTTCTCCTGTTTATGTATCTAATAGTTACTTTTTTCCATGGTTCTTACATGTTTATGATATAGTCTTTTATATATAGATCTTGTATGTATGTAGAGCTTATAAATTTAAGGCATAGTGTTGGTCTAAATCTAATTTCTTCCATGTTACTATACGGTTTTTCCAGCAGTTTTTGTCAAATAACGAGCCTTTATCCCAGTACTTGATGTGTTCGTAGAGAGCTTTTGAATACTAGAGCAGAAGAGACATATTTGCTTTGGTATGTTATGTATCCAACTGTAGTTGAGGAATGGCTGAATAAACCACAGTATGGGAATGTGCTGCAAGAAATAAGGAAGTAGATGATTTTTAAAAGATATGGAATGACATGCACTGATGTGGTTCCTACTTCATGGTACAAAGAAGCAGAAGAATGTTATACTATATCAATAGTAAGCTGATGAAGAATGAAATGAACAGAAAAAGGACAATAGCAATGCAGTAATAACAGCATAAATATGAGTAACTTTGGAAGTTGTAAGAATTATCATCAATTAAAAGATTTATTCATGATTCCAGATGATCAAACATGCTATCCATCAGAGAAAAGTGATGGATTTAGGGAGAAAGAGTGTGTGTGTGTGTGTGTGTGTGTGTGTGTGTGTGTGTGAGAGAGAGAGAGAGAGAGTCCTTGAGGGAATTTGTTTTGCTGGACAAGGCTTATTTCTTTTCTTTTCTTTTTTTTCTTTAATGTACTGGAGGATTGCAGGGAAAGAAAATAATAATATTATTAATAGTTAACATTTATATAGCACTTACTGTGTGCCAGAGATTGTGTTAAACTCTTGACAATTATTTTCTCATTTGATCCTCACAACAACTCTAGGAGGTAGGTACTGTTATTATCCCATTTTTACAGATAAAACAAGTGAGGCTAACAGAGGTTAAGCAACTTGCACAGGTTCACACACAGCTAGTAAGTATCTGAGACCAGATTTGAACTCAGGTCTTCCTGACTCCAAGCCCAGCACTCTATAAACTGTATCTTCATTTAAAAAAAATAATAGATGTGAGGGATTTTACTGATGTGGAATGGTTTATGAACTTTCAGATGACGTCATTGTAGCTCTGTTTACAAGTCCTTTTGGGATGTGAAAATTTTTTATCTTAACTCTTGAGCCAGATTCATCTTGCAAGTAAATAATTAGAAACTGTGCCAAAAGAAAGAAGTCTATTTTGCTCCATGGATTTTCACAAATTCTTTCATTCTCATCTTTCCATGGAATGAAATATCCTATGTACAGTTTTTTTTATTCATTAAAAATATCTTTGCATTCCTACCTGTAACAAGATAGCTGCATCTTCCAGCTCCAGCTTCATTAATAATATTACAATTGTAAATCCCATAGTTTTCATTGGATAGATCCTTCAGTGTGTATTCTGTATATTCTTGTGAATCAAATTGACCCATTCGTAATAACTTATTGCCCAAGCGCCACTCATAGGTCAGTACCCGGATAGGATAAGCTCTCAACACTCTGCAACTCATTGTAACACTTCGATCCTGTCCTTGTCTTATCTCCAGGAATGCTGGTTCCACAGCAGGAGGATCTGTAGGAAATAAATATTAAAAATATTAGAAATGACATTGTTTGTAATGAGTAAGTTAGAAGTGAAACAATTGTATTGAAATCCAAATTGCTAACTGTAATGGCAAGCAAAGTAGTACTTTGCTGCTTGTTTCAGCTATTCAAGTACCTTTGAGGCTTGCCTTTGATTGTGTCAAGTCTTTGTTGGTTACATTATACATTGTGTTGCCCTTAAGGACCTAAGGGAATTTGGAGACCTTCCCTGCCCTTAGTAGGCCTAATGTCATCACATAGAGCCCACAGTGGAAGGAGCTTGCCAAAATAGCAGAACAGGTAGGGTGGAAAAAGAAAGAGAAGAGCAGATAAAAGATGGAGCACCAACTGGGACCAAGCAGAACTGAGAGGGAGAATGCTTGTGGTGTGTGCACTCTGTCCATCTGTTCTGTCTGTGTTGATGTTACTTTGTCAGACAGAAGCATTTTGTCTGTTGATTTGTGTAGATTTCTCAGGTAGAAAATGAATTGAGATGATAGTGCAGGCAATGTTTGTAGCTATTGTGGTAACTCTGTCAAGCTTTGTTTTCCTAGAAACAGAAACTGTGAAGGGCTTGAAGTACAATAGTTCCCATGGACTGAGATATAGAACAGAGCAGAGAGCTTCCTGAATGTGAATCCAGGCAAGAGCTGGAAGTGTGGAAGAGGAGCCATGGATTTTGGAAGTCAGCCTCCAGTTTCGATGAAAGAGATTTTCTTGGGTACTTAGTAGTGGCTGGTAATATTATAACTGACTGTGGCCGAGGGGTGGATGGCCTTTGTATTTTCCATTACCCCCTTAAAGATGATTGACTTAAGGATGATTGGAAGTCAGCCTGGAGTCAAGATGAAAGACTTGCTTTGGGTACTCTGTATTGATTGAGGAGATGGTGACTTTTACAGAATGATATGTTTTGTTTAAGACTATGTGGCCATCTTAGTAATAAGCTGTTATATTGTGAATTTTGTGCTTCAGTTTCTTGAATGTTTTGCTTTAGTTTATTGCTGAACAAATAGAGTTCACTATACTATGCTATTAGATCCTTAAACTTAATCACAGCAACAGTCCTCAGGAGAGCTGCTCATGATTGGCTTTACATTAACCCAGTAGAGAAAATAATTCTCATTTACTTAAGAGGTTACTTTTTTCTTTCATTTTCCCCAAGAAACAATGACAGAAAATGAATTCACTTACACTGTACAATGAGCTGTACCAACGCTTCCCTTGGTGTTACATTAAATCCATTGTACTGGCTGGTCTGACATCTGTACATTCCTGACATTTCCCTAGATACATTCACAATTCTCAGTGTTCCATCATAACTTTCCATTTGCATTGACCCATCTGGCATAGCAACTTCTTTGTCTGCTCTAGTCCAAAGGATGATGGGTTTAGGTTTTCCAGTCACTTGGCATTGTAGTTCTATCGTATCTCCTTCTCTGGTGACCAAAGGTGATTTTTCTTGTGGCACAGTCAGATTGGGTGGAACTTGACAGAGGAAAAATAAAAACAGTTATATGGTTACTATTAACTGGTAAAGTATAGCAAACTATTGAAAAGTCTAAGGAAAATCAACTGCACATTGAATGTTGTGCAATCCCAATCATTGAATTTTAAGCAACATAGAAAAATTAATAAAATTTCTTAGTTAGAAATAAAAAAGAATCCCTCAACTGAATTGAGAGATATTTTGATATTATCACTATCTAATGGGAAAAAACAATTATCAGTCATTAAATAAATCAATCATTAAGTTGAGAATGAGATGTCCAAGATAAAATTATCTTCTTAGCATATTATAGTACCGTGTGTTTTTATCAGATGATAAACTAGGTAAAGTCAAGTAGAAGGGAGACAAAGATATATCAAATGCTGCAAAAATAATTAGGAGCGAGTTTATTTGCTCCTTTTTTCCCTTTTTTTTTTTTGGAAGGGAAAAGACAGGGCAATTGGGGTTAAGTGACTTGCCCAAGGTCACACAGCTGGTAAGTGTTAAGTTTCTCAGGTTGGATTTGAACTCAGGTCCTTCTGACTCCAGGGCCAGTGCTCTATTCACTGCACCACCTAGCCACCCTGATTAACTCTTGTTTCAAAGACCTTTCATCTAAAGATAAAAAAATTTCAAAGCTGTTGAAAAGTGAGAGCTCATTGAAAAAATGAGCTAGAGTGCTCAAGCTTTTCCTAGGCTATAATGGAAGTGATATATAAAGAATAAAAAGGAAGACATATGATGATACTACCAATTTCTGTTTGAGATTTTTATTTTTTAATTTGTGAATTAACCATGGTATCACAATCAAAATTTTAACTTCAAATATAATATAATTTAAGAAAGCTAAATTTTCTGTAAATAATTGGGGTTTTCCTGTGTAAATATGTTTTTATATTCTTAAATGGGATTTTATTAAAGTCAGGTTCCAAATTTTCTGGGTAGAATATGAATTATAGTTATAAAACATAGTATGCAGTCTATGTACTATCTAACTATATGATAGAAAAACATAATATATGATGTAAAATTTTATATGACATATAGAAATTACAGATGCTATTTATAATATATGTCATGCATGGCTAACAGGGGATAGCTGATGGGTACAGTTCTTATGAATATGTGCAGAATGCTTGGATATTATACCTCTTACTTGCACTTTGGAGTATGCTGTCACCAGTTGTCTTTTGCCTTGCCAGGGGACTCCAATGACCCTGAGGCTGATGACTGCACAGTTCTGCCTCACTTAAATCTAATCCACATGGACATCAATACATGACTGTAATGATGTCATTGTCCCTCTTCAAGAATAAAGGACAAACAACAACAACAATGCTAAGGTATTATATAATCTCTTCTGGACTGTTTTTGCAGTTCATTCTTCATTTCTGAAGAAGACCAATGACATCACAGAGTGATGCCTTGACTTGTTTCAAGTGTACAATGTAGTGCAGTGGAAGAACACATGCTTTACCTGTTTGAGGTTTGATCCACAGTATCTCCAAGAGTATGTTCTTGGATGTTAGTGATATGAAAGGGAGCCATGTGAGGAGGAACCTTTTATTTAAAAGGGAATAGACAAATAGAATATAATCCTTCCTTTAGAATGACTTCTTCCTGTTGGATGGTGTTCCTATGAGAGAATATACTAAGGGGAAGGTCTTTGGGGCCCTCCCCATTTCAGTTCAATACATAGTTTATGAATATGGGCCTTGTTCTTTGCCTCAGTGTTTGCTCTTTCATTTTTAAAATATATATTTTTAGTTTTCTATATTCACTTCCACAAGACTGAGTTCTAAATGTTCTAACCATATCTTCCCTTCCCCATCCCAAGAAGGCAAGCATTCGGATTACTCTTTCCCCCATTCCTCTCTTTGATGAATGTTGCCCTTCTCTTTTCTCCTTCGCTTCTATTTTCCAGTAGGCCAAGAGAGATTTCTATACTCCATTGCTTATATATCTTATTTCTCAGTTGCATGTAAAAATAATTATTTAGATTCATTTTTTAAACTTTGGATTCCATATTCTCTGCCTTCCTCCCTTTATACTCACCCTCAATGGGAAGGCAAGCAACTCAATATAGCTTATACATATATAGTCATGCAAAACACTTCCACAACAGTCATGTAGTTAAAGATTAACTATATTTCCTTCCATCCAATCTTACTCTCCCCCATTTATTCTGTTCTCTCTTTTGACCCTGATCCTCCTCAAAAGTGTTTACTTCTGATTACCCCTCCTGTTTTTTGTCCTCCCTTCTATCATTCCCCCATTTCTTATCACTTCTCCCTCTACTTTCCTATAGAGTAAGATAGATTTTCATGCCCATTTGAGTATGTATGTTATATCCTCCTTAAACCAAACACAATGAGAGTTAGGTTCAATCATTCCTTTTCAACTCCTTCCTCTTTCCCTCCATTCTAAAAGCTTTTTCTGACCTCTTTTATGTGAGATAATTTAACCCATTCTACCTCTCTCTTTCTTCTTCTCCTAATATATTCCTCTTTCATCCCTTAATTTTATTTTGAGATAACATTCCTTCATATTCAACTCACACTGTGCACTCTGTCTGCATGTGTATACACACACATATATACATGCACATACATGCATACATACATACAGCCTACATGTTCCCTAACACTGAAAAAGGTTTTATGAGTTACAAATATCATCTTTCCACATAGGAATGTAGAGAGTTCAATTTTAATAAGTACTTTATGATTTCTCTTTCATGTTTACCTTTTGATGCTTCTCTTGATTCTTGTATTTGAAAGTTAAACTTTCTATTCAGTTCTGGTTTTTGAGTCAAGAATGCTTGAAAGTCCTCCGTTTCATTGAATGACCATTTTTCCCCCTGAATTATACTCAGTTTTTCTGGGTAGGTAATCCTCGGTTTTAATTCCAGCGCCTTTCACCTCTGGAATATCATATTCTAAGTCCTCCATTCCTTAATGTAGAAGGTACTAAATCTTCTGTTTTCCTGATTGTGTTTCCAAAATACTAAAGTTTTTATTTCTTTTATTTGGAATTTTTAATTTTTGGTTTTCAACATTCATTTCTACAAGATTTTGAGTACCAAATGTTTGTCCCATCTCTCCCCTACCCTCCACCCCAAGATGGCATTGATTACTCCTTCTCCCAGTCTGCCCTCTCATATATCCTCCCCTATATCTCCCCTTACCCCTTGCTTACTTATAGGGCAAATGGATTTCTATAAGCCATTGCCCTGTTTCTCTTATTTCCCAGTTGCATGTAACATTTTTTTAAACATTTGTTTTTAAAACTTTGAGTTCCAGATTCTCTACCTTATTCCCTCCTCACCCACCACCAGTGGGAAGACAAGAAATTCAATATAGGTTACACTGGTGAAGTTATGCCAAAAAATTCCATAGTAGTCATGTTGTGTAACATCCTATTCCACCCTCCATATATTCTATTTTTTTCCTTTGACCCTATCCCTTCTCAAAAGTGTTTGCTTCTGTCTACTCCATCCACCAATTTGCCCTCCCTTCAATAATCCCCACTCTTTTCCCATTTCTCCTACTTTCCCGTGGGGTAAAATACTCAATTGAGTGTGTATGTTATTCCCTTCCTAGGCCAAATTCAATGAGAATCAGGTTGTCCGATTCCCCTTCACCTTCCTGGTCTTCCTCTCCATTGTAATAGTTTTCTCTTGCATCTTTTATGTGAGATAATTTACCCTATTCTATCTGTATCTTCTTCCTTCTCTAAATATATTCCTCTCTCACTTCTTAATTTTATTTTTGGATATCATCCCTTCATATTCAATTCACCCTGTGCCCTCTGTCTATGTATACATGTAAACACAAACACACATACATATACACACATGCACTCACCTATACATAAATATATAAATACAAATAAATATGCATACATACATACATATATGTATGTATAAATACTTATAATATTCCCTTCAACTGTCCTAATACTGAGAAAATTCTCATGAGTTACAAATATCATGTTTCCATGTAGGAATGTAAATTGTTCAATTTCAATAAGTTCCTTATGATTTCATGTTCCTGTTCATCTTTTCATGCTTCTCTTTATTCTTGTATTTGAAGGTCAAATTTTCTGTGTATCTGTTTTTTTTTTTCCACAAAAAATTCATGAATGTCCTCTATTTCATTGAATAGCCATATTTACCCCTGAAGAATCATGCTCAGTTGTGTTGGGTAGATGATTCTTGGTTTTAATCCTAGCTCCTTTGAACTCCAGAATATCATATTTCAAGCCCTATGATCCATTAATGTAGAAGCTCCTAGATCTTGTGTTATCCTGATTATGTTTCCACAATACTAAAACTGTTTCTTACTGACTGCTTGTCATATTTTCTTCTTGACCTGGGAACTCCGGGATGTGGCTACAATATTCCTAGGAGGTTTTTTTGGTGACCTTTCTTTTTCAAGAGGTGATCAATGGATTCTTTCTATTTCAATTCTATGCTACTGTCTGGTTCTAAATTTTCTATTTTATAAGCTGGTTGTAGAATATCAGAGGACTTTTCCTTGATAATTTCTTGAAAGATGATGTCTAAGCTCTTTTATTATCATGGCTTTCAGGAAGTCTAATAATTTTTATGTTATTTTTCTGGATCTATTTTCCACATCAGTGTTTTTTTTTTGATTAGATATTTTATTTTGCCTTCTATTTTTCATTCTTTTGAATCTGTTTTATAATATCCTGATTTTTCATAAAATTATTAGCTTTTATTTGCTCCAATCTAATTTTGAAGGAATTATTTTTTTCAGTGAGCTTTAAAACTCTTTTTCCATCTAACCAGTGCAACTTTTTGTGGCATTCTTCTCTTCACTGGCTTTTTGAACCTCTTTTGCTATTTTATTTAGTCTATTTTTATTTTTTAAAATTTACTTATTTTTAGTTTTCAACATTCATTTCCACAAGATTTTGAGTTACAATTTTTCTCTCCCTGTCTTTTCCCTACCCCCACCCCAAAATAGCAAGCCTACTGAATACCCCTTCCCCCAATCTGTTCTCTTTTTTATCCTCTCCCTTCACTCCCCTAACTTTCTAGAAGGGCAGTGTGGGTTTCTATACCCCAGTACCTGTATATCTTATTTCCCAGTTGCATGTAAAAAAACAATTTTTGAACATTTGCTTTTGAAATTTTGAGTTCTATATTTTTTTTTCCCTTTTCCCCTTCTCACCCAACCCCACTGGGAAGATAAGCAATTTAATATAGATTATACACGTATAGTTGCCCAAATCATTTTCATAGTAGTTATATTGTGGAAGACTCACTATATTTCCCTCCATCCTATCCTTCCTCCCACTTATTTTACTTTCTCCTTTGACCCTATCCTTTACAAAATTTTTTGCTTCTAACTACTCTCTCCCCCAATATTCCCTCCCTTCTATCTCCCCCCCCCCACTTATCCCCTACCCCCTATTTTCCTGTAGGGTAAGATACTCAAGTGAGTGTGTATATGTTATTCCCTCCTTAGGCCAAATTCAATGAGAATCTGGTTGTCCCATTCCCTTTCACCTTCTTGCTCCTTCATTTTCACAGTTTTCTCTTGCCTCTTTTATGTGAGATAATTTACACTCTTCTATCTCTCCCCTTCTTCTCTAAATAAATTCCTCTTTCTCCTCTTAATTTTTATTTATTAGATATCATTCCTTCATATTCAACTCATCCTGTGCCCTCTGTCTATGTATACATGTACATGCATATGCCTGCACTCGCATACATTTACATACATATTCACCCTTCTATACAAATGTATATATGTATATGTACATATATACATATATATTCCCTTCGACTATCTTCATACTGAGAAAAGTCTTATGAGTTACAATTATCATTTTTACATGTAGAAATGTAAATAGTTCAACTTTAATAAGTTCCTTATGATTTCTTTTTCCTGTTTAAATTCTCATGCTTCCCTTACTTTTCATCAAGAATGCTAGAAATTGTTCTATTTCATTGAATGACTATATTTTTTTCCTGTAGCATTATACCCAGTTTTGCTGGATAGGTGATTCTTGTTTTAAATCCTAGCTCCTTTAACCTCCTGAATATCATATTCCAAGTCCTTTGATCCCTTAATGTGGAAGCTGCCAGGTCTTGTATTATACTGATTTTGTTTTCACAGTACTCAAATTGTTTCTTACTGACTGCTTTCAGTGTTTTCTCCTTGATCTGGGAACTCTGGAATTTGGCTATAATATTCCTAGGAGTTTTCTTTTTGGGATCTTTTTCAAGAGGTGATCAGTGAGTTTTTTTTTTTCATTTTTCATTTTGCCTTCTGGTTTCAGAATATCAGGGCAATTTTTCTTGATACTTTCTTCAAAGATGGTGTTTAAGCTCTTTTTTGATCATGGCTTTCAGGTATTCCAATAATTTTTAAATTATCTCTCCTGGATTGATTTTTAGGTCAGTGGTTTTTCCAGTGAGATATTTCACAATGCCTTCTTTATTTTTCATTTGTTTTGATCTGTTTTATAGTATCTTGATTTCCCAATAAGTCATTAGCTTCCAGTTGCTCCAATCTAATTTTAAAGGAGTTATCTTCTTCATTGAGTTTTTGAAATTCCTTTTCCATCTGACGGATTTGGCTTTTTAAAGCATTCTTCTCCTCATTGGCTTTTTGGGCCTCTTTTGCCATTTGAGTAAGTCTATTTTTTAAGTTATTATTTTTTTCAGTATTTTTTTGGGTCTCCTCTAGCAGGCTATTTACTCACTTTTCATGATTCTCTTGTGTTCTTCTCATTTCTCTTCCCAATTTTTCCTCCACTTCTCTTACTTGATTTTCAAAATCCTTCTTGTGTTCCTCCATGGCCTGTAACCAGTTCACATTTTTCTTTCAGGCTTTTGATGAAGGAGTTCTGACTTTGAATTCTTCCTCCCACTCCAAGCCTTGATCATTTTTGTCCCCAAAAAAGTATTCCATCATCTGTTTGTGCTTCTGTTGCTTGCTCATATTGACAGCTAATTACTTGATTTTTGAGCTCTTTGTCCTGGTAGAACTCTGCTTCCAAAATGGAGAGAACCATGTCCTGTATTGCTGGGGTTTTTGCAGCTGGGTGACCTATTAGATGGGTGCCCTCTCTATAGCACCCACACACTTTGGCTCACTGGCCACACACTGCAGGACCACTACCCAAGACCATGATCCAAGCAGGTCAAAACAAGAGTGATTACCCTCTGAATGGTCACTTGGTCCCCCTACAATCTGCAGGCCAGGAGTCCAGAAGCAGCCACATGGCAGCAGCTGCAGCACCATGCTTTGGCTGCTTCTCACTCCAGGTGTAACAGCTGGATCATGCTCCCTTTCTTTGAACAAAATTCAACATTGACCTTTTACTTTGTCTTTGGCATTTGTGCATTGAGAAGTCTGGAAACTGCTAGAGCTGCTGCTGATTTATGCTCTTGAAGTTTCCTCAAGCTGCTGCTATTTGGGGAAGCCCTGGGGCTAAAAGTGCAGCTCAGGCAGGACTGAACTTGGCTTCCAGGGTGCTGCAATGAACCCTTCCTACCAGCCTGTTGGAATCCCTTCAGCAGGAGATTTGCTTCTCTCTGTCACTTTGTGGGCTCTGTTGCTCTAAAGTTTTTTTAAGAGTCATTTTTTTATATGTATTGGAGGAGGTGGAAGCCAGAGCCTCACATAAATCCTGTTTCTACTCCACCATCTTGGCTCTGCCCTGTTTTATGTTATTTTTTTTTGGAGGGCAATTGGGGTTAAGTGACTTGCCCAAGGTAACATAGCTAGTTTTTGTGTTAAGTGTCTGAGGCTGGAATTCAGGTCCTCCTGACTCCAGGGCTGGTGCTTTATTCACGGAACCACCTAGTCACCCCCCCTTTTTTTTTAAGCTTTATTTTCTTTAGTATTTTTTGGTCTCCTTTAGGAAGCTGTTGACTCCTTTTTCATGATTTTCTTGCAACACTCATTTTTCTTCCCAATTTTTTCTTTACTTCTCTTACTTGATTTTTAAAACTCTTCTTGAGCTCCTCTGTGGCCTGAGACCAATTCACATTTTTCTTCGAGGTTGTGATGCAGGAGTTTTGACTTTGTTGGCTTCTTCTGGTTCTATGTTTTGATCCTCTTTGTCACAAAAAAAGATTATATTGTCTGATTTCTCTTTCTATGTTTGCTCATCTTGTCAAATACTTGACTTTTGAGCTCTTTGCCACAGTAGCACTGCTTCCAGAATGGAGAGTGCTGGGTCCCAGATTTCTGGGGTTTTGTGCAGCTGTTGTCAGAGCTTGCTCTAGGCACCTGACTCAGAACTGTGAGGAGGACCACCTCTCCTCAGCCTCAATAAACTGCCACACCAGTGCTCTTTATCCCAAGACCATCACTCAAGATTGTGAGCTAGGTCTAAGCAGGACAAAGCAAGAGAATCCTGCCTCAGCATCAGCAAAGAGATTCTTGTAATTGCCCTCTGGTCAGTCACTTGGTTCCACCACCATCTGTGGACCTGGAGCTTCAGAAGCAACTGCCACCACAGTGGTTGCAATCTCATCTCTGCCTCCCCAGGGGTGGGGGCTATACTGCACTCTTATTTCACCCAGTTCCATCTGTTTCCCCACTGACTTTTTACTTTCTTTTTGGAATTTATGGGTGGAGACATCCGGAAGTCACCACAACTGCCAGTGGTTTGATTCCTTGAGGTCTGCTCTGGCTCATTTGGGCCACTGGTCTTTGCTGGTGCAGCCCATGAAGGACTGTGCACTACTCCTAGTATGGTGCAATAGACCCTTTATGTCAGTTTGCCAGGCTGTTCTCAGGTGAGGATGTATTTCACTATGTCATTTTGTGGGTTCTTTAGCTCTATAATTTGTTTAGAGTCATTTTTTACAGGTAGTTGAGGTAATTGGGGATGAGATTGAGTAAGTTAGTGCTTTTACTCTGTCATCTTGGCTCTGCCTCTCAAGTGGTTTCTTTCTGGCTGCTTGTAATACTTTCTCCCTGTCCTGGGAACTCTGGAATTTGGCTACAATATTCCTAAGAGTTTTCCTTTTTTGATCTCCTTCAGAAGGTGATTGGTGGATTCTTTCAATTTCTATTTTCCCTCGGTTCCTAGAATATTGGGGCAGTTTTCCTTAATAATTTCTTGAAAAATTATGTGTAGGCTCTTTTTTTATCACAGCTTTCAGTAGTCAAATAATTTTTCAATTATCTCTCCTCAATTTGTTTTCCAGCTTAGTTGTTTTTCCAATGAGATATGTCACATCATCTTCTATTTTTTTCATTCTTTTGGTTCTGTTTTATAATTTCTTGATTCCTCATAAAATCACTAGCTTCCATTTACTCCACTCTAATTTTTAAGGAATTATTTTCTTTGGTGAGGACCTCCTTTTGCATTTGGCCAATTTGCTTTTTAAAGCATTCTTCTCCTCATTGATTTTATTGGACTTCTTTTACCATTTGGTTTAATTTATTTTTAAAGGGTTATTTCTTCAGTGTTTTGAAGGTATTCTTTAGTAAGCTGTAAACTTTTTTTCATGATTTTCTTGCATTTCTCTCTTTTCTCTTCCTAATTTTCCCTCTACTTGATTTTGAAAATGGCTTGAGATGGTTTCATATTTTTCTTAGAGGCTCTGTGTGTGTCCGAGATTTGACTTTGTTGTCTTCTTTTGGTTGTGTGGTTTTGATCTTCTTTATCAACAAATTGGCATTCTATCACTTGAAGTTTTTTTTTATGCTGTTTGTTTATTTTCTCAACTAATTACTTGACTTTTGACATCTCAAGGTAGAACTCTTCTTCCAAGGGGGTGTGGTGTGACTGTGCCAAGTTTCACTGGTTTTCTGCAGCTCTTTTCAGAGATATTTTTAGGAACCTGTAAATTTTCAGTTCTTCCAAGGTGGTATGATCAAAAGAAAGGTGCTTACTTTTTTTCCTGCCCTTTCCTGTGGTCTGAGTGACCACAAACACTCTTTTCTGCTTTGGAAGTATGAGGAGGATTTCCTCTCCACTGCCTCCACAAACTCTGTTATACCAGTGGTCTTCCTCACCCCAGGACTGCCATCCAGGACTGTGACCAGATCCAAACAAGGGAAGGTAAGAGAATCCTACCTCAGCACCAAAAAGTGATCCCTGCAATCTCCCTTTGATCAGCTACTCAATCCACCCACCACCTGTGGACCTAGAGTTCCAGAAGCAGCAGCTGTTGCTACCACTGCCACCACCTCCACCACCCCAGGGCTGAGACCAGACCATGCTCCTCCCTCACCCAGATCCAACAGAGATTTACCACTGACCTTCTAAGTAGTCTTTCATGTTTGTGTGCTGTAAAGTCTGAAACCCACCACAGCTGCCAATGATTCTGTCCCCTGAGGCCTGCTCCAGACTCTCCTTTGCTGGCATTGCCCATGCTGGGTTACACTCCTCTCAAAATCCAGTTCAATGGACCTTTCCTGTCAACCTTCCAGGCTGGAAATTTGTTTCTCTCCATCATTTAGTGGGTTTTAACAGCTCTGGAATTCATTTAGTCTTTTTTTACAGGTATTTACAGGAATGAGGAAGGGAGCTAAAGCAAGTAACTGCTTTTACTCCACCATCTTGACTCAACCCCTCTTTCTACTATTTTTTTTTCCTCAGGGTTGTTTTTGTATATGTTTTCTTTAACAGCATGACTATTATGAATATTTTTTGCATGACTACACCTGTATAAACTATATTAAAATGCTTGACTTCTCAATGGAGGAGGGTGGGGAGGGAGAAAGGAATAGAATTTGGAACTCAAAGTCTTCAAAACAAATGTTAAAATTGTTTTTACACGTAACAGGAAAAAATACTAAAAAAATAAAGCAAAAAAGAGCATGAAAAAAGAATCCACCAATCACTTCAGGAAACAGATCCCAAAATAAAAACTCCAAGGAACATTATAGCCAAATTTCAGAAATGTCAAGTCAAGAAAAAAAAAAAGTACTGCCACTTATCAGAAAGAAACAATTCAAATATCAGGGATTCACAATCAAGATTACACAGGACATGGCAACTGAAACATTATAGTATCAGAGGTCATGGAATGTGATATTCCAGAAGGCAAAGGAGCTAGAATTACAATAAAGAATCACTTAACCAGAAAAGGAAAGCATAACACATCAAGGGCAAAATGATCATTCTATTAAAGAGAATGATTTCAAGCTTTCATAAGAAGAGCAGAAGCAAACAAAAAACTTGACCTCCAGTATCAAGACCCAAGAGAAGCTTAAAGTGAAAAGAAAACAAGGCACTCAAT
This sequence comes from Pseudochirops cupreus, assembly GCA_028627135.1. Classification (NCBI taxonomy): domain Eukaryota; kingdom Metazoa; phylum Chordata; class Mammalia; order Diprotodontia; family Pseudocheiridae; genus Pseudochirops; species Pseudochirops cupreus. The sequence continues at coordinate 325,986,509 of CM053581.1, forward strand.
AGAACTGAACTATTACCCTACACAGGAAGATGATACCTGAAATTCTTAAAAATTGTAGCACTAATAGTACAGCTAGAAGGAATGTACATAAACAGAGGGTACAGGTGTATGGCAAATTTGAAGGAATGACATAAAAAAATTAAGGAATGAAAATGAGAAGTACACTGTCAGGAGTACAGAAGGAGGGAAGAGGTTGCATGGAGTAAATTATTTCAATAAATAGGCATGCAATATTAGAATGGAGGGGGAGATGGTAAGATATGATAAAGGCATCACTTGAACGTTACGCTCATCAATATTGGATCAAAGATGGAATCATATATATAATCAGTTGAATACAGAAATCTATCTCGCCCAACAGGTAAGGGGGAGGGAAGTGACAAAAGGAAAAGCAGATCAGAGGAAGTGATAGACAGAATCAAAACACTGGTAAGGAGGGAGAGGAGAAAAGGAGAGATGACAGAAAAGAGGAAAAATACAATGGAGGGAAATACATTGTGAATACAAATGGGATGAACTCTACCATAAAACAGAAGTGATTTGCACAGTGGATCAAAAAGCAAAATCATGCAACACACCTGAAGCAGAGAGATATGCAAGGAGTAAAGTTAAGGGACTGGAACAGAATCTATTATGGAGTAAAAAAATAAAATTAAATGAAAAAAATGCTTAATTCACAGTCCTGATCTCAGTAAGAGCAAAAAAAAAATTAATTAAAAAAAAAGATGAGGAAGGAAACTACAGCTTGGTAAAAGATACCATAGACAATAAAGTATTATCAGTACCAAACATATATGTACCAAGTGGCAGAGCATCTATGTTTTTACAGGAGAAGTTAAGTGGCTTAAAGGAAGGAATAGCAAAACTATTCTAGCCAGAGACCTCAATTGTCCCCTCTTAGAAAGTGATACACACAACCAAAAAATAAAGAAGAAGCAAGGGAGATAATTAGAATATAAAAAAAAGTTAGATAAGAAAGACCTTTGGCATGATTTATACATAAAAAGTGACACCATTAGCAAATTAGAACAGCAAGGATTTGTCTATCTATCAGACCTATGGAGAGGGGAAGAATTCATTCTCAAATAAGACATAGAGAGCATTAAAAAATGTAACACAGATAATTTTGATTACATTAAATTAAAATGGTTTTGTACCAAAAAATAAAAACTAACAAAAAACAACAATGTAACCAAGATTAGAAGGAAAGCAGAAAGATGGGAAATAATCTTTACAGCAAGTGTCTCTGATAAAGACCTCATTTCACAAATATATGGAGAACTGAGACAAATTTATAAGAATATAAGCCATATAAGCCAATTGATAAATGGTCAAAGTATATGAACATGCAGCTTTCAGATGAAGAAGCTAAAGCTATCTATAGGCATATAAAGAAGTACTCTAAATCACTTTTGATTAGAGAAATGCAAATTAAAACAACTCTGTGGCACCACTTTGTATCTATCAGATTAGCTAATATGGTAGAAAAGGAAAGTGACAAAAGTTGGAGAAGACATGGGGAAAATTGCCACACTAATGCATAGTTAGTGGAGTTGTGAACTAGTCCAACCATTGTGGAGAGCAATTTGGAACAATTCCCAAAAGGGAAAAAAAATTGTCATAATTTTTTGATTGAGCAGCACCACTGCTAGGTCTGTACCCCAAAGAAATCATAAAAAAGGTAAGAGGACCTACAAGTGCAAAAATAGATATAGCAGCCCTTTTTTGTGGCAAAAATTGGAAATTGAGGAGATGTCAATCAACGGAGGAATGACTGAGCAAGCTGCGGTGACTGAACGTAATGGAATATTATTCTGCAATAAGAAATGATGAACAAGCAGGTTTCAGAAAAACTTGGAAAGACTTGTACAAACTGAAGCAAAGCAAAATGAGCTGCAAGAAAAATGTTGCACATGGTACAACTTTGAGTGATGGTGAACTATCAATGAATGAGTTCTTCTTACCAACACAATGTTCCAAGAGACGTACAAAGGAGTCATGAAGAAAAATTCTATCCACAGCCAGATAAAGAACTGATGTACTCTGAATGTAGATCAAAGAATACGTTTTCTTTGTAATAAACTTTTGTTTATTTTTAGTTTACATCATTGATTTCCACAAGATCTTGAGTTACAAATTTTCTCCCCATCTTTCCCCTATCCCCCCCAAAACAGCACTCCCACTGTATACCCCCTCCTCCAATCTGCTGTCTCTTATATCCTCCCCAATCACCCTTTTGACTTTCTGGTAGAAGAAGATGGATCTCCCTATCCCAGTGCTTGTATATCTTATTTGCCAGTTATATTTAAATAATAATAATAATAAATACACACACACACACACACACACACACACATATATATATATATATATGTTCTTTCCCTTTCTCCCTCGTTACCTACCCCCACTGAAAAGACAAGCAATTCAATACAGGCCATACATGTGTAGTCACACAGAACATCTTCTCAGTGGACATATTGTGTAACATTGACGATATTTCCCTTCTTTCTATCCTGCCCTCCCCTTGTTCTATTCTCCACTTTGTCCCTGTCCCTTTACAGAAGTGTGTGATTCTAACAACTCTACCTGCCCAACATGTCCTCCCCTGCACCATCCCCCATCTCGTCACCTCCCCCCCTACTCGTCCGCAGGGCAAGATACCCATTTTAGAGTGTATGTCATTCCCTCCCTAAGACAAATTCAATGTGAGTAAGGTTGACCCATTCCCTTTTTGCCTTCCTGTTCTTCCCCTCCATTGTAACAGTTATCCCTTGCCTCTTTTTTATGAAATGAGTGACCCCATTCAGTCTCTCCCTATCTCCTCTCATTCTATTCTTCTCTCACCTCTTAATTTCACTCTTTAAAATATTATCCCATCCTAGTCAATTGATCCTGTTCCCTCTCTCTATGTACACATATACACATACACTCCCATACATATTCATATGCATATATATACCCTCCTATATAGACCTATGTGTATGTATACATATTTTTACATTTATATTTCTGTCAACTATCTTCATACTGAGAAAAGTTTCATCAGTTAAAAATCTCATTTTTCCATGTTGACATGTAAATAGTTCAACTTTGATAAGTTTCTTATTATTTCTTTTCCATGTTTACTTCTCATGCTTCTTGCATTTGCATGTCAAATTTTCTATTCAGGTCTCTTTTTTCCCTCAAGAATGCCTGAAGTCCTTCACCTCATTGAATGACCATATTTTCCCATGAAAAATTATACTCAGTTTTGCTGGGTAGGTGATTTTTGGTTTTAATCCTCACTCCCTTGATCTCCAGAATATCATATTCTAGGCCCTTTGGTCCCTTAATGTAGAAGCTGCTAGATCCTGGGTTATCCTGATTGTGTTTCCACAGTATTCAAATTGTTTCTTTTTGGCAGCTTGTAATATTTTCTCCTTGATCTGAGAGCTCCAGAACCTTGCTATAACATACCTAGGAGTTTTCTTTTGGGGATATTTTTCAAGAGGTGATGGCTGAGTTCTTTCAAGTTCTATTTTGTACTCTGGTTTTAAAACATCAGGGCAATTTTCCTTAAGAATTTCTTGAAGGATGCTTCCAAGTTCTTCGTTTGATCATGGCTTCAGGTAGTCCAATAATTTTTAAATTTTCTCTCCTGGATCTATTTTCCTGGTCAGTGGTTTTTTCAAGGAGACATTTCACATTGCCTTCTATTTTTTCACTTGTTTGGATCTGTTTAATGGTATCCTGATTTCTCATAAAGTCATTTGCTTCCATTTGCTCCACTCTAATTCTGAAGGAATTATTCTCCTCAGAAAGCTTTTGAGATTCTTAACCCATCTGGAAAATTTGATGTTTTAAGGCCTTCTTCTCCTCATTTGCTTTTTGGGCCTCTTTTGCCATTTGAGTTAATCTATTTTAAGGTGTTATTTTCTTCAGTCAGGTTGTTGCCTTGCTTTTTGTGATTTTCTTGCATCTTTCTCATTTTTCTCCTCAATTTTTTCTCCAATTCTCTTATTTGGTTTTCCAAATCTTTCTTAAGTTCCTCTCTGGCTTGTAACAAGTTTACATTTTTCTTGGAAGCTTTTGCTGCAGAAGTTCTGACTATGTTGTCTTCCTCGTGTTCCATGCTTTGATCTTTTTTGTCCCCCAAAAAGGAATCTAAAGTTGTATTGCTGAGCTTTCTTTGCTTCTTTTGCCTGCTCATGTTGCCAGTCAGTTACTTGACTTTTGAGTAGATCTCTGCTTTCAGAGGGGAGAGCTCTGTTCCAAATCACTGAGATTTTCATAGCTGCCTGAGTAATTAGGAGGCCACTGTCTCTGCAAAACCCCCCCCCTCCACCCAATACTGTGATCCAGATCCAGGCAGCTCAAGGCAAGAACACTACCCTCTGAATGATCACTTGGCCCTCCTGCAATCTGCAGGCCAGAAGCTTCTGAAGCTCCCACATGGAGGTGGCTGCAGTGCTGCCACTTCAGACTGCTTCTAGTTCTGGAGGCAGTTGGCTGGACCCTCTCCCCCAAATTTAGCCAGGTTCCACTGACCTTTTCCCTTTGTCCTTTGCTCTTATGGGTTGGTAATTCTGGAAACTGCCACAGCTGCCATTGATCTGTTCTCCTGAAAGATCCAGCTGTGGCTTATCCTGGATGTCCTGGGGCTAAAACCACATGGTACTGGGGTCTGCTCCTAGTGCTGGGATGGGCCCTTTCTGTCTGTCTCCCAGGCTGCATTCAGTGGGAGCTTTGTTTGTCTCTCATTTTGTGAGTTTTGGAGCTCTCAAATTTGTTTAGAGTCATATTTTATAGGTATTTGAGGTGGTTATGGGGGGAGCCATGGTGTTTTCCTGCTTCTATGCCACCATCTTGACTCTGCCCCCAAAGAGTATATTTTTCATTTAGTTTATTCTTTTTTATATTTCTTTCTTCTGATCTGTTTCTTCTTTCACAATTGTGACTAATATAGAAATATGTTTTACCTGATAACACATACCTAACCTATGTCAAAATGCCTACCACTTTTGTAAGTACAGAGGAGAAAGAGAGAGGGAGAAAAAATTGGATCTCAAAATCTTGTAACAATGAATGCTAATGGTGGTGGAGCCAGAATGGCACTGTAAAAGCAGGAAGACTCTGTGAGCTCCCCCCATAGCCAGGATGGCACTGTAAAAGCAGGAAGACTCTGTCAGCTCCCCCCATAACCACCTCAAATACCTATAAATTTGGCTCTAAACAAATTTTAGAGCTACGGAACCCACAAAGTGACAGAAACAAATATCCTGCTGAAGGCAGCCTGGAAGGCAGATAGGAAGGGTACATCACAGTTCTCTAGGAGCTAAGCCTAGCCCCCCATGAACCCATGGTTTCAGCCCCAGGACAGATCTGACCAGTAGTGGCAAGAGCAGACTTCTGCAGAGTGGATCACTAGCAGCTGTGGTGGTTTCCAGAATTATCCGTCCATAAATGCCAAAGAAATTGTGAGAGGTCACTGTAGAACTCTATTGAAACTGGGGGGAGGGGATGGAGGAGAGGGTCCAGCTAGGGACAGAGGGTGCAGCTAGAAATGGTGGAGGTGCGGTGGTCCTGCAGCAGCCTCCACATAACTACTTCAGAGCTCCTGGCCTGCAGATTGTAGGGGGGGGCAAGTGAAAACGTTCAGATGGTAATTGTTCTTGCTTTAACCTGCCAGGATCTGGATCACAGTCTTGAGAGGTGGTACTGAGGTGTGTGACCAGTGAGCGAGAGTTTGTGGGGACTGCAGAGACGGTACCCTCTTAATACCTCTGGCAGCTGTGAAAACCCCAGGGATTTGGGACAAAGCTCTCCCCTCAGGAAGCAGAGTTCTCCTGCGGCAAAGAGCTCAAAAATCAGTTAATTGAGTGGCAACATGAACAAGAAAGGAAGCAAATGAAGCTTAGCAATCAAACCTTAGATTCCTTTTTGGGGACAAAAAGGATAAAAGTATGGAATGGGAGGAAGACAACAAAGTCAGAACTCCTGCACCAAAAGCTTCCAATAAAAATATGAACTGGTTACAGCTATGGAGAAACTCAAAAAGGATTTTGAAAATTGAGTAAAAGAAGTGGAGGAAAAATTGGGAAGAGAATGAAAATGATGTAGAATATCATGAAAAGAGAGTCAACAACCTGAATGAAGAAAATAATAGATTAACTCCAATAGCAAAAGAGGCCCAAAAAATCAATGAGGACAAGAATGCCTTAAAAAGCCAAATTTTCCAGATGCAAAAAGAACCTCAAAAGCTCACTGAAGAGAATAATTGCTTCAGAATTAGATTGGAGGAAATGGAAGCTAATAATTTCACGAGAAATGCAGACACCATTAAATGGACCCAAACAAATGAAAAAATAAAGGGCAATGTGAAATATCTCATTGGAAAAACTATTGACCAGGAAAATAGATCCAGGAGAGATAATTTAACAATTATTGGGCTACCTGATAGCCGCAGTAAAAAAAAAATACCTAGAAATCATCCTTCAAGAAATTCTCAAGGAAAATTGCCCTGATATTTTAGAATCATAGGGCAAAATAGAAATTGAATGAATTCATGGATCACCTCTTGAAAAAGATCCCAAAAAGAAAACTCCTGAGAATATTATAGCCAGTTTCCAAATTTCCCAGATCAAGGAGAAAATATTACAAGCAGCCAAGAAAAAAGAATTTAAATATTGTGGAAACACAATCAGGATAACATGGGATCCAGCAGCTTCTACATTAAGAGACTAAAGGGCTTGAAATATGGTATTTCAGAGATCAAAGGAGCTAGAATTAAAATCAAAAATCACCTACCCAGCAAAACTGAGTATAATGTTTCAGAGGAAAATGTGATCATTCAATGAAAAAGAGGATTTTCAAGCATTGTTGATGAAAAAAACACAGTTAAATAGAAAATTTGACATTCAAATACAAGAAGGAAGAAAAGCATGAGAAGGCAAACAGGGAAAAGAAATCATAAGGAACTTATCAAAGTTGAACTATCTGCATGCCTACGTGGAATAACTATAATTGTAACTTATGAAACTTTTATCAGTATGAGGAGAGTTGAAGGGAATACAAATGTGTTTATGTATATATATGTATATATATATATATATATATATATATATATGTATGTATGTATGTGTGTGTATGTGTATATATATACATATATATATATGAGGGTATATGTGCATATAAATACATATGTGAGTGTGTGTATATTTGTGTGCAGGTATTCATAGACAGAGGGCATAGGATCAATTGAATAGGAAGGGATGATATTTAAAAGGTTAAATTGAGAGGTGAGAGAGGAATATAATGAGAAGAGATGGGGGAGACAGAATGGCATAAATTATCTCATATGGAAGAGGCAAGAGTAACTGTTACAATGGAGGGGAAGAACAGGAAGGCAAAAGGGAATGGGTCAACCTTACTCTCATTGAATTTGGCTTAGGGAGGGAATGCCATACACACTAACCTTGCCTTACAGGAGAGTAGGAGGGAAGGGGATGAGAGGGGAGATGATGGAGGGGAGGGCAGGTTTGGGAAGAGGGTAGTTAGAAGCGCACTTTTTTGAAAAGGGGCAGGTTCAAAGCAGAGAAGAGAACAAGTGGGTAGCAGCATAGGATGGAGGGAAATATAGTCAGTCTTTCACAACATATCCACTATGGAAATGTTTGTGTAACTACGCATGCACAACCTATATTGATTTGCTTATTTTCCCAGTAGGGGTGGGTGATGAGGGAAGAAAGGAAAGAATTTGGAATTCAAAGTTGTAAAATCAAATGTTTAAATATATATAATTATTACTATTTTATTCTTATTTTATGTAATCATTCTTATTTTATAATTATATAATTATTTTTATTTTAAAAAAATAAAATTTGAGAAAAAATTAAACAAAATGATGGTAAAATTTTTCATATTGGGGAAAATATAGTCATAAAGAATAACGTTAAAAATAAAAAGATCATGTGTTTTTTTTTTGATGGGAGAGAAATTACTATTTATAACTAATCATTTGGGGAGATCCAGAATTCCTTCTCATTTCATAAAGTCAGTGTCTGAAAGTTGAGCTAAACTTTCTCCTTTACCTGAATTCTCTCAACCTTACAAGAAATCTCTAATCTAAGGTGAATTCCCCCCAGCCAAGTTGAGGTGCAGATACATGATTTGTCTAGATTGCAGAAGGCTGGGGGTGGTTTGGGTGTAGGGATAGTCTCTCTGTCTCCTCAATGGACTAAGCTTAAACCTTTTTGTAAAGTTTACCTCTCATTAATTGTTAACCAATCAGAGTTGATTGCCATGAGTTGGAACACCTCTCATCCAAGGGTATATAGTCCCTAAGAAGTGTTCATGCCTCCTCTTTGACCGTTCAGATGATAGTGAGCTCTTTTTGTCTATCATTTGTGCACCAAGATTGGTAAAATTTATTGTATTTACCCAAATATTTGTCTCTTGAAATTGTTTTGATTATCCAAAGGGGCATTGTTAATGATTCAAATGAACAAATCTGTATCAATTACTTACTTCACAGAAGGTACTATTACATCTTTTTCAATGATTTTTTAAAAATTGACAGTAGTTCTACTGTCATTGTGACCTAATTTCTGTCTCCACCCTATTGTCTGCCAACATCCTCAGAAATTTCAATATCTGTATTGCAGACCTTTTTAAAAATGAATTACTATCAAGTTCTTGGGGCTAAAATTCACCTAAGGATTTCAACTTATTTGAAGCAAGCAGTCATTCCTTATCTAGTCATTTATCTTGGTCTTCTGGTTACTATCATGTTTGCTTTTTCTTCTTTTTTCCAATTTTAAGATCATTCTTCATAGAAGAGAGAGAAACAAAATACAGTCAGGTGATTTTATGTTCTTTACATAATGTCAAAATTATATTTATTGGTTCAAATAAAAGGTCCCGTTCACTCCATCTTTTTTTACTTTAAAATATTTTCAAATATATTTTATATTGTCTTTAGCGTTTTCAAAATCTTTAGCTTTCAGCCTCCTGACGCTATTTCAGCAATTCTATGTATTCAAATGTTTGTATTTTTCTTTTATTATGCATTTCAATTTATATCTCTTATAGTTATACATCCAATTTTTTTTTTTGCTTTTTGGAGGGTAGTTGGGGTTAAGTGACTTGCCCAAGGTCACATGGCTAGTTTTTGTGTTAAGTGTCTGAGGCTGGATTTGAACTCAGGTCCTCCTGACTCCAGGGCTGATGCTGTATTCACTGTGCCACCTAGCCTTCCCTATATCCAATTTTCTAATCTAAGATAGTCTGAGAACTTTTTGTGTAACTATATTGGTTTCTTCATATTTTATTCCTCAAAAGGAACATTTGAGAGTATACTGATTAATTTAATTTTTGAGAATAATTTATCCTTCCTGAAATGTTTTCATCTTAAATTTCTGACTGTAAGATCATTTCTATCATTTCTTTTTCTTGAGGAGGGAATGCAAGGCAATTGGGTTAAATGACTTGTCCAAGGTCACATAGCTAGTGTGTCAAGTGCCTGAGGTTGGATTTGAACTCAGGTCCACCTAGCTCCATGGTTAGTGTTCTTTTCACTGCACCACCTAGCTGCCCCCATTCCGATTATTTCTCCACCTTTACAAGTCAGTTCATTTAAAGTCTATGACATGTAGGTAATACTTATGGTTTTTTTTCCAGTTCTTTGTCACTATTGATTCAATAGACAAAGCTACTTACATCTAATTCAATTAAAATAAATTAAGCAATCATTTATTAAATAATCGCTGTATGTAAAAAATTTTTGCTGAGCACTGAGAATGCAAAATTATACTTTCAAGGAGTTAACAATCAATGGAGTTCCAGTGGAAATTACACAAGTAACTATGATATAAAGAGTAAGATGGTGGAGTAAAAGCAGGGACTTGCTTGAGCTCTCCTCCAAACCCCTCCAAATAACTGTAAAAATTATGCTAAACAAATTCTAGAGCTACAGAACCCGCAAAATGACTGAATGAAACAAACTTCTAGGCCAAGACAACCTGGAAGGTGAATAAGAAAGGTCTATCACACCACACTAGGAGTGAAGCACAGTTCAGTGGACCACACCAGCCTTGATGGGGCCAGAAAAGGACTCAGATGACTGAATCATTGGCAGCTGTGGCTCTTTCCAGATTTTCAAGTCACAAATGCCGAACACAGCATAGTAGGTCATTGAGAAAACTCTGTGAGACTTGAGTGAGAGGAGCATGGTCAGATACCAGGCCCAGAGTGGAAAACCATGGTCTGGTCTCAGCCCTGGGGTGGTGGAGGTGGTGATGACAGTGGCAGTAATGCCTGCTTCTAGAGCTCCAGGCCCACAGATAGTGGAGGGATCAAGTAGTTGACTAGAGGGTGATTGTAGAGATCTCTTTGCTGGCACTAAGGCAGGATTCTCTTGATTTGCCCTGCTTGGATCTGGGTCCGAGTCTTGGATGGTGGTCCAGGGGTCAAGAGGAGTGCTAACATGGCAGAGTTTGTGTACAGAAGGAGTTTTCATAAAAGTTGCAAAACAGAAAAGAGTGCTTGTAGTCACTTGCAGACTAGAGCACATGCCAGGAGACAGATAAACAAAAAGGAGAGCCTTTGATCATACCGCCTTACAAGAACTGAAAATTTACAGCTGTATAGAAGTAATGCTAACAATAGCTGCATAAAATCCCTAAAAATTGGGAGAGAGCACTTTCCATTCTGAAAGTAGAATCCTACATTGACAAAGAGCTCAAACATCAAGTAACTGGCAGGGAATATGAACAAACAGCATGAAAAAATCGGACTATAGAAGCTTACTTTGGTAAAATAGAAGATCAAAACATACAATCAGAAGAGGACAACAAAGTAAAAGCTCCTATATCCAAAGCCACTGAGAAAAATATGAATTGGTCACGAGGCCATGGAGTAGCTCAAGAAGGATTTTGAAAATCAAGTAAGTGAAGTAGAGGAAAAACTGGGAAGAGAAATGAGAGTGATGCAAGAAAATTATGAAAAATAAGTCAACAGCTTGCTGAAGAAGACCTCCAAAATACTGAAGAAAAATAACACCTTAAAAAAATAGACTAACTTTAATCATAAAAGAAGTTCAAAAAGTCAATGAGTCAATGCTATAAAAAGCAGAATTGTCCCAATGGAAAAGGAGGTCTAAAAGCACACTGAAGAAAACAATTCCTTCCAAATTAGAATGGAGCATATGGAAGCTAATGATTTTATGAGGAATCAAGAAATTACAAAACAGAACCAAAAGAATGAAAAAATAGAAGACAATGTGAAATATCTCAATGGAAAAACAACTGGAAAACAGATTGAGGAGAGATAATTTTAAAAAAATATTGAACTACCTGAAAGTCATGAAAAAAGAGCTGGTTATCATATTTCAAGAAATTATCAAGGAAAACTTGAAATTCCAGAACCAGATGTTATAATGGTAATGGGGATTTGCAGATCTTTGCTGCCCCTTGTAATGGCAAGCAAACAAGTACTTAGCACCTTGTTTCATTTGAGCCTTGCCCTTGATTATATCAAGTCTTTGTTAAGAAACAGAACTTGTGAAACCTATAGTGGGAGGAACTTGATGATGTAACAGAAAGGGGTGGAACAGGGATGAGCTAATGACCAGAATAAATAGCTAAGCACAAGCTGAGAAAGAGAGCCAGAACTGCAGGGAGCAGGCAGCATGAAGGCTGAGCAGCAAACATGAGTGAGAGAGGGCCATTCTTGCTTAGGGGAACCTGTCTTATTTTGAAGGCCTAATGGAGGAAAGGTTTGGGAAAGCTTGGGAATGTTGGTGTTCACTACATTGGTTATTTGTACTAACTTCGTGGTTACTCTGATGACTTTGACTTTCTGGTTTTGGGATTTGATATTCTGGTATTTGAATAAATGCTTTGGTTCTGTCCTCCATGTGGAGAACCTGTTACACTTTGTGATTCACAACTACACCAACATATTCATAGCCACCGTGGGCACTGTGAATATTACATTGGTGTTATAAGGGTAAAATAGAAATTGAAAGAATCAGTCTCCTGATTCTTGAAACAGATCCCAAAAAGAAAACATCTAGGAATATTTTAGTGAAATTCCAGTTCTCAGATCAAGGAGAAAATATTGCAAGCAGACAGAAAGAAACAATTCAAGTGTTGTACAAACACAATCAGGATAAGACAAGATCTAGCAGCCTTTACATTAAGGGATCAGAGGGTTTGTAATATGATATTCTGGAGGTCAAAGGAGCTAGGATTAAAACCAAGAATCACCTACCCAACAAAACTGAGTATAATGCTTCAGGGGAAAGTATGGTCATTCAATGAAACAAAGGACTTTCAAGCATTCTTGATGAAAAAACTGGAGCTGAACATAAAATTAGACTTTAAAATACAAGCCCCAAGAGAAGCATGAGAAGGTAAACAAGAAAAAGAAATCATAAGGAACTTGTTAAAGTGAAACTATTTACATTCCTACATGGAAAAATGAAAATTATAACTCATGAGACTTTTCTCAGTATGAGGAGAGTTGAAGAGAATATACACACACACACATATACACACATATATATTATGTATAGGAGGGTGTGTGTGTATAAATACATATGTAAGTGCATGTATATGCGTGTACATGTATACATAGATGGCACAGGATCAGTTGAATAGGAAGGGATGATATCTAAAAAATAAAATTAAGAGGTGAGAGGAATTTATTAGGAGAAGGAGAAAGGAAGAATAGAATAGGCTATATTATCTCATATAAAAGAGGTAAGCAAAAACTGTTACAATGGATGGGAAGAGCAGAAAAGTGAAAGAGAATGGGTCAACCTTAGTCTCATTGAATTTGGCTTAAGGAGGGAATAACATACACAATTAATTGGGTATCTTACCCTACAGGAAAGTAGCAGGGAAGGGGATAAGAGGGGTGATGATAGAAGGGAGGGTAGATTGGGGGACAGTGTGGTTAGAAGCAAAAACTTTTGAAAAGGGATAGGGTCAAAGGAGAAAATAGAATAAGTGGGGGGCAGGATAGGATAGAGGGAAATATAGTTAGTCTTTCACAATATAACTGTTATGGAAACATTTTGCATCACTACACATGTATAACCTATATTGAATTACTTGGCTTTCCAATGGGGGTGGGTGAGGAGCAAAGAAGGAAAAGAATCTGGAAATCAAAGTTTTAAAAACAAATGTTTAAAAAAATTGTTTATTTTACATGCAACTGGGAAATAATATATACAGGCAATGGGGTATAGAAATGCATCTTTCCCTACTTTCCCTTATGGAAATGAAGTTGAAAACTAAAAATAAATAAATAAATGGGAATTTTTTAAAATCACCAAATGAACCTTGCCAATTCATTAACACAAATCAAATAGAGTTCTTAACTCATCTACTTCCCAAGAGCAAGCAGGTTAACTTAAAAGCACAAAAATCTTAGAAAATCCTCCAAAGAGATGTAGAGCTTTCATTTGGGGTTGATCATTGAGTTTTTTAGTCAACAGTCACATCTTATCCTTATGGACTTGCAATCCATAAGGATCTCAGAAAAATTTTCTGAGCTTTTATCACAATTAGGCGAGCTGTCTGGTTCTGCTTCAAGGCAAGAAAGAAAATGAACACTTAGAGTTATATATAGTGTAATCTAGGAAAACTGCTAGGCACCACTAATTTATGGAGGCAAAATTCCTCTTAGTTTTAATATGTGACTAAATAGGTGATCTTGGGCAAATCTAAAGAATAACAGATCACAAGGGGGAAAAAAGTTTATTTCAAAGAAATTGGTCTGACTTGTAAATGGAAACATGCTAGAAAACCAGTTGTACAATCATGCTCTAAAACAAAATTAATGTTTTTTTTTCTTCAGTGAATTTCTCCAACGAATGATTTCCAAACATCAGAATCCTAGAAAAAGAACACTGGATCTCCAGCTGGTCTTAACATTATCCCTGATGAGGTTTCTATGCTAAGTGGTTTACAATTATTATCTCATTTGATGCGCACAACAACCCTGTGGAACAGGTACTCTTTTTATTTTCATTTTATGCTTGAGAAAACAAATGGAGGTTATATGATTTACCCAGGGTGACATTGCCTCTACATGGCTAACACTGAATTGAACTCAAAAATTCTTAATTCCAGGACCAGAACCCTGTCATTTGTACCTCCTAGATGACTAGTTCAAAGAATTTCTAAGCGGAGGGGCTTATGTCACCATCTATATGACCTTGATTAAATTACTTAATGTGTCTGGGCCTCAATTTCCTCATATGTAAGATGAGAGAGTGGACCAAATGCATTTTAAGATCCCTTACAACTAGACAGCAATGTGGATAAAACACAAGAATTCAAGAAGAACTGAATTCAAATCTAGTCTTAGTCATTTACTAACTTTGTGACATTTCATTTCTATATGCAATGGTTTATCCACAAACAGAATAACACCTACTTCCTAAAGTTGTTCTAAGGATAAAATGAGATATATTTGTAAAGCACATTGAAAACTTTAAATCACTTTATAAATGCTAGCTATTATATTATTACAGTTCCCATTAATCATTCTATTATATTACCAGGAACAGGGATGAAAGGTGGGACAGGCATAGATACAGAGATGAAGGAGGACAGATTAAAACAATTAGACAGTTCCAAATTTACACAAAAAGTAGAATATAAAAAATAAAATATATAAGATAATCTGGTACAAAACCCAGTTATTGAAGGTCACGTCACAACTAAACAAACTTTTTAATCCTGAAGAAAGACATAAAAGAGAAAAAGAAAAGAAAATCTAAGGGACTGCTCATCAATTAAGGAATGTCTGAACAAACTGTGGTATATGAATGTAATGAAATATTATTACTAAGAAATAAAGAATGGGATGCTTTCAGAGAATCCAAGGTAGTGTGATCTAATAATATGGTTAAAGTGAAAAAAACAAGCAAACATTTTTTTTACAAGGACAACATTAAAGACAAACAGCTTTGAAAAACTTAAGATTACTAATCAATGCAATGATTAGCTATATCTCCAGTAAGCATGCTACCTCCTTCCTGAAGGAAAGGATATGTACTCAAGGTAGAGAAAGAAAGATACATTTTCAACATGCCCACTGTGTAGATTCATTTTGCTTGATTACACTTACTTATTACACTTAAAATAAATTAGTGTGCTAGGATTAGCAATAGTGATGCCAAAAGAGAAGGATATTGAAATAAAATTCATGCATGGATGAGAACAGCAAGAAGTTAAGAAAAAAGCTTAGTCTGTCAACTCTTTTGAAAATAATATTTAATTTATTATATATACATTTATGTAAGTTATTGTGTTTTAAAAATAAATTGTGTTCTGCTGTGTATATGTAATATTTTTGGCCTTTAAATTAAAATAAAAATAAATGTATATACTTATACATACATACATACATACATACACACTATATATGTATTTATACATACCCCTCACATACTTGTGTATAGTGCTTTTGGAAGATCACTTTGGCAACAATGTGAAACTATATTAGAAAGGTGAAAAACTTGATGCAGTGATACAACAAAAAGGACATTGCAACAGTACAGGCAGGAGGGGATGAGGGTCTGAACTAGGGTCATGACCATGAAAGTAGAGAAAAGGGAAGAGATACTAGGGATATCAAAAAAGTAGATACCACAATATTTGGTCATTAACCAAACATGTAGTGGAGGAAGAATGAGAAAAAAAAAAGGATAATGCCAGTTTTGGACATAGGTGAGTAAATGAATGGTGAGATTTCTGAGGAAAGATAAAAGAGTTCTGTTTTGGAAATGAGAAGCTTGAAATGTGTGTGAGACCACTAGCTAGTGATACATGGATATAACTTAGGAGAGGAACTAGAGCTGTGTATATAGAGCCAAGGACATACAAGGTTAATAATTAAGATCATTATGGCATCGATACCTTTAACAGAAACGCTTGAAGGGATATTTAAAGTGAAAAATGAGTTCAATTTCAGTAATGTTGAGTTGAAGGACCAGTAGGACATCCAAGTAGAGATATACATTAGACTTTGGGAAACAATACTATATTGGATATCTTTGGAAAGGTGGATGAATACACATGGAATACACATAGGTGCTAATTGAACCCATAACATTAAAGAAGACTGCCAAGAAAAAAGCATGAGAGAGAAGAGGTGTTATAATAGAACCTTGGGGAACACTCAAAGACCATTAGGAGCTAGAAAAATATATAGCTATGTGGTAATGGGGGTAGTAGTAAAGATATAAATGTGTAGAGGCACTGGAATTAAAGGAAGAAAGGATTTCAAGAAGTAAAGTATGGCCATTAGGATCAGATGATGCAGAAAGGTTAAGGTGGAAAAGGACAGAAAAAAGAGCAGTGAATTTGTTAACAAAGTCATTAACAACCTTTAAATGAGCTATATTGCTAGAGTGGTGAAGGTAGAAGCTTTTGTAGTAGGGTTGGGGACTGAGAACACCCTGGAGGAAATTGGGACAGCAAAGTACTCTTATTTTTTCAAGAGTTTGGCTATGAAAGGAAAGGGACAATACAAAGTCAGATGTTGAATATGCATGGAAAAGGTTGGATAATTACCAAGATTAAAAAGAAGTCAAGAAGGAATGGGATAAAGATCACAAGTGGAAAGGTTAGGGTTTCTCCCCTCCCCCAAGGATCACTCTTCTTTTGAGACTGGAGGGGAGTTGGAAAAGATGGATGAGGACATTTAGGGGATCAGAGAACTAAAACTTTGATAATTCTTATTAGCTTTCATTTTTCCACAAAAGTAAAGGGTGAGATCTACTTTTGAGAGTGAAGAAGATAATACTGGGCACTTGAGATGAAAGGAGAATGTTTTGAACAGCTGCTGTAGGGAATGTGCTAAAGAGTCAATAAGAAAAGAGTCAAAGGTTTATCAATAAGAATCCAGGTAGGAGAAAAGGCATTGTAAATTTAGAGAGGATCCAGATATAACATGTTGTGAATTTTCTCTAGCAGTATTCATCAACTCAGGAGTGGGGGCAAAAGGAAAGAGCCACTCAGAGTTGTGGATTGGTAGGGAAGCAAACTGAAAGGTAAATGTAATAAGAAATTTGAGTCAACAAAGAAGTATTATTAAAGCGACAAATGGTATAGTCAATACTGGATAGGAAAGAGTGGGAGAGAAGATGTATTAGACTATCAAACTGAAGATCTACAGAACCATTGTGCTGACCTCATTGTTGTACGACTGTGAAATTTGGAGAATATACCAGTGTCATGCCAGTAAACTAACTCCCTACCATTTGAATCATCTTAGGAAGATTCTGAATATCACCTGGCAAGATAAGGTGCCAGACACTAAAGTCCTTTCTCAAAACTTCAAACTCTACTTCAGAGATCCCAGCTCCAATGGGTTGGCCACATTGTCTGAATCAGGATTAGTATTTCTAGTCTAACTCAGGATAGAAGTTTGTCACGTTTATTCTTCAACTTTTGGGAAAACGCAGCTGTTAATAAGAGAGTATGAAATATTTAACTTTTGAACAATAAAAACTATAGCAGATAATTTGGAATTGAAACTTCCTGTGACTATATGCTGCCTTTTGTCAGTTTAGTAATCCCTTAATACATCTTCAGTCAATAAACATTTATTGATAGATGCTTAATAGATATTTATTTATTGATTAAATGAATACATGTATAAAACACTGTTACGAAAACATCATGTTTCTTTTTTTTCCATTTGAATGCACTCCACTGTCTTTTCTGGCATATAATTTGGCTTTTGAAAGAGGTGTATAACCTCTTGATAAGTAGTACTATTTTCTCTAACACTTTTTTTTCTTTTAAACAAACGAATTTTTAATTTTCACATATTAAGTCTTTTTTCTTTGAAGAAGATATATTGTTCAATTTCTGTGTTCTAGTAGTATGAACCATTCCATGAAGCAAGAGTAATAGCTATCAAATAATATTTGTCATCTAAGTTAGATGACACTTAAAAACTATTACTTATACAATGCATGCATTGGTAGGTAGGTGCCTGGAATCATAAGTATTTTTTCCAAAATTGTTATTTTAATCTTATTTTATTAATTTTGTATTCATATCACATTCATTTCTGAATATGTGTCTCCTGATATATGCCAGTAACCATGAAAGTGAAAGTGTTTGCCCACTGAAGGACTATAACCTAAATTCAAAGAGCCTGACCCCAAGGGGTATTTGACCAACCAATTAGGGAGTGAAAGGTGTCCACTTCTATCCTCTCCATAATTGCCAGTCATGAAGCTTGTCTCCAACACAATCACATTATTCCTTTATCCTGCCCAACTTTCCATCAGATAAGCTCTCAAATTCTTTCTGGACCAGCAAGTATGTAAGGGTTGTGATCCACATTATTGAAAGAGACATGCACATTGATGAGGTCACATATCCATATGAATATTTCTTCTTCCACCTCTCCATTTCTAGGTTCCCAATATAAAGACTAGTGATACATAGTTTGCTTTTGCAATTAATTCATTTTTGAAGAGATTCCTTATTATTTGGTCTATGATTTGCCTTTTCTCAAATTTTATTTCATACTTTTTTCTTAGTTAATTGTTTTATTAATCTTATAAGGCATACCAGAGCTGATTCCAGTTTTTCCTTTATCATTTCTGGTTAGAGACCAGTTGTACATAGTTTTCTTTTACTTCATATTATAATTAATTTTATTTGAGGTCTCTTTTGGTTTCCATCTTCTTTTGTCAGCCTCTTTATTGTGTTTGGTGAGGTTTTCCTCAAGATAGATTTAGTTAGGCAAAGTCCCAATCATTCATCTTGTCACAAGTCATCTCAATAATATTTCTATGATTCACTCGCTCCACAATGTGTCAACTAATTTTTCTTTGAACAAAGAATTTGTGTTTAAAGTGTCAATATTTCAGTTGCTATTTATGGAAGGCCTCACAACTGTATTATTATTATCCTCCATTCCTTTCTTTGTTAGTTTGCCATCACAGAAGAAGCAAAGAGGACCACAGAAAACTGAGGGTTATTTTTCACTTTATTTTGGTTTCATTTTGTTTAACTATATTTCTTTGTTACAAGAAAGGACTTCTACTGGAGAAAGGAATGTGGTGCTTACTGATAAAGATGCAAAAAGGAAAGAATGAAAAGAGAATCAATGAAAAATTAAAAATAGACGTAGAATAAGATAAAAATCATATAGGATGCAAAAATGCAATGCATTTCTCTTACTATTATTTCAAATTTAGCATACCATTTTTCAAAACGACAAACTATATAACAGAAGTACACAGTTACAATATATTGTTTGTGTTATGTTAATATTTATTTTTATTTAAGTTAATAGAGAAAATTAAAAATACAATCAATTCATAGCTGTTTTTTTAAACAAGTATTTATTTATTAAGTTTCTTTTATGTGGCATGCACTGTACTAAATTCTTTACAAATATTATCTCATTTTATCCTCATAACAATCTTGGAAAGTAGGTATTATTATGAACCTCATTTTACAGTTGAGTAAACTGAGGAAAACAGAAGTTAAATGACTTACCCTGAGTCAAATAGCTAGAAAGTGTTTGCAGCTAAATTTTAACTCAAGTTTTCCTGACTCCAGGAGCCGTCCTCTCTCAACTGAACCACTTAACTGCCTCAGACTCTTTCACAGCTAAAGAATTCATCATCTAGATATTAACCTCTTTGCTCTCAACATGGTTGATCTTTCAACAGCAAACATTGCCATCTGAAGACTTTTCAGAATGTTATAAACTACCAAAACTAGAATTTCACTGGTATAGTTTTGAAGAACCCATGGTTACCTGTATATCATGATGAAGTCTCAAAGTTAAACTTTTTGTGGAGGAAAAATACTACAAGATTATACCTCTTTAAAGGCTGCAACACTATTTTATTAAATATATGCTGATTGCTATGGGTTCGTTTTCTTCCTTCCTTCCTTCCTTCCTTTGTTACTTTGCTCCTTCCTCTCCCTTCCTCCACCTTTCTCACCCCCTCCCTATTGTCTCTGTCTCTGGCAGCCTGTCTGACTGTCTCTCTCTCTCTCTCTCTCTCTCTCTTTTTCTTTCTCTGTCTCTCTCTTTCTCTCTCTGTCTCTGTCTCTCTCCTTCTCTCTCATAGGCCTGATTCCATCATTGTTTTACAAAAATGCTTTGACCTATTTAGCTTCTGAGTTGGACTACTTCACCTTTCCTTACCCTGGTGGCCTCCAGTTCTAAGGGGTTTACCATGTTGGTGCTGGACTTAGAGCATAAATCTTATTGGGGTTAGCCTACTGCAAGCTCAGAGCACCTGAGTTAAAGTGATCCACCACCTTCACTGTTAACAAGAATTACAGTTGAGCACCACTATGCTTGGCTCTCATATTTCCTAAAGATATAAAAATAAAACCCAATTCATGTAAAGGCTTTACCAACTTATTTAAATAAAATATTTAACTTCTGATTTTATATATGCCTAAGCAAATCATTTAACCTTCCAGTGTCCTAGGCTAAGATTATAAATTTCATACTAAGTACATACGTAAACCACTAGAGGGAGTTTCCTCACTTCAAATTTCTGACATTATGAAAATCACACACTCAGTCCAAAAGAAAAAAGAAATCAGTATCTTCACATCTGAATAACTTTTTTTGATCCCAACTAATTTTCCCGGCAAATCATCATTCATATTACTATCACATTAAACTTTCACAAATTTCAGCAAAATATCCTGGTGTTTAAAATTAAATAGCAGCTTTTTCCCCCCCTAACTGCAGGAAACTTTAGAATATCATTTTTATTTTCAGTCTCAGATTCTTCCCTCCTTTTTACCCCTGTCCCACCAATGAAGAAGGCAAGAAATATGATGACCATTCATAGGAAGACATGAAAAACATTTCTGCATTAGCCATGTTCAGAGGGGGAAAATCAAGACAAATAAAGGGGAAGAAGTGTTTCAATTTGCAATCAGAGTCCACCAGTTATCTGTCTGGAGATGGATAACATTTTTTATCATGAGTCCTTTGGAGTTGTCATAGATCATTTTATTGATCAGAGTTACTAAGTCTTCCATAATATTGCCATTATTGTATTAATTGTTTTGGTTCTGCTCTCTTCATTTTGTATCAGTTCATATAAGCCCTTCTAGGTTTTTCTGAAACCATTCCCTTCATCACTTCTTATAGCACAATAGTGTTCCATAATTTTCACATACCATAAGTTGCACATATGCATCCTTTTCATTTTTCTTCTATTTCTTTGAGGTATAGATCTAGTAGTGACATTGCTGGGTAAAGGTCATGCAAAGGTTTTTAGTCCTTTTGGTAGAGTTCTAAATTGTTCTCTAGAATGGTTGGAATAGTTCACAACTTCACTAACAGCATATTAGCTAACCATTTTTCCATGCCTCCTACATCATTTATCCTTTTCCTTTGTTGTCAGGTTAGTCATTCTGATAAGTGTGTGATAGTACCTCAGAGATTTTTTTCACTTTGCATTTCACTAATTCTTAGTGATTTAAAGCATTTTAAAATGATTATTGAAAGTTTTGAGTCCTTCCTCTGAAGAGTCTGTACATATGCTTTAACCATTTATTAATTATGGACTGGCTCTTATTTTTTTCTTCTAAATTTCAGTCAGATCAATTTATATTTAAGAAATGAGGACTTTATCAGGGACATTTGCTATAACTCAACTCCCCTTTCTTGTTTATCTTCTAATTTTGTTTCATTGGTTTTGTTTGTGAAAACAACAGCAACAACAATCTGCGTCATTGCTGACTTTGTTACCTGTTAGTTGTGGTTGCAGCAAGTTCCATCTCAGTCAATCTGTCTCTGTCAGTAGAAGTTGAAAGATGGCAACTAAAGCCACCCAGTTCAAGACAGGTTTACAGGAGAGCAAGTGGGTGCTGTGCTTCCATAGCTGCAGCTGTACAAGAGACCAACTACATGAGCATAGAGATGCAGGCCAAGGGCAAGCAACCATTATGTGGACTGAAAATGAAAAGGGATGAGCATGTCCCTGAGCTTTCCCTTCCTCAGATACTTGGAGGCCAACCTGCAAGAGCCATTAGAAGGGCCCTGGGAAAGAAGGCAGTAGGTTTGAGTCACCATAGCCCAGGTCCCTCAAAGCCAGAGCCAAAGACAGCCTCCCAGGAGCTATGTGGGGCAGTGCCAGCAAGGGCAACACCAGTGGGGCTTTACCCAGCCTCCATGCAGAAAGCAGACACACGTGGGCATTGCCAGTGCCAAGAAAAAAAGGGCATCAGTGTCAAGGCAGAAGTAGAAGTGGAGATCCCTGAGGAGCTTCATGGTTCATGAAGGACTGAGACATGGTAATCTAGCAAAAGGAATTCTTTTATCTTCTGGACAAAAAGAGTGTGGACTTCATCCTGGATGAGTATACTAACCACAAGAAATCTAACAGCAACTGCAGCATGAATAGTAAGAAGTATGAAATAGATGAAATGATGTTGTAGATCAACTTCAATGTCATGTTGGGCACACAGCTGTTCTGTGATTTTGAGACACCTCAATATGTCAATATCCAAGTTGCCCCTATGTCACAAGTTTATAGAGAACCACAACTGCTGTGATTGTTTGTGCACTGTAGTATGCTGGCCTGTATTCATTTTGATAAGAAACTTGCTTTATTGTTGAACTGATTTACTAATATATTTAGCGGAGAATTTCTCAACTCTTTTTAGTGCCACTGAATATGAGGCCATACCTCCTAAATATCACCAGAAAACTGTTTAAGAGTAAAGCAAGCATTATTTATTATAATAGGATCTCTTTAAAAATGTTTTGTCTTGAGTCTTTCTCTTATGTCAAATTTTTGTTGTTCAGTCATGTCTAGCTCTTAATAACCCCAAGGGCCCTAGGACACCAGGCCCTCCACTGTCTCTCAAAGTTTATGTTGTTTCTGTTATACTATCTATCCATCTGACCTTCTGCCATCCTCTTTTCCTTTGTTTTTATTCCAGTGAATTCCATCTTCTTGTTATATGACCAAAGTATTGCAATGGTAATGAATTTAAATTTGAAGACCACTTTTTGTTATATCAAGTAAACAGTAACTAATCAAACCTCTGTGAAAGAAACAGAAGGTGTGAACTCTGTCTCCTGTTGCTGACAAAACAGGAAGGGGTTGGCTGAAATAGGAAGTCTGTGTGTGCATATATAAGAAAAGCCCCAGAGAGGCACAAGCAGTGCCTCTGGTGAAGGCTGAGGTTGCTTCTGGGAATGCTGCCTGGAAGGCTGAAGTTGTTGCCACCTGGAAGGCTGAGGTTGCTGCTAGATAAGTGACTTATTAAGTTAACCTAGTTGCCCCATGAGTGGAAGACTGACTATTGTATTTTCAGATGACTGAATGACTGAGTAAGGAGGCAAATTTCCTTAGCGATACTAGATGATTGTTCTTTCGTTCTTTGTTCTAAATATCATGACCACTTTGGTGAAAATTATGTGGTCATTTTAATGATAAGCTGTTGTGAACACTATATTGTGATTTTCTGAGACTGTTTTGCTTTGAATTGTTATGGAATAAATAGAGTGTTCACTATACTGTGTAATTAGAACCTTAAATGCTGTTCACAGTAGCATTCTTCTGGAAAGCTGCTAGTGCATGGCATTACAAGTATTTAACCTTTGGCTTCACTATTTGACCTTCCAGTGAATAACCTGAATTAATTACTTTTAAGTATTGATTGATTTGACCACCTTTCTTTTCAAAGGACTCTCAAAAGTCTTCTCCAATACCACAATTGGAGTCAATTATGCAACAGTCAGTTTTCCTTATACTGCCCAATTCTTACATTACTGGAAAAATGATAGCTTTCACTATATGGATTTTTGTTGGCAAAGTAATGTTTCTGCTTTTTAGTTTTCTGTCTAGGTATGACATAGCTTTCCTTCCAAGGAATTTCATGGCTGTAGTCACAGTCTGTAATGATCTTTGAGCCCAAGAATATAAAAACTCACACTCTGTAATGTCATGCATGAGCACCTTCCCAAAAGAATGCTACTGTGAACGACTTTTAAGGTTCTGATTACACAGTATAGTGAACACTCCATTTATTCCATAACAAATCAAGGCAAACATTCACAACAAATCACAATATAATATTCACAGCATTACATCTTATCACAGAAAATCACAATAAAGTGTTCACAACAGCTTAACATTAAAATGGCCACATAGTTTTCAACAAAGTGGTCACAGTATTTATAACAAAGAACAAAAGAATAATCATCTGATATCCCTAAGGAGGTTTGCCTCCTCACTCAGTCATTCAGTCATCTCACAATACAATAATTAATCTTCCACTCATAGGGCAATGATAGATTAACTTAATCAGTCACTTATCTAGCAGTCAGTCACTACATATCATTAATCACTAAATACAATTATTAGAAAATTATCCAAACCCTCCAACCCTCAGTGTCTAGTAAACTTCAATTTCATCACATGTTCAACATCCAAGGAGAGGCCTTTTCTTCATCTTGACTCAGGGTGGTCTCTCAGATTCCCTGGATCCCCTTCCATGGTCCCAGCTCCTACCTGAATCCAACAGTCACCTGAATTCAAAGGCAGATAGCTCCTAAGTCCTCATCCAGTCCTCCAGGCAGTTCTTGTTACACACTGAAGTTCACAGGGTCCAGCACATCTCAAAACCTTCACAACCTCTGTTGCTGGGAACTCAAGGATCAACCAAGCCGCAAACAAACAAAGCCTTATCCCTGTCATGCTTCTTCAGTCCTCCAGCAGTTCAACTGGCCCTAGGACCCAGAAGAAATCTCAGCCTTCCAAGTGGCAGCAGACACTTTGACCTTCCAGGAGGCAACAGCCACTTTGGCTTTCACCAGATTCTGGTCTCATGGAAAACTCTGACTCAGTTCTCAGTCTAGTAGCAGCCCAGCTCCCAGATGCTGGGACAATTCTGCTTCCTCCACCAGGAGTAAAAATTCTTGATTCTGTCTGCCTCTCTCTCAGATTCTTCTTATACACACACACACACACACACACACACACACACACACACACACACACACACACACACACACACATGAACACACATTGGCTTCCTGTCTCAGCCTACCCCTTCCTGTTATGTCAGCAACAGGAGACAGAATTCACACCTTCTGGTACTTAGCCTTTAGTTACTGAGGGCTAAGTACCTGCTAAATTAATTACATTAAGTACTCCTTTCATTTCTTCTCCATGGCTGATGTTTGTTTCTTAAATATTCTTGTTTTGTTAGAAACAGAAATTGAATGGAGATGTTTTAGTACCTTCTATTTTTATTATTACTGGTGAACAGAACATGAATTTAGAATGTAGAAATTTTCTTTTGTCTTTTTGGCAAAACAGTGAATTCTGGTGCTTTATTTCCTTTGATGTGGACCACTTTTATTATCTGTGTTAATGCAAAGTGACAAAACATCCTGATCTTTCTTGCCAAAGATTTAACTCAATGTACGTAAAGGCTTATTCATTTGTGCTAATTTTCCTTTTCTTTTTTAAAAAATGCTTAAAATAAGCAGCTGTACCTTAAACTGTGATTAGTTCTAAAGAAATTTTTTCTTTACCAAGCCTCCTGGAAAATTGTGATTTGTGTTAAGTTTTTATATTTTGATTTTAATGAAAATTCTAACAAAAGAAGAAATGTATTGTATATCTATGATTTTCTGGGAAAATATTCTCTCAGGAGAGGTTTTTCAATTCTTAGAAATGATTTTTCAAAGAAATTAATTTTATATAAACCAAATATATTTTAATTGACATTTAGGATCCTTTAGAACTCTGAGTTTATGCTTTACTGTGTCACTCATATAGAAATGAATTACTGTGAGAAACATATTAACTTAGAAAACTACAATGTTCTATTATATTTTCTATTATTTATTCTATTCTATTTCTATTTATTTTGTTTAAAATTTCTCAATAACATTTTAATCTGCTTTGAGCTGTACTCAGGAGTTTTGGAGGTATGTCAGGGGAACATGCAGTCATGAATTTGACAACTGTGGTTAAAAACAACACCAGAGTATGGAGGCTTGGTGTGAAAGGGGAGACATGAACTGCTTTTATTATAACACTCCCAAATAAATTCTTATTCATACCCTATTCCTGAGAGTGGAAAAAGAAAAAGGAAATACTCATTTTTAAGGAAAGATATTTAATCTCTCTGGATCATAGCTAACTTATCTGGAAAAGGGATAAAAATATTCATACATACTTTTAAGTGTTGTGATGATATCATACTACAAATTTTAATGTACCATACAAATCAACATTGTTGTTTTCCAGTCAATCTGAATACAAAAAGCTAGACTTCAGAGACCTTAAGTTACCTATCCAAGTTACATAGGTAGTAAGTAGTAGAGCCAGGATTTGTTACTTGCTACTTGTACTATCTTGAGCAAATCACTTAAACTCCCTAGGCCTTAGTTTCATTATAAAATGAGATGTTTGGACCAGGTTAATTTCAAAGTCTTTTTCTGCTAGAAAATATTTAGCATACTGTTTATGACTTAGACTTCAAATTAAATGTTCTTTTCAGTACACCAAAATACTTTACTTGTTGAATACCTTTATATGAGGCCTTTCCATGCTCCACTCAATGTCAAAAAGATTCATCAATGTGTTAGGGTCCAATCACAATTTTGAGTTAATAAACTTTTGGAAAAGAAGAAAAATATTTACCCCTCATGACCTCTCCAAAGCTTTCCAAAGAAAAGGAGATACATTATCATTTCATGAGTATGTGTGGGGATAATTAAATGGTAAGTATGATACTGCCATAAGATAATTTTAGTATTGCTGCCATTTGCCTGAGGCAGCAAGTCATTTCTAACTAGAAAATTTAGCCAAGGTGTCTAACTTCAGCCCTGGTTTCTTGGCATTTGTAAAATTCCAACTTGAGATATCAGCTATCCCCCCTAGAAATTGCTGCTCAGTACAGTTCCTGGTATACGCTAGGTGTTTAGTATATGTTTTTTTATTGATCAGTTGATTATCTCACTAAATGGGGATTTTCCACTTCTGCTATCAATTCTTCAATAGGTAAACCTTTTTCTTCTCCTTTTGTCCTCACTAACAAATTCCAATTGTATTCATCCTACCTTCATCCTATATAAGATTTTTAGAAACGTTACTTGCGACCTATTGTTTGTGTGTGTGTGTACCATGGGATTAATATATAAGAAACTGGTTATTAAAAATAACAATGTAAAATTATGACATAATAAGTTGGTTATTAAAATGTCACTGTGTGTTGATAAGTGTGATTGCAGCAGTACCTATCAATGAATCCTTAATGGAATGCATTTAATTGTCTCCTCCCACAGATTGCCCATTCTGTCTTCTCCATTCTTTCATTTACTTTAATATCTCCCTGTCTACTGGATCATTCGTTATTGCCTACAAACATGTCTTTGTCTTCCCTAACCTGAAAAACAAATTTTCACTTGATACTTTCTACCACTGCTACCTATCATGCTATATCTTGTAGCTAAATTCCTTAAAAAGAATGTCTATGGAGGGTGGCTAGCTGGCACAGGGAATAGAGCACTGGCCCTGGAGTCAGGAGGACCTGAGTTCAAATCCAGCCTCAGACACTTGACACACTTACTAGCCGTGTGACCTTGGGCAAGGCACTTAACCCCAATTGCCCTGCCTTCCCTCAGCAAAACCAAAAAAACAAAAACAAAAGGAATGTCTGTGATAAGGGTTTCCACTTTCTCTCTTCCATTCTCTTCTTACAATCAGTCTTCTGAAATCATTTCACCAAAATTTTTTTTCCCCAAAGTTGTTGATATTCTCTTAGTTGCCAACTCTGATGACCTTTTCTCCATGCTCATTCTCCTTGACACCTTTGCAGTTTTTGACACTGTCTCCTGCTTGATATTTTCTTCTCTCTAGGTTTTCAGAGCACCACTCTCTTCTGTTTCTCCTCCTACTTATTTGACCAATCCTCCTTTGTCTCCTTTGATGAATTCTCTTACAGATCATGCCCTCTAAACATAGGTGAGTGTCCCTCAGGATTCTGTCATGGACCCTCTTCTCTTCTCTCTCTATACTACTTCATTTCATGATTTCATCAGTTCCCATGGATTTAACGGCCATCTCTAAGACAATAATTCTCAAACCTACCTATCTTTCCACAAATACTGTTTTTGGCTTCCAATCTTGTATTTCCAATTTCCTTTTAAGTATCTAGAATTGAATGTCCACTAAATATCTTAATCTTAACATGTCCAAAACTGAACTTTTCCTCTAAACTCTCCCCACATCCTATTTTCTCCACTACTGAAGAAGGCATCACCATCCTCCCACTACCTCAAGCTGGAACTTAACAGTTATGCTGAAATTTTCAGTATCTCTCACCCCCTATATTCAATCTGCTGGCAAGGCCAGTTAATTTCACCCTTGCAAGATCTCTCAAATATGCTGCTGTTTTTCTTTTTAACACTTCTACCTCTCCAATACAGGCTCTTAATACTTCATGCCTAGATTCAATTGCTTATGGGTGGGTCTACTTGCCTCAAGTCTCTCCTATCTCCATTTCATCCTCCAATATGTAAACAAAGTGGTTGTCCTAAAACACTGGTCTGATTATATCAACACCACGCCCATTGTTACTTGAGAAATTTCTGAGGCTCCCTATTACCTCAAAGATCAAACACAAAATGCTCCATTTGTCATTCAAAACCCTTCATAATCTAGACCCCTCCAACCTTTCTAGTACTCTTATAGCTTATTCCCTGATATCTTTTCTTTGATCCAGTGACACAGGCCTCCTACCTGTTAAATAACTAAGATACTCAATCTTTTGGCCCTAGGGATTTTCTCTGGCTGTTGCCAATGTCTGGAACATTCTCCATCCTCTGCTGCACCTACTGACCTCTTCAGCTTTCTTTAAAGTCTCAAATAAAATTCTTTCTTTTACTGAACACTTCCCCATCATCTCTTAATTCTACAGTCTTTTCTTTGCTAATCACTTTCTATTTATCCTGAATGACTTTGCCTTGTATGTATTTGTTTACATATTTTCTCCCCTATTTTATTGTTAGCTCCTTAGGGCAGGGACTGTCTTTTGCCTCTTTTTGTAACCCTAATACTTAAAAGAATGCCTGGTACATAGTAGGCATTTAATTAATATTGATTGACCAAATATTTCTGTACCAGTGCAATCAATCTATTCCTTATTTTGTTTCCTGAGAAACTTGAAGCATCCCTAAAGCATATCCATAGTTAAATTGGCCTTGTTTCCAACGTTTCTATCTTCTAAAAAGTCAAAAAATTATTCTAAATACAAGTGATCTTTCAGTGCCATAAAAACAAGATTCTTCATAATATTAATCAAATTACAAGATCTACATTTATAAACTATTTTTTCATTATTGTACATGCATTCCTGTAGGCTGAAAGATTTAGATCTGGGGGAGGTGGAGTCAAGATAGTGGAAAGAAGCCAGAAGGTTGCTTGAGCTCTCCCCAGCTTTCCTCAGAAACAACATTAAATAAAACTTCCAAATGGATTGTGGAGTGATAGAACCTACAAAAAGATAAAGTGAAACAACTTTCCAGCTTAAGATAACTTAGAAGGATTTCTGTAAAGGTTTGTCTCACTTGGGCAAAAGGAGAGCATAGCCCAGCTCAGACAGTGTTCCAGCAAGTCAGCAGGAAGCTCTTAGCCAAAGCACAGATCAACAACCAAAGCCCCAAGAGGCAGATCCAAGATGGCAAAATAAAGGCAGGGATTCTCTTGAGCTCTCTCCCACGCCCAAGCAAATGCTTTTTAAAAATGACTCTGTAGAAATTCTAGAGCATCAGAACCCACAAAAAGACAGAGTGAAACAAATTTCCAGCCCAAGATAACTTAGAAGTTCAGCAGGAAAGGTCTGTTGCACCAGGGTGAGAGAGGAGCATAGTTGAATGCAAGTCAGACCTCAGCAAATCCGGAGCAGGTCTTAGGGTGATGAATCACTCCCAACAGGGGTGGTTTCCAGACCTCTCAGCCCACAGATGCCAAAGACAACTTAGAAGGTCAGCAGAAAAGGACCATCACATCTGGGTGATAATGAAGCACAGTCCAGCACAGGCACACCAGTACAGGTCTAGCCACAGTAAACCAGGAGCAGGCCTTGGGAGTGACTAATTCCATAGTGGCAGGGGCAGTAGCAACTGCAGCAGTTGCTTCTGGAGCTCTCAGCCCACAGACATTAAGGGGATAGAAGGAGATTGCAGGGGTCTTTTTGCTAGCATTAAGACAGGACTCTGTTGCTTTGCCCACATTTCAATTGAGGTCTTAATCGGCATCTCAGGAACAAGAGGAGCACTAGCATAGCAGAGCTTGCAGCCACAGTGGAGGAGGGACCATCCTCACAGTTCCAGGGCAAAAAATAGTGCTTATTGTCATTTGCAGAAAAGAACACAGACCAGGAGAAAAACAAACACTCTTCCTTACCTTGAAAGGACTGAAAAATTACAGATACCTAGAAGTATCATTGGAAATGGCTGCACAAAACACCTGAAACTTGAGATGGTGCACTCTTCATGATGGAAGCAGAGCTCTAGTTTGGCAAAGACTTAAATGTCAGCTAATACACTGGGAAAATGAGCAAACAACGGGAAAACTCTACTGAAAGTTACTATGGTGACAAAGAAGATCAAAACACACACTCAGAATAAGACAACAAAGTCCAACTAAAAGACATGATTTAAACTAAAACCTCCAAGAAAAATATGAATTAGTCTCAAGTGATGGAAGAGTTCAAAAAGGATTTTGCAAATTAAGTAAGAGAGATAAAAAAAAATTGGGACAAGAAAGAAGAGCAATGCAAGAAAATAACAAAAATCAAATCAACAGCTTGGTAAAGGAGACAAAAAAAATTGAAGAAAATGAAACCTTAAAAAAAAAAAGCAGACTAGGCCAAATAGTGAAGGAGGTACAAAAAGCCAATGAGGAAAAGAATGCCCTAAAAAGCAGAATTGGTCAAATGTAAAAAAAAAAAAAAGATCCAAAAGCTCATTGATTAAAAAAAAAAAACAATTCCTTGAAAAATAGAATGGAGTAATGGAAGTTAATGTCTTTATGAGAAACCAAGAAACAACATAACAAACAGAAAAGAATGAAAAAAAAATAGAAGACAAGGCAAAATATCTCATTGGAAAAAAACAAATGATCTGGAAAATAGATCCAAGAGAGATAATTTCAAAATTATTGGACTACCTTAAAGCCACAATCAAGAAAAGAGCCCAGACATCATCTTTCAAGAAATTATCAAGGAAATGTGCCCTGATATTCTTGAACAAGAAGGGAAAATAGAAATGGGTAAAATATACAGATAATTTCTTGAATGAGGTCCCAAAATGAAAACTGCCAGGAATATTATAGCCAATTTCTAAAGTTCCCAGGTCAAAAAGAAAATATTGCAAGCAGCCAGAAAGGAACAAAGAATTCAAGTATGGTGGAGCTACAGTCAGGAAAACATGTGATTTAGCAGCTTCTCCATTAAAGGATCAGAGGACTTGGAATATGATACTCCAGAGGGCAAAGGAGCGAGAATTACAACCAAGAGTCACTGACTGAGTAAAACTGAGTATAAAACTTCAGGGAGGGGAAAGTGGCCATTCAATGAGATAGAGGACTTTCAAGTATTCCTGACAAAAAGACCAGAGTTGAATAGAAAATCTGACTTTCAAATACAAGATTCAAGAAATAGAAAAGTGAAACATAAGGGATATAATAATTTAAACTGTTTATATACCAAGATGAGAAGATGATATTTGCAACTCATAAGACCTTTCTCACTTTTAGGGCAGTTACAAGGAGCATATATAGACAGAGGGCACAGATGTGAGTTGAATAAGAAAGGATGATATCTAAAAAGTAACATTAAGGGGTGAAAGAGGAATGTAAGGGGTGAAAGAGAAAGGGAGAGGTAGAATGGCGTAAATTATCTCACATAAAAAACAAGAAAAGTTTGTGCAGTGGATGGGAAGATGTAGAAAAGGAGGGGAAATGAGTTAACCTTACTCTCATGAGAATTGGCTCTAAGAAGTAATAAAATAGAAACTCAATTCCCTACAGAAAAGTAGGAGGAGAAAGTGATGAGAAGGATGGTAGAGGGGGTAATAGGAAGAAGGGCCAATTGGGGTAGGGGGCAGCCAGAGGTAAAATACTTTTGAGAAGGGACAGGTCAAAAAGAGAGAGAGAATAGAATAAATGGGAGGCATAGGATAGAAGGAAATACAGGTAGGAATAGTAATTGTGAAAAACATTTAAGTCTCTCTGATAAAGACCTCATTTCTCAAGTGTGTAGAGAACTGAGTCAAATTTATAAAAATGGCAACCATTCCCCAAATAACAAATGATCAAAAGATATAAACAGTTTTCAGATGAAGTAATTAAAGCTATGTGTAGACATATGAAAAAAATGCTCTGATTGGAGAAATGCAACTTAAAACAATTCTGAGGTACTACTTCAAGCCTATTAGATTTGCTAAAAGGAAAGAAAAGGTAAATGACAATTGCAGAAGGGGCCATAGGGAAAATAAGATTTTAATGCACTGTTGGTGGAGTTAGGAATTGATTCAACCATTCTGTAGAACAACTTAGAACTGCACCAGAACAGTTATAAAACTATGCATACCCTTTGACCTAGCAATACCACTACTAAGTCTGTATCCCACAAGAGATAAAAAAAAAATGGAAAAGGACAAAGCACAAAAATATTTATAGTAGCTCTTTTCTGGTGGTAAGGAATAAGAAGTTGTAGGGATGCCAATCAATTAGGGAATGACAGAACAAGTTGTAAGAGATACGGATGGAGTACCATTGTATTATGAGAAATGATGAGCAGGATACTCTCAGGAAAACCTGGAAAATACTTGCATGAGCTGATTCAAAGTGAAGTGTACTGTGTACAAATAAAAGCAATATTGTAAGATGATCAGCTATGAATGATTTAAATATTCTCAGCAATACTATGATCCAAGATAATTATTTGTTATAGATTTATTTATTTTTTAGTTTTCAACATTCACTTCCACAAAACTGTGAGTTACAAATTTTCTTAATCTTTCTTCCCTACTCCCACCCCAATATGGCAAGCATACTGAACACCCCAATTTTCCCCAATCTATTCTCTCTTAAATCACCCCCCTTACCCTTCCTTATAATTTTAAACTTTGTTTTTAAAACTTTGATTTCCAGATTCTTTCCGCACTTCCCTTCTCACCCACCCCGACTGGAAAGATAAGCAGTTCAATATAGGTTGTACATGTGTACTCAGGCAAAACATTTCTGTAGTAGTTATATTGTGAAAGACTAACTATATTTACCTCCATCTTATCCTGCCCCCCCATTTATTCTATTTTTTTCCTTTGACCCTGTGCCTTTTTGAAAGTGTTTGTTTCTAACTACCCTCTCCCCCAATCTGCCCTCCCTTCTACAATCCCCCTTCTTATTCCCTTCCCCCTTATTTTCCTGTAGGGTAAGATACCCAATTGAGTGTGTATGTTATTCCCTCCTTAAGCCAAACCCAATGAGAATAAGGTTGACTCATTCCCTTTCACCTTTCAGCTCTTCCCCTCCATTGTAACAGTTATCTCTTGCCTCTTTTAAGTGGGATAATTTGCCTTATTCTATCTCTCCCTTTCTCCCACCATATATTCCTCTCTCACCTCTTAGTTTTATTTTTTAGATATCATCCCTTCATATTCAACTGATCCTATGCCCTCAGTCTATGTATATATGTACTCATATACACAAACTCACATATATATATTTATACACACATATACCCTCCTATTCATACATATATTTGTGTGCATATATAAATATATATACACACACATATATACTCCTTTCAACTTTCCTTATACTGAGAAGTCTCATGAGTTACAATTATCATTTTTTTTCTGTGTAGGAATATAAATAGTTCAACTTTAATAAGTTCCTTATGATTTTTTTTTCCTGTTTACTTTCTCATGCTTCTTGTATTTGAATGACAAAAGTTCTGTTCAGCTCTGGTTTTTTCATCAAGAATGCTTTAAACTCCTCTATTTCATTGAATGACCATATTTTCCCTAGAAGCATTATACTCAGTTTTGCTTGGTAGGTGCAGGGCAATTTTCCTTGAGACTTTCTTGATGAATGATTTCTAGGCTCTTTTTGTTTTATCATGGCTTTCAGGTAGTCCAATAATTTTTAAATTATCTCTCTTGGATCTATTTTCCAGGTCAGTGGTTTTCCCAATGAGATATTTTACATTGCCTTTTGGTTTTTTTTTTCATTTGTTTGATCTGTTTTATAGTATCTTTATTTCTCATGAAGTCATTAGCTTCCATTTGCTCCAATCTAATTTTGAAGGAATTATTCTCTTCAGTGAGTTTTTGAAATTTCTTTTCCATATAGCCAATTTGGCTTTTTAAGGCATTCTTCTCCTCATTGGCTTTTTGGACCTCTTTTGCCATTTGAGTTAGTCTATTTTTTAAAGTGTTATTTTCTTCAATCAGGCTGTTGATTCACTTTTCGTGATTTTCTTTCATTGTTCTCATTTCTCTTCCCAATTTTTCCTCCACTTCTCTTACTTGATATTCAAAATCCATGGCCTGTAACTAGTTCATATTTTTCTTGAAAGCTTTTGATGCAGGAGTTTTGACTTTGTTATCTTCTTCTGGTTCCATGTTTTGATCTTTTTGGTCTCCACAAAAAGATTGTATGGTTTGATTGCACTTCCTCTGTTTGCTCATCTCGACAGCCAATTACTTGACTTTTCAGCTCTTTGTCATGGTGGAGAGAGGGGAAAGAGGTAGGACCCAAATTTCTGGGATTTTTGCAGCTGTTTTGAGAGCTGTTGTGAGAGCTATGAGGAGGATGCCTTCTGTACAGCCACCACAAGCTCTGGCATGCAAGTGTTCTTCACTCTAGCACCACCACCGAAGACTGTGACCCAGATCCAAGCAAGTCAAACAAGGGTGACTACCCTCTGAGTGACCTTTTGGCCCCCCTACAATCTGCAGGCTGGGAGCTCTGGAGGCAAACACTGGGCAGCAGCTGCAGCTGGCACCTCTGTTGCCCTGGGGCAAGGGCCAGACAGAACTCTTTTTATCACCCAGTTCCAACAGAGGTCCCTACTGACCTTTTACTTTCTCTATGCAGTAAGTGATATAGCATTAAAATTCTTAGAGGAGAAGTTATGATAGTTCCAGAAGGAAACAGATAGCAAAACTAGACTAGTGGGTGACCTGAACAAAACAATTTTCACACAAATAAAGTAAAATCTAAATCATCATAAAAATGTCATTTTCTCATGGGTAGGCTGAGTTAATAAAATAAAAATGACAATTATATCTCAATTAGTTTATTTATTCCATGTCATATCAAACATCAAACATATATTTATAGAGCTATAGAAAATGATAACAAAATTCATCTGGAAGAACAAAAGGTTCTGGATATC
This sequence comes from Pseudochirops cupreus, assembly GCA_028627135.1. Lineage (NCBI taxonomy): Eukaryota > Metazoa > Chordata > Mammalia > Diprotodontia > Pseudocheiridae > Pseudochirops > Pseudochirops cupreus. The sequence continues at coordinate 326,021,947 of CM053581.1, forward strand.
AAAGAAATTAAGGAAAAGAAATGCTAGAGAAGTTGGCCTATGTCTTAAATTGTATTACAAAGCAACAATCATCAAAACTATTTGTTACTGCCCCAAAAAATAGAATGGTGAATCAGTGGAAAAATTAGGTCCACAAGACACGAGTCAAGGATTATAGTAATCTACTCTTTGATAAATCCAAAGACTCTAGTGTTTGGGATAAGAACTCACCATTTGAGGAAAAACTACTGGCAAAACTGGTTCATAGCATGCAGAAATAGGCATAGATCAACATATTTACTGTATCCCAAAATAAAGTCAAAATGAGTACATGATTCAGACACAAAGGCTGATACTATAAGCAAACTGGGAAAGCAAGGAATAGTTTATCTGTCATATTTATGGAATACAGAAGAATTTATGACAAAACAAGAGATAGAGAACATTATAAAATGCAAAATAGATAATTTTGATTACATTAAATTGAAAAGTATTTGCACAAACAAAGCCAGTGCAACCAAGATTAGGAGGGAAACAGAAAACTGAAAATAATTTTTACAGTCAATGTAAAATGTAATATTTATCCTTAATTTCTAAAATACATATAAACCTGAGTCATATTTATCACAATAATAATTTATAAGAATACAATTCATTCCCTAATTGATAAATGGTCCAAGCATATGAACAGGCAGTTTTCAGTGGAAGAAATCAAAGCTCTCTATGATCATATGAAAAAATGCTCTAAATCTCTTGATAAGAGAAATACAATTAAAAACAACTCTGAGGTATAAGAACACACCTGTTACATTGGCTAACATAACAAAAAAAAAGGAAAATGATAAATGCTGGAGAAGATATGGGAAAATGGACACACCAATGTATTGCTGAATGAGTTGTGAACTCATCCAACCATTCCGGAGATCACTTTGGAACTATGCACAAAGGGCTATAAATATGTGCATACCCTTTAACGCAGCAATACCACATCTAGGGCTGTACCCCAAAGAGATCATACAAATGAGGAAAGGACTGACATGTGGAAAAAATATTTATAGCAACTCTTTTTGTGGTGGCCAAGAATTGGAAATTGAGGGGGTGCCTATCAACGGGGGGAATTGTAATGGTAATGTAATTTGAATTTGAGGACCCCTTTTTGTATTGGAAAGTAAGCACGTACTTAGCACTTAGTAATTAAATCTCTGTGAAAGAAACAGAAGGAATGAACACCTGTTCCTGATGTAATGGGAAGGGGTTGGCTGAAACTGGAAGTAGCTAATGCTATGTGTATATAAGAAAAGCCCCAGAGAGGAAGGGTCAGAATTTCTTGGGACAAGAATCTAGTGGCAGAAGCTATTCTGCTAGAGAGAGAGAGAAAGAGAAAAAGAGAGAGAGAGAGAGAGAGAGAGAGAGAGAGAGAGAGAGAGAGGGAGAGAGAGAGAGAGAGAGTTTCTCTCAGCAGCATCTGGAGGGTGGGCTGCTACTGCTGGATTGAGAATTGAGAAGAAAAATGAGAATTGGTAACTGAGACAGATCTTCTTGAGGAACCTCCATGGAGGCTGCCACCAAGGATCTGCGGAGGCTGAAGAGGAAAGCATCACTCCCCCACCCCCTACTCCTGGATAAGGTAATTCTGATTTTTTGAATGACCTGCAGAACACTAAGGAAGCATGACTGGAATGTTAAGACTTTCTGTTTGTGGCTTGGTTGAGCCTTGAATTCCCAGGAACAGAAATTGTGAAGGACCCTGTGAACTTCAGTGTGGAGCAGGAATTACATGGAGAGCTGGGCAGGGACCTGCCTTTGAACACAGGTGGCAGTTTGGTAATCCAGGTAGTATCTGGGACCATGGAAGGGGATCCAGGGAATCTAAAAATAAACTCCAACTGAAGGTGAAAGAAGACCTTACTTGGATACTGTCTACTGACTAAGAAGATTATAATTTACTAGTGACCTAGGGGTGGAGGGTCTGTGTATTTTCTGATGATTGAAGAATGAAGGATGAATGATTTACTAAAAGACTGTACTTAGTAATTGATTATTCAATAAGTGACTGACTGAGTTAACTCAGTGTGCCCCATGAGTGGGAGCCTTTGCCTACTGTGTGGGTAGCAATCTTAATCTCAGATAAAGCAAAAGAAAAAAATAGATATAACAAAAGAAATACAGAAGGAAACTATATACTGCTAAAAGGCATCATAGACAATGAAGTAATATCATTACTGAGCAGATATGCACCAAGTGGTATAATATCCAAATTCTTAGAGGAGAAATTAGGAGAGTTATAGGAAGAAATAGAGAGCAAAACTATATTAGTGGGGGACCTTAACCTTCTCCTCTCTGACCTTGATAAATCTAACCTCAAAATAAACAAGAAAGAAGTTAAGGAGGTGAATAGAATTTTCAAAAAGGAGACTTCTGGAGAAAATTGAATGGGAATTTAAAGGAGTATACCTTTTCTCAGGGGTATAAAAAATTATGAGGGCATAAAAACCTCACAATTCAACGCAGAAAGGCAAAAACACTAATTGCATCCTTTTCAGATCATGATACAATAAAAATTATATGTAATAAAGGGCCATGGAAAGATAGACTATAAATTAATTGAAAACTAAATGGTCTAATCCTAAAGAATGAGTAAGTCAAACACTAAATCATAGAAACAATCAATGACTTCATTCAAAAAAATCACAACAATGAGAAAATATAACAAAGCTTATGGGATGCAGGAAAAGTAGTTCTTAGGAAGTTTTATATCTCTGAATGCTTACATGAATAAAATAGAGAAAGAGGAGATCAATGAATTGGGCATGCAACTGAAAAAGTTGGAGAAAGAACAAATGGAAAATCTTCAATTAAATGTCAAATAAATACTGAAAACCAAAGGAGAGATTAATAAAACAGAATTAGGAAAACTATAAAATTAATAAATAAAACTAAGAGCTGGCTTAAAAAAAACCAACAAAACTGATAAATCTTTGATCCATTTGATTAAAAATAAGAAAGCCAAATTACTAGTATCAAAAAGAAAAAAAATAAATTCACCTCCAAATAATGAGGAAATTAAGAAAAAAAAGAATTGTTTTGCCCAAGTGTATGCTTATAAATTGACAAACTTAGGGAAATGGCTGAATATTTGCAAAGATATAAATTGCCTAGATTAACAGAAGAGGAAGTAAAACATTTAAATAACCCTACCTCAGAAAAAAATATTGAACAATTCATCAGTGTACTCCCCAGGAAAAATTCTGCAGGACCAGATGGTTTTACAAGCAAATTCTGTTAAACATTTAAAGAACAATTAATTAAGATATTGTATAAGGCATTTGAGGAAATTAGAGAAAATGAGAGCTATCAAATTCTTTTTATGATACAAATATGGTATTAATACCTAAACTAGAAAGAGACAAAACAGAAAAAAAAAGTTATAGAACAATTTCCCCAATGGATATAGATGAGAAAATTTTTAAAAATAGCAGAAGGTTCAGAATAGCAAGAAAAGTAATGAAAAGAAAAACTAGAGAACACGGAGTATCTATTCCAGATCTTAAATTGTACTATAAAGAAGAAATCATCAATACCTCTTGGTACTGGGTAAGAAATAAAAGGGTAGATCAGGTTGAATAGGTTAGGTACAAAAGGCACAATACTCAATTATTATAGCAATTGTAATAGTAATCTGTTTAGCAGGATACTTAGCACTTAGTACTAAGTGCTAAGTGTGGAAGGGGCAAACCCTGTCCCACTGTTGAGAAGGCATGAACTCCCCTGTTGATGTGGAAGAAGGGGATTGGCTGAGGTGT
>CM053581.1:326026228-326059642 GCA_028627135.1 Pseudochirops cupreus
TATTGTGGCCACTGTAGTGAAAACTGTGTGGCCATTTAATGTTATAAGATGTAATGTTGTGAATATTATAATGTTTTGAATGTTTGTCTTGATTTGTAATGGAATAAACAGAGTGTTCACTCTATTTTGTAATCTGAACTCTAAAAGCTGTTCACAGTAGCATTCCTTTGGGAATCTGCTGGTGCATGGCATTACAGCAATCTACTCTTTGATAAATCCAAAGACCTAAGTTTCTGGGATAAGAACTTACTGTATGACAGAAACTGCTGGGAAAACAGGAAAACAGTGTGGCAGAAACTGGGCATAGACCAACATTTGACAATAAATACCAGAATAAAGCCCAAATAGGTACATGATTGAGATATAAGGGTTGATACTATAAACAAATTAGGAGAGCAAGAAATAGTTCAACTGTCAGACTTATGGAGAATAGAAATTTAAGCCAAACAAGAGATAGAAAACGTTGTGAAATGCAAAATGGATAATTTTGATGACATTTAATTGAAAAGTTTTGGCCCAATCAAAGCCAACGCAATCAAGATTAGGAGGGAAGCAGAAAACTGGGAAAGAATTTTTAAAACCAGTGTCTCTGATAAAAGCCTCTTTTTTAAAATATACAGATAACTGAGTCAAATATATAAGAATACAAATCATTCCCTAATTGATAAATGGTCAAATGATACAAATAAACTGTTGCCAGAGGAAGAAATTAAGGCTATCTATGGTCATATGAAAAAATGCTCTAAATCACTATTGATTCAAGAAATACAAATCAAAACCACATTACACCTATCATATTGGCTAACGTGGAAAAACAGAAAAAGGATAAATGCTGGCGAGGCTATGGGAATGTTGGAACATTGACTCATCATTGGTGGAGCTGTGAACTGATCCAGCTATTCTGGAGAGCAATCCTTTGACCCAACAAAACCACTTCTAGGGCTGTATCCCAGAGATCACAAAAATGGAAAAGAGACCCACATTTACAAAAAATTTTAGAGCAGCTCTTTCTGTGGTGGCCAAGTCCTGCAAATTGAGGGGATGCCCATGAATTGGGGAATGGCTGAATAAGTTATAGTATATGAATGTAATGGAATACTATTGTGCTATATAAGAAATGATCAACAGGTGGACTTCAGAGAAACCCAGGAAGACTTATATGAACTGATACTGAATGAGGGAAGCAGAATCAGGCAAACATCGTACACAGTAACAGCCGCAGTGTGTAATGACTGATTTTGATAGACTCAGCCCTTCTCAGCTATGCAAGGACCTAAAACAAATCCAATGAACACATGATGGAAAATGCCATACACATGCAAAGAAAGAACTATGGAGTTGGAATGCAGAACAAAGCAGACTTTTTCTAATTTCTTTTTTGTTTTATTTTACTTTTTGTTCTTTCTGATGGTTTTCCCCTTTTGTTATAATTCTTCTATGCAACATAATATGGAAATGTGTTTAATAGGACTGTACGTGTGGAGCCCATATCAGATTGCAAGTTGTTTTGAGGAGGAAGGGGAAGAAAATTTAAAACTTATGGAAGTGATTGGTGAAAACTAAAAATAATAACTTGATTTTTAAAAAGGCTAAAAAATTACTCTACTTAAATCCTAGATAGGCAGAACTCATAAAATCATGGAGTGCAACAAATTTCCAGTCCAAGATAACTTATGAGGTTGGAAAGAAAATTCTGTGGGACCCGACTGAGAGAGGAGTGCAGGCTAGCTCATGCTGCACTACTGCAAAGCAGGCCCCAGTGAGCCCACAGCAGACCTTGTGATGACTGAATTGCTTGCATCTTTGGTGATTTCTAGATCTCTTGGCCCATAGCCGCCAGGGACAACTTAGACAGACAGCAGGAAATTTCTATCATGCCAGGGTGGGAATGAAGCACAGGCCAACAAGCATAGCCTGACACTATAAGGACAGGAGTAGGCCTTTTGTTTGCCTGAGTCAGCAGTGGCAGCAGCAGCAATAGTGGCTGCTTCCAGGGCTCCCAGTCCACCAAGGATAAATGGTTTGAACAACTGATCAGAAGGATATAATAAGGGTCTCTTTGCTAGCACCAAGTCGGGACTCTGTTGCTTTACCCACACTTGGATCCTGGTTCCAGTTTTGGATGAAAGTCCCAGGGCAAAAAGGAGCACTAACATAGCAGAGCTTGTGGCAACAGTGGAGGGGAGACACTCATCACAGTTCCAGGGCAGAAAAGGATGTTTATTGGTCACTCATAGACCAGAACACAGGCCAGAAGAATTAAAAAAAAAAACTCTCCTTAGATCACATCACCTTGGAAGAATTGAAAATTTATAAATCCCTAGAAGTATCCATGAATATAGCTGCAAAAAATCCCTGAAGCTTGAGACAGTGCACCCTTCATGTTGGAAGCAGAGTCCTACTTTAACAAACAGTTAAAAGTCAAGAAATAGGCTGGGAAAATGAGCAAACAACATATACAAACTCTGAAGTTTTCTGGTGAAGTTTTCTGGAAGCTATTCTGGTGAAAAGGAAGATCAAAACACACACTCAGAAGAAGACAACAAAGGCAAACCCTTCCAAAAAATGTGAATTGATCTCAGATGATAAAAGAACTCAAAAAGGATTTTGAAAATCAAGTAAGGGAAGTAGAAGCAAAATTGAGAAGAGAAATGATAATGATGCAAGAAAATCATGAGAAAACAGTCAACAACATGGTGAAGGAGACACAAAAAATACTGAAGAAAATAAGACCTTAAAAAACAGACTAGCCCAAACGGCAAACACAGTCCAAAAAGCAAATGAGAAGAAGAATGTCCTAAAAAGCATAATTGGCCAAATGGGAAAGGAAGTCCAAAAGTTCACTGAGGAAAATAATTGCTTGAAAATTAGAATTGCTCTCTTCCTCGCCCTCTTTCTTGGGGCAGGGTTACATGGCAGTGACTGCAGCAAAGCGAGAGCCTTGGCCATGCCACAGCTGCCAACACTTCTGGAGACCAGAGCTTACCTTAGTGGTTCACCATGGACCCTGCACTGCCCTGAGGAGTTGGAGAAGTCTTGTTGTCACAGAGTAAGATGGATGGTAGCTTTGATACTGATTGTGGTGAGCAAGAGATCTGTGGTCACTAACAAAAGACATCTTCCATAAACTGTTGCCAGAGATTCCTAGTCAAATTAACACTAAATAAACTAAGAAGTAAAAGAAACAAAACAAACATGGTGGTTACTGGTACCCTAGAAATGATGCTGCTCAACACCAGTCCAACACTGTTCTCTGAGGATAATGTTCAGAGAAGCCTATTGTGTGCATATTTATTCACTTTTTTGTTAAACTTTAATTCATTTAGCACAGAAAGCTGAGTGCATAGTGTGTCATTTCATTCTGCTTGAGTTTCTTGAATGTTTTCTTTAAATGTCTGCAGAGCTGCTGCAACTATGGATACCATAATCTTTCTAATTCAGCATGAGCTAGAACTTAGAAGATGTAAATTTAAAGGGAACTCACCTGGTCTGGTTGGCACATGTGATGAGTATTAAGAAACCATTTTGTAGTGAATACAGAATTATTTTTCTCCCTTTTTGAAAGATCTTTCTTTTTGATGCCAATCTCCTGTGTTTACACAAGTTCATCAGTTTGAAAGGAAAAATAATATGAAGGGCTTCAAAATGGCAGACAGGTTTGAAAGTCTCATGAACTTTCATGGTTTTGATCTGAGTTTTTGGTATATGGACTTAAAACTGCTGAGTTGTGGTGGCAATGGCTTAGGTTTTTCTTTTCTGCCACCAGTAATGACTGTGCCAAAAGAGCAAAACCAAAATTATTAGAAGACCTGACCATGAAAACATTGTGAAAGTATTTTAAATTCTTGGTCCTAGTGGAAGCCAGTTAATGGATGATGTGGGCTCTCTGACAGAACTGAACAATATTGAATTTTTCTGGAAAACATGGAGACAGATTTAGTTAATCTGTTAGAACAGGGCCTTTTACTGGAGGAGCATGCCAGCCTTTTTACATATCAGCTGCTACATGAGCTCAAGTGTATTCATTCTGCTAATGTACTACACAGAGATCTCAAACCAGCTAATCTCTTCATTAATACTGAAGACTTGGTGCTGAAGATAGGAGACTCTGGTATTGCCCAGATCATAAAGGTCATCTTTCCGAAGGATTGGTTACTAAATGGTACAGATCTCCATGGATTTTACTTTCTCCTAATAACTACACTAAAATAATTGATATGTGCGAGGCAGGATGCATCTTTGCTGAAATTATGACTGGGAAAACCCTCTTTGCAGGTGCAGCTGATCTTAGAATCTATGCCTGTTGTACATAAAGAAAATCATCAGGAGATTCTCAGAGTAATCCCAGTTTACATAATAAATTATATGACTGAGCCACACAAACCCTTAATTCAGCTGCTTCAAGGAATTAGTCATGAAGCACTGGACTTCTTGGAGTAAATTTTGACATTTATTGATCTATTAAGAGCAGAAGAAGCTCTGTCTCATCCTTACATGAGCACTTATTCCTTTCCAATGGATAAAACAATTTCAAGTTATCCTTTTCACATTGAAGATGAAATTGATGATATTTTGCTCCTGGATGAAACTTGTAGTTACATTTATAATTGGGGGAGGTACCACGATTAACAGTTTTCACATCATGACTGGTCTGTACACAATAATTTTAGCATTAAAGTTCAGCATGACCCAAAGACTCTTTCTGATGTCACTGAAGAAGAGGAAGTACAAGTAGATCCTCAAAGACATTTGGACGGAGATCATGAAAAGTATCTGAAGGACCCTGTCTTTAATACCCATTTCTCTACTGAGCCTTGTTGGTAGTATCCAGCTAATCATGAAAATAGATACTGTGATCTGGAATGCAGCCACACTTGTAACTACAAAATGAGGTCATCATCATACTAAAATAACTTAGTTTGGAGAGAGGTTGAAGCTAACCATTACTATGAACCTAAACTTATTATAGATCTTTCTAACTGGAAAGAACAAAGTGAAGAAAAATCTAATAAGAAAGGCAAGTCAAAATGTGAAAGGAATGGATTGATTAAAGCTCAAATAGCTCTTGAGGAAGCATCGCAGCAATTGGTTGGAAAAGAAAGGCATGGAGTGGCTAGGTGGCAGCTAGATGGTGAAGTGAATAGAGCACCAGCCCTGGAGCCAGGAGGACCTGAGTTCAAATTTGACCTTAGACACTTACCATTCGCTAGCCCTGTGACCTTGGGCAAGTCATTTAACCCCAATTTCCCTGCATCCCCCCCCCCCAAAAAAAAGCAAAAAAAAAAAGGTAAGAGAGAGGGATCTAGAATTTGACTCTGATTCATTTATTTCAGGAAGTATTCAACTTACTTCACATGAGTCTACTGATATTTTTGATAAATTAAATAACTTGTATAGCTCAGCATCCCAGTTTGATATCAGATTCACTAAGGAGGGGAAAACAAGAAAAAGGAATTGAAAATTTGGCTCAGTTAGTAGCTTTGTACCAATTGTCTTGGGATAGCCACTTTGTAAATGGTGGGGAGGAATGTTTTCTCATAGAACAGTTTTATTGTGAAGTAAGAAAAGATGAACAAATTGAAAAGGGAAACACTTACACTACTTACTTGGACAAGTTCTTCAGCAGTAAGGAAGATATTGAAATGCTAGAAACTGAGCCAATAGAGTATGGCAAGTTTGGGGAAAGAGAAAGTGAGGAGGGTTTTCATAACAATTGTGTGGAGCTCCTCTTTAACAAGCAGCTTGAGTATATAGGCATTTCATAGTCCAGTTGGTTGACCACTTAAATCAATACAAGTCACCTTCCACTATGAAATCTTCCCCCCAGATTCCCTATGAAAATACAGCAGCACTCTGAAACATCTGAACTAAAGCATTCAGCAGACAATTTTGTTTTTGTATTCATAAAATGTGTTTTGTCTTTTTTATTATGAGCCTAAGTCATTTTTACTTGAATCAGATGGTGTCTTTTTAGCATGGATTTCATTGGTTCTTTATTTTTAAAATCCATAATTGCTTTCTATACAAGAAAGTTTTCATTTTAAACTGGTGTGTCATTTTCACACAAAATTAAAGAATAGAACAAAATAATGCAATGCAGGAGGAAATAAAAGAAATGCACTAAGCCAAGTAAAAACATTCTCTCAGTAAAATGGTTTTCTGTTTTAGAGGGAAAAAATATCTTGCTTTGAAATTTACACAGTGAGACTGCAAATAATTGCATGAAAATGTCTATTTTTTTCCTAAAACATTTTTCATTCATGAGTATTTTCAAGTTTTTCATACTGTACACATTTCTTAAAACATATGATACCAGCAGCAACTGAAAATGAATGCTGAGTTTGGTACACATGTGTTCTCAACCTCAAGGTAGCAGGGGTATGTGGCATAACATGTACCACCCATAGTGCTCCACACTATACTCTTTGGTTTAGTCAGTGTTATTATAGCAACTTCTTATTTTAATTTTTTTTTGCTTTTTGGAGGGGGTTAGGCAGAGCAATTAGGGTTAAGTGACTTGCACAAGGTCACACAGCTAGTAAGTGTTAAGAGTCTGAGGTCAGATTTGAACTCAGGTCCTCCTGACTCCAGGGCTGGTGCTCTATTCACTGTACCACCTAGTCACCCCTATGGCAACATTCACAGTTCACAAGTGTTCTGGTATGCATTGTTTCTGGTGAAGTGTTAATACACTACATCTTATTTATTTTAGCAAATCAGTATAGTTTCTGTATTTAATTATAAAAAGTTGATTTAGTTTTTTGATATTTATTTGCAAATGAAGTGTTTTCATTTGACACTATGGTTTGGTGCCTACTCGTCTGAATGTTATACTGTCAGCTTGTTCTGAGGCTGTCCATATACTCAATTTACTTAAGTGTACATTTTAAGTAAACTACTCACTGTGTAAAGGAATTTGTATTTTGAAAGTGCATGATCTATCTACAAAAAAAATTTGGAATTTATTATAAAATGCTCCTAGAAATCTTAACTGTGTTTATTTTGCATATGTATGTATATGCAAATATATACATAATATTAGAATATATATAATATTAGACTTGTGTGCATGTTCATAATTGAAGTACATTATTATTGTAGATTAAAAGTTGTATATGGTAAGATATATTTTGTTCTTACTGTATGTTTTTACTTAATGATCTATTTCCCATGCCAAAGCAAGTATGAATAAAATAAACTTAAATGTAAAAAAAATGTTAGAATGGAACAAATGCAAGTTAATGACATTATGAGGAAGCAAGAAATAATAAAATAAAGCTAAAACAATGAAAAAAATAGAAAACAATGTAAAATATCTCATTGTAAAAACACTTGATCTGGCAAATAGACCCAAAAGAGATAATTTAAAAATTATTGGGCTACCTGAACGGCATGATCAAAAAAAGCATCTAGACATAATCTTTCAAGAAATTATCAGAGAAAACTGCCCTGATATTATAGAACTAGAGGGTAAAATAGAAATAGAAAGAATCCACTGGTCACCTTCTGAATGAGGTCCCAAAATGAAAACTGCCAGGAACATTGTAGCCAAACACCAGAGTTTTCAGGTCAAGAAGAAAATACTGTAAGTAGTCAGAAAGAAACAATTCAAGTATGGTGGAGTCACAGTCAGGATAACACAACATTTAGCAACTTCTATAGTCACTACAGGATCAGCGAGCTTGGCACATGATACTCTGGAGGGCAAAGGTGCTAGGATTACAACCAAGAATCACCTACCCAGCAAAGTTGAGTATAATCCTTCAGGGGGAAAATGGATATTCAATGAGATAGGGGACTTTCAAGCATTCCTGATGAAATATGATATTTGTAACTCATAAGACCTTTCTTATTATTACAGTAGTATATACATCAGAGAGCACAAGTGTGAGTTGAATATGAAGGGATGATATCTTAAAAATAGCATTAAGGGGAGAAGAGGAATATACTGGGAGAAACAAAAAGGGAGAGGTAGAATGGGGTAAATTATGTCACATAAAAGAAGGAAGAAAAAGCTTTTACAATGGAGGGGAAAAGAGAGGAAATGAGGGGGAGTGAGTGAACCTTACTCTCGTCAGAATTGACTCAGAGAAGGAATAAGACACAGGGCAATGGAATATAGAAATTGATCTTACCATACATGAAAGTAGAAGGGGAAGGGGTTAAGAGAAGTGAGTGGTGCTAGAAGGGAAGGCATACGGGGTGGGGGGGGGGGGTTCAGAGAAGTCAGAAGCAAAACATTTTTAAGAAAGGACAAAGTAAAAAGAGAGAGAAAATAGAATAAATGGTGGTAGGGAGAGTAGGAACAAGATAAAGGGCTTAAAGATAGCTCACAGTATTTACTGTGAAGAGAAAAAAACAAATAATGTTGAAGCAAGGTTCTCTAACAAAGGCCTCATTTTTCTAACACATAGGTAACTAGGTCAAATTTATAAAAATAAGAGCCATTCCCCAATTGATAAATGATCAAAAGTTAATAATCAATTTTCAGATGAAGTAATTCAAGCTATCTATAGTCATATGAAAAAGTATTCTAACTCATTATTCATTGAAGAAATGCAAATTAAAACAATTCTAAGGTACCACCTCATATCTATCAGACTGGCTAACAGTACAGAAATGGTAAATGACAAATGTAGGAGGGATGTGGGAAAAATGAGACATTAATATACTGTTGTTAGTGTTGTGAACTGATTCAATCATTCTATAGAGTAATTTGGAACTAAGCCCAAAGGTCTATAAAACCTTGCATACCCTCTAACCTAGCAATACCATTACTAGGTATATTTCCTAAAAGAGATAAAAAAAACAACCATAAAGGAAAAAGTACCTATATATACAAAAATACTTATAGCAGCTCTTTTAAGGGGGTAAAAAATTAAAATTGAGGGAATGACCACAAATTGAGGAATGGCTGAACAAGTTGTGGCATGAGATTATGAGAAATGGTGAGCAGGATGCTCTCAGAATGACCTGAGAAATTCTTGCACTGGTTGATCCAAAATGAAATGTACTGAGTACAAAGAAACAGTGATATTGTTGATGATCAGCTGTGAATGATTTAGTTATTCTCAGCAATACAATGTTTTTTGACAACTCTGAAGGACTAAGGGTGAAAAGTGCTATCCAACCAGAAAGAAAGAACTGATGGTGTCTAAATACAAATTGAAGCATACTTTTTTTAAATTTTATTTTTCTTGAGTTTTTCTGCCAATGTTTTCTTTCACAACATGATTATTATGGATATGTTTTCCATGACTTCACATACATAACCTAAAAAAAATGAAGGGAAAACATAAGAATAGACTACCTCAAAGTGGTAATAAAAAAGTAATTTTGATACAATTATATAAGAAATAACATACCTTTTATATATGTAAAATACATAACATATATCTAAGATTGTCATTAGAAATTGGGTTGGTCATAAGAAAATTTGTCGTATACCTGAGTATATGACTTTAAAAAATAAAGCTATTTAGGAATAGCTAAAAAGAGTAATTATCTTACACAAATGAGGTTCAAAAGGAAGAATTAACACAGAGGAATCAGATGGGGGAGGAGAACTGGCAGTTCTGGTAACCTACTTTCATTAGAAATTATTTCTAGAGGGAACAATATATGCATACATACATGCATACATATGAGTAAAAAGTCCTCTGAATTCAAAGGAAATAAAAGGGTAAGGAGGTAGAGAGGGGAGCTATGTCTAGAAGGGGGAGTGAGGAAATCAGTTGGGGGGTTTTCAAGGTTGTAAAAGGGTGTTTAGATTTATGGGAATGGGAGAATAGGGGAGAGATCTTTGGAGGGGGTACAAGCTAAGTAATAGGAGGGCAAGGAAGAATGTAGAATTAAAGTAGAGTAGTCAGGAGGAATAGAAAATAAGAGATATGTACAAACATAAAAACAAAGATTAGGAACAGAATTTATTAGAGAAAGTATGTGTTAATATATGTGTGTATGTATATATCTAGATATATCTATCTATCTCTATATCTATATCTCTCTGTGTAGCTATCTATATCTATATATGCATATATATGTACATATACATACACACACACACACACACACACACACACATATATATATATATATATATATATATATATATATATATAATATATGTATGATATAGAGATAGATATATGGTATCTATACCATATGGTAGCCTTCTTGGAGAGGGCAAGGAAGAAGTAGGAGAAAGAACAAAACAAAAAGTGCAAAGCAGAGAATAAAAGAAAAATTACAAGGAATCAAAGATGGACAGCTTTCAATGCAATATGTAGTATTTATCATATAGGCTTTCTTAAAATGAAAATTTACCACTGCATATTTTGAATCCTCTCTAATTTTCTGCTATGCACATGACATGCTTTTTTTTCTTTGCATTTAGGTTTCAATATTTAAGTTTATGATTTTTTCTCTATTCTGTATTTGAGTTTTGGTGTTTGAATATAAGGTAATAATAAAAAAAAATGAGATAGGAGACTTTCAATGATTCCTGATGAAAAGGCCAGAGCTGTACAGAATATTCGATCTTCAAATCGAATCTTCAAATCAAAACAAGTACTCAAGGGAAGCATAAAATGGTAAACAAAAGCAAAAAAAATTTAAGAATTTATTCAATAAGGTGAAGCTTTTTACATCCCTACATGGAAAAATGATACTTGTAACTCTTGAGAACTGTATCTTTTATTAATGAAAAAGAAATTTAAATAATAATTAGGAACTATTTGGCCCAATTGTATGCCCATTAATTTTACAATCTTAGTGACATGGATGAATATTTACAAAATTATAAAATGCCCAGATTAACAGAAGGCAAAGTAAAATACTTAAATAATTGCATTTCAGAAAAAAAGAAATTGAACAAGACATCAATAAATTTCCTAGGAAAAAATCTCCTAGGCCAGATGGATTTACAAGTGAATTCTTTTAAAGATTTAAAGAAAAAAATTCTCCAATACTATATAGAGTATTTTGGAAAATTATCAGAGGAGTCCAATCAAATTATTTTTATGATGCACATATGGTAATTATAATTAAAGCTGGAAGAATCAAAACAGAGAAAGAATATTATAGACCAATTTCCCTCATGAATATAGATGCAAAAATTTTAAATGAAATATTACATAAAGATTACAGCAACTTGTCCCAAGAATAATGCACTGTGGCAGGATACAATTTATTCTAGAAATGCAAGGCTGGTCCAATATTAGGAAAACTTTTAGCATAATCTATTATATCGACAACAAACCTAGCAAAAACCATATGATTATCTCAATGGATGAAGAAAAAGGTTTTGACCAAGTACAACACCCATTCCTATTAAGAACCCTAGTGAGCATAGGAATAGATGGAGTCTTCTTTATGATAAGTAGCATCCACTTAAATCTGTCATGAGTTTTACATGTGATGGGTATAAGCCAGAAGCATTTCCAATAAGATCAGAGTGAAACAAGGATCTCCATTATCACCCCTGTAACTCAATAGGGCACTAGAAATGTTAGCTTTAGCAATAAAAGAAGAATAGGAAATTAAAGGAATTTTAATAGGCAAGGAAGAAACTATGTAATCACTCTTTGCAGGTGATATGATGATAAGATAATCCAACCATTCTGGAAAACAATCTGGAACTATACCCAAAGGGCTATAAAAATGCACATACCTTTTACCCAGAAATACCACGTCTAGGTTTATATCCCAAAGAGATACTACAAATGGGAAAAGAACCCACTAGTACAAAAATATTTATAGAAAATCTCTTTGTAGTGACATATGAATGTAATGCATTACTGTTTAGCTATAAGAAATTTTAAGCAGACAGACTTTGGAAAAACCTGGAAGGACCTATATGATCTGATGCTGTGTGAGGGAAACAGAACATTGTACACAGTTACAGGCACACTGTGCAATGACTAACTTTGATAGACTTGGCTCTTCTCAGCAATGCAAGTTTCTAAGACACCTCCATAAGATCCATGATGTAAAATGCTCTCCACATCTAGAGAGAGAATTATGGAGTCTGAATGCAGACAGAGGCATATTATTTGCTCTCTCTTTATTTTTTGTTTCTTCTTTCTCTTTGTTCATCACATTGGTTGTAATTCTTCTTTGCAACACGACTAAGGTGAAAATATGTTAAAGTGAATACATATGTACAGTCTTTATCAGATTCAATGCAGTCTTGGGGAGAGGTTGGAGAGAGGGGAATGATGGGGAGAAAATTTGGAACTCCAAAGTCTGTGGAACTGAATGTTATAAACTAAAAATAAATAAATAAATGAATAAATGGAAAAAAGATCATGAATCCATTGGAGTCCATAAAAATCAGTTCTTTACACAAAAGAAATGCTCAGTACAGAAAGGTAAGAAGCAATCACATTTTTTTAAAACTAAATTTAAAACAACCTTCCATAACATAATTATTTTAATACTCCTCTATGATGTTAAAACTTAAATATCAGAGTAGAGAACAGTTATTAAGACTGCTGAATTGACTTTGTACATTTCAGTTTAGTTTTCAACTGTCCAAATCATTGCCTCCTAATCTGTATCTTCTAGCAAGCCTGATCTGTTGAGCTTATCCTCCTGTGATTCATAATATTCTCCAGTGTTTAAACTCTAAACATCCTGGCAACTCTGAAAGGCCAAGAACTTACAAACTCTAGAACTTATGAGGCTTCCTCCAAGGTAGTAAATATTTACCTCAGCATTACTATTTGGTTACCAATGCTCAGGGAAAAACAGCTATGAAAAATAAAGGAGAAAAAAGGAGTCAGAAAGCCAAGGTTCAGCCTTAGTTTAAGCAGTTGGGTGTCTGTCTTACATAGATGACATGAAGTTGAGGGGAAAGGGAAAGAAGAGTACTATTCTTTCCGCACACTTCTTTGGAAACTCAAGGAGAGAGAGCACATTTGTCCCCAGTAACAATTTGAAGGAAGAAAAACTGGAAGTTCTCTCTCATTTTTAAAAATTGATTAAACATTTATAGAGAACTTACTATATGCTTCTCAAGAGTAGGGCCTGGGAGGTGGAGCTAAGATGGCAAAAAGGAAACAGTAGCTTTTGCAAGCTCCTCCAAGAATTCTGTCCCTAAAAGCTAAAAAATGAATTTGATCAGATATAAGAGTGACAGAACGCATTGGGAGACAGAGCGTGGCAGATTCCCAGTGCAGGAAAGTGCCTTCTCAGTTTGGGGCAGGGAGAACTTGGAGCACACAGGGGCTGCAACAGTCCGGATCTGAGAGCAGAGTGTGGCAGACTGAGAAGAAGGCTGAGCCAGCCAGCAGACTCACCCAGCCTGAGTGCAATATACAGCCTTCTCACCACAGGACAGAGGCTCATCAGAGCAGGGTAAGAGAAAATGTGGGGCCACAACCAGGTCAGCACATTTTTTGGGGGCTACCAACTTGCAGCCTGGATGTTTAAAAATTACATACTCAAACTTCCAGAAGTCAAGATGGAGGAATAAAACTTAGTTGCTCTGACCCCCCGCCCCCAACCTAATAAAGTCAGGAGATAATTGCCCCACCCAGAGTAAAACCCTGAATAAGTCAAATAGCCTCAGACTTGGGATGCACAGAGGAAGAGGGAAGCCCAGGAGAGTGGACCAAGCAAACATTAGCTACACAAGCCCAGGCGCAAGATATAAGGGAGGGAATCACCTGACAGCAGCCTTTCTGGCCTCCTGCTACTGAGCCTTCCTGGGCTGTAGCCCAGAGACACAGAGGTGGAAACCTGAAGGAGCCAGACCACCACACCCCCATAGGTTACTCTGTAAGCTTCAAGGTAATTCAGGGGAAACACTGAGAGTCCTGGCCTTGGCCTCAGTCTAGTCACTCAGAGCTGCAGCTCACAAAGTGAACAACCAAACCCCTACTTCCCAGCCTGAGAAGCTCAATACTTCTGCACCCAAAAAGCAAATAGCCACTTTTAAAAATCCAGGACATAGGCAATCACAAAGGGAAAGAAGGAATCTGACAAATCTAGAACCATCAAATCTTTTATAGTGAGCAAGAACAAGGAAATTCAGAAGGCACCACAGACTCTATACTCACACTGGAGACCACAGAAGGAAATCAGAATTGGTCTCAAGCCCAAAAAGCATTCTTGCAGGACCTCAAGAGGGATATTAAAAAATAAATTAGAGAGGTGCAAGATAAATTTAAATCTACAGTGACCAAATTAGAAAAAAAAATCTCACTGAGGAAAACAAATCTTTAAAAAGTAAAATTGAAGAACTAGGATGGGAGGTCCAAAATCTAACTGGAGAAAATACCTCCCTAAAAATGAAAATTGAACATATTGAAAATGAGATTCAAAAACTAATTAAGGAAAATAATTCACTAAAAATTAGAATCAGTCAAATTGAAGCTAAGAACTCTATGATACAGCAAAAGTCAGTCAAACAAACCATAAAGATTAAAAAATTAGAAGAAAGTGCAAAATATCTCACTGGAAAAACAACTGATCTGGAAAACACATCCAGGAGAGATAACCTAAGAATTATTGGCCTACCAGAAAGCCATGATGAAAAAAGCAGCCTGGACAGCATCCTCCAAGAAATTGTCAAAGAAAACTGTCCTAAGGTCCTAGAATCAGAAGGTAAAATAGTTATTGAAAAGAATTCATTGGACTCCTCCTGAAAGAGATCCCAAATTGAAAACTCCAAGAAATATAGTAGCCAAATTTCAGAGCTATAAGGTCAAGGAGAAAATACTGAATGCAGCCAAAAAGAAACAACTGAAATATCATGGAACTACAGTCAGGATTACACAGGATTTAGCAGCTGCTACATTAAAAGATTGGAGGGATTAAAATTTGATATTGAGTAAGGCAAATGAGCTAGTACTGCAACCAAGGGTCAACTACCTGGCAAGACTGAGCATAATCTTTCAGGCAAGGAGATGGTCATTTAATGAAATAAAGGATTTCCAGACTTTCCCTATGAAAAAGCCAGAGCTCAATGGAAAACTCGATCTCCATTTACAAGACACAAGAAAGACATAAAAAGGTAAACAAGGAAAACACACACTCACAGATATACATACACACGTGCACATAACTTGGGACTCAATAAGAGCAAACTGTTTACATCCCTGTATTTGAAGTGGATACCTGTCAATATGGAAATTTGTGTAAGTACTGTGACATTTAAAAGGGATGTACATAGATAGAGGGTGTGGTTATAAGCAAACTAATCTGAAGATTAAAAAAAAGCCCTATTAAGGGAAAGAAAGGGATTGTAATGGGAGAAAAGGAAAGGTTGAGGCAGAAAATGGTAAATCATGCCACAAGAAGAGGCATAAAAACATACTAAAGTGGAGGGGAGGGAAGGAAGGAGATGAGCATCATATGATCATTACTATCATTGGCTCTGATTTAAAGAGGAATCAATACAAACAGTTAAGACATAAAAACTCATAATAATAGAGAGAAGAGGGAGGGAGAGGAACATTGTACGAAATTTACTAGCATTGGTTTGGGTGCAAGGAGGGAACAACATACTCTATTAAGAATAAAAATCAATTGTGCCCTACAAGCAGTAGGAGGGACAAAGGGTGATGTGTAAGAAGGGGGAAGGTGGTCAGAAGGGATGGAAAGAGTAGTAAGGGGAAAGGATAGGTAAAGGGGGGGGCACAGGCAGGGAATACTGATAAAGGTGGTGGTCAAAAGGAAAACATTTGAAGAGGGGAAGGGAAAAGGAAGATACAAAGACATAAATAGGGGAGGTAATAAGATGGAGGGGAAGCCACAGATAGTAATCATAACTGTGAATGTGAATGGGATGAACTCTCCCAAAAAACAGAGGCAGAGAGAAGAATGGATTTAAAAAAACAATCCTACAATATGCTGTCTATGAGAAACACATTTGAAACAAGGGGATATGCACAGGGAAAAGTAAAAGTGTGCAGCGGAATATATTATGCTGCAGCTGAAGTAAAAAAAAGCAGGGATAGCAATCCTTATCTCAGATAAAGCAAAAGCAAAAATAGATTTAATTAAAAGAGATAAGGAAAGAAACTACATTCTGCTAAAAGGCACCATCAAGAATGAAGCAATGTCATTACTTAACATATATGCTCCAAGCTGTATAGCATCCAAATTCCTAAAGGAAATGTCAAAGGAATTAGAGGAAGAAATAGATAGCAAAACAATACAAGTGGGGGACCTCAATCTTCCCCTCTCTGAACATGATAAATCTAACCTCAAAATAAACAAGAAAGAGGTTATGGAGGCAAATAGAATTTTAGAGAGGCTTGACATGATAGATCTCTGTAGAAAACAGCATGGGGATAAAAAGGAATATACCTTCCTCTCAGCAGTACATGGCACATACACAAAAATTGACCAAGTACTAGGGCATAAAAACCACACAATTTAGTACAGAAAGGCAGAAATATTAAATACACCATTCTCAGATCATGATGCAATAAAAATTATATGCAATAAAGGGCAATGGAAAGACAGACAAAAAAAATTGGAAAATAAATAATTTAATCCTAAAGAATGAGTGGCTCAAACAAGAAATTAGAGAAACAATCAGTAACTTCATTCAAGAGAATGACAATAATGAGACATCATACCAAAACTTGTAGGATGCAGCAAAGGCAGTTCTTAGGGGAAGTTTTGTATCCCTGAATGCATACATGAAAAAAATAGAGAAAATGGAGGACAATGAATTGGGCATGCAATTGAAAAAACTAGAAAAAGAACAAATTGAAAATCCCCAATTGAATACTAATTTAGAAATAATGAAAACCAAAGGAGAGATTAATAAAATTGAAAGTAAGAAAACTATTGAATTTATAGATAAAACTAAGAGTTGGTTTTATGAAAAAACCAATAAAATTGATAGACCCTTAGTCAATGTGATAAAAAAAAAAGAAAGAAGAAAACCAAATTTTGAGTCTCAAAAACGAAATGGGTGAATGTACCTTCAAAGAAGAGGAAATTAAAACAATCATTAGGAATTATTTTGTCCAGTTGTATGCACATAAATTTGACAGTCTTAGTGAAATGGATGAATATTTACAAAAATGTACGTCACCCAGACTAACTGAAGAGGAAGTAAATTACTTAAATAACCCCATTTTAGAAAAAGAAATTGAACAAGCTATCAGAGAACTCCTTGGGAAAAATCCCCCAGGGCCAGGTGGATGTACAGGTTAATTCTATCAAACATTCAAAGATCAATTCATCCCAACATTCTACAAATTATTTGGGAAAATTGGTGAGGAAGGAGTCCTACTGAATTACTTTTATGACACAAATACGGTATTGATACCTAAAGCAGGGAGAGACAAAACGGAGAAAGAACATTATAGACCAATCTCCCTCATGAATATAGATGCAAAAATTTTAAATAAAATATTAGCAAAAATACTTCAGCAATTTATCAGAAGAATAATAAATTTCGATCATGATGGATTTATTCCAGGAATTCAAGCATGGTTCAATATTAGAAAAACCATCAGTATCATTGATCATATCAACAATAAAGCTAGTAGAAACCATGATTGTCTCAACAGATGCAGAAAAAGCTTTTAACAAAATACAACATCCATTCCTATTAAAAACCCTAGAATATATAGGAATAAATGGAGTTTTCCTTTGAATAATAGGTAGCATCTACTTAAAGCCATCAGCAAGTATTATATGTAATGGGGATATACTGGCAGCATTTCCAATAACATCAGGGGTGAAACAAGGATGTCCACTATCACCCCTGTTATTCAATCTGGTACTAGAAATGTTGGCAGAAGCAATTAGAGAAGAAAAAGAAATCAAAGGAATCAAATTAGGCAAAGAAGAGACTAAGCTGTGACCTTTTGCAGATGATATGATGATATATTTGGAGAATCCCAGGGAATCAAGTGAAAAACTTCTTGAGACAATAAATAAATTTAGCAAAGTTGCAGGATATAAAATAAACCCACATAAATACTCAGCATTCCTATATATGTCCAACAAAGTCCAACAGCAAGAGAAAGTAAGAGAAACCCCATTTGAAGTTACTGTAGACATTATAAAATATTTGGGAATTTACGTACCAAAAAAACCCAGTACTTTTATGCTGACAACTACAAAATATTTTTCACACAAATAAAATCAGATCTAACTAACTGGAAAAACATCAATTGCTCATGGCTAGATAAAGCTAATGTAACAAAAAAATACAACTTTACCTAAATTAAATTACATATTTAGTGCCATACCAATCAATCTACCAAAAAATTACTTTGTAGAACTAGAAAAAATAGTAACAAAATTCATTTGGAAGACCAAAAGGTCTGGAATATCAAGGCAATTAATGAAAAGAAATGCTAGGGAAGGTGGCCTAGCTGTACAAGATTTTTATCTGTATTATAAAGCAGCAGTCATCAGAACTGCTTGTAACTGGCCAAGGAATAGAGTAGTGGATCAATGGAATAGATAGGGTACAAAAGACTCAGTAGTCAACAATTATAGTAATATACTGTTTGGTAAACCCAAAGACTCCAGTTTTTGGGATAAGAACTCACTATTTGACAAAAACTGCTGGGAAAACTGGAATATAGTATGGCAGAAACTGGGCATAGACCATCACCTAACACCGTACACCAAAGTCAAGTCTAAATGGGTGCATAATCTAGGTATAAAGGTTGATACTGTAAGTAATGTGGAGAATGAAGGAATAGTTTACCTGCCAGATTTATGGAGTAGGGAAGACTTTATAACCAAAGAAGAGTTGGATAGCATTATAAAATGCAATATGGATAATCTTGATTACTTACATTGAAAAATTTCTGTACAAACAAAGCCAATGTAATGAAGATTAAGAGGGAAGTGGGTAATTGGGAAAGAATTTTTGCAACCAGTGTATCTGATAAAGGCCTTACTTCTAAAATATATAGGGAATTAAGTAAAATCGATAAGAATATAAGTCATTCTCCAATTGATAAATGGTCAAAGGATATGGACATGCAATTTTCAGAGGCAGAAATTAAAAATATCTATAAGTATATGAAAAATGCTCTAAATCGCTATTGATTCAAGAAATGCCAATCAAAACAACTCTGAGGTACCACATCTCACCAGCCAAATTGGCTAAGATGACAAAACAGGAAAATGACAAATGCTGGGGAGGATGTGGAAAAAATGGAACACTAATGCATTGTTGGTGGAGCTGTGAACTGATACAACCATTCTGCTGAGTAATCTAGAACTATGCCCAAAGGGCTATAAATACTTGCATACCTTTTGACCCGGTAATACCACTTATATCCCAAAGAGATCATAGAAGTGGGAGGAAGACCCATATGCACAAAAATATTTACTGCAGCTCTTTTTGTGGTGGCAAAAAACTGGAAATTAAAGGGATACCCATCAATTGTGGAATGGCTAAACAAATTGTGGTATATGAATGTAATGGAATACTATTGTGCTGTAAGAAATGGGGAGGTGACAGTCTTCATATGCATCTGGAGAGGCTTATACAAATTGATGCCAAGTGAGAAGAGCAGAATCAGGAAAAATTTGTATACAATCACAGACTCATTGTATGTGTGAAGACCAACTTTGATAAAGTGGACTTTTCTCAGCAATACATAGTTATAAGACAACTCCACAAGTCTCAGGATGAAAGAAGATAGCTACATTCAGAGAAAGATCTAGAAAGAACAGAGTTTAAATGGAGACTGAAGCGATACATGCTATTGTTCTTTTTCATGTTTGGTTCTCTTTCTTTTTTCCCATTGTCCACTCCATTGGTTACAACTCTTCTATACAACCAGACTAATGTCCAGAGTGAAAGTATTTGCAGATCCTATACTTGATTGTATGCTGCCATGGGGTTGGGGGGGGAGAAAGAGGAAAGGGAGAAAATTTGAAACTCAAGGGACTGTGGAACTGAATCTTGTAAACTAAAAGTAAATATAGAAATCAATTTAAAAAAAAAACATTAGGGCCTGCCTTTTATCTTTTTTTTTTTGTCTTTCCAGAGGTTTCCCTAATGTGTAACACACAATAGACTCTTTTTGCTGTTTTTAATTAATTAACTAATTTTACATTAAGTTTACAAAATTCATTTCCACAAGATTTTGTGTTCCATATTTTCTCCCCATTTCTCTTCTCCACAACACCAGAAGCTGGTGTATGTTCTGATTACCCCTTTCCCCATTTTGTCTTCACTTTTATGATACCCCCTTTATTCCCTTCCCCCTCACTTTGCTATACTGCAAGACAAATTTCTATATGTGATTGCCTACATATATTATTTCTCATTTGCATGTAAAATTTTTTTCACCTTTGCTTTTAAAACTTTGATTTCCAAATTCTCCCCCTTCTTCCCTCCCCATCCACCCTGATTGAGAAGGCAAGAAATTCAAAAGAGTTTATACATGAGTAGTTATGCAAAATACTTCCATAATAGTCATGTTGTGAAAGACTAACTATATCTCCCCCTATCCTATCTTGTACCACATTTATTTGATTTTCTCCTTTGACCACACACCTTTTCAAAATTTTTGCTTCTCACTACCCATTCCACCAGTCTGCCCTCCCTTATATCATATGCTGCCCCTTCTCACCTCTTTGCTCCATTGTGACAATTTTTTCTTGTCTATTTTATGTGAAATAATTTATCCCATTCTATCTCTCCCTTGCTACTTCTCCAAATATCTTCCTCTCTCCTGTCTTAATTTTATTTTTTTGTATCATCCCTTCATATTTAACTCACCATATGCCATTTCTTTCTCTCTCTCTCTCTCTCTCTCTCTCTCTCTCTCTCTCTCTCTCTCTCTCTCTCCCCCTTTCTCTCTCTCTCACTATTTCTCTCTTTCCTACATCTACCTTAATATTGAGAAAGTCCTCATGAGGTACAGATGTTATCTTTCTATGTAGGAATGTAAACAGTCCAACATTAATAAGTTCTTTATGATTTCTCTTTCCTATTTACATTTTCATGCTGCTCTTGATTTGTATTTGAAAGTCAAAAATTCTATTTAGCCCTAGTCTTTTCAGTAAGAATGCTTGAAAGTCCTCTATTTCATTGAATGCTCATTTTCCCACTGAAGTATTATACTCAGTGGGTAGGCATTTCTTGGTTTTAATCCTAGATCCTATGAGCTTCAGAACATCATATTCCAAGCCCTTCTATCTCTTAAGGTAGAGGTTGCTATATCTTTTGTTATCTTGCTGCTTGCAATATTTTCTCCTTGTCCTGAGAGCTCTGGGATTTGGCTACAATATTAATTAGGACTTTTCATTTTGAGATCTCTTTCAAAAGGAGATAAGTGGATTCTTTCCATTTCTATACTTGCTGGTTCTAGAATACCAGGTTAGATTTTCTTGATAATTTCTTGAGTGATGATGTCTAGGTTCTCTTTTTGATCATGGTTTTCATGTAGTCCAATAATTTTTAAAATGTTCCTCATGGATATATTTTCCAAGACAGTGGTTTTTTCAATGAGATATTTCACATTGTCTTCTATTTTTCTACTCTTTTGACTCTGCTTTATCATTTTTTGAGTTCTCATAATGTCATTAGCTTCCATTTGCTCCATTCTAATTTTTAAGGAATTATTTTCTTCAATGAGTTTCTGGAATTATTTTTCCATTTGATCCATTCTGCTTTTGAAGGCATTCTTCTCCTCATTGGCATTTTGGACTTCATTTACCATTTTGATTAGTTTATTTTTTAAACTGTCATTTTCTTCATTACTTTTTGGGTCACCTTTATCAAGCTGTTGACTTGCTTTTCATGATTTTATTGCATCACTCTCATTCCTCTTCCAATTTTTCATCTACTTTTCTTACCTGATTTTCAAAATCCTTTTTGAGCTCTTTCATGACTTGAGACCAATTCTATTTTTTTCTTTTTTTTATTGATTTGTTAGTTTAATTTTAATTTACAAGATTCAGTTTCACAATCTCTTCAGTTTGAAATTTTCTCCCCCCGCTTTTCCCCACCATGGCGGAATGCAATCAAAAATAGGATCTGCAGATACTTCCACATTTCACTTTAGTCTGACTGTGTAGAAGGGTTGTAACCAATGGAGTGAACAATGGGAAAGAAGAAACAAAAACATGGAACAGAATGATACCATATAGATTGCTTCAGTTTCCATTAAAAATTTGTTCTTTCTAGATCTTTCTCTGAATATAGATATCTCCTTCCATCCTAAGACTTTTAGAGATGTCTTATAATTGTGCATTGCTGAGAAGAGTCCAGTTTATTAAAGTTGGTCGTCATACATACAATGTGTCTGTGACTGTGTACAAATTACTCCTGGTTCTGCACTTCTCATTTAGCATCAGTTTGTTTCAGCCTCTCCAGGTAAAAATGAAGTCTATCTCCTTCCCGTTTCTTATAGCACAATAGTGTTCCATTACATTCATATGCCACAACTTGTTTGGTTATTCCCCAATTGATGAGCATCCCCTTAATTTCCAGTTTTTTGCCACCACAAAGAGAGCTGCAATAAATATTTTTGTCATATGGATCTTCCTCTACTTCTGTGATCTCTTTGGGACACAACCCCAGAAGTGGTATTACTGGATCAAAGGGTATGCAAGTATTTATAGCCCTTTGGGCATAGTTCCAGATTGCTCTGCAGAATGGTTGTATCAGTTCACAGCTCCACCAACAATGCATTAGTGTTCTAATTTTTCCACATCCTCTCCAGCATTTGTCACTTTCCTGCTTTGTCATCTTAGCCAATCTGACTGGTGAGATGTGCTACCTCAAAGTTGTTTTGATTTGCATTTCTCTAATCAATAGTGATTTAGAGCACTTTTTCATATGCTTATTGATACCTTTAATGTCTACCTCTGAAAACTGCCTGTTCATATGATTTGACCATTTATGAATAGGGAAATGACTTGTATTCTTGTAAATTTGACTCAATTCCCTGTATATTTTAGAAATAAGGCCTTTATCAGAGACACTGGTTATAAAAATTCTTTCCCAATTTCCCACTTCCCTCTTCATCTTGGTTACATTGGCTTTGGTTGTACAGAAAATTTTCAATTTTCAAAATTTCAAGAGTATCCATTTTGCATTTTATAATGCTCTTTAACTCTTCTTTGGTCATAACATCTTCCCTACTCCATAAATCTTAAAGTTCTAAAATCAAATGTTAAATATATATATATGTATTTATTCTTCTTCTTCTTCTTCTTCTTCTTCTTATTATTATTATTAACTACATGCAACTGGGGATTAAGATATACAGGTACTGGGGTAGAGAGATCCATCTTGCCCTACTGGAAAGTCAGAGTGGCGATGGGGGAGGATATAGGAGAGAGCTATTCCTTGCTTCCTCAGATTACTTACAGTATCAGCCTTTATATCTAGATCATGCAGCCATTTAGACTTGATTTTGTTGTATGGCATTAGATGATGGTCTATGCTCAGTTTCTGCCATACTATATTACAATTTTCCCAACAGTTTTTTGTCAAATAGTGAGTTCTTATCCCAGTAACTGGAGTCCTTGGGTTTATCAAACTGTATATTGCTATAATTGTTGGCTACTGAATCTTTTGTACCCAGTCTATTCCGTTGATCCACTACTCTATTCCTTAGCCAGTAACAAGCATTTCTGATGACTGCTGCTTTATAATACAGATTAAAATCTGGTACACCTCAGCCACCTTCCATAGCATTTCTTTTCATTAATTGCCTTGATATTCTGGACCTTTTATTCTTCCAAATGAATTTTGTCACTATTTTTTCTAGGTATATAAAGTAATTTTTTTGGTAGATTCATTGGTATAGCACTAAATATGTAATATAATTTAGGTAAAATTATCTTTTTTGTTATATTAGCTCGACCCAGCCATGAGCAGTTGATGTTTTTCCAGTTAGTTAGATCTGATTTTATTTGTGTGAAAAGTGTTTTGTAGTTATGTTCATATAGGTCTTGGGTTTATTTTGGCAGGAAGATTCCCAAATGTTTTATAATGTCTACAGTAACTTCAAATGGGGTTTCTCTTACTATGTCTTGCTGTTGGACTTCATTGGAAATATATAGGAATGCTGAGGATTTATGTGGGTTTAGTTTATATCCTACAACTTTGCTAAGTTTATTTATTGTCTCAAGAAGTTTTTTTCTTTATTCCTTAGGATTCTCCAAGTATATCATCATACCATCTGCAAAGAGTAATAGCTTAGTCTCTTCTTTTTTGGGGGGAGGGGGAATTTTTTTTGTATTCATTTACTTATTTTCTTGTTTACATCATTCTTTTCCACAAGATTTTGAGTTACAAATTTTCTTCTCATCTTTCTCCCACCCACCACTCCAAAATAGCAATCCCACTGTATAAGCCCTCCCTGAATCTGCTCTCTCCTACATCCTCCCCCATCGCCACTCTGACTTTCCAGTAGGGCAAGATCGATCTCTCTACCCCAGTACCTGTATATCTTAATTCCCAGTTGCATGTAGTTAATAATAATAATAATAATAATAATAATAATAATAATAATAAATACATATATATATTTAACATTTGATTTTAGAACTTTAAATTCTAGATTCTTTCCCTTTCTCCCTCTTCATCCACCCCCACTGGAAAGGCAAGCAATTCAATACAGGTTGCACATGTGCAGTAAAGCTCCACAATGGGCAAATTGTGAGAGACTGATTGTATGTCCCTCCTTCCTATCCCACTTCCCCTTGTTCTATTCTCTACCCTGTCCCTGTCCCTTTATAGAAGTCTGTGCTTCTAGCAACCCTTGCCCCCACCTTGCCCTTCCCTCTGTCATCCCACTTCTCATCCTCATACCTCCTACTATGTCATTCCTTCCCTAAGCCAAATCTAATGAGAGTAAGATTGATTCTTTTTCTTTTGCCTTCCTGTTCTTCCCCTCCATTATAACAGTTGTCCCTTGCCTCTTCTACAACAGATGATTCACCCAATTCTGTCTCTCCCTGTCTCCTCTCATTCTATTTCTCTACCACCTCAGAATTTCACCTCTTAGGGTATCATCCCTTCCTCTTGAATTGATTCTGTGCCCTCTATGTACACATATATACACATGCTCAGATATGTATGCATACGCCTATATATACCCTCCTATATAGACATATGTGAATGTATATGTATACATACATTTGTATTTCCTTCACCTATCCTCATACTGAGAAAAGTTTCATAAGTTACAATTATCATTTTCCCATGTTGGCATGTAAATAGTTCAACTTTGATAAATTCCTTATGATTTCTTTTCCATGTTTACCTTTTCCTGCTTCTTGTATTTGAGTGTCAAATTTTCTTTTCAGTTCTGTTTTAGTCAGCAAGAATGCTTGAAAGTCCTCCAACTCATTGAATGACCATATTTTCCCCTGGAACATTATACTCAATTTTGTGGGTAGATGATTCTTGGTTTTAATCCTAGCTCCCTTGATTTCCAGAATATCATATTCTAGGCCTTTCAATTCCTTAATGTAGAAGCTGCCAGATCCTGGGTTATCCTAATTGTGTTTCCAGAGTATTCAAATTGTTTCTTTTTGGCAGCTTGTAATATTTTCTCCTTGATCTTGGGACTCTGGAACCTGACTGTAGCATTCCTAGAATTTTAGTTTTGGGGATCTTTTTCAAGAGATGATCAGTGAATTCTTTCAAGTTCTATTTTTCCCTCTGGTTCTAAAATATCAGGGCAATTTTCATTGAGAATTTCTTGAGGGATGCTTTCTTGGTTCTTTTTTTGATCATGGCTTTCAGGTTGTCCAATAATTTTTAAATTGTATCTCCTGCGTCTATTAACCAGGTCAGTGGTTTTTTTCAATGAGATATTTCACATTGCCTTCTATTTTTCATTTGTTTGGAACATTCATTATGTTTTCATTTATTTGTTCATTTAATAGTATCTTGATTTCTCATAAAGTCATTTGCTCCACTCTAATTATGAAGGAATTATTCTTTTCAGCAAGCTTTTGAGATTTTTTTTTTCCATCTGGCAAATTCTACTTTTAAAGCATTCTTCTCTTCATTGGCTTTTTGGGCCTCTTTTCCCATTTGAGTTAATCTATTTTTAAGATGTTTTTTTCTTCAGTCAGGTTGTTGACTCTCTTCTCATGATTTTCTTGCATCATTCTCATTTCTCTTCCCAATTTTTCCTCTACTTCTCTTATTTGGTTTTCAAAATCCTTTTAAAACTGCTCTATGGCTTCTAACAGGTCTACATTTTTCTTGGTAGCTTTTGCTGTGGGATTTCTGACTGTGTTGTCTTCCTCCTGTTCCATGCTTTGATTCCTTCCCCCCCATCCAAAAAAAAGTTGGATTGCTGTTCTTCCTTTGCTTCCTTTGCCTACTCATGTTGCCAGTCAATTACTTGACTTTTTAGCTCTGTGAAACTCTGCTTCCAGAGGTGAAACTTCTATCCCAAATTGCTGGGGGTTTTGCAACTGCTGGAGTTATTAGGAGACTGCTATAGCCCCCACAAGCTTTGGCTCACTGAAAACACACCACGGCACCACCACCCAAGACCATGATCTCCATTCAGGCACCTGAAGGCAAGAGCACTTAGGCTTTGAATGATCACTTGGCCCCCTGTGCAATCTGCAGGCCAGGAGCTTCTTAAGTAGCCATATGGAAAAGGCTGCAGGTCTCCTGCTTCTGCTGCTTCCTTGCCCTGGAGGCAATTTGGCCAGGCCCTCTACCCCAAATTTAGCCAAGTTTTACTAACCTTTCACTTAGTCCTTATTTCTTATGACTTGATAATTCTGGAAATCACCACAGCTGGTGCTGATCCACTCTCTTCAAGGCTCCAGTTGCAGCTTGTCCTGCCTGTTCCAGGGCCAAGCAGCAGTTTCAAGCCTCGCTGGTTTTGTCTCCCAGCACACTGAGATGAGCCCTCTCTTTCATGCTTGCCGAGCTACCTTCAGCAGGAGATGTGTTTTTCTATAATTTTGTGGGTTCTGGAGCTCTAAAACTTGTTTAGAGTCATATATTATGGGTATTTGAGGTGGTTATGTGAAAGCTGCTGAATTTTCCTGCTTCTATGCTGTCATCTGGGCCCCACTCCCCAGCTCAGTCTCTTCTTTGCCTAATTTGATTCCTTTGATTTCTTTTTCTTCTCTAATTGCTACTGCTAATATTTCTAGTACCAGATTGAAAAGAGGGGTTATAGTGGACATCCTTGCTTCACTCCTGATCTTATTGGACATGCTTCTCTTTTATCCCCTTTGTAAAGGGACAGGGACAAAGCAGACAATAGAACAAGTGGGGGGCAAGATAGCATGGAGGGAAATATAGTCAATCTTTCACACTATGTCCATTGTGGAGATGTTTTGTGTAACTACACATATACGGCCTGTATTGAATTGCTTCTCTTTCCAGTGGGGGTGGATGATGCAGGAGAAAGGGAAAAAAATCTAGAATTTAAAGTTTTAAAATCAAATATTTAAAACGCACACACATATATATGTGTATATATATATATATATGCGTGTGTGTGTGTATGTATGTATATATAATCATTATTATTATTATTTACATGCAGCCAGGAAATAAGATATACAGGCAATGGGTTAGGGAGATCCATCTAGCCCAACTGGAAAGTCAGAGATGTGAAGGGGGAGGATATAGCAGAGAGGAAATTGGGGGATGGGGTATACAGTTGGTTAGCTATTTTGGGGGGGTGAGTAGGGGAAAGACAGGGAGAAAATTTTAACTCAAACTCTTGTGAAAATGAATGTTGTAAACTAAAATTAACACAAGCTAGTTTAAATTTAAAAAAAAATAAATGCTTTTTGACTGACTGAGATAGTACAGATCTGACAGAGAGAGGTTTACCTATTTATATTGTAGGACTACAAGTCTGAAAAGAAGTTAAAATTGCCCATATAGGAGTATATTGCCAAGTTCTGGCAACTCTGAGTTCAATCCCTTTCTAAAAGGGATTCATGATTCATGGGTCCCTTTGAGTACTTTGTGTGTTAATTTTTTGATTTATGTGAATAATTTGCATCTTTCACATTTTCTATGTGGTGAAATAAAAGCTGTCCCTTACCTCAAAAAAAAAAAAGCAGAGTGGCTGAAAGAGGGAATGTGCACTCCCACAAAATGGAAGAGGATAACTGAATAGATTAAAAATCATAATCCTACAATGTTAACATATTTACAGGAAACACATTTGAAACAAGGTAATGCATACAAAGTAAAGGTAAAAGCCTGGAATGTAATATGTTATGTTTCAGGAGAAGTTAAAAAAAAAAGCAGAGGTAGCAATGCTTATCTCAAGCAAAATCAAAAATAGATCCAATAAGAACAGATAAAGAAGAAAATTATATCTTGCAAAAAAGAAACCACAGACAATGAAGTAATGTCATCACTAAACATATATGTACCACGTGGTATAATATACAGATTCTTACTGCAGAATTTAAGTGAGTTTTAGGAAGAAATTGACAGTAAAACTATACTAGTGGGGAACCTCAGTCTCCTCCTCTCTAAGCTTGTTAAATCTAATTTCAAAATAACAAGAAAGAAATTAAGGAAGTAATAATTTTTTTAGAAAAAGTAGATATGATAGACCTCTGGAGAAAATAAAATGGGGATAGAAATGAATATACCTTTTCCTCAGCAGTACATGGCATATACACAAAATTGACCATGCACTAGGGCATAAAAAAGTTACAACGTGGAAAGGCAGATATATTAAATGCATCTTTTTCAGATGATGATGCAAGAAAAAGCATATGCAATAAAGGTCCATGGAAAAAAAATTTAATTAGAAACTAAATGATCTAATCCTGAAGAATGAATGAGTCAATCAACAAAGCCTAGAGAATGATTAACTTCATTCAAGAGAATTACAATAATGAGACAACATACCAAAACTGATGAAATCCAGTGAAAGTGGTTCTTAGGGGGAATTTTATATCTCTGAATGCTTACATGAAAAAAATATAGAAAGAGAAGATGAAGGAATTGGGAATAAAAGTGAAAAAGCTAGATGAAGAACAAATTAAAATCCTCATTTAAAAATCAAATGAGAGATACTGAAAATCAAAGAAGAGATTAATAAAACTGAAATTAAGAAAATTACAGGCGTGGCTAGGTGGCATAGTGAATAGAGCACTGGCCCTGGAGTCAAGAAGATCTGAGTTCAAATCCTATCTCAAACACTAAATACGTAGTAGCCATGTGACCTTGGGCAAGGCACTTAACCCCAATTGCCCACCAAAAAGCAAAAAAGGAAAAAAAAATGAAATTACTGAACTAACAAATGACATTAAGAGATTCTTTCATTTAAAAAACAATAAAATTGATAAAACTTTAACTAATATAATTTTTAAAAAAGAAAAAATCAAATTACTAGCATCAAAAATGAAAATGTTGAATTCACCACAAATTAAAGAGAAATTTAAACACCAATTAGGAATTATTTTGCCCAACTGCCTGTCTATAAATTTGACTATTGTAATAAAATGGATGAATATTTCAAAAAATATAAGTTGATCAAATTAACAGAAAAGGAAACAAAATATTTGAATTACCCCATTTCAAAAATAGAAAAATAATCTCTGGGGTCAGATGGATTTAAAAGCAAATTCTATCAAACACTGAAAGAACAATTAATTCCAATGCTATATGGACTACTCAGCAACTGCTGAAGGAGTACTAACAAATTCTTTTTTTATGATACAAGTATGTTACTGATAACTAAACAAGGAACAGTAAAAAAGAAAACGAAAGAAAACTACAGACCAATTTCACTAAGGAATGTAGATGCAAAAATTTTAATAATATATTTGCAAAAAGATTGCAGGAACTTATTGTGAGAACAATGCTCCATGATCAAGTAGGATGTATTCCAGGAATGTAGAGCTGTTTCAATATTAGGAAAATGTTTAACATAATTGATCATATCAACAACAAAACCTACACATAGTTATCTCAACTGATGAAGAAAAAGCTTTTTACAAAAGACAACACCCATTCCTATTAAAAAACAAAACAAAACACTAGTGAGCATAGGAATAAACGGAGTCTTCCTTAAAGTGATAATTAGCATCTACAGAAGATATCCAAGAACCATTAAATGAAATGTAAATAAGTTAGATGCATTTCTAATAAGATCAGAGGTGAAACAAAGACATCCATTATAACTGCTGTTATTCAGTATGGTACTAGAAATGTTAGCTTTAGGAATAAGAGAAGAAAAAGAGAAAGAATTAGAATAGACAAAGAAGAAACTTAGAGAATCCTAGAAAAGCAAGTAAAAAGTACTTGGAATTAAAAAAAAAACAACTCTACTAAAGTTGCAGGATATAAAATAAACTTACATAAATCATTAACATTTCTGTATATTATTAATAAAGTCAAACAGTAAGGGATAGAAAGAAAAATTCCATTTAAAGTTATTACAAACACCATAAAATATTTGGGAGTCTACCTTTCAAAACAAAGCCAGGAACCATATGAACACAACTACAAAACACTTTTCACACAAATAAAGTCATATCTAAATAACTGGAAAAACATCAGCTACTTGTGGGTAGGATGAGCTAATATAATAAAAATGAAAATTCTCCCTAAATTAATTTACTTATTCAGTGCCATACCAATCAAACTACCAAAAATTCTTTTGTAGAGATAGAAAAATTAATATTGAAATTCATTTGGAAGAACAAAAGGTCCAGAATATCAAGGGAATTAATAAAAAGATACACTCAAGGAGGTGGCCTAGCCATACCAGATCTACACAAGACACATTAGCAAATGATCATAGCAATCTACTGTTTGATAAACCCAAAGACCCTAGCTTCTGGGATAAGAACCCACTATTTGGCAAATACTGCTTGGAAAACTGGAAAATAGTATGTTAGAAACCAGAAATAGACAATGTCTTACACTGTATCCCAAAATAAAGTCTAAATGAGTACAATATTTAGATATAGGTGCTGCTACTATAAACAAATTAGTGGAGAAAGGAATAATTTATCTGTCAGGCTTATGGAGAATGATGGAATTTATGATGAAACAAGAGATAGAGAACATTATGAAATGTAAAATGGATAATTTTAATTACTTTAAATTGAAAAGTTTTTGCACAAATGAAGCCAATGCAACCAAGATTAGGAGGGAAGCAGAAAACTGGGAAAGAATTTTTACAACCAGTGTCCCCAATAAAGGTCTCATTTCTAAAGTATCTAGAAAACTGAGTCAAATTTATAAGAACGCAGGTCATTCCCCATTGACAACTGGTCAAAGAATAGGAACAGGCAGTTTTCAGAGGAAGAAATTTAATCTCTCT
This sequence comes from Pseudochirops cupreus, assembly GCA_028627135.1. Classification (NCBI taxonomy): domain Eukaryota; kingdom Metazoa; phylum Chordata; class Mammalia; order Diprotodontia; family Pseudocheiridae; genus Pseudochirops; species Pseudochirops cupreus. The sequence goes on from CM053581.1 coordinate 326,057,479, forward strand.
ATGGTCACATGAAAAAGTGGTCTAAATCACTATTGATTAGAGAATGGAAATCAAAACAACTCTGAGGTACCACATCACACCTATCAGATTGGCTAAAATGACAAAACAGGAGAATGATAAATGTTGGAGAGAATGTAGGAAAATTGGGACCTTGATTTATTGTTGGTGGAGCTGTGAACTGATCCATCCATTCTGGAGAGCAATATGGAATAATGCCAAAAGGGTTATAAAACTGCGCATACACTTTGATCTGGCAATACCACTTCTAGGGCTGTATCACAAAGAGATAATAAAAATGGCGAAAGGACCACATGTACAAAAATATTTATAGCAACTCTTTTTGTGATGGTCAAGAATTGGAAATTGAGGGGATGCCCATCAATTGGGGATTGGCTGAACAAGTTGTGGTATATGAATGTAATGAAATAGCATTGTGCTATAAGAAATGAACAGGTGGATTTCAGAAAGAACTGAAAAGACTTACTTGAACTAATTGAAGTGAGCAGAACCAGGAGGACATTGAACACAGTAAGAGCCACAGTGTATGATGACTGCTTTTGATAGACTTAGCCCTCTTCAGCAATGCAAGAACCTAAAATATTCCAAACAACCCATGATGGAAAATGCCATCCACATCCAGAGGAAAAATAACAACAACCCTGGAATCTGATTGCAGTGAAACACTATTTTCTTTTTCGTTTTCTTTTGTTTTCATTCTAATGGTTTCTCTCATTTGATATAATTCTTCTATGTAACATGACTAATGTGAAAATGTGTTTAATAGGACTAGAGCTTAAATCATATTGCTTGTCATATTAGTGACTAATGGGTACTAAAATTTAAAAATGATGGATGTAAATGTTGAAAACTAAAAATAAATTAATTGACTAATAAAAAAAGAAGTAGTATTGCTGAGTCAAAGGGTATGCACATTTTTATAATTCTTTTGGGCATAGTTGCAAATTGCTTTCCAGAATCACTGGATCAGTTCACAGCTCCAGCAATGAATTCTTGTTCCAAAGTTCCCACTTAATCTCCAATATATATCGTTTTTCTGTTTTGCCATGTTAGCCAGTCTGAGAGGGGTGATGTGATACCTCAGAGTTGTTCTGAGTTGCATCTCTCTAATCAATAGTGATTTAGAGCATTTTTTCATATGACTATAGATAGCTTTAATCTCTTCCTCTGAAAACTGCCTGTTCATATACTTTGACCATTTATGAATTGGGGAATTACTTGTATTCTCATAAATTTGATTCAGTTCTCTATATATTTTAGAAGTGAGACCTTTATGAGGGACAGTGGCTGTAGAAATTCTTTCCAGTTTTCTGCTTCCCTCCTAATCTTGGTTCCATTTTCTTTGCGCAAAAACTTTTCAATTTAAAGTAATCAAAAGTATCCATTTTGCATCTCATAACTTTATCTCGTTTGGTAATAAATTCCTCCATTCTCCATAATCTGACAGATAAACTATTCCTTGCTCCATTAATTTGTTTATTGTATCGGCCTTTATACCTAGATCATGTATCAATTTAGAATTTATTCTGGTATGCAGTTTAAGATGCTGGTCAGCGACCAGTTTCTGAAATACCATTTTCCAGGTTTCCCAGCAGTTTTTTTTTTCAGACACTGCATTCTTATCCCAGAAGTGAGAGCCTTTAGGTTTATTATTATATTATATCATTATATTATAGGAGCAGCTAGGTGGCACAGTGAATAAAGCACTGGCCCAGGAATCAGGAGGACCTGAGTTCAAATCCGGCTTCAGACACTTAACACTTACTAGCCGTGTGACTTTAGGCAAGTCACTTAACCCCAATTGCCCTGTCTTCCCCCCCTCCAAAAAGCAAAAAACAACAAAAAAATTATATTACAGATTGCTATAATCATTGACTATTGTGTCGTGTGTACCTAATCTATTCCACTTATCTATTCCCTCTGTTTTTTAGCCCATACAAAGTAGTTTTCATGACTGCTGCTTTATAATAGAATTTTAAAAAGATCTGGTATGCTTAGGGAGCATTCCCTAGCATTTATTTTCTACAGTGACTTTAAATAGAATTTTTCTTTCTATATCTTGCTGTTAGACTTTGCTATAATGTATAAAAATGAAGACAATTTATGTGGGTTTATTTTATATTCTGCAACTTTGCTGAAGTTGTTT
>CM053581.1:326060142-326100538 GCA_028627135.1 Pseudochirops cupreus
CCCTCTACAGAAATGTGAATATTCATCATCCCTCCCCCAACTCTGCCCTCCCCTCCATCTCTCCACCTCTAATCCCCCATCCCCCTACTCTTCTGTGTGGTAAGATGCCCAGTTTAGAGTTTGTGTCATTCCTTCCCTCTTAGGTATTTTTAAAGGTATTTACAGGTGTTTGGGAAGATCTCAGGTGAGCGTCCTTTCCTCCAACATCTTGGCTCTGTTGTCCTCAAAAAAAGTTTTAAAAAATCATTTAAGAGTGACAGAGGAAAAACTGGGAAAAGAAATGATAGAGGCAGAGCTAAGATGGAGGATTAAGGGCAGCAACCCAGCTGAAATCTGTCAATATTTATTTAATTACAAACAATTTTAAAATAATGCCTCAAATTAAATCTTAGAGTGGCAGAGACAAAAAAAGGCTAAGATGAGACATTGTTCTGGCCTAAGAAAACTTAGAAGTTCTTCAGGAGAGGTCTGTGACTCTAAGAAAGAGGCTTGTTTGGAGTGCACACATGGCTATTGTAGCAGTAGCTACTGCTTTGGGAATTTTCAGACCAGAAATAATACGGGAGTCATAAAAACCAGTCAAAAAAGTGTCAGTTGATGGTACTGGGCACAGTTGGTCCTAACTGGTAACTTAATACACAGCTCTGGGCCTATACACAGCTCTGGGCCCCAGTTCTATGGTATAAATGAGTGCTTATGAAAAGTCCTAAGAGAGCAATATTCATTTTCACTGCTTTAGGGTGAAGAGACCTAGTGTTTGCAGTGACAGGAGAACAGGGGACCTTCCTGGGTAAAGAATAGAGAGCAGGTCAGGAGAAGAGAGACCACATATCTGCTCATATCATACCACCTTGGAACCACCAAAAACTTCCAGACCCCCCCAAACTAGCTCTGCAAAGAGCAACACAAAAAGTTTGAAGCTTGGGAAAGTGCCTCCTGTCCCCTAAGTGAGCAGAGCTCAACTTTAAAATAAACTTCAAAGTAAAAAAAGTTGACTGGAAAAATGAGGAAACAACAAGAAAATAACTTGATGATAAAAAAAAAAACTAGGGCAGGGAAGATTAAAATACCAACTCAGAATAAGATAATAACATGAGAACAACTATGAGCAAAACCTCACATGAAATACTAATTCGAGAAATCCCAACAAGAATTCCTAAAAAATAAGATACACAGTCAATGAGGTAGAGAAATCTGTCTTGCCCTACAAGAAAATAAGGGGGAAGGTGATAAGAAGGGTGGCATGATGGAAGGGATGGCAGACTGGGGGAAGAAGTAATCAGAATGCAAGCCATCTTGGGTTGAGGGGGTGGGAGAGATGGGGAGTAAATTTGCCACTCAAAATCTTGTGGAAATGAATGTTGAAAACTAAAAATAAATAAATTAATTATAAGAATTCCCAGAAAAGTTAGAGACAAGAGTGCTAGAGGAAAAAATTAGGAAAGAAACAAGAGTGATGCAAGAAAATTATGAAAAGAGAATTAACAGCTTGGTAAAAGAGAGACAAAAAATATTGGAAGGGATAAAATTTAAGAATTATTGATTATCAGAAAACCATGACTTTAAAAAAAGAGCTAGATATAATTTCCAGAAATTATGAAGGAAAAATGCCCTGATATCTCATATCCAAGGAGTAAAATAGAAATTGAAAGAACTCACTGATCAGTTCCTTGAAAAGTTCCTAAAATGATAACTCCCAGGAATATTATAGCTAAATTCAAGAACTTCCAAGTCAAGGAGAAAATATTGCAAGCAACCCAGAAAGATAAATTCAAATACTACAGAGGCATAATCAGGATTACCCAAGATTTAATGACTTTCATGTTTAAAGGACTGGAGGTCTTGGAATACGATGTTCCAGAAGGCAAAGAATCTAGGATTACAACTAATAATCACCTACAGAGCAAAACTGAGCTTAATCCATTGGAGGAAAAATGGATATTGAATGAGGTAGAGGACTTTCAAGCATTCCTGATGAAAAGTGAGAACTGAATAGAAAATCTGACATCAAAAAACACAAAATTCAAGAGAAGCGTAAAAAGAGAAACAAAAGAAAAAGTCATCACAATGGATTCAACAGCATTTAAATGTGTATATTCCTATTTAGGAAGATTATTCATGTGGGGACTGACTAAGATAGAGGCACCCCTAGAGTTTTAGTGTCCCCCATTTAGAGAGAAACACTTTTTGCTTTGATGTGTCCTGTATAGAAAGTGACACTTTTTTTCCTCACTTCATTTAAGCATTGAGGATATCACTGGAAGCATACCAAACCATTACAGTTTCCCATTTTAGAAAAGGGTAATGTCAAATAAATCCTTATTCTCTATAGGGAAAGCTCCACGTGGTTTGGAAAATTCAGTTTGGACCATGTTTCTTTTAAATGGAAGCCAGTATTGTCTTTGCTCTTTGTTTGGCTTGTGGGCTTGAGAAATGTCATAAAAAGTTAAAGCTAAAGAAATTCAAGGAAATGTAAAATTTAATATTGCAAACTAAAAGTAAATAAATAAATTTAAAAATAAGAAAAGTAAATTAAAAAGTTAAGGCTAAGAAAACAGAGACATTTAGTAAACTAAAATATTTCCTATGTGTTGATATTTGGGGGAACTTTTGAAATATTACTTTTTCTGTGAATTCGGAAAACACTGTATTTGGAGGTAATTGTGATTTTTGTCTATTACGTGTAGGATTGCATAGGATAATGTATCATTGACTTTATTGAAATTTTATTATTTGGCACTAGGGAAACAAAAGATATTGCTTATTTCTCCTCAGAAGACATATAGAGAATTCTTCTGAATTTGGGACTAAGATTTTAAAAATAATTAAAATTAAATTATTTTTTAAAATGCACCTCTTCCTATTTTCAGGAGATAGAAATTTTCAAATGAGGTAAATGCGCAAATGAAGTTTGTCTACATATGTCTAGTTTGCCTAATATGTAGGTCTCTGAATCCACTAATAACTGATGGGTTTGATAGGCTGTCTGCATTGTCTGTCTTTTAGTTTCATTAATGTCAGGGCTGACATGATTCATTCTCTCTCTAGTAGTATGCTATTTGTTGATCATTGGACAAAAGCAGCTATTAGTACTCTATGGCTTCTTTTCCATCACTCTGCCACTACTAATGCAAAAACAAAGGGGGACTGCAAATGACAGAGGCCCATTTTCTATTTCTGTACTTCAATTTTGTTATTCCATTACTAGAGATTTCACCATTAAGTGGCAAAACTTCTGGTGACAAAACACAAAACTTAGCAAGGCCAATTTCAAAGTGAGACACATTATGTTGCTGGAAGCAGACTTGAAGCTTTCCCCAAATTATAGAAACTTTCAGAGTTTGTGCTATGCCAGAATAGCTTTCCACACCCTAGGGTCACTTCCAGTACAAGGTAAAATCTTACAGTAGAATGTTATGGTGAAACATGAGCAACAAGATGCAAAACCAGACATATCCTCTGACCTCTGACCTCTACAACCTCTTAAATCTCTATAGAACAGAAATAAGATAAAGCAATTTCAGCTGTATCCATGGTGTAAGACACCCAGAATCCAAAAGAAGGCTGCAAAAATAAAGCACGAACTGATGCTTACCTTAAGCTCACTCACCACCCCTCACCACCTCCCTTGCTACCAATAGTGAAATAGCATTAGCAGACTTAAAAACCAAATGGCCTTAGAACAAAATCTCACCCTGAACTCCAGTTTTGCTTCCCTTGTTCCTCAGTGCTATGGAAACCCTGGCTTCAGGATGATAAAGTTGGGATTGATAGCAACAGATAAGTCAACATGGTGACAGTTCTTCAGGAACAGAAGTCTGCCATCACCCCTACCATTGCAACAATGTGATAGCAAAAGAGTAACAAAATTTTAAAAATGTCAGTGCCATGGCAAACAATACAGTAGCACCAGTGTGGCATCCTCTGAACTGCCAGTGCTGGGCCAGATAATCAAAGAACAGAGGGAGCAGGAGAGGACACGAAAACAGGACATGTTATATGTGTATATTGGGGCAAAGGGTAGGTGAAATACTTCACTAATCCTGAGAGAAAGAACTTTACATCAAGCTGGGCCAGGTCTACCCAACCACTGTGGCAGGGGCTGGTGAACTGTGATTGTCTGGAATGTGAGGAGGCTGAAATCATCATCAGAGGGAAGAAAGCCAGGAAGTGAGCAATATGTCAAAATAAGGAGGAATAAAAGATTGAAATTGCCAAAGATCTCAGAAAGAAGAAAATGTAAAAACCTTGAGCATAAGCAAAAACACCAAGAGAGAAAATATTAACACAAGAAATATGGCCTGAAAATCTGGTAAATAAGTAAACAAATACTACAAAACAAAGGAAAATGATCCAATATTTGACTAGACAGAGAACCTAGCAGAATATGAGAATGTGGAACCACAACACACTGCTCCTGAGTGGTCCAAAAGAGAAAGAAAAATTATGAGAACAGAATTTATGGCCTGAACAGGAAAAGTAATAGGCAGAATAGAAAACTGAAATCTGTAATGACAAATCTTACCAACAAAACAAAAAAGAGAATAGACTATGAACACAAACATATAGAAGTAAAGGATAATCTAAAAGAAGAGAGGCAAAAAACAGTAATATTAAAAGAAAATATGCTCACTATGCAAGGAAAACATGATCATCTCAAAGACAGGATAAATAGGGACAATGTAAGGATCATAGGTCTTCCAAAAGAAAACATCAGAATAACCAAAAAACAAACAAACAAAAAACATAATACCATAATACAGAAAATAATAAAAGAGAATGACCCAGAACTTCTGACTATAGAAATTGAAATATCAATTGAAAGAATTCATAGATATCCTCAAAAACAAGCCCACAAATTCTAAGACCACACCAATAGTAGATGAATTTAATAATTCATTCCATAAGCAAGTTCGGCAAGTGATCAGAGGAAAGACCTTCAAATTAAAAAGAAATAAAAATAATAAAAAATATAAAAATAATATAAAATATAAAAATAAAAATAAAAAAAAATAATAAAAAATATAAAAATAAAAAAAAATAATAAAAAAAAAAAATAACAAAACTATTATATACTCACCAGAAAACATAGAAGGGAAAGACATTGTATATTCCAAACAGCAATGGAGCTCAGGCTCTAGCCCAGAGTGATATATCCTGGAAATCTGAGATTAAACATAATTTTTTTAAAAGATAGATATTAAATAAAAAAGGGATTTAATTTTTTTTAGAAAGACAACCAGAACTGATTAGATTATTTGTCTCTTGATCACCTCAGACAACACAAATGTAAAAGTAATGAATAAAAGAAGACAAAAGCAGGAACAGAGTAACAACTGGAGTTTTTTTTTTTCAAGACTTTTTTTTCAAGGAGATACGAGAGAAGGAGTATTTTTGGTGGAATTCACAGGATAGAAGAAGATCAGAGTCATTATGTATAGAACCTGGTGGACCTGACCTATAGAAGAATCAATGGTTTTGTGTGATCACATTACCACATGAGAGGATACATGAAAAGGGGAAGAGGGGAACAAGAGGAGAGAAAGTAATTTGCATTGTTTCCAGGTCAAACTGAGGACTGACAATGAAGAGAAAGTGACTGCTTTTGTTTCAGTAATAGAAAACTTGCAGGGGAGTAGGTGAGAAGGAATACAGAAAGAATTGAATGTGGAGGGGGTTGAAGGGAACTTTGCTTTGGTAGTGAGAGTTATTTCCATTGATATGGCTCCTATGGATGAAGAGAGATGGTCTGTGAAGGGACATGGAGAAGTTACTCTAGGTGTGAGCTGGGGGATTTGGTGATTTGAAAAGTCCACTTCTCCTACTCAGAGAGGGAGAATTAGAACTCATAGGAGTAATTTCTTCCTCCTGGCAGAAAAAGCATACCAAAAAGGGCAGTATTCTCTCATGGGCATTGTTCCATAAGTGAGACACAATTTAAAAAGGAGTTTTGAAGGGATAAGCTCTACAAGACAGCCTCTACAAGGCAGCTCTACTAGGCAGACACCTCCTAGAAAGGAAAGTCTAAAATGGATATTCTTTGTAAGTTTTGTTTGCATGGAAATTTAAAGGAAAAAATAGATTTCAGATAATTATAAAGAAGGATCATGAATCAAAGAATGAGGGCATAGATTACAGAAAGACATGACTGATAATGAAGTGAGTGAGAGAAATGTTTTGTGTAAAGAGGTACAAAAAATGAAATAAAAAAAATCTAAAGAACAGGATTGGATAAGGGGAGGACAGGAAGGAGGTATTTACTTAAATGAAAAGGGGGGAAAGATGCATGCTTGTGACGGGGTTTTACATAATTAGATAAAAGCAGGAGAAAAGAGGAACCAAAGAACAAAATCTTAAAAAAAAGAGAACAAATAAAAAAAAGGGAATCTGTAGTTAAAGGAAAAGAGTCAGAGGTAATAGGGCCACCTCAAAAAAAAAAAAGAATTAGGTTGGGGCAGAGACAAGATGGCAGATTAAAAGCAGGAACTTGCTTGAGTTCCCACTCTATCTACCTCTAATACCTATGAAACATGACTCAAAACAAATTTTAGAGATACAGAACCCACAAAGTGACAGAGTAAAAGAAATTTCCTGCTGAAGGCAGCCTAGCAGGCAGACAGGAAAGGTCTATTACATCAGGCTAGAAGTGGAGCACAGTGCCGCACGGGACATGCCAGGACAAACTGGTCACACAGACTGAGTGAAGCAGACCTCAGGGGAGTAAATCACTAACAGCTATGGCACTTTCCAGACATCTCAACCCATAAATGCCAAAGAGAAAGTAAAATGTCAGGGAGAAAACTCTGTTGAACCTGGGTGAGAGAAGAGCACAGTCCAGACCCTCCACCCGGGGCAGCAGAGAGAGTGGCAGCTGTGGGCAGCAGCAATAGCAGCAGCAGCTGCTTCTGGGTTCCAGGCCCACAGATAATGTGGGGACCAAGCAGCTGACCAGAAGGCAATTGCAGGAATCTCTTTGCTAGCTCTGAGGCAGGATTCTCTTGCTTTTCCCTGCTTGATCTGGGTCACAGTGTTGGGTGGTGGTTCTGGGGTGAGAAGGGGGTGTTGGCATGACAAAGCCTATTGAGGCTGTAGAGAGGCAGTCCCCCTCACAGTTCTGAGGCAGGTGCCTAGAAGTAACTCTGAAAATAGCTGCAGAAAACCTCAAATTTTTGGGACACAGCACTGGAAGCAGAGTTTTATCATGCCAAAGAGCTCAAAAATTAAGTATCTGGCTGGCAAGATGAGCAAACAGAAGAAGAGAAATCAAACTACAGAATTGTCCTTTGGTGACAAAGATGATCAAAACATAAAACAATAAGACAACAAAATCAAAACTCCTGCATCAAAGCCTCCAAGAAAAAAAAAAAGACATTCAAATAGACTAACAATATGATTACTATGGAAATGTCTTGCATAACTACACATGTATAACCTATATAGACTAACTCAAGAGATCGAAAAAAAAATTAATGAGAAGAATGCCTTAAAAAGTAGCATTGGTCAGATGGAAAAGAAATTTCAAAAGCTCCCTAAAGAAAAGAATTACTTAAAAATTAGATTGGAACTAATGACTTTATGAGGAAGCTAATGACTTTATGGGAAGCTAATGACTTTATGAGATATTAAGATACTATAAAACAGACATGAAAGAGTGAAAAAATAGAAGACAATGTGAAATATCTCATTGGAAAAAGCACTGACTTTTAAAATAGATCCAGGAGAGATTTTGAAAATTATTGAACTACATGAAAGTCATGATCAAAAAAAGAGCCTAGACATTATCTTTCCAGAAATTATCCAGGAAACTGGTCTGATATTCTAGAACCAGCAGGTAAAACAGAAATTGAAGGAATTAATGGATTGCCTCTTGGAAAAGATTCCCAAAAGAAAACTCCAAGGAATATTACAGCCAAATTCCAGAGTTCCCAGGTGAAGGTGAAAATATTACAAGCAGTAAGGAAGAAACAATTTGAGTATTGTAGAAACACAATCAGGTTAACAGTTTCTACATTAAGAAATTGAAGGGCTTGGGATATGATATTCTAGAGATCAAATGAGCTAGGATTAAAACAAAAAATAAACTATCCAGCAAAACTGAGAATACTTCAGGGGAAAATATTTACATTCAAGAAAATAGAGAATGTTCAAGTATTCTTGATGAAAGGACTAGAGCTGAACAGAAAATTTGACTTTCAAGTACAAGAAGCAAGAAAAGCATGACAAAGGAAACAGGAAATAGAAAACATGAAGAACTTATTACAGTTGGACTGTTTATATTACTACAGGAAAGATGATATTTGTTAACTCATGAGATTTTTCTCAGCATTACCATATTTGAATGGAATATATATATATATATATATATATATATATATACACATATACGTATGTATGTATGTATGTATTTATATATATATATATATATATATATATATATGAATATACATATATGTGTGTATGTATAGGTAGGTGTATGTGTGTATACATGTATACATATAGTTTTGGGGTGTATATGTGTGTATATGTATACATAGAGGGCACAGGGTGAGTTGAATATGAAGGCATGATATCTAAAAAGTAAAATTAAGAGGGAAAAGAATATATCAGGAGAAGGAGAAAGGCTGAGACAGAATATGGTAAATTATCTCACATAAAAGAGGCAAGAGAAGGCTGTTACAGTGACAGGGAAGAGCAGGGAGGTGAAAGGGAATGAGTCAACCTCACTCTTACTTAATTTGGCTTAAGGAGGGAATAACATATACATTCAATTGGGTATATTACCCTACAGGAAAGTAGTGGGGAAGGGGATTAGAGCAAGGGATGATAGAAGGGAGAGCAGTTTGGCTAGAGGGTATTGAGAAGCAAACACTTTTGAAAAGGGACAAGGCCAAAGGAGAATACAGAATAAATGGGAGGGGGCATAGGATGGAGGGAAATATAGTTAGTTTTTCACAATATGACAACTATGGAAATATTTTGCATGACTACACATGTATAACCTATATTGAATTACTTGTCTCCCCAGTGAGGGTGGGTGAAGAGGAAAGTCTGGAACTCAAAGTTTTAAAAACAAATGTTAAAAAATTGTTTTTACATGCAAACAGGAAATAAAATATACAGTCAATGGAGTATAGAAATCCACCTTGCCCTACAAGAAAGTAAGGGGGAAAGGGGAAGATGGGGGGCATAAGGGAAGTAGAATAGAAAGCAGACTTGGGAAGGGGTATTCAGTAGGCTTGCCATCTTGGGATGGGGACAGGGGAAAGATAGGGAGAAAATTTGTAACTCAAAATCTTGTGGAAATGAATGTTGAAAACTAAAAATAAATAAATTTGGGGGAGAGGGGAAGAATTAGGTTAAGCAACTAGTACTGTATTTAGAGCAAAAGAAGGAAAAATAATAATTTGGAAAACACCATTAGAGACAGATGAGGAAAATTAGAAACTTAACTCATAACTTTAAATGTGAATAGATTAAGCAATCCACTAAAATGGAAAAGTTGCATTATGAATAAGAAATGAAACACTACAATCTGTCACTTACTAGAAAACATTTTAAAAATCAAAATGAAGACAAAATAAAACTGAGTGGATAGTAATAATTTACTATGCATCAAGTGAATCCAGAAAAAGTAGGAGCTGTAATCATGATATCTGACAAAGCAAAAAAAAATTTCAGGAAATAAAAAAGAATAAACAAAGAAACCATAAAATGCTGAAAGGAACCATATTGATATCAGTAATAAATGTAAATGCTCCAAATCCTTCACCATCTAAATACGTAAAGCTACAAGAAGACATAGGTAGCAGCACAGTAGTTACATGATACTTTTTTTCCTCTGTTATTTTTGGATAAAATTTATCAGAACTTTAAAAAAGTGGGAAACTACACTTCTGTAAAGGGACAGGGACAAAGTAGATAATAGAACAAGTGGAGGGTAGGATAGGAAGGAGGGAAATATACTCAGTCTTTCACACTATGTCCATTGTGGAGATGTTCCACAAAATTACACATATATGGCCTGTTTTGAATTGCTTGTATTTCCAGTGGGAGTGGGTGAAGAGGGAGGAAGGGAAAGTATCTAGAATTTAAAGTTCTAAAATCAAATTTTAAAATGTATCATCATCATCATTATTAATATTATTATTTACATGCAACTGGGAAATAACATGTACAGGTACTGGAGTAGGGAGATCCATCTTGCCCTACCAGAAAGTCAGAGGGGTGATGATATAGGAGAGAACAGATTGGGGAAGGGGCATTACAGTGGGGTCACTGTTTTGGGGTGGTAGGTAGGGGAAAGACAGGGAGAAAAATTATAACTCAAAATCTCATAGAAAAAAATAATGTAAACTAAAAATAAACAAAAGTTAATTTTTAAAAAGTGGGAACCTATGGAAGTAAAGAAGTTGCCAGAGAGACTAGAGTTTAATTTTGGTGTCCTTTCAAATGAGACAGCAAAAAATACACATGTCGGGTCTACTCAGCACAGCAGCAGCCCTTCTTTCTCCACAATGGTGTGCTATGATCCCCAACTCCCCAGCAAGCATGTCAAAGTGACCCGCAGTTGGCATTGATCTTGGCACCACTTACTACTGTGTGAGAGTCTTCCAACATGGGAAAGTGGAGGTCATTGCTAATGAATGACTAAGGAAGCAGGAGCACCCCAAACTATGTCACCTTCACCAACACAGAATGTTTCATCAGTGATGTTGCAAAGAATCAAGTTGCAATGAACCCCACCAACATAGTTTTTCATGCCAAATGTCTGATTGGTCACAGATTTGATGATGCATTTGTACAGTCAGATAGGAAGCATTGGCCTCTTACGGTGGTGAATGACTCAGTCAGGCCTATGGTCCAAGTGGAGTACAAAGGGGACACCAAAAGTTTCTATCCAGAAATATCTTCTATAGTCTTCACCAAGATGAAAGAAATTGCTGAAGCTTACTTTAGGAAGACTGTCACAAATGCTATGGTCACAATACCAGCTTATTTCAATGATTTCCAACTTCAGACCTCCAATGATGCTGGAACCATAGCTGGTCTCAATGTGCTCCAAATCATCAGTGAGCCAACTCCTGCTGCTATTGCTTATGGCTTGGACAAAAGGATTGGTGCTGAGAGAAATGTGTTGATCCTTGACTTTGGAGGTAGTACTTTTGATGTTTCCATTCTTACCACTGAAGATGGTAAGATCTTTGAGATCAAGTCTATAGCAGGGGATACCCACTTGGGTGTGAAGGACTTTGACAACTGAATGGTCAACAATGTCATTTCTGAGTTCAAGCAAATGTACAAGAAGGACATTGGTGAGAACAAGAGGGCTGTTTGCCATCTTCATACTGCTTGTGAACGTGCAAAGCATACCCTCTCTTCCAGTACCAAGGCCAGTATTGAGATTGACTCCCTCTATGAAGATATTGACTTCTATACACCAATAAATTGAGCCCATTTTGAAGAGCTGAATGCTGATCTCTTCTGTGGCACACTGGGCCCTGTGGAAAAGGCCTTAAGAGATGCCATGCTAGGTAAGTCACAGATTCATGACATCATCCTGGTGGGTACTTCCACTTGAATCCCCCAAATCCAGACATTTCTGCAAGACTTCTTCGATGGCAAGTAGCTCAACAAGAGTATCAATCCTGATGAGGCTGTTGCTTATAGTGAAGCTTTCCAGATTGCCATTTTGTCTAGAGATAAATCTGAGAATGTGGAGGACTTGCTGTTGTTGGATGTCACTCCTCTTTCCCTTGGAAATGAAACTGTTGGTGTAGTTCTGACCATTCTGATCAAACAGAATATCACATTCCCCACCAAGCAGACACAGACCTTTACCACCTATTTGAACAACCAGCCTAGTGTGCTTATTCAGGTTTATGAAGGTGAGAAAGCAATGACAAAGGGTAACAATCTGCTTGGCAAATTTGAGCTCCCAGGGACCCTGCCAGCACCCAGGGGTGTTCCTCAGATTGAAGTAACATTCGACATTGATGCAAATGGCATCCTACTGCGGATAACAGCACAGGCAAGGAAAACAAGATCACCATCACCAATGATAAAGGATGTCTAAGCAAAGAAGACATTGAGTGTATGGTCTAAGAGGCTGAGAAACGCAAGTCTGAGGATGAAAAGCAGGAAGACTAGGTGCCTTCCAAGAATTCCCTTGAATCTTATGCTTTCAACATGAAAGCAACAGTAGAGGATGAAAAATTGCAAGGCAAAATTGGTGATAAAGACAAACAGAAGATCTTGACAAATGTAATGAAATAATCAGCTGGCTGGATAAGAACCAGACTGCTGAGAAGGAAGAATTTGAGCATCAGCAGAAAGAACTGGAGAAGGTCTGCAACCCTATCATTACTAAGTTGTACTAGAGTGCAGGGGGCATGCCTGGGGTGGGGGAGAAGCCCCATCTGGAGGTGCTTCTTCTGGACCCACCATTGAAGAGGTCAACTAAACACACCAGAAGAAAGAGCATTCCACACAGCTTTCCAAAAATTGAAGGAATCAAATTTGTAGCCAAGGCACTAGCAGTTTAAAAGTAACATTTCAGCAGCTGTGTAAATCTGGGCTTTCTGAATACTTGAATGTGTGCAGAGGGAGAGAAGTGAACAACATTGGACTTTATCAGTACTGTAAACCAAGTAGAAATACTATTCTTGTCCTAGAGAATAAAATCTATTTAAAATTGGCACCATAAAAAAACACACATTTCTCTGTCCAACACGGAAGCTTTAAAAAAAATTGACCATGTTATGACACAGATAGTGCAAACAAATGCAAAAAGTCATAAATAGCTAATATATCCTTTATGGACCATAAAACAATAACCAGTTGGTTCAGGGACCACAAAAATATACAGACCCTAATGGAGACTTAACAATATTAAATTATAGAAATAGTTAATATCTATGTAAATGAAATTTATAATGATAAAAAACATACCAAAATTTCTGGAATGAAGTTAAAGCAATCCTCAGAGGAAAAAATATATCCCTACAATCATATATTACAAAATAGAAAAAGAGAGATTAATTAATTGAATAAGTAATTAAAAATTATAAAGCCCACAAATAAATGAGCCTAAAATAATCACAAAAGATGTTAAAAAATTGATGGGAAACAGATAGGGTGCGCATACACACACACACACACACACACACACACACACACACACAACCCTTAGGAATGAAAAAATGACACCAAAAACTGTTTCTTTGAAAGGAATAATAAACTTGATAAACCTTTAGCTATTGTGACTAAAGGAAGAGAATAAAAAATCAATTCAATAACATCTACAATGTGAAATCTCAACAAAACCAGGAGAAATTGAAAGAACAATCAGAACCTGTTCTACAGTTATATGCTAACAAAACTAAGAACATAAAAGAAATACAAGAATATGATCTAAAATGTAAACTATCCAAACAATCAAAAGAGCAAGTAGAAATCTTAAATAACCCAAACTCTGAAAAGAAAATAGATCCAGCTGTTAAGGAATTCCCAAAAGAAAAAAAAAAACTACCTAGTACTGGTAGAAACTTCCCACAGAAAATTTAATCAAACTTTTAAAGAGAAATTAGGACTCATGCTTCACAAATTAGTCTCAAAATTGAGAAAGAAAGCACATCTATCAAAATCCTTTTCTTGAGACAAATATAGTTCTAATACCTAAATCAGGGAAAGAGAAAATATTTGGTCAATAGGCCAATATTATTAATGAATTTTGACTTAATTTAAAATTCTGTCAAACAGATCATAATGATATATACAAGAAATCATTCATTATGAGCAAGTGGGATATATATGAAGGAGGTGAGGACAGTTCAACATTAGGAAAACAATCAGCATATTAAATCATTTTTATCATAATATTAAAAATGAAAACATACAAGCGCACATGATCATCTCAACTGATGTAAAAAAATACCTTGACAAAGTACAACACTTTTACACATAAAACTCTTCAAAATATAGACACTGAGGGAATTTTCTTAATATATTTTAAAAAATCTATTTAAAACTAAATGGAAGCATCATATACAATGGGGTTGTATTAGAATCTTTTTTAATAAATCAAAAGTGAAGCAAGAATATCCAATCTTCCCACTATCATTTGATATAATTTTGGAAATGTTAGCAATAATAATGGGGTGAGAGAAAGGAATTAAATACAAAAAAATAGGAAAAGAGATGATAATGCTATCCCCATTTGCTCATTATATAATTATATAGCTGGACAATCCTAGGGAATCAGCAAACATATTAATTCATACAATTAATAGCTTTAGCATTATTGCAGGAAGCAAAATAATTCCTAAAAAATCAACAGCATCACTAAACAATAATAAAAAACACAAAAACCTATATTAGAAAGTAAATTCCCATTCCAAATAACTTTAAAATGAACACAGCTTCTAGGGATTGACCTAATAAAGCACGCAAAATACTTTTATAACTTATTACAAAGTAATTGAAAGAAAAAATAAAAAAGGATTCATGTTTACAAAAATATTTATAGCATTTCTTTTTGTGGTGGCAAAGTATTGGAATCTGAGGAGCCCCCTATCAAATGGAGAACAGCTGAACAAATTAAGTTATATGAATGTGATGGAATGAATACTCTTGGGCTGTAAGAAATTTAAGGGGAAAAAACTTAGGAAGACTCACACAAACTGATGCAAAGTGAAGAAGTAAAACCATGAAAGTAATTTACACAGTAACATCAATATTGTGTAAGGATAATATCTGTGAGAGACCTAGAGAATCTGATCCACACAATGGCTTAATACAATTCCAACAAATTCATGACAAAAAATAGTATCTACCTCCAGAAAGTGAACTGCTAGCCTTAGAGTGCATACTGAAGCATCTTTTTTTTCTCCCCCCCATCCAACTTAGTAAATTCAAAAATTTCTTTTGTATGACGTCATATTTGTAATAGGTTTTATATTTCTTTCGTCTTAATGGGTATATAAGAGGGTGGAGCACAGAACAATTTGGAGCTGAAAATAAAATACAAGGATTTTAAATAAATAACAAGTTAAATAACTGGAGGAATATTCAATGTTCATAATCAAGGCTGGTAAATATAACAAAAATGACAATCATATGGAAATTAATTTATACTTTTAATGCTATTCCAATCAAATTACCAAGGGGACACTTTATAGAGGTTGATAAAATAATAAGAAAATTAGTTTGGAAAAAAAAAATCTAGGAAATCAAGGAAATGATCAGAGAAGTAGAGAATAGTGGGAATATCACTTTCGTATCCAAACTATATAATAAAAAGCAGTGATTAAAATAATCTGTTTTTTATTTAAAAGAGATAGTCAATGGAACAGGTTAGATAAGGGAGAATAAGAAGCAATAACCTGCCATTTAATTAAGTGAAAAACATAAATTGCCTAGGAAAGAAATTCCTTCTTTGGTAAAAAATTTATTTTGAAACCTTGAAACCAGTCTGGAAGATATTGGTCTTAGACCAACATAATATTCCATATTCTAAAATTTCCCCTACTCTAGATATATTCTAAATGAATATGATATCTCAATATCAAATATAAATATATTAAAAATTAGAAGAAAATATGTTCATAGTCTCACAGTCATGAGCAGGAGATGTATTCTTAACCAAGTAAAAAAATTACAAAAGTTAAAATAGATAACTTTGATTACATGAAAGTGAAAGGCTTCAGCAGAGAAAAAAATCAACACACCTGAGATTAAGATGGTCAATTGGGGAAAAAATCTTTGAAAAATTTTTATCTGACTAGCATTTAATATCCCAGATATATAAATAACAAATTTGTAAATATAATTACATAATATATTATATAGAAATATAAATAAAATATATATGTATAATAAATATGTATGCATTTATATGTAAGTACATAAATATAATATATTATATATAATATCCATTCCCTAATAGATAGTCAAAGGATATAAACAAACAATTCTCAAAGGAATAACAAAATATTCACAACCACATGAAAGAATGCTCCAAATCACTAATAATAAGATAATGTATATTTTTAAAACCTTAAGGTTTTCTTTTACTCCTTAAAAATTGGCAAAGATGAAAAAAATGCAAAAGGCAATGTTGGATCTGAGGTACCAACCTCCCACCTAGCAGATTGGCTAATGTCACAAAAAAGAAAAATGATAATCATTGGAGGAATGTGGGAAAACTGGGAATCTAATGCAGTGTAAGAGGAGTTGTGAACTGATCCAACCATTCTGCAGAACAATTTGGAACTATGCCCAAATAGGTTTAAAACTGTACATACCCTTTCATATAGCAATTCCACTGTTAGGCCTGTATTCCCAAGAGAATTTTTACAAACAGGAAAAAGAACCTATTAATCCAAAAATGTTTATAGCAGCTCTTCTTACGGTGGCTAAGAACTGGAAATCAATGGGATATCCATCAATTGGGGAATGGCTAAACAAGTTGAGATATGTTATTATAATGGAATATTATCATACTATAAGAAATAAGCAAAATGATTTCAGAAAAAAACATAGAAAGACTTACAGGAACTAATGCAAAATTAACTGAGCAGAACCAGGAAAACTTTGTACCCAATAACAGCAATATTATACAATGAAGAACTATGAATGATTTAACTCTTTTCAGCAGTACAAAGATCGAAATGAATCCCAAAAGATGATGAAAAATGCTATCGGCCTCCAGAAAAAACAAAACAAAACAAAACAAAACACCAAAACAACTAATGTCTGCATATAGACTGAAGAATATTTTTCATTCTCTCTCTCTCTCTCTCTCTCTCTCTCTCTCTCTCTCTGTCTCTCTCTCTTTCTCTCTCTCTTTCTCTTTCTCTGTCCCCCCCCTCTTGTCTTCTCTTTTCTTCTCTTCTCTTCTTCAAGTCTTCCTGTACAGAATTACCAAAATTGCAATGTTTCATATGATTGTACAACCTATATCAGATTACTTACCATCTCAGGGAAGGGTCAAGGAAAGGAGAGAAGAATAGAATTTCAAATTCAAAATTTTTAAAACGACAAATGTTAAAAAAAGTGTGTGATTGGGGAAAATATATACACATACATATATATATACACATATATATTATATAGTGTTGGAGGGGTTGTGGGAAGATAAGCATACTAATACATTGTTGGTGGAGCTATGAAATGGTACAACCATTCTGGAAAGCAATTTGGAATTACAAAAATAAGGTGAAAATTACCATACCCTTTTAACCAGAGACTCCATTTCTGGGCTTATATATAATCCCAGGAAGCAACCAATAAAAAGAAAGTCTTTATATTGACCAAAATATTTGTAGCAGCATGTTTTGTGTTAGGAAAGAAAGAATTGAAGACAAAATAGATGCCCATCAAGTGGGGAGTGATTAAAGAAATTGAATGCAATATTACTGTTCTATAAGAAATTTGGGTGATGACTACAACAATACATGGAAAGATTTACGAGAGAAGTAAGCAGAGTCAAGAAAATAATATACACAGCACTATAACAATAGAGATAGAAAGAACTGCATGTGAATAAATTAAAAGTGAACGTAATAAAATTATAAAGAAAAATAAGGAATCAAAGGATGAGATATGAGAATTCATCCTAAACCCACGCCTTTGTGCAAGTAGAAGGCCCACAGGTATTACATACTGAACACAATTTCAGACTTTTTTTTATTGTATTATTCAGTTTTGCTGACTTTTTTCTCTCTCAAAAATATATTTTTTTCTATGGGATCACTCTCTGGGAATGGGAAAGGGAGAGATACTTGAGATAATTTTGATGATATAAGATAAAGAAGATATCAATAAAAATTTTTTAAGAGAGATATTCATATAAGAATATAAAGGATGATAAGAATGTTTTCCCTTTCTAGTTAAAAAATAGGTATTGGCTAACAGGATTGGAACATGATTGTTATGTAGCAACATCACATTATTGTTCCCTTGGAATTCCATAATATTTTGTACCTTCTGAGTCTCTATTTTTTTTTTAACTGAAATGAATCATAACCCTTCCAATTCATTTTGCTTTTGGGGAACCTAAGATCAAGACTGATTAAGCTCATCTTCCAGCGCCACACAGATAGCAGTGATTTCCAAAGCATTTCTATAGAGACAAAATTAAGACCTATAAACCCTTCCCTGTTTAGTAGCATTAAAGAATAAGATTGTAACACTTTTAGCTTTTCTCATACTAATTTCAACTTCTGTGTGTTATGTCTAATGAGTCCAACTCAGTTTTCATTTGGTCCTATCCATTTCCCTTAAACAAGAATCAGATTTGATGTGTAGCCAAAGAACTCTACAGATAAGAAGTGTAGAAAATTCTTCCTTTGGGCAAAAAAAGTTCTCATTTTCAAATCACATGTTAAAAATCCTTGTAATATCCAATGGAGAACTCCAAAGTAACAGCTTTCTTTCCAATTTCTAAAATGGTCAATCCTGGGAGTCATGCATTCCTGCCATTAACTTGGCAAAAATTGACTCCAATATTTGAAAACAATTTTTATGGGAAAAAATCATTTTATTTTGAAAGGAAATCTGTGCACAATACATGCACATAAGTCTATATATACCTTAGATCTTCATTTTCATTTCACTGATTAAAAAATATAACAACTTTTAGAAAAAAAGACATACATATCAACATAGATTTGATTTGCTAAAAGAGGGAACTAATAATTCTTAGTAAGGAAAGTAACTGAGTGTGCATTGTAAATAGGAACTACAAGAATGAGGAAGTGTAACACAGCGAAAAAATCACCAGCTCTGGAGTTGGAAGATATGGATTCAAATTACACCTCTGATAAATACTACCTGTGAGGACTTGGGCAAAACCCTTAATCTCTTATGTCCTCACTTTCTTCAATTGTAGAAAGAGGTTGATGGACTAGGTGTCCTTAGATTCAGTGGAACTTTAGATCTATGAGTCCAAAGCAGAAGATCTTAGGCTCAGTATCAGTGTCAATATAAACAAGATAATACATACTCAATCCAATTTTTGTCTGAAGAGTGAAAACTCAGCTGGAACCCAAATAAAGAATATGATTCTTGAAGTATCTTAGTGGATTCTTCTACTAATATTAAAAAAATCCAATTCAAATATTATTAGGAATAAATGGAAATCAAAAATAAATGTGTCCTCTAGGGTATAACTGATCTTGAAAGGTCATATTGCGCTTCATTCTATCCCATGTAGCATAGTAAACTTCACTTTCATGATCACATTTAAGCTAGCACAAACAGATGACAATGTGTTTATAAAAATAAAAATTCAGAATAAATCTGCCTTTAACCTAACTCAAAGTTTAATCATTCTAACCCTCATTGTAAAGGAAATTCTTACCATCTTTTTAAAAATCATAAATATGTGCTGCTTTTACACATTCCCAATTATTTTGTAATTTTTGAAGACAAATTACAGTTATTTTATATATTTCAAAAACACAGAACCTCAGGACAGAATATCTCAGTTCTCCCTAATTTTATTTAATGTATTAATCTATTTGAACATTTTTAAAAAGTTTTATTTACTATAGTCTATTTTAAATAATAACTTTCAAGTACCGAATCAATAAACTAAAATTAATATGACATATTTTATTATAAACATAAAGATGTTTTTCTAATGCAGCATATATTATTCAGGCATAAAAATCTTATTTTAAAAAGCCTTCCCTGAAATTAAACAACTTTCCTGGGGAAGAATAAATTCAAAAAGTTCTTATCTACTTGCACACATATAATCTGCATCAGATTGCTTTCTGTCTCAGAGAGGAACAAGGAGAGGGGGGGGAGGAAAGAATTTAGAACTCAAGAATATTTCTTTAAATGTTAAAAATAATTTACATGCAATTAGGGGAATTCTTTTTTTTTTTAATAGAAAACCATAGCTACTAAACAAAGAACTGTTCTCATACAATTCTAAAAATTTTGACCTTCTTTGTCATGTAATGTCTTACCTGTGCTGCTGGATATGTTAACATCAATACTTATATCAGATATGCCTCCTCCTTTTAGGGATGCTACACATGTGTATGTTCCAAAGTCAGTGAATTTCAAATCAATGATGTCCAAGTTTGTTGTTCCAGGGGAAACATCAATATCAGTCTGTGTTATAACCATCCGCTCAGAACTTCTTAAAGGGCGTCCATTTTTAAACCAACTAAATGTTAATTCCTCAGAAGGAACAGCTTCTACTTGGCAAGATATTTTCACTTCACGTCCAATCTGGATGGTGTCATCTTTGTGATAAGGATCCGGTGTAATCCAAAATCGTCCTTTTTTTAATGCTAAAATATAAAATTCAAAAACAAGCTTAGCTTAGTTATTCAGCTACTATTTACTTTTCAGTTTATAAAAGATCATCAAAATTTATCTGTATTCTTTACAAATTCAACATTTTATATTAAATGTTTTTGTTAGTAAAATATTCATTAAATTGGTTATACAAGTAAAATACAATTTAAAGATCTTATCTGCAAATTTCTTCCACTAATGTTTTGAGATCAGACAACTATTTAAAGATAAAGAAAGTTAAAGTCAAAGGCAGCACCAAAAAGCCTTTTACTTGTTAACTTTACTTTTTAAATATTACGGAATTTACTTATAATATTTTCATCTTTATTTTAATCCAATTACTCTTTAACTGCAATGTTTCCCAAGTCTACATCTGCAGGATAACTAATAAATGATTGGGCAAAAATTAAATAAACCTAAACAGTTAGAGATAACTGAGATAACATTGCCTTAGAGTAAAACTGAACTGGACAGAAGAAACATTTGTTAATAATTTATCTTGTTGTCATTTAAAAATGAGATTTACAGCTGAAATCATTTCTAATTACTTTGTAAATGGTCAAAATTTTACCTGCTGAAAGAGTTGACCATAATATTGCTCCAAAGAGGTAGCATTCATGTCTTAAAAAATTATTATAGGGCTAGCTGTTAAAATAATTTCATCAGTGTCATTCCCACCCCCAGAAGCAGTAAAGTATCAGAAGTGTGGAGTAAGGGACTACATACTATCAGTTTATTAAATATAAATATCCTTTGCAGCTACACAGCAACTTAGGATATCTTGACTGGAGGGAGTAGCAGATGATATAGGATTCTGTATTCTGTTGGAAAGACAAGTCTTTTGAATATTCCTTAGCAAATATGAAGATCATCTGTGTACTCCTGGACTTCATTGGCCCTTCAATTTTTTAACCATCTAATAACTAGTGTCTAAGGACCTATCATAATATTATTTATTGTATTTTTTCTATTTTTTTCTTTCTTGCCATTTATAAAGGGAAAGATAGAAAGAACATGGTTGAAAATAGTGTAATCAAATTTCAGCACATCAGCACTCTGATAACTACATTAAGCTTGCTAATTAGGTGATGTGTTATGTTGACATAAATATTTGTCTTTTTTTCTATGCTTGGACATCATTTGTATCACAATAAACAATATTTTCTATGAAAGGATATACATCCACAGCACAAGCATTTTCACCTCAAATTTTCACTTTGGCTTTCTTTCATATTAATATTAGATAATAAAAACGAGTAGGTATTTGAAATAATTACTTCATTACTGAACTGGAGTGATATAATTTAAATGTGGTAATAGACACAGTCAAAAGGAAAACTTGCTTAGAAACATCATAAACAAAGATGAAAGTATAAATAGAAGCACTGAAAGACAAATAATTTAAATCTAATATTTTTATTTTACTGTTACCCTTTAGCATAATTGATAGTCAGTTATAACAATATTTAATTCCTACATATATATGAGCACATGTG
The DNA here is from genome assembly GCA_028627135.1 of Pseudochirops cupreus. Taxonomy (NCBI): domain Eukaryota; kingdom Metazoa; phylum Chordata; class Mammalia; order Diprotodontia; family Pseudocheiridae; genus Pseudochirops; species Pseudochirops cupreus. Next base: position 326,081,952 of record CM053581.1, read on the forward strand.
TGTATACACACGTATATTTACTTAATGAAATATGTATGTGCATACAGTATACATATATATATATATATATACACCCACACATACATACACATAAGGTATTTCCAGGATTAGACAGCACACATGATGTAATTCTTCAGGTTCATGTATTTGCATTTAATTTGTAAAGTATAACATTCCATTATACACAGGAAAATCCCTTGTATTAGAAATGTAACTGATAGGATATTGTATATACACTATATAGCCCTTTTGCACATATAAAGTTTCATAGGTTGGAAGGGAAATTAACTTTTACAACACAAATCAAACCATGAGTGTATAAAATATTCTTCAAGTACAGATTTATAGCTAAATGGTGCCATGGGTAGAACACTGGACTTAGAATCAGAAAGTCATCTTCATGAGTTCAAAAATGACCTCAGATACTTACTAGCTGTGTGACCCTGGACAAATCATTGAACCCTGTTTGCCTCATTTCCTCATCTAAAAAATGAGCTATAGAAGGCAATGCCAAAGCCCTCTAGTATCTTTGCCAAGAAAACTCCAAATGAGGGAATGAAGAGTTGGACTGAAATGAGTGAACAACAAAAACATAATTTACAAAATGCTTTGAAAGGCAATTTTAGTTTCCTCTTGTTAGTTCAGTGGTCATTTAAATGAAAGACTTTTCATCTGCTTAGTTAATTTTATCAAGATTTTATAAATCCCTTAAGAACTTTGAAAAATCAGTTTCAGATGAGCACTTAATATTATACATTTCTAAAACCAATCAATTTTCTAAGCATTATGCTCTTTAAATTTTCTTTTTATATTAATTCAAAAAGCCAAATGATGATTATTGTATAGTATCCAAATGGCATAAAAATGTGAAAAGTATAATACCAGAGGAAGAGTAGGCATTGTGGTGTCCTGGTTAAAACAACAACAGCTGGATATAGAATAAAAATAACTAGGTTCAAATCCTAAATTAATAGCTTTGTTAACTTGGGCATGTAATTTGATTTCTCTAGGCCTAAATTTTTATTTGATAAAATAAAAGAGGGGGTCTCTTTTAATTGTATGTCTGTGACCCTTATATTTAAATGAAGAAAATCAACACACAGTTAAATCAATAGGTAGCCATTATTTTTCTGCTTTGTTCTTACTATGCTATGCATTACTGTATATACAACTGGAACAGAAATGACTGCAGTTTAATTGGGAAGATAGTAGTTACACTCATCAAAAAAAAATTAAAGAACCATGCAAAACAATACATAATTAAATTATATTTTGGTAGTCACAGACCCCAGATATTATATAGGCATAATTTTAAAATATAGGACTTAAAATCTGTAATAGTAAAAGAAAAAGAAAATTTTACAATCAATATTTGCATTACCTAGTACAAGGCATTTCAATATAATTTCTACACAAATATGACTTTAATTTATATATGAGGCAGTAAATAATATAACATTTTTCCAGAGATTGTCAAGAGCTAAGAGTCAGAGTAGACAAAGCACAGGTGCTTTGGTCCCCAGCTGCTTCCAACTCATGGTGGTTTTTGAAATGGTGAAATAACTCCTCCCCAAACCCACTATCCTACGTAGGGAGGAGGATCCTCACTTCAGTGGAAGCAAGAAACTGAAGGAGGGGAAGAAACTGGAGAGATGAAATCAGAGGACCTGCAGTGAAGAATAGACAGGATGGTACCAATGATTAAAGTATTTAAAGATACAAAAGACCGCTTTGACTGCATCACAAAAATTTTGTTATTTTATCTCGTTGTTGTCATTATATTTAATGAAATTATTGTCTCTTCAATATATATATGTATATATACATAATACATATATACATATATATATATATATATATTTACCTATTCCTTCTTTAGATTAAGTAATACAATCTCCAATTCTCTTTTAGTCCTTTCTTGCATGGGATTTAATTAAATATAATTTTTATTAAATTAAGATAAAATATGTTTATAGTTCTGCTTTTCTGCATTTGTTTGTGAAGATTTTATGCTGAAAGATGCCAGAACAGCTGAGAAATGTGTAAACTCCTTTCAATTCCCATTCAATAATTACATAAGGACAATAATTTCTAACTTTTCCCTAATTCTGTTCTGATCTTTTGGTCATTTCTTCTTTATTTTGGTTAGACTGATCTTCATCTGAATGTAAAAAATCAACTTTTATAATTTTACTGTTGATTTTTCTATCTAAACTCATTTAATTTTTCATTTAAGTATTAAATATTATGCTATCTAGATCATACATATGTATTCATTGTCTATGATACCTTTCATCAAAACAAAGTATCTTTTAAATCCGTTTTGTTGTTGTTGTTGCCTTGTCTGAGATCATGTCTTTCTCTCTTCAGTTGAAACATAAAAAAATGTGCTCTGACTTCTTGTTTAATTGTCTGAATCTTTATGTGTTATAGTTTTCTTAGAAAAAGCATACTAATAAGTTGTCCTTTCTCATCCAGTCTACTATCCCTTTCTATTTAATGGGTACGTTCATTCCATTCCCATTCAGAGTTAAAATCATTTATTGTGTATTTCTTTCCAGCCTATTCTTATTTTATAAAGAAGAGTTGTGAAAGTGTGTTCAGCACCAGTGCTCAAAGTTTAATGCAATATGCTTCTGTTTTCCTATCCCCCTTTTCTTTCTTTTGTTTGTAGTCTAATCATAAATTTTTAACCACTACTCCTTCTTTTAAAACCTTCTTCACAATACGTCTATGGTTAGTGTTTGTTTGGTCAACTAATGTCTCCTTTAATCTTCTCTTGTCCACCACTTATTTCCCTCCTGTTTCCTTGTTAAATGAACTATATTTCTCCATTCAGCCATGTGTATTTGTATTCTTTCTTTCTTTGACCACTTTAAATGAAGGTGAGGTTCAAGTGTCATCCATTCCCCACATAACCTTCTTATGGTTTGTATAGTTTTACACTTGTTCATTACAATTATGAGATAACTTTCTCACCTTTTCTCTTTCTTTCCTATCGCTAGGATGTTTCATTTATTTCCTCTTCCTTTCTTTTTTAAAAAGCATTAAAATATAATAAAATCTCTCCTAGAATCTCTGTTTTATGAGATTTCCATTATGACCACTGACGATAATAGGATTTTAACAAGACACATGTGTTATCTCCCAATATTAGGGTGTAAACAGTTAATCAGTATTCATTTTCCTGGAGGCAATTGGTTAAGTGACTTGCCTAGGGTCACATAGTTAGTAAGAGTCTGAAGCAAGATTTCAGCTCAGGTCCTCCTGAATCCAGGGTCATTTCACCACCTACCTGTCCCTGCTTGATCAACATTTAATTCTTTATGACTGATCACTCATATTTACCTTTTTACTGTTTCTCTTATATCTGTGTTTGTATTATCAAGTTTTTATTCAGTTTGGGTCTTTTCATAAGAAGTCACATCATAAACAAAAAGAGAAATATAAAAAAACTATCAGATCTATGAAAAAGTTCATGATGAAATAAGAAATTAAGATAATTTTAGAAGACAAAATAAATAATTTCATAGCATAAAATTAAAGATTTTTTGCACAAACATATCCAATAAAGTTAAGATTAAAACTGAAACAATTAACTGGGAGAAAATCTTTTCAGCACATTTATTTGATAAAAATATCATTTCCAAGATGTATAAGGAAACGATTCATATTTATAATAAAAAAATTATTCTCTGATTCTGAAGAAAATTAGGCTATCTACAGCCATATTTTAAGAAAAAATTCTTCAAATTAGTACTAGAGAAATGCAAGTTAAAGCAATTCTGAGAATTCACCACATAGATGACCAAAAAAAATGAAAATGATAGATGCTGAAATGATTGTGAGAAACTAGATTGACACAATCAATCTGTAAAGCAATCTAGAACTATAAACATAAGTTTGCCAAGGAATTTGTTACCTGTGACCCATTTATGCTTCTGCTAGGCTGTAATGTCATACGAAGTACTACTTAGCACCTTGATTCAGTTCAAGTGTCTTTGAGCTTGCCCTTGATTATGTCAAGTCTTTGTTAAGAAACAGAATCTGTGAAGCCTACAGTGGGAGGGACTTGCCAAAGATTGGAACAGGAAGGACATAACAGCTTGGCAGAACAGGGAGGAGCCAATGATGTATAAAAGGAGAGCACAAACTGGAATTGAGCAGAGCTGAGAAGAAAAAAACTTGTGGTGTTCAGCCCTGTTTTGTCTGTGTTGATTTGTGTTTGTGAAACTTTGTATTTCTAAGACCTTGGTTGTGGGTCTGTGTTGATTTTTCAGACCTTCTTTGTGGGTCTTTCTTGATTTCACAGGCAGATACTGAATTGATGATGGTGCCAACAATGTTCATGAATGTTGTTTTGGTTTTGTTAAGCTTTGTCTTCCCAGAAACAGAAACTGTGATGGACTTAAGGTGAGCTGAACACTGTGAGCTTCAATATGGAATGAGAATGGAGAAAGAACTGGATAAGGAGCTGGATGAGGAGCTGGATGAGGATCTGGAAGAGGAGCTGAGAGCTTCCTGCCTGTGAATCCAGGTGATGGTTGGGTAAATTCAGGCAAGAGCTGGACCCATGGAAGAGGAACAATGGAATTTTGGAGCCAACCTGGAGCCAAGATAAAAGACCTCTCCTTGGGTACTTAGTGCTAACTGGCAAGATCATGATTTATGGTGACCTGGTGTGCCAGGACTTTGTACTTTGTACCCCTTAAGGATGATTGAGTTAAGCTAGCCTCCAATCAAGAAGAAAGAAGACTTTCTGACTGAAAAGATTGAGGCAATGTGACCTAGGGGTGGGAGTCCTTTGTACTTTGTATCCCTTTAGGAGGATTGCTCCTTAAGGATGATTAAGTTAAGGACTTACTGAAAGATATCTTTTGTTTAAAAACTATGTGACCACTTTAGTGATAAGTTGTTATGTTATATCCTTGTGAATGCTTTACTTTGGTTACTGTGGATGTTCTGTCTTAGTTTATTGCTGAATAAATAGCGAATTCACTATACTATGTGATCAGACCCTTAAAGCTAGTCACAGCAGCAGTCCTCTGGAGAGCTGTGCATGCTTGGCTTTACCTAGGCCTACACTCAAAAGAGATTAAATAAAGAGGAAAAGGTGCTATATATTGACATCTATCCATAACAGCTCCTTTTGATGCTGAAATACTGAAATCCAAAAAGCTGTCATTTGAGTGATTTTTGAAGGAACCATGGCATATGAGTGTACTATCAAGCTCTGTAAACAAGGAATATAATGTTGAAAATTTTAAAAAGACTTGGAAAGACTTAAATAAATGGTGAATATAAAAGGTGAAGCAAACATAACCAGAAGAACAATTAATGCAATAACATCTATATTATAAAATTAACAATTTTAAGGATGTTTATAAATTTATGAATAATGTGATGACCAAAAACAGAATAACTTATGCCACAACAACATCGTATAAACAATCAACTTTGAAATCTATGAGTACTAAAATCAGTATAATGACAATTTGCGATTCCAGAAGAATCATGTTTTTCATGAGATAAAGTTGATGGATAAACCTTTGATTAACATGATTCTAAAAAGAAGAAAGAAAACCAAATTAACAGACTCAAAAGTGAAAAGGGTCAGGGAATAGAGAACCAAGATGGTAGAGTAAAGGCAGGGACTAGCCTAAGATCTCCCACAAACACTTCGAAATACCTGTAAAAATGACTCTAAACAAATTTTAGACCAGTAGGACCCACCAAAAGAGAGTGAAACAAGTTTCTGTCCCAAGACAACTTGGGAAGACAACAGGAAATTTCTGTTGCACCAGGCTGAGAGAGGAGTGCAGTAAAGTGCAGGCTATACCAGCATAGACCAGGCCCCAGCAAAACTGCAGCAGGCCTTAACAGAGTAAATCATTGGCAACTGCAATGGTTTCCAAACTTCTCAGCTCACAAAAGCCAAAGACAACTTAGAAAGTCAGTAGGAAAGGTTTACTGAACTTTGGTGAGAGACAAGCATAGTCCAGCCCTGGCCTCAGCAGAGTCCCAGTCAAGGAAAGCCAGGAAAATGCCTTACAAGTGACTGAATCAGCAGCAGCAGTGGCAGTGGCAGTGGCAATTGCTAACTCTAGAGCTCTCAGTCCACAAATGGTAAAGTATTGAATAACTGGTCAAAGGAAATTACAGAGGAGTCTCTCCTATCCCTGAGGCAGAACTGTAATGCTTTGCCAATATTTGGAACACAACCTCAAGAGGCAGCCCTGGGATGAGGAGGAGCACTAACATAGCACAACTTGTGGCAGCAGTGGAAAGAGAACATTTCTCATGGTTCCAAGGAAGAAAAGACTGCTTGTGGTCACTCACAAACCAGAGCACAGACAAGGAGAAGAGTAAAAACCTCTGTGCTTAGATCATACTTCCTTGGAAGAATTGAAAATTTACTGGTCCCAAGAGATATCTCTGAAAACAGCTGCACAAAATCCCTGAAGCTTGAGGTGGTGAACAGTGCATCCTGTGAGCAGGGTCCTATTTTAACAAAGAGCTAAAAGTCAACTAATAGAATGGTAAAATGAGAAAACAAAAGGAAAAACGCTCTGATCACATGAAGTTATTGTGGTGACAAGGAAGAACAAAACACACACTCAGAAGAACACAACCAACACAAAGCTCCTAGATCCAAAGACTCCAAGAAAAATGTAAATTAGTCTCAAGTCATGAAAGAGTTCAAAAAGAATTTTGAAAATCAAGTAAGAGAAGTAGAGCAAAAAGTGAGAAGAGAAATAAAAAGGATGAAAAAAAATATGAAAAATGAGCCAAAAGCTTGGCAAAGGAAACAAAAAAAAAATATTGAAAAAAAAAACCTTAAAAACAGTCTGGGGTGGAGGGGCAGCAAGGTGGCTCAATGAATAGAGGACCAGCCCTGGAGTCAGGAGGACCTGAGTTCAAATCCAGCTTCAGACATTTAACACTTACTAGCCATGTGACTTTGTACAAGTCACTTAAGCCCAATTACCATGCCTTCACCCCTTCAAGAAAACAAAGCAAAACAAAACAAAAAAAGACTATACCAAACGATAAAACAGGATCAAAAAGTCAATGAGGCGAAGAATGCCAAATGGAAAAGGAGGTCCAAAATCTCACTGAAGAAAATAATTCCTTAAAAATAGAATGAAGCAAATGGAAGCTAATGACTTTATGAAAAATCAAGAAACAATAAAACAAAACCAAAAGAATGAAAAAAAAAATAGAAGACAATGTCAAAGATCTCACTGAAAAAAACAAATGACATGAAAAATATATGCAGGAGAGATCATTTAAAATTATAGGACTACCTAAAAGTCATGAAAACGAAGCAGCCTAGAAATCATATTTCAAGAAATTATCAAGGAAAACTGACCTGATTTTCAATAACCAGAGGGTAAAGTAAAAATGGAAAGAAACTACTGATCACTTCCTGAAAGAGATCCCAAAATGAAAACGCCCAGGACTATTACAACCAAATTCCAGAGTCCCTAATAATTTCAAGCAGCCAGAAAGAAATAATCCAAGTATTGTGGAGCCATAGTCAGGATAACACTAGATTTAGCAGCTTCTGCATTGAGGAAACAGGATTTGGAATAGGATATTCTGGAGATCAAAGGAATTAGGATTAAAACCAAGAATCTCTTACCCACAAAATTGATTATCTTGGTTAAGAAGAAAAAATGGATATTCAATGAGATAGAGAAATTTCATGCATTCTTTTTTTTTATATATGTGAAACATGGTCATCCTTTTGATTTTTTTTTTGTATTTTATTATTTGTTTTTTAAAATTAACTTTTGTGTATTTTTACTTTTCATCATACATTTCCATGAAATTTTGAGTTACAAATTTTCTCCCATGAGAAGTGTTCCCTTTCCACTGCTGCCACAAGTTGTGCTATGTTAGTGCTCCTCCTCATCCCAGGGCTGCCTCTTGAGGTTGTGTTCCAAATATTGGCAAAGCATTACAGTTCTGCCCCAGGGATAGGAGAGATTCCTCTGTAATTTCCTTTGACCAGTTATTCAATACTTTACCATTTGTGGACTGAGAGCTCTAGAGTTAGCAATTGCCACTGCCACTGCCATTGCTGCTGCTGATTCAGTCACTTGTAAGGCATTTTCCTGGCTTTCCTTGACTGGGACTCTGCTGAGGCCAGGGCTGGACTATGCTTTTCTCTCACCAAAGTTCAATAAACCTTTCCTACTGACTTTCTAAGTTGTCTTCGGCTCTGTCCTATATCCTCCCCCATGACCACTCTGGCATTCCAGAAAAGCAAGATGGATCTCCCTACCCCAATACCTGTATATTTTATTTCCCAGTTGCATGTAAATAGTAAAAATAACAATAAAAATTATATATATATATATATACACACATATATTTAACACTTGATTTTAGACCTTTAAATTCTAGATTCTTTCCCTTCCTCCCTCATCACCCACACCCACTGGAAAGACAAGTAATTCAATGCAGGCTGCACATGTGTAGTAACCCAGAACATCTTCACAATGGAAATATTGTGAAACACTGACTATATTTACCTCCTTCCTATCATGCCTTCCACTTGTTCTATTCTCTACTTTGTCCCTGTCCTGTTACAAAAGTGTGTGCTTCTAACAACCCTCCCCCCAAAGCTGCCCTCCACTCCATCCTCCCTCTTCTCATCCCATTCCCCCCTATTCTCCTATAAGGCAAGATACCCAATTTGGAATGTGTATCATTCTTTCCCTAAGCCAAATTCAAGGACAGTAAGGATGACCCATTCCCTTTTTCCTTCCTGTTCTTCCCCTCCATTGTAACAGTTATACCTTGCCTCTTCTATTTGAGATGACTAACACCATTCTGTCTCTCCCTCTCTCCTCTCATTCTATTTCTCTCCCACCTCTCAATTTCACCATTTAAAATATCATCCCTTCCTATTCAATTGTTCCTGTGCCCTCTGACATTGTACATATATATGTACACACACTCCCATATATATTCATATATGTATATATCCTCCTACATAGACATATGTGTATGTATACTTATATATATATATATATATATATATATATATATATATATATATATATATACATGTATATGTATATACAGTTATATTCCCTTCACCTATACTCATACTGAGAAAAGTTTCATAAGTTACAATTACCATTTTTCCATGTTGGCATGTAAATAGTTCAACTTTGATGTGTTCCCTATGATTTCTTTTCCATGTTTACCTTCTCATGTTTCTTGTATTTGAATGTCAAATTTGATATTCAGTTCTGTTTTTTTCCTCAAGAATTCTTGAAAGTCCTCCACCTTACTGAATGACCATATTTTCCTCTGAAACATTGCACTCAATTTTGCTGGGTAGGTGATTATTGGTTTTAATCATAGCTCCTTTGATCTCTGGAATATTGTATTCCAGACTTTTTGATCCCTTAATGTACAAGCTGCTACATGCTGTGTTATCCTGATTGTGTTTCCACAGTATTCAAATTATTTCTTCTTAGAAGCTCTTAATATTTTCTCCTTGATCTGGGAACTCCAGAACCTGGCAATAGCAGTCCTAGGATTTTTCTATTTGGGATCTTTTTCAAGAGGTGATTGGTGCATTCTTTCAAGTACTATTTTGCCCTCTGGTTTTAAAATATCAGGCAATTTTCCTTGAGAATTTCTTGAAGGATGATTTCTAGGTTCTTTTTTTGATCATGGCTTTCAAGTACTGAAATAATTTTTAAATTGTCTCTCCTGGACCTTTTTTCCAGGTAAGTGTTTTTTTCAATGAGGTATTTCACATTGCCTTCTACTTTTTCCTTTGTTTGGATCTGTTTAATAGTATCTTGATTTCTCATAAAGTCATTTGCTTCCATTTGCTGCACTCTAATTCTGAAGGAATTATTCTCTTCAGAAAGCTTTTGAGATTGTTTTTCCATCTGGCAAATTCGACTTTTTAAGGCATTCTTCTCCTCCTTGGCTTTTTGGGCATCTTTTGCCATTTGAGTTAATCTAGTTTTTAAGGTGTTGTTTTCTTCAGTCAGGTTGTAGACTGTTTTCATGATTTTCTTGCTTCATTCTCATTTGTCTTCCCAATTTTTCCTCCACTTCTTTTATTTGCTTTTCAGAATCCTTCTTAAGCTCCTCTATGGCCTGTAACCAGTTTACGTTTTTCTTGGAAGCTTTTGGTGCAGGAGTTCTGACTGTGTTGTCTTCCTCCTGTTCCATTCTTTGACCCTTTTTGTCCCCCCAAAAGGAATCTAAATTTGAATTGTTGTTCTTGCTTTTCTTCCTTTGCCTGCTCATGTTGCCAGTCAATTACTTGACTTTTGGGCCTCATAAAACTCTACTTTCAGAGGGGAGAGTTTTGTACCAATTCACTGGAGTTTTTGCAGCTGCCAGAGCTATTAGGAGGCCGCCATCTCCACAGCCCCCACCAGCTTTGGCTCACTGATGACACACCTCAGGACCACCACCCAAGACCATGATCCTGATGCAGGAAGGTTAAGGCAAGAGCACATAGCCTGTGAATGGTTGCTTGGCCCCCCTGCAATCTGCAGGCCAGGAGCTCTGAAGCAGCCACTTTGAGGTGGCTCCAGGGCTGCTGCTTCCACTGCTTCTGGCTCTGGGCACAGACAGCTGGACCCACTTCCAATTCTCCATCTCCCTCAAATTTTGCTGAATTCCACTGATCTTTCACTTTGTCTTTGGCATTTACGGGTTGATAATTCTGGAAATTGCCACATCTGCTGGTGATCCACTCTCCTGAATGCTCCAGCCACAGCTTGTCCTGTCTGTACTGGGGCTAAAGCCTGGGGTTCATGCTGGGCTGGTCTCAGCTCCCAGCATGTTGCAATGAACTGTTCCCACCTGCCTGCTAGGCCACCTTCAGTGGAAGCTTTGTTTCTCTGTCATTTTGTGGGTTCTGGATCTCTAAAATTTGTTTAGAGTCATAGGTATTTGAAGTGGTTATGAGGGGAGTTCACAGAGTTCTCCTGTTTCTATGAATTTCATCATTCTTGATGAAAAGACCAGAGGTAAAAATGAAATTTGACTTTCAAATACAATACTCAGGAGAAGTAGGTAGAAGGCATACATATATGTGCACATGCACACACGCACACACACACACACACACACACACACACACACACACACACACACATACAGAGGGCCCAGTGTGAGATGAATACGAATGGATGATATCTAAAAAATAAAATTAAGGTGTGAAAGAGCAATATGCTGGGAGAAAGAGAAAGAGAGAGGTAGAGTGGGGTAAATTGTTTCACATAAAGGAAGCAAGAAAAATATTTTACAGTGATGCGGAAGAGGGAGGAGATGAGGGGGAGTGAGTAAACCTTACTCAATTAGGTATAGAATTCTATCTTACCCTACAAAAATTAAGGGGGAAGGGGAAAGGATATAAAATAGAACACAGATTGGGGGAGTTGGGCCAATCAGAATGAAACACTTTTGAGGAGAGACAGGGTGAAAGGAAACAACATGACTATTATTGAAATGTTTTCCATGAGTACACATGTATAACCTACATTGAATTACCTTCTCAATAAGGGTGAGGAGGGAGGAAAAAAGGATGGGAAGGGGAAGGGGATAGGAGAAGGGGGGTGGTAATAGAAGAATGGGCAGAATATCATAAAAGGTAATCAGAAACAAAAACCTTTTAAGGAGTAAAAGGGTGAAATAAAAGAGAATACAATAAACAAGGTAGGAGGAATAGAATTGAGGGAAATACATTTAGCAATACTGTGAAAAAAATTTTGAAATTAGTTTCTCTAATAAAGGCCTCTTTTTTCTAAGATATAGAGAACTGTGTCAAATTTATAAAAATAAGAGCCATTTCCTAATTAACAAATGATCAAAGACATAATTAGGTTTCAGATGAAGTAATTAAAGTTATCTATAGCAGCAGAGAGAAGATGGCAGAGTAAAAGCAGGAACTTGCTTAAGCTCCTGCACAAACCACCTCCAATACCTGTAAAATATGACCCTAAAAAATTTTTAGAGTTTCAGAACCCATGATGTAACAGAGAGAAACAAATCTTCCACCAAAGGCAGCCTGGCAGACCTGGGAGCAGCCCAGACTAGCGGCCCAGACTAGCAATAGCAGACTTAGCCGAGTCAATCACTGGAAGTTGTGGTGGTTTCCAGACTTCTCAACCCATGAACACCAAAGAAAAAGTAAAAGGTCAGTAGGGAACTCTGCTGGAAGCAGGTGAAAAAAGAGCATGGTCTGACCCCTATCCCCAGGGAAGAGGTGGTGTTGGTGCAGCGGCATGTCTGCCTCCAGAGCTCCTGGCCTGCAGATCGTAAGGGGACCAAGCAACCATTCAGAGGGTGATCATTGTTGCTTTGACCTGCTTGAATATAAGGTAGTAGTCTTAAGTGGTGGTCCTGGGGTGTGCACCCAGTGTGCCAGAGCTTGTGGTGGCTATAGAAAGGGCACCCTTCTCAGACCCCTGAAAGCAGCTCTGACAACTGCAAAAACTCCAGCAATTTGGGACACAGCTCTCTCCACTCTGGAAGCAGAGTTTTACTGTGGCAAAGAGCTCAAAAGTCAAGTAATTGAGTGGCAACATGAGCAAGTAGAGGCAGGATAAACAGACCATAGAATCCTTTTCTGGGGACAAAAAGGATCAAAGCATGGAGCCAGGAGAAGAAAACAAAGTCAAAACTCCTGCATCAAAAGCTTCCAAGAAAACTACGAACTTGTTAAAGGGCATGGAGTAGCTCAAGAAGGATTCTGAAAATCAAATAAGAGAAGTGGTGGAAAAAATGGGAAGACAAATGAGAATGATGCAAGAAAATCATGAAAAACGAGTCAGCAGCCTGCTAAAGGAGACCCCTCAAAAAAACTGAAGAAAATAACAACTTAAAAAATAGACTAACTCAAATGGCAGAAGAGGCCCAAAAAGGCAATGAGGAGAAGAATGCCTTAAAAAGCCAAAATGCCCAGATGGAAAAGAAATTTCAAAAACTACCCAAAGAAAATAAGGCCTTCAGAATCAGATTGGAGCAAATGGAAGCCAATAACTTTATGAGAAACAAAGATACTGTAAAACTCATTCAAACAAATGAAAAAAAAATAGAAGGCAATGTGAAATATCTCATTGGAAAAAAGCCTGACTTGGAAAATAGATCCAGGAGAGATCATCTAAAAATTATCAGACTGCCTGAAAACCATGATAAAAAAGAGCCTAGAATTCATCCTTCAAGAAATTCTTAAGGAATATTGCCCTGATATTCTAGAACTAGAGAGCAAAAGAGAAATTGAAAGAATTCTCCAATCACCTCTTGAAAAGGATCCCAGGGGTGGCTAAGTGGTGCAGTGAATAGAGGACCAGCCCTGGACTCAGAAGGACCTGAGTTCATATCCAGCCCCAGACACTTAAAACTTACTAGTCATGTGACCTTGGAGAAGTCACCCAACCGCAACTGCCCAGTGCTCCAACCTCCAAAAAGGAAAACAAAAGATTAAAAAAATCTCAAAAAGAAAACTCCTAGGATTATCAAAGCTATGTTCCAGAGCTCCCAGGTGAAGGAGAAAATGTTACAAGTTGTCAGGAAAAAACAATTTGAGTATTGTAGAAACACAATCAATATAACACAAGACCTAACAGATTCTACATTAAGGGATCCAAGGGCTTGGAATATGATATTCTGGAGATCAAAGGAGCTAGGATTAAAACCAAGAATCAGCTACCCAGCAAAACTGAGTATGATGCTTTAGGGTAAAATATGGCCATCCAATGAAATAAAGGACTTTCAAGTATTCTTGATGAGAAAACCAGAGCTGAACAGAAAATTTTACTTTCAAATACAAGAAGTAAGAGAAGTATGAGAAGGTAAAGAGGAAAAAAAATCATAGAGAACTTATTAAAGTGGGCCTATTTACATTCCTACATGGAAAAATTATCATTGTAACTCATGAGACTTTTCTCAGTATGACGTAGTTAAGGGAATATGTGTGTGTGTGTGTGTGTGTGTATGTTTACGTACATATAAATGTATGTATACAAGTGTATACGTGTGTATAAATACACATATGGGTGTGTGTATATGTGTGTACATGTATACATAGAGGACACAAGATCAGTTTAATAGGAAGGGATAATATCTAAAAATTATAATCAAGAGGTGAGAGAGAAAAATATTGGGAGAAGAAGAAAGGGAGAGATAAAATAGGGTAAATTATCTCATATAAAAGAGGCAAGAGAAAACTGTTACAATGGAGAGGCAGAGAAGGAAGGTGAAAGGGAATGTGTCAAGCTTACTCTCATAGAATTTGGAGGGAATAACATACACGCTCATTTCAGTATCTTATCGTTCAGGAAAGTAGGGGGGAGGAGGATGAGAGGGAGGAATTATGTAATGTAGGGAAGATTGGGGGAGAGGGTAATTAGAAGCAAATACTTTTGAAAAGGGACAGGGTCAAAGGAGAAAATAGAATAAATGGAGGGTGGGATAGGATGGAGTGAAATATAGTTAGTCTTTCACTGTATAACTACTATGGAAACATTTTGCGTAACTACACATGTACAACTATATTGAATTGCTTGTCTTACCGGTGGGGGTGGGTGAGAAGTGAAGGGAAAGAATCTGGAAATCAAAGTTTTAAAAACACATGTTGATTTTTTTTTACATGCAACTGGGAAATAAGATATACAAACACTGGGGTATAGAAATACATCTTGCCCTATTAGAATGTTAGGTGGGGTTGGGGAGGACATAAGAGAGAGAAGATTGGGGGAAGGGATATTCAGTAGGTTCACTGTCTTGGGGCAAGTGGTAGGGGAAATATGGGGAGAAAATTTGTAATACAAATCCTGTGGAAATTAATGTTGAAAACAAAAATAAATAAAAGGTTTAAAAATAAAATTATCTATAAGAATATGAAAAACATACTAACTCACTATTGATTGAATTAATGCAAATTAAAACAATTCTGAGGTACTACCTCGTACCTATTAGATTAGCTAATGGTACAGAAAAGGTAATTGACAAATGTGGGATGGATATGGGATGGGGAAAATGAGTTGATAATGTATTGTGGTTGGAGTTGTGAACTAATTCCACCATTCTACAGAGCAATTTGTAACTATATCCAGAGAACTATAAAACCATGCCTACCCTTTGACCTAGCAATAACACTATCTGGTCTATATTCCAAAAGAGATAAAAAACCAAAAGGAAAAGAACCTGTATGTACAAAAATGTTTATAGTAGCTCTGTTCTGGGCATAAAGAATTAGAAGTTTAGGCAATGCCCATCAATTGGGGAATGGCTGAAAAAGATGTGGCATGTAATTATAATGGAATAATATTGTACTATAAGAAATCATGAGCATACTGAAATGTACTGGGTATCAATTAACAGCAGTATTGTAGGATGATCAGCTGTGAATGATTTATCTATACTCAGAAATCCACAACAACTTTGAAGGACTTATGATCAAAAATGTTATTTCCATCCCCAGAGAAAGAACTGATAGTGTCTGAATACAGATTGAAGTATCCTTTTTTTCTTGAGTTATTTTATCTATATTTTCTTTCACACATGACTATCCTGGATGTTTTGCATAACTACACATATATAATCTATGTGAAATTGCTTGCCTTCTCAATAATGGGAGAATGGGGAAGTAGGAAGTGAAGGAACTCAGAACTCAAAGTTTTAAAACACAGATGTTTAAAATTATATTCACAGGTAACTGGGGAAAAATAACACACTAAATAAATACACAAAAAAGGGTGAATATCACCGCCAATGAATGAGAAATTAAACCAATAATTGAATACTATTTTGCCCAAATGTAAGTCAATAAATCTGACAATCTAAGAAAAATGAATGAACATTTTTGAAAATATAAAGTGCCCTTATTGACAGAAGAGGGTATAAAATACTTAACCCCATTTTCAAAAGAGAAATTGAATAAGCCATCAGTTGAACTCCCTATGAAAAAATCTCCAGGACCAGATACATTTACAAGTGAACTCAACCAAACATTTAATCAATTAATTCCAATACTATATGAACTATTTAGGAAAATAGGTGAAGGAGTCACACCAAATTCCTTTTATGACAGAAATATGGTGCTTATTCCAAAACCAGGGAGAGTCAAAACAAAGAAAGAAAATTATACACCAATTTTCCTCATTAATATTGATGCAAAAAATTTAAATAGCATAGTAGCAAAAAGATTACAGTTATTTGTCACAAGGATAATATACTATAACAAAGTGGGATTCATGTCAGAAATGTAGGTCAGGTTCAGCATTGAGAAAATTATCAGCATAATTTACCATATCAATAACAAAATTAATAACAACCATACGATTACCTCAATAAATGCAAAAAAGCTTTTTGACAAAATACAGCATCCATTCCTATTAAAAACACTAGAACACATATTAATAAATTTAGTTTTCCTTAAAATGATAAACAATCTATTTCTAAAACCATCAGCAAGCATTATATGTAATGTGGTGAAACAAGGATGCCCATTATCACCACCATTATTCAATACGATACTAGAAATGTTATCTTTAGCAATAAGAGAGGAAAAAAAAAATAGAAGGAATTAGAATAGGTAAAGAAGAAACTAAGCTATCTCTCTTTGTAGATGACATGAACGTATACTTAGAGAATCCAAGAGAATCAAGTAAAAAAATTACTTGAAAAAATTAACAACTACAGCAAAGTTGAGGGATATAAAATCAAATCTAGAAAAATCATCAGCTTTACTATATACTAACAATAAAATCCAGTAGCAAGTGTGAGTGAAATTCAATTTTTAAAAATTTATTTATTGACTGAGATTAATCTAAAACAGAGTCAGTCTGTGTTAGATTGTTCTGTCCTGCTTGTCATTACAAGCATCACAAATATTTTGGCTCCTTAAGAGTCTACCCATGAGGAGGAGGGGGTGGAGCCAAGATGGCATCACTGAAGCAAGAAAACTCTGTGAGCTCCCCCCATAACCATGTGAAATATCTATAAAATATGATTCTAAACAAATTTTAAAGCTACAGAACCCACAGAGTGTTAGAGAGAAATGAATTGCCTACTGAAGGCAGCCCAGTAGGCCTACAGGAAGGGTCCATCACAGCATGCTAGGAGATGAGCCCAGCCCCACTTGAGCCCACAGGTTTAGCCCCAAGGTGGCTCCCAACAGCAGTGGCTAGAGTAGACTTAAGGAGAGTGGATCATCATCAGCAGCAGTGGTTTCCAAAATTATCAACCCATATATGCCAAAGACAAAGTAAAAGGTCAGGGTACAACTCTGTTGGAATTGGGGAGGGGGATACAAGAGCATGTCTGGCTCCTGCCCCCTTCCCCGGGGTAAGAAGTGAGGCATGGCAGCTGTGAAGCCACCAACAAGAAGCTGACAGAGAGCTCCTGTCCAGCAGATTGAAGGGGAACAAAGCAACCATTCAAAGGGTAATTGCTCTTCCTTTAACCTGCTTGGATGGGGATCACTGTCTTGGATAGAGGTCCCAGGTGTGTGGCCAGGGGGACAGAGCTTGTGGGAGCTGCAGTGAGGGAACCCAACTAATAGCTTCAGCAGCTGCAAAACCCCCAGGGATTTGGGACAAAGCTATCCCCTCTGGAAGCAGAGTTGTACTGTGGCAAAGAGCACAAAAGTCAAGTAACTGAGTGGCAACATGAGCAAGCAAAGGAAGCAAAGCAAGCACAGCAATCTAACTTTAGATTCCTTTTTGGGGGAGAAAAAGGATCAAAGCATGGAAAAGGAGGATGACAATGAAGTCAGAACTCCTGCACCAAAAGCATCAAAGAAAAATATGAATTGGTTACAGGCCATGGAGGAGCTCAAGAAGGATTTTGAAAATCCAGGAAGAGAAGTGAAGGAAAAATGTGGAAGAGAAATGACAATGATGCAAGAAAATCATCATAAGAAAGTCAACAACCTGAATGAAGAAAATAAAACCTTAAAAATAAACTAACTGATATGTCTAAAGAGGTCCAAAAAGCCAACGAGGAGAAGAATGTCATAAAAAGCAGAATTTGCCAGATGGAAAAAGAATTTCAAAAGCTTTCTGAAGAGAATAATTTCTTCAGAATTAGAGTGGAGCAAATGAAAACTAATGTCGTTATGAGAAGTCAAGATACTATTAAACAGATCCAAACGAGGGAAAAAATAGAAAGCAATGTGAAATATGTCATTGGAAAAAACACTCACCTGGAAAATAGATTCAGAGGAGATAATTTAAAAATTATTGGACTACCTGAAAGCTGTGATAAAAAAAGAACCTAGAAATCATCTTCAAGAAATTCTCAAAGAAAATTGCACTGATATTTTAGAACCAGAGGTCAAAATAAAAATTGAAAGAATTCACCGATCACCTCTTCGAAAAGATACCCTCCCCCCCTGTATCGGCAAGCACCCTAGCATACCTAGGGCGGCTACTAGCACAGGTTCTTAGATCTGCTTTTCTAAAGGAAAGCAACTCAAAATGGGTTAACAATCTTACTTTAATTAATCAAATACCATTTACCTAGTTCAGGGGAAAAAGTCAGCGCCCTGAACTTCAGAGAATATAAACAGAAGTCACAAACAAACAGAAAAA
>CM053581.1:326101038-326116092 GCA_028627135.1 Pseudochirops cupreus
CGGAAGCTGCAATGCGGAAGTGGCTGCAAAACCTCTGCCTTTTGCTTTCCAGCCCTGGAGGCATTTTGGCCAGACCACTTTTCTCCCACGACCTTGCAAGCTCCACTGACCTAGTTCTGAACACTGCCACAGCTGCCGCTAATCCGCTCACCCAAGGCTCCTCAGCTCCTCTCGTCCAGCCGCCCTCAGGGCTCAGCCAGGGCTTCAGGCCAGGCTGGTTTCAGTTTGCAGTGCTGATATGGTTCCTCATAGCTGATCTGACTTTAGTGGAAAGTATATTTGTGTGCGTTTTGGAGGTCTAGGGTTAGTTTAGAGTCATATTTTATGGGTATTTTGGGGTGGCTATGTGAGACCTGCGATATGCTGCTGCTGCTACGCCACCATCTTGGCTCTGCCCCAAATACATAGTATTTTAAAAGAAACCAATTATTTTGGATTACTCATTTATTTTAATATTCATGGAACCCAGGTTAAGAACCCTTGCTTTGGGGGAAGGCAATGATGATCTTAAATAGACATGAGGAATTTCTCATTCTAAGTTTCTTTTCAAAGTCTTTAGTTCTCATTCTTGACCTTTCCCAAAAGAAAAAGCTTAGACTTAAGAGAAAGTATGTAAAAGGGTTTAGATTGAAGAACTCTGACCTGAAAAGATGAATAGTTTAACTCTATAGTATATTATATCTTTAAATTTTCTAATTTTGTACCAACGCTGAATTTCTAATATGAATAGAAGCTTTGTAATAATCTATTTATTAATATTGTGTTGAATATCTTATTAATAAACATTAGGAACATTGATCTATAGTTTACTTCCTCTTCTCTATTTGTTCTGTCAGTCATCTGGTCTTATTGGAGTTTGGGGGGCTGTCTATTCATATAATTTCAAACAACTTATGTAATACCAGAATTAATTATTCTTTTAGTATTAGATAGAATTCCCTTATAAATAAACCTATTTTTCTTCTCTTCCCCACTCTTTTTTTTGGGGGAGGGGCCGGGGCGAATAGCTTTATATTTTATTCAGCTTCTTTTTCTGAGATTAGGTTACTTGTTCTTGCTTTTAAAATATTTTTATCTATATTCATCCATCTCATTAATCAGTTTTGTATGCATAAGATTGGGTACAGTAGTTTCTAATATTTTTAAAATTTGTTCATCTGTTGGGAATTTTCTTTTCTCCTTGTTGATTTGTGTTGGGGTTTTTTTGCCTCTGTGTACATGTCCAGGTCTATCTGTGTGTCTGTATCTGTGCCTCTGGGTCTTTCTTCATTTCAATTCTGTCTCAGCAAGGCTGGAAATAAGGTGAAGCAGGCACTCCTAGGCCTGATCTCATTGTTCATTTGTACAAAAGCTTTAGTCTCCTCCATTTCCTATTTGTGTGGCAGTCTAGTGGCCCCCTCTTCCCAGTGCTCATCATATTGGTGCTGAACTTAGTATAGACAACCAATTAACTTAGTTTAGTCAAGCTCAGAATTCCTTAGCTCAAAAGATCCACCAGGATCTGTCTCTCAGGATCATGGAGTATAGATATCCATGACCATGTGTGGCTCTCTTTATTTTGGTCAAATTAAATAATGATGTTATTGCTTTATTTTTTTTTCTTAAAAAGCTCAATTTAATGTAATTTTTCAAATTTTAAATCTTGTCTTTGACTTTAGAACAGTGGCTTTCAACCTTCCCAGTGCCACAGCCCTTTAGTACTCATCGTACATGGACATATCTGCATGTAGGCGGATTTGCCTGGAGATGGATAGAGAAGTGGTGTCTCGGTTCCTAAGACCATTGGAAATATGTGTTTTCTGATGGTGTTATGTGACCCCTGTGACCCCTGTGACCCCTGTGAAAGGGTCGTTTGACCCCCAAAGGGGTCACGACCCACAGGTTGAGAACTGCTGCTTTAGAATTTCTATTAATATTTTTATTGGAATTTTTATAAGTATTTATTTATTTTTTAAATTGCATGCCCATATAATTAATAAATTTTCCAGATTGCTTCAAATATTGGCATTTTTGAGATTTTACCTAAGTTTTATATTTCATATTTAATAGTAATAATAGCTAATATTTATATAGTGCTTCCTATGTGCCCAGCGTTCTGCTAAGAGCATTAAAATTATTACCTCAACTGATCCTCACAACAACCTTGGGCAGATAAGGAAAAAGGGGAAAATGGAGGTTGTGACCTACCAAAGGTCACAAAGCTGGTAAATGTCTGAGGGTAGATTTAAAGTCAGGTCTCCTTGACTCCAGGCCCAGTGCTCCATCCACTGTGTCACTGAGCTGCCAAAGTCTTCTATCCAGTGCTTAATAAATGCTAGCTGACTGAATGACTCTTCTGGTATGGATTTTTTTTCTCTCAATAGGATTTTACTTAGTTTTGCAGGATAAATTATTCTTGATCATGTCTTTTCCTTTGCTTTCTGAAATACTGTATTCTATTTTTTTCTCCTGAAATACAGTCTTGTATCATTCTGAATGTGGTTCCTTGGTAAGTGGAGTCATTTTTTGTTACTTGTACTATTTTTTTCTTTGACCTAAGCTCTAAGCTTTGACTCACACATTTTGGAAATACAGTGATCTTAAGTTCTATTTCATTGATTTGTTTTCTAGGTCAGTTGTTTTTTTGATATATGTTCTAGTTCAGTGGTTCTCAACCTGTGGGTCATGACCCCTTTGGGGGTCAAACGACCCTTTCACAGGGGTCACAGGGGTCACCTAAGACCATCAGAAAACACATATTTCCAATGGTCTTAGGAACCAAGACACTGCTCCTCTATCTGTCTCCAGGCCGGTCCACCCACATGCAGATATGCCCACATACGAGAATTAAAAGGTCACGGCATTAGGAAGGTTGAGAACCACTCTTCTAGTTGTTTAGGTTTTTTTTCTTTCTTTTTTCTTTCATGGTGCCACTGAGTTCTTTTTGCTTCACCTTCTTTTTTCAAGGAGTCTTCTACTTTGGCATGGGATCTTGTATTTCTGTTTTAAGCTCTTTGTTTTATTCTTTCCCTTCAATATTATAATTTCATTTTTATTTCTTGTATCGTCTCTTTCACCTGCTCTTAAAATCTTTGAGGACAAATTATTCTTTCTCTGAGCTATGCTTTAGTCATTCAAGCACTCAAGAATAATTTATTAAGTACCTATCATATACCAGGCACTGAGAATGTAAAGAGAATAATATATTAATAAAGAGAACATGAAGATAAGATACAGTCCCTAATTATAAGATCTCATAGTCTAATGGCAGATAATACTTGCAAACAACTATGTATAAATAATATAGATAGAGGATAAATTGGAAATGGTCATTAGAGGGAACCCATTAGAAGAGCAAGGAGGCCAGTATCAGTGGGTTGCAGAAGACTTTGGAGGAGATTTAAGGTAGGTTATGGAAATGAGGCAGGTTATGATAGAGTGTAATGACAGAGGATTATACATGTGACTCTGGATCATCACCAGGAAATTGACCATCATTGCAATTGCAAATATTTTGGTACTCACATGTCATCAACAAGCTCAATTTCCTTTGCTTCTCTTATTTGAGGACTGGGGGGTGGAGTAAAAAACTCCCAACTCCTGCATATAATAAGAAGTATTGCAAGCTCTTCATTTCTTATTAGCTGCAATCTTTTAATTCTATTCTATGTTATCATCTTCCTCCTTCCCTCCCTCCCTGCTGTTTTTAGCTTTCTTTTGTGTGTTGTTTTCCCTGTTAGATTATAAGATAATTGTGGGTAAGGGCTGTCTTTCCTTTTGTCATTTCTATAACTTAATGTAGTGCCTGTCATAAAGTAAGTGCTTAATATATGTATATTATAATAAACATTGCATTATGTTGGTAGAGTCACTGAGATTTCAGTAGGAGGGTAACAGAACAATACCTTAGGGAGAGAGTTTTGACAGCTGAGTGGAGAGTGGACTAGAGCAAGGAGAGACTTGTGGCAGGGAAATCAACCAGAAGTGTGCTGCCATAGTCCAAATTTGAGGTAATAAGCACTTCCACCATGATGGTGGCAGTGACATAGGAGAAAAAGGAGCACCTATTACAAAAGTGAAGTCAATGGGCTTTGGCAAAGGCAATTTATCAGATATAGAGTCATGGGGAAGAGTGAGCAGTCAGTTATGGCAACTTGGTTGTGATCCTCAGTGATTGGAAGGATATTGATACTCTCAACAGTAATGCATAAATTTGGAAGAGAAATTGGTTTATTGGGAGGGGGCATAATAAGTTCAGTTTTGTACATAGAGTTTAAGTTGTCCAACACCATATCCAATTTGAGATGTCTCATAAGCAGTTGAAGATAAGGGACTGAAGGGCAGAGAAGTGAGTCTTGGATAAGTAGATTTGAGAATCATCAGCATATAGATGATAATGCAATCCATGGGAACTGAGGGGATCACTAAGTCAAATAGTATATGAGAAAAGAAAACAGCCCAAGGCAGAGTGGTAAACCCACAGTTAGTAAGCATGACCTGTATTAAGATCCAGAAAAGGATTCTAAGAACAAGTGGTCAGAAGGAAGAATGAGAACCAGGGGAGAACAATGTCCTAAGAACCTAGAGCTAAGTGAGTATCAAGAAGAAGAAGATGGTCCATGTTGTCAAAGATGGCAGAAAAATCAAGACAGAAGGGGATTGCAAAGACCATTGGATTTGGCAATTAAACAATCCCTGGTAACTTTGGAGGGAGTAGTCTTATTTTAATGATTACCCTAGAAGCCAGACTTAAAGAGAATTTTTACAAAGAGAGAGGAAAGGAAGTGTAGGCATCTATAATCAGTGGATTTCTCCAGGAGTTTCACCATGGAAGAGAGAAGAGATGTGGCATGATAGCTAGAGGGAATGTATTGATCACTTGAAGGTTTCTTGGGTATAGAAAAACATGGAATGCTGTAGGAAGTAGGGAAGAAGTCAATAGACAGAGAGAGAAATCATGATTAAATGAGTTCACTTATGCAAGGAGAAAGACCTTCTTTTCATGTCAGTGAGTCAGTAAACATTTATTAAGTGCCTATTATGTGTCAAGTCTGTGCTAAGTGTTAGGATTAGAAAGAAAAGCAAAAGAAAATCCTGACCTTCACAATCTAAAGGGGGAGACAGTAACCAAAGAGATATATAAAAACAAGTTATGTTGAGAATAAAAATGAAATAATTAAAAGAGGAAAGGCATTAAGAGGTATTGGTAAAGGATTCCTGTAGAAGATGGTGTTTTTTTAAATGGTGAAACTCTTTATGTTTATTAACACTTGTCTACAACCAACTCTAGTATGCAAGGTAGCCTGTAGTTTGACAAATGTGTATGAAGACAAGCCTGTCAATGTGTTTTCAAGGTCTGTTTGTGAATGTGTTTTGAGTCTTCCTGAGTACTGCAGTCTGAGCATAGGTTAACAGAGTTTTATGACAGACTAAACTTATTAGCAAACTAGAGCCAGTGACAAAAATTTGTTTAAAAAATATTTCTTTTCCTAACATGGATGTTTGTTTTGCACATGTATAATCTATACCAAATTGTTTGCCTTTCCAATGAGGAAGGCAAGGGAAGAAAGGGAGGGAAAGAATTTGGAACTCAGAAATTTTAAAAAAATGAATCTTAAAAACTGTTTTTATATGTAATTGGGGGAAAATAATATAAAATAAAAAGTATTTCATTTCCTTAAGAACTAAAACCAGATGTTATACCTGAGAAAAGAACAGGTCAGGAGCAGCCTGATGGACAGGAAATACTACACCTGGGCTTTTAGTCAACAGCCTGTCAAAGGACAGGAAAAAAAAAATGTTTTCCTGATGCTGTCTTTGGACACCATCTGATGAAGATTCCTGGCTCATTCCTAAGATTTCCAACTGGATGAAATATCAAATAAGACAAATGTTCTAACAAAGATGGTGTTTTGTTTGGAACTTGAAGGAAGTCAATAGGCAGAGATTAGGAGGGAAAGCATTTCAGTCATGGGGAAAGCCAGGGAAAACCTGAAGCCAAGAGAGATAGAATGTCTTGTTTATTTAACAGCAAAGAGTCAAGGGTAATTGAGTTGAAAAGTGTATGGAGGTGGGAGAGATAAGGTGGAGGAAGAATGGGAAGGGTAGGGGGCAGTGCTATGAAGGGGCTAGAATGTTAAACAGTTGGTTTTATAGTCAATCCTGGAGTTTAAGGGACCCCCTAGACTTTGACTTAATGGTAGAGAAGAAGGTGACATGTTGAGAAATGTACTTCAGAAAAAATTACTTTGGTAGTTGAGTAATGACAAGATTGTAGTGGAGAGAGACTTGTGGCAGTCAGACTATTGCAACATACTGAGATGAGGAAAAGATTCCCCAGGGTGGTGGCAGTATTAGAGAAAAGAAGTTGACATATGTGAGAGATGTTGGAAAAATGAAGTCAGCAGGCCTTTGCTCAGATGGGATATGGAGGGTGAGATATACTGAGAAGCTGAGGACAATACCTAGGCTGTGATGCTGGGTGACTGGAACACTGATGGTGCCTTTAACAACAATAGAACATTTAGAAGAGGAGAAAATTTAAGGGGGAAATATAATGAGGTCAATTTTGCATATATTTAACTTAAGATGCATATCTGTCACCCAGTTCAAGATATCTGATAGCTAGAGATAGAAGATTGGAGATCAGCAGAGATGTTGAGGCTAGATAAGTAGATATGAGACTCACCAGTACAGAGACAATAATTGAATTCATATAGTAGACAGTGGGAGATTGAAGATAAGTGAAAGAATTAGGGTGGTAGAGGGAGAAATCTATTGAAGGAGATGGGATTAATGCGATCATTTTTGAATGTTGAAGCTTGGCCTTAGCAAGGAGAAACTCTAACTCATCACATGAAAAAGGGGCAGTGGAGAAAATAGTGGCAAAAAGTTTGATGATGTAAGATAAGGAGAATGAGAAACGTGGGAGCCCTCATTAAAAGGTGTCAATTTTTTTTTCAGTAAAATGTGAGGCAAGGTTCTCAACTGAGAAGGTGGAGGGAGGAGAACAGTAGCAGGTTTGAGTATGGATGAGAAGGTTTGCAAGACCATGCTTTGGTGAGTGTGATAGCGAATAAATTAGGGAGGTGTAAACAGACTGCTACAGAGCATTTTTCTTTGAAGCTTTGCTTGTAGCTGTTTTTGTATTGTTTTCCTTTTGTGAGTTTATATTTGTCTTCCTGGCCACAGTAACAGCTTTTAATGGTCAAGCTCTTCTTTTTGCTATTTTTCTCATTTTTTTCAGGCTATTTTTTGACATCAGACTTTATTTTAAAATTGGGTTTGCCTCACCTTGGGGTGGGGAGGCACTGTCCCTAGTTTCAGGCTTATTTGTGCTGCTATTTTCAAAGCGAGTACTAGGATTCTCCAACTTTGTGTGTTTCCAATGCAATGTGATTCAGGGAGAGGCATGGTCATCAATCTCCTAGTCTGTGTTCCTGTCTTTACCCTGAAAGGGCCTCTACTCTTCTACAACCACAAGTGGTAGTGCTCCTCTTTGCCTTGGAACTGTATCTAGGGCCACTGATTCATTTTTTCCTGACCACAAGTGTTCTTCTTTTTCCCTGAAACTATGACCCAAAATTTGGAATGGGCAATGCCAATCAGTGCCAGTTGCACCCAGTGCCAGAAAAGAGTTCCTGTAATCTTTTCTTCAGTCCAGTTATCCAACTCCTTTATCATCTCTGGGCTGAGAGCTCCAAAACTTGCTGTTGCTATTTTTGCCATTGTTGTGGTCACTTCTAAGGTCCATCATTGGTACTCCTGACATGCTCTACAAGCAAAGCCTCAAAGAAAAATGTTAATTGGACCCCAAATGCTACATATATTCTTGGAATTAAGTTAATTAAATTAAAGAAAGTGATAGCAGTAGTAGAGGAAAAAATGGAGAAATTAATGAGACTGATGCAAATAAATTTTTTGATTTATTTGGAACTCAGAAATTAAAAAAAAACAAATCTTAAAAACTGTTTTTATATGTAATTGGGGGAAAATAATATAAAATAAAAAGTATTTCATTTCCTTAAGAACTAAAACCAGATGTTATACCCAGGCAAGGAACAGGTCAGGAGCAGCCTGATGGACAGGAAATACTACACCTGGGCTTTTAGTCAAGAGCCTGTCAAAGGACAGGAAAAAAAAAAAAGTTTTCCTGATGCTGTCTTTGGACACCATCTGATGAAGATTCCTGGCTCATTCCTAAGATTTCCAACTGGATTAAATATCAAATAAGACAAGTGTTCTTACAAAGATGGTGTTTTATTTGGAAATGAGTGATTTGGTAACAAAAAAAAAGGGGGGGGGCAAAAAATACTGAAGAAAATAACATCTTAAAAAAACAGAATTGGCTCAATAGTAAGAGGAACAAAAATTCACCAAAGAAGAGTCCTCCTTAAAAAAGAGAATTGGCCAAATGGAAAAAGAATTACAAAAGTTCAGTGGAGAAAATAATAAACTTAGAATTGGCCTAGTTGAAGCTGATGACTCCATGAGACATCAAGAAACAAGAAAACAAAGTCAGACATAGAAGAAATGATGAAATATCTCATTGGAAAAATAAATGACCTGGAAAACAGATTGAGGACAAAAACTCGCTGAAGAGAATAATTCCTTCAAAATTAAATTGGAGCAGATGACTTTATGAAAAATCAAAATAATATAAAACAGATCCAAACAAATGAAAAAAATAGAAGGCAATGTGAATATCTCATTGGAAAGACCACTGACCTGGAAAATAGATCCAGGAAAGATCATTTAAAAATTATCAGACTACCGGAAAGCCATGATCAAAAAAAGAGCCTAGATACCATCTTTCAAGAAATTATCCAGCAAAATTGCTCTAATATTCTAGAACCAGAGGGCAAAATAGAAATGGAAAGAATTCACTGATTGCTTCTTGAAAAAGATCCCAAAAAGAAAACTCCTAGGAATATTATTGCCAAATTCCAGAGTTCCCAGGTCAAGGAAAAAATACTGTAAGCAATCAGAAAGAAACAATTTGAGTATTATGGAAACACAATTAGGATAACACAAGACCTAGCCACTTCTACGTTAAGGGATCAAAGGGCTTGGAATATGATATTTCAAAGGTCAAAGGAGCTAGGATTATAACCAAGAATCACCTACCCAGCAAAACTGAGTATAATGTTTCAAAGGAAAATATGGCTATTCAATGAAATAGAGAATTGTCAAGCATTCTTGATGAAAAAACCAGAGCTGAACAGAAAATTTGACTTTCAATTACAAGAAGAAAGAGAAGCATGAGAAGGTAAACAGGAAAAAGAAATCATAAGGAACTTATTAAAGTTGAACTATTTACATTCCTACATGGACAAAATGATCATTTTAACTCATAAGACTTACACACAGACACACACAGACACATATGCATATGAATACATGCATTTATGTGTATGTATAGGAAAGTGTATGTGTATATAAATCTATATGTGAGTGTGAGCATATGTATGTACATGTATACATAGACAGTGGGCACAGGATGAGGTGAATATAAAGGGATGATATCTAAAGATGAAATTAAGAGGTGAGAAAGGAATTTATTGGGAGAAGGAGAAAGGGAGAGATAGATCAGGGTAAATTATCTTATATAAAAGAGGCAAGAGAAAACGATTACAATGGAGGGGAAGAGCAGGAAAGTGAAAGGGAATGGGACATCCTTACTCTCGTTGAATTTCGCTTAAGGAGGGAATAACATACACACTCAGTTGGGGGGAAGGGAATAAGAGGTGGGATGATAGAAGGGGGGCAGATTGGAGGAGAAGGTAGCTAGAGCAAACTCTTTTGAAAAGGGATAAGATCAAAGGAAAAAATATAATAAGTGGGGGGTGGGACAGGATGGAGGGAAATATAATTAGTCTTTCACAACATAAATACTGTGGAAATGTTATTTGTAACTACACATTTACAAACTATATTGAATTGCTTACCTTCCCAGTGGGGGTGGCTGAGGAAGGAAGAATAGGGAAAAAAAACGGAAATCAAAATTTAAAAAACAAATGTTTAAAAAAATATTTTTTACAGGCAACTGGGAAATAAGATGTGCAGGCACTGGGATATAGAAATCCATCTTGCCCTACTAGAAAATTAGGGAGGGGGATGGGGAAGGATATAAGAGATTACAGACTGGGGGAAGGGATATTCAGTAGGCTTGCTATTTTGGGGTGGGGGTCGAGGAAAGATGGGGAGAAAAATTTGTAACTCAAAATCTGGTGGAAATGAATGTTGAAAATTATAAACAAATAAATTGGGGAAAAAGAGAAAGTTCTATTTAGCTCTGGTCTTGTCATCAGGAAAGTTTGAAAGTCTCCTATTTCATTGAATATCCATCTTTTCCCCTGAAAGATTATGCTCAATTTTGCTGGGGAAATTCTTGTTTCTAAACCAAGCTCCTTTGCATTTGAGAATATTATGTTTCAAACCATCCCATCCTTTAACGTAGAAACTGCTAAGTCCTGTCTAATGCTGACTGTGGGTCCTTAATATTTGTATTGTTTATTTCTTGCTACTTTAAGTATTTTCTTTTAGACATGATAATTCTGAAATTTGGCTACAATATTCCTTGACATTTTCATTTGGGAATCTTTTTCAGGAGGTGATCAGTGGATTCTTTCACCGAATATTATGTCCTCTGGTTCTAGGAGATCAGGGCAATTTTCCTGCACCATTTCTTGAAAGATTCTGTCCAGGTTCTTTTGTTGATTATGGCCTTTATGTAACCCAATAATTCTTAAATTATCTCTTCTAGATCTATTTTCTCAGCCAGTTCTTTTTCTAATGAGGAATTTTACTTTTTCTTCCATGTTTGCATTCTTTGGACTGATACATAATGTCTCATAGAGTCATTAGCTTCCATTTGCTCAATTCTAATTTTTAAGGAATTATTTTCTTTAGTTACCTTTTTTACCTTCTTCTAGTCTACTTTTTTCTAATTCTACTTTTTTGTTTATTTTTAGTTTTCAACATTAATTTCCACAAGATTTTGAGTTACAGATTTTCTACCTGTCTTTCCCCCTACTCCCTTACCCAATATTGTGAGCCTACTCAATACCCCTTCCCTGAATCTGTTCTCTTATATCCTCCCCCTCTAACTTTCTAGTAGGACAAGATGGATTTCTATACCCCAGTGCCTTTATATCTTATTTCCCAGTTGCATGTGAAAAGCATTTTTTTAAACATTTGTTTTTAAAACTTTGATTTCCAGATTCTTTCCCTTCCTCCCTCCTCACTCACCCTTCCTGGGAAGATAAGCAATTCAGTATAGGTTGTACATGTGTAATTACGCAAAACATTTACATAGTAGTTATATTGTGAAAGACTAACTATATTTCCCTCCATCCTATCTTGCCCCTCACTTATTCTATTTTCTACTTTGACCCTGTCATTTTTCAAAAGTGTCTGCTTTTAACTACACTCTCCCCCAATCTGCCTTCTCTTATATGACCCCACCCTCTTATCCCCTTCCCCCTACGTTCCTGTAGGATAATATACCCAATTGGGTGTGTATGTTATTCCCTCCTTAAGCCAAATTCAATGAGAGTACAGTTGTCCCTTTCCCTTTCACCATCATGTTCTTCCCCTCCATTCTAGTAATTTTCTCTTGCTTCCTTTATATGAGATATTTTACCCTAATCTATCTCTTCCTTTCTCCTTCTCCCAATAAATTCCTCTCTCACCTCTTAATTTTATTTTTTAGATATCATTCCTTCATATTCACCTCATCCTGTGCCCTCTGTCTATGTATACATGTACATACATATGCCCACACTCACATATATATTTATATACACATACAACCTCCTATACGCACAGATGCATGTATGTATGTGTACATACATACACATATATATTCCCTTCAATTATCCTCATACTGAGAAAAGTCTTATGAGTTACAACTTTCATTATTCCATGTAGGAATGTAAATAGTTCAACTTTAATAAGTTCTTGTTTACCTTCTTTAGCTTCTCTTGCTTTTTATATTTGAAAGTCAAATTTTCTGTTTGGCTCTGTTTTTTTTTTTAATGAAGAATATGTAAAAGTCCTCTATTTCACTGAATGACCATATTTTACTCCAAAGCAGTATACTCAGTTTTGCTGGGTAGATGATTCTTGGTTTTAATCCTAACTCCTTTGACCTCCAGAATATCATATTCCATGCCCTTCCATCCGTTAATATAGAAGCTGCTAGATCTTGCATTATACTGATTATGTTTCCACAATACTCAAATTGTTTCTTTTTGGCTGCTTGTCATATTTTTTTCATGACCTGGGAGCCCTGGAATCTGGCTGTGACATTCCTAGAAGTTTTCTTTTTGGAATCTTTTACAAGAGGCTGAATTCAAGAGGCAAATTGTTTCTATTTCTATTTTGCCCTCTTGTTCTGGAATGTCAGGGCAATTTTGCTTGAGAATTTCTTGAAGGATGATATCTAGGGTCTTTTATTGATGATGCCTTTCAGATAGTCCAGTAATTTTAAAATTATTTCTCCTGGATCTATTTTCCAGGTCAGTGGTTTTTCCAATGAGATATTTCACATTGCCTTCTATTCTTTCATTTATTTGGATCTATTTTACAGTATCTTAATTTCTCATAAAGTCACTAGCTTCCACTTACTCCACTCTAATTTTGAAGGAATTATTCTCTTCAGTGAGTTTTTGAAATTCCTTTTCCATTTGGCCAATTTGACTTTTTAAGGCATTCTTCTCTTCATTGCTTTTTTTGGGACTCTTTTGTCACTTGAGTTTGTCTATTTTTAAGGTGTTATTTTCTTCAGTATATTTTGGGTCTCCTTTAGCAGGCTGTTGACTCACTTTTCATGATGTTCTTGCATCATTCTCATTTCTCTTCACATTTTTTCCTCCACTTCTTTTACTTGATTTTCAAAATCCTTCTTTAGCTCATCCATGGTCTGTAACAAGTTCATATTTTTCTTGGAAGCTTTTGATGCAGGAGTTTTGACTTGTTGACTTCTGGTTCCATGTTTTGATCCTTTTTGTCCCTTAAAAAGGATTCTATGTTCTGATTAAGCTTTCTCTTTTTGCTCATCTTGCCAGCCAATTACTTGGCTTTTCAGTTCTTTGCCATGACAGAACTCTGCTTCCAGAGTGGGTTGAGTTTGTCCCAAATCATTGTGGTTTTTGGAAATGTTGTCAGAGGTCTGAAAAGGGCACCTTCTCTATAGCCACCAGAAGCTCTGGCACAGTGGCACTTCTCACCCCTGGACCACCACCCAAGATAGCTACCCATATCCAAGAACGTCAAGCAATGGTGGTTACCCTCTGAATGGTCACTTGGTCCCCTTATGATCTGCAGGCAAGGAGCTTCAGAGGCAGCCACAAGGCAGCAGCTGCAGCCACTGGTCCACTGCCACCTCTTGCCTCAGGGGCAGGTGCCTCACTGCGTTCTTCTGTCACCCAGTTTCAACATTGCTTCCCATTGACCTTTTACTTTGTCTTTGGCATTGATGGGTTGAGAAGTCTGGAAACTGTCACAGCTGCTAGTGATTCACTCTCCTGAAATCTGCTCTGGCTGGTCTGGGCCACTGGTCAGGGCCGCCCTCAGCTCAGTTTGATAGACCCTTCCTGTCAGCTTGCCAGGGTGCCTTCAGTGTGAGTTTTGTTCCTCTCTGTCACTTTGTGGGTCCTGTATTGGAGGGGGTTTGTGTGGGAGTTCACACAGTTTTCTGATTCTACTCCACCATCTTGCTCCCATTCTACTTTTAAGTTGGTTGTTTTCTTCATTCAATTATTGTACTTCCTTTTCCAATCTGTTTTTTTTTTCATAATTGTCCTCCACAAATCTTGTTTCTTTCTCCATTTTTCTTCTACCTCTCTTGATTTTTAAGGTCCTTTCTTTAATATTTCCAAGAGGATTTTTGGGCTTGAGACTAATTCATATTTCCCTTTGTGACTTCAAATGTAGACATTTTGATATTGTCCTCTTTTTGATTCATGTTTTGATCTTCCCTGTTACCTTAGTAGCTTCCTGTGGTCAGGTTCTTCTGTGTTTCTTTTATTTCTAACTTTTATTTTTAGTTTACATCATTCCTTTCCATGAGATTTTGATTAACAAATTTTCTTCCCATCTTTCCCCTACCCTCCACCCCCAAACAACGATTCAACTGTATATCCCCTCCTCCAATCAGCTCTCTCCTATATCCTCCCCCATCCCTCATCACCCCTCTGACTTTCTGGTAAGGCAAGATGGATCTCCCTACCCAAGTAACTGTATATTTCCCTCCTTCCTATTCCACCCCCCACTAGTTCCATTCTCCACTTTGTCCCTGTCCCTTTACAAAAGTATGTGCTTGTAACAACCCTCTCCCCAACCTGTCTTCCCCTCCATCCTCCCGCCTCTCATCCCCTTCCCCCCTACTCTTCTGTAGGTCAAGACACCCAATTTAGAGTGTATATCATTCCTTCCCTAAGCCAACTTCAATTAGAGTAAGGTTGACCTATCTCCTTTTGCCTTTCTGTTCTTCCCCTCCATTTTAACAATTATCTCTTGCTTATATGAGGCATATATGCCATATATGCCTATATACCCCTATATGAGAGTATTAACCTTGTTCTGTCTCTCCCTGTCTCCTCTCATACTATTCCTCTCCCACCTCCCAATTTCACCTTTTAAAATAATATCCCATCCTATTCAGTTGATCCTGTGCCCTCTGTCTATGGACACATATATACACACGCTCACGTATGTATTCATACACATATATACCCTCCTATATAGACATATGCGTATGTATACATACATATATATACATACATATATCTATCTATCTATCTATATATATATATATACACATATCAATATATATACATACATATACAGTTATATTCCCTTCAACTATCCTCACAGTGGGAAAAGTTTCATAAGTTATAATTATCATTTTTCCATTTTGGCATGTAAATAGTTCAACTTTGATAAGTTCCTTAGGAATTCCTTTCCATGTTTACCTTCTCATGCCTCTTGTATTTTAATGTCAAATTTTCTATTCAGTTCTGGTTTTTTTCATCAAGAATTCTTGGAAGTCTTCCACCTCATTGAATGACT
>CM053581.1:326116592-326132310 GCA_028627135.1 Pseudochirops cupreus
ACATAGGAGACAGCAGATTGGTGGAGGGGTTATACAGTGGGATGGCTGTTTTGAGGTGTTGGGTAGGGAAAAGATGGGGAGAAAATTTGTAACTCAAAATCTCATGGAAATGAATGATGTAAACAAGAAAATAAATAAATTAATTAAAAAACAGAAAAATAATAATAATAAACAACTCTGAGACACCACATCACACTGGTCAGATTGACTATTACGGCAAAACAGAAAAATAATAAAAGGAGAAGATGTGGGAAACTTGGAGTACTAATTCATTATTGATGGAACTGTGAGCTGATCCAACCATTCTGAAGAGCAATTTGGAACTATGCCAAAAGGGCTATACAAATTTGCACATCCTTTGACCTAGCAATACCACTTCTAGGTCTGTATCCCAAAGAGATCATTAAATGGGGAAAGGATCCACATATACAAAAATATTTGTAGCAGCTCTTTTTGTGGTGGCCCAGAACTAGAAATTGAGGGGATATCCATCAATTAGGGAATGGCTAAACATGTTATGGTGTATGAATGTAATGGAATACTATTATGCTATAAAAAAATTAATAAACAGGTGAGCTTCAGAGTAACCTGGAAAGACTTATATGAACTGGTGCTATGTGTAGGGGGAGCGAAACCAGGAGAACATTGTACACAGTAACAGCCACAGTGCAGGGGGAATGATTTTGATAGAAATTATTCCCTTCTCAGCAATGCAAGGACCCAAAAAAATTCCATATGACACATGATGGAAAATGCCAGTCACATGCTGAGAAAGAACTATGGGGTCAGAATGCAGAGTGAACCAGGCCATTTTCTTTTTGTTGTTGCTGTTGTTTTATTTTGTTTGTTTTTTCTTTCTCATGATTTTCCCATTTGTTATAATTCAACTATGCAACATGACTATTGTGAAAATGTGTTAAATAGGAGTGTATGGGTAGAGTCCATACCAGATTGCTAGTCATCATGGGGAAGGAGGAGGAAGGGAGGTGGAGAAAATTTAAAACTTATGGAAGTGAATGTTGAAAACCCAAAATGAATAAATAATTTAGTTTTAAAGAAGGGGGCGGGGGGGGGAGAATCAGTCAAACAAAATCAAAAGAATGAAAAAAATAGAAGAAAATGTAAAATATCTCCTTTGAAAAATAATTGACAGGGAAAATAAATAAAGGAGAGATAATTTAAGAATTATTGGTCTATCTGAAAGCCATGTTCAAAAAAAGAACTTGGACAGCATTTTCCAAGAAATCATAAAGAACAATTGCCCTGAGGTCCTAGAACCAGAAGACAAAATACTCATTGAAAGTGTCAAACAATTACCTCCTCAAAGAAATCTCAAATTGAAAATGTCAAAGAATATTATTGTGTAATTCCAAAATTATCAGGTCAAGGATAAATTATTATAAGCAGCAAGAAAGAAACAATTAAAATATTGTGGAACTACAGCTGGGATCACACAGGACATTGCTTCTACATTAAAAGATCAGAGCACTTGGAAGGTGATGTCCCATAAGGCAAAAGAGCTTGGGTTGCAACCAAGGATCAACTACCCAGAAAAATTAAGGAGATTGACATTTAATGAAATAAGGACTTCCAAACCTTCCTCATGAAAAGACCAGAGCTCAATGGAAAATTTGATCTTCAAACGCAAGACTAAAGAGAGGCACAAAAAGGAAAACAGAAAAAGGGAGTAGGAGGGGGGGGACTATTTTATTCAATAAGAGTGAACTGTTTACATCCCTATATGGGAAGATGATACTTGTAATCCTTGAGAATTGTATCTTTATTATGACATTTAAAGGGGATATAAATAGATGCAGGGTGTGGATATAAATTAATTGATGTGATGAGAAAAAGCCTTGTTAGGGCATGAAAAGGGATTGGAATGGGAGAAGAGGGACAGAAGAGGCAGCAAAGGGAAAATTTTATCACATGAGGAAGCAAAAAGAACCCCACAATATAGTGGACAGAAAGAAGGGAGGGAAGAGAGCATTGCTTGAACTTCATTCTCAAGAGATTAGGATCAAGGAGAGCATAACCTATTCAGCTAGGTATAGAAATATAACTTGCCCTACAGGCAGTAAAAGGGGAAAGGGGAAAGAAAAGGGAGTAAGGCTAATAGAAGAGAGGGGAGATTGAAGGAGTCAGTGGTCAATAGCAAAACTCTTTTGAGGAGGAAAAAGTAGAAGGAATAAATAAAAGCATAAATAGGGGGAAATAGGATGGAGAGAAAGACACAGATTGTAATGATAAGTGTGAATATAAATGGAATAAACTCTCCCATAGAATGGAAGGAGTTAACAGAAGAAATTAAAAACCATAATCCTACAAAATGCTGTTTACAAGAAGAACAATTGAAAAAGGGGGATACACACAGGGTAAAGGTAAAAGGCTGGAGAAGAACATATCATGCTTCAGTTAAAGGGAAAAAAAAGCAAAGATAGCAATAAAAATTAAATGTAATAAAGGGCTGTGGAAAGACAGACTAAAAATTAATTGGAAACTAAATAATGTAATCCTAAAGAATGAGTGGGTCAAACAATGAATCATAGATACAATCAGTAACTTCATTCAAGAGAATATTAATGAGACAATATGCCAAAATTTATGTGATACAGGGAATGTAGTTTTTAGGGGAAGTTTTGTGTCTCTGAATAGTTACATGAATAAAATAAAGAGAAGATCAATGAATTGGGCAGGCAACTAAGAAAATAGCCAGTTAAATACCAAATTAGAAATACTAAAAACCAAAAGAGAGATTAATAAGATTGAAATTTTAAAAACTTATTGAATTAATAAATAAAACTAAGAACTGGTTTTATGAAAAAATAAATAAATAAACAAACCTTTGGTTAATTTGCTTTAAAAAAAAGAAGAAAAACAAATTACTAGTATCAAAATAAAAAGGGTAAATTCACCAATGAAGAGGAAAATAATACAATAATTAGGAGCTATGTTGCTCAACTATATATCAATAAATTTGACAATCTTAGTGAAATGAATGTTTACAAAAAACAATATAAATTGCCCAGATTAATTGGAGAGGAAGTAAATTACTTAAATAACCCTATCTCAGAAAAAAGAAATTGAATAAGCCATCAATCAACTCCCTAGGAAAAAATATCCAGGGACATATGGATTTACAAGCAAATTCTATCAAACATTTAAAGAACAAATAATTCCAACACTGTGTTGACTATTTAGGAAAAAAAGGTGAAGAAGGAGTCCTGCCAAGTTCTTTTTATGATACAAATATGGTACTGATACCTAAACTGGGAAGAGTCAAAACAGAGAAAGAAAATTTCCCTAATGAATATAAGTGCAAAAAATTTAAATAAAATCTTAGCAAAAAGATTATAAAAACTTATTATGAGAATAATACACTTTGAGCAGGTGAGATTTATACCAGGAATGCAGGGATGGTACAATATTAGTAAAACTATCAGCATAATTGATCATATCAACCACAAAATTAACATAAACCATATGATTATATCAATAAATGCAGAAAAAGTTTTTGACAAAATAGAACACTCATTACTATTAAAAACACTACGAAGCATAGGAATAAATGGAGTCTTGCTTAAAATCACAAGTAGCATGTACCTAAAACCATCAGCAAGTATTTACATGTAATGGGGATAAGCTAAAAACATTTCAAATAAGATCAGGGGTGAAACAAGGATATTCACTATCACCACTATTATTCAATTTGGTACTAGAAATGATACCATTAGCAAAAAGAGAAGAAAAAGAAGTTAAAGAAATTATAATACACAAAGGAGAAACTAAGTCATCACTCTTTGCAGATGATATGATGGTATACTAAAAGAAACCTAGAGAATCAAGGAAAAAAACTACGTGAAATAATAAACAACTTTAGCAAAGTTGTAGTACATAAAATAAACCCACATAAATAGTCAATATTTCTATATATTACTAACAAAACCCAATAGCAAGGGACAGAAGGAGAAATTACATTTAAAGTTACTGTAGACATTATAAAATATTTGGAAGTCTACCTCACAAGACAAACCCAGGAACTATATGAACACAATCACAAAACTCTTTTCACACAAATAAAATCAGATCTAAATAATTTGGAAAACATCAGTTGCTTGTCTGTAGGCTGAGCTAATATAATAAAAATAACAATTCTACCTAAATTAATTTACTTATTCAGTGTCATACCAATCAAACTACCTAAAACAATTCTAAACAGCTAGAAAAAAATGATAATAAAATTCATCTGGAAGAATAAAAGTTTCAGAATATCAAAGGAATTAATAAAAAAAAAATGCTGGAGAAGGTGGTCTAGTCATACCAAAATTTAAATTGTATTATAAGGCAGCAATCATTAAACCTAATTGGTAGGGGCAAAGAAATAGAGGGGTGGATCAATGGAATAAGTTAGGCACACAAGACACAGTATCAATGACTATAGTAACTACTGTTTGATAAACCGAAAGACCCTAGTTTCTGGGATAAGAACTCACT
Source organism: Pseudochirops cupreus (assembly GCA_028627135.1). NCBI lineage: Eukaryota > Metazoa > Chordata > Mammalia > Diprotodontia > Pseudocheiridae > Pseudochirops > Pseudochirops cupreus. The sequence continues at coordinate 326,121,087 of CM053581.1, forward strand.
ATTTCATAGAAACTGCTGAGGAAATTAAAAAATAGTTTGACAAAAACTGGACATAAACCACCATCTTACACCATATACTAAAGTAAAGTCCATGTAAGTACACAATTTAGGAGCTTACATTATCAACAGTCTGGGAGAAGAAGGAATAGTTTACCTGTCAGATTTATGGAGAATGGAGGAATTTATGACTGAACATGAGTTAGAGAACATTATGAAATGAAAAACAGATAATTTTGATTACATTTAATTGAAAAGCTTTTGGGCAAAGCCAATACAAGCAAGATTAGAGGAGAAGCAGAAAGATGGGATAGAATTTTTAGAACCAATGTCTTCTAATGGCCCCATTTCTAAAATATTTAATGAACTGAGACAAATTTACAGGAATATAAAACATTCCCCAATTAATAAATGGTCAAAGGATATGAACAGGAAGTTTTTAGAGGAAGAAATTAAAGTCATCTACAGTCCCAAGAAAAAATGCTCTAAATCAGCATTGACTAGAGAAATGCAAATCAAAACAATTCTGAGGTATTACATCACACCTATCATATTGGTTAACATGACAAGACAGGAAAATTAAAAATGTTGGAGAAGATGTGAGAAATTTGGGGCACTAATGCATTGCTCTAAGAGTTGTGACCTGATCCAGCCATTCTGAAGAGCAATTTGGGACCATGGGCACAGGGCTTTTAAAATGTGCATATCCTTTGACCCAGCAACATCACTTCTAGGTCTATATCCATCACTTCTAGGTCTATATCCCAAAGAGATCATAAAAATGGTGAAAGGACCCACATGTATAAAAATATTTGTAGCAGCTCTTTTCATCATGGCCAAGAACTGGAAATCAAGGGGATGTCCATCAATTAGGGAATGGCTGAACAAGCTGTGGTATATAAGTGTAATGGAATACTATTGTGCTATAAGAAATATTGAACAGGCAAACTTCAGAGAAATCTGGAAAGATTTATATGAACTGATGCTGAATGAAGTGCACAGAAACCGGATAAAATTATACAAAGTAACAGCCACAATGTACAAAGACTGACTGGTGAACAAAGCTCTTCTCAGCATTGCAGGAAGTGAAAACAACTCCAAAAGACTTATGATGGAAAATGCCATCTTTATCCAGACAAATAAATATAGACTCAGAATGCAAATAAAGGTGATTATTTTCTTTATTTGTTTTCTTTTTGTTTTGTTTTTCTCATGGTTCCTCCCATACATTCTAATTCTACTGTACAACATGACTAAAGTGAAGATATGTTTAATGAGAGTGTATATGTAGAGCCTATACCAGATTGCACTCAGTCTTGGGGAGGGAAATGGAGAAGATTTAAAATTTATTGAAGTGAAGGTTGAAAACTATAAATAAATTATTTTAAAATAGTACCTATGCTGATCAAACTATTTTCAAAAGGTTAAAAAGAAAAGATGCTTCTAGATTCTTCTTATAAAGCAAATATATTCCTAATACCGAAACCCAGAAATGATAAAAACAGAGGAGAGTTATAAACAAATATCGTTAATGGAAATCAACTAAATTTTTATTTTAAATACGATTGTCAGGTTTAAAAAATTCACCCAAGAAAGAATTATGGCTGAGTAAGAGTTATACCAGGGATGCAAGGATGGTTCAGGATTAGGATTCAGTTATATTAATAACATTTAAAATAAATCCATCCAAAATCAAATGATTATCTCAACATATAAGGGAAAAACCACTTGACAAAGTAAAGCATATATTTATTCAAAAATCCTCACAAAAGTTAGGCATAGAAGGCTATTTTTAAGTGTCATAAAACTGTCTAAAAGCAAAGGAAGGATCATATGTAATGGAGATAACTAGAATTATTTCCAAAAAAAGTTAGTAAAACAAGAATATTTAGTGTTCTCCATATTACGTGACATAATTCTAGGAAAGCTAGTAATAGAAATATGACAAAAAAGAGAGATTAAAGGCATAAATATAGGCAAAGGAGAAATGAAATTATTCTTATTTACTCATAATATGAAATAAGTATACTTGGAATCAACAGAATACTAATTATGTCAACTCATAGATTTAGCAAAATTCAGGGTACAAAATAAGCTTTCAAAGTAACCTGCAATTTCATGTAATAATTATAATAATAATATCCAAAATTACATAATGAGAAATTCCATCCCAAAAGGGATATAATATTTGTGGATCAGTCTATCAAAGCACACAAATAGCTTGAATAGATTCAATTACAGATGCTCCTTAAAAAAATAAAGTTCAATTTGAAGATCTATAGAAATATTTAGCTCTTTTTCTGACTGGAATCATGGCGGGCATAGAAGAGAAGAAGAAGCTACCATCTGTTCCAGAATCCCTTCTGAAAAAGCAGAAGGCTTTTGCAATACTGAAGGCCAAACGCTTGAAGAAGAAGATGGCTATAAAAAAGCTCCGTAAAATACGGAGAAAAGTTATTTATGAGAAAGCTAAAGCCTACCATAAGGAGTACAGACAGATGTACAGAAGTGAAATCCAGCTGGCTAGAATGGCACAAAAAGCTGGCAACTACTATGTACCTGCTGAATCCAAGTTAGCTTTTGTGATCAGAATCAGAGGTATCAATGGTGTCAGCCCAAAGGTCTGAAAAGTATTGCAGCTTCTTCGCCTTCACCAAATCTTCAATGGCACTTTTGTTAAACTAAACAAGGCCTCGATTAACATGCTGAGGATTGTGGAAGCATACATTGCATGGGGTTATCCAAACCTGAAGTCTGTGAATGACTTGATTTACAAACGTGCTGATGAGCAGGGAAGATCAAGAAACAGAGAATTGCCCTGACGGATAATGCCCTTATTGCAAAATCTCTTGGTAAATATGGAATCATCTGCATGGAGGACTTGATCCATGAGATCTACATGGTTGGCAAGCACTTCAAAGCTGCCAACAACTTCCTGTGGCCGTTCAAATTATCTTCTCCAAGAGGCAGAATGAAGAAAAAGAATACACATTTTGTGGAAGGTGGAGATGCTGGTAATAGGGAAGACCAGATCAACAGGCTTATTAGAAGAATGAACTAAAGGTGAATTCACCATGATTATTTTTCTAATGGCCTGTTAATAAAAATGCCTATGACAAAATTGATATTTGCTTTATTGGACACATTTCTGATTAATCAGGTTATATCTTTGGTCTTATCCTTAAAGCTGAATGAAGTTCAGGCCTAGGGACCTAGAGAGATAAACTCTGGAGAATAGAGTTAGGGTTATATTTGGTGGCAAATGGATCGAAGCCATTAAAACCACATCAGCATGTTGCTTTCAGACATTGCTTGGGGGACTGTACCATACAAAATAACGTGTCTATTGAGAAGTTTCTGTAACTACCTGAAGTACATGTAACTGTTCTTGGAGAAAACAACTTTGATTTGTAGGGAATGTTTTGACAGCGTCATTGTTGACACAAATATCCTCCTTATTTAGAAAGCTTGATTAAAATGGACTTATAGATGTAAGTCTAAAAAAAAAAAAAGAAATATTTAGTAACCATGGCTGGGCCACACCAAGATAATGAAAATGACAACACTATCAAAGTTAATTTACACTTTTAATGCTATGACAATCAAATTATTGAGGGGATATTGTAGAGAACTGGATAAAATAATTAAATTCATTTCAGAAAACAAAATAACTAGAAAATCAAGGGAAATGATGAAAAGAAGGATGAAGGAAGAATAGGACTTTCAGCTCTCAAAATATAAAGCAGCAGTCACCACAACTATCTGATATTGGTCTTAAAATGTTGCAGTAGATAATGAAACAGGCCAGAGAAGGGAGAATCAGAAATAATGAAACTCAATAGCCTAATGTTTTGGTTGTTATTTTAATTTTTATTTATCTCTTTTAACTTATGGATTAAAATGAGCATTTCCATAATATAACAAAATTGAAAAAAAAAGATTATTCATAAAACCACAAATCTATCATACATAACTTGCTATTCCTTTTAAATATATAATAAAGTTATCATGTAAATTTCTTTTTCCACTTTTTTTCCCTGCCCCACTCTCATCCTAGAGATGGCGACCATCAGTCACAAGTGTATGTGTGTGTGTGTGTGTGTGTGTGTGTGTGTGTGTGTGTGTATGAAATATTTCTAAACACACTTCTATTTATCAGTTCTTTCTTTGGGTGCACATGGTGTCATATATAATATATGTATTTTGTAGCTAATTTATGTATTTATAATGGTATATTATTTTGTAGTTAATTTATGCATTTATAATGGTCCAAATGATATTCTCTTGAAGTTATTTTAAAACAATATTGCTATTATTGTTTACAACATTTTCTTGGTCCTGCTCATTACAATCATTATTTTGTGCAAGTCTATCCAAGTTTTTTGAAGATAATCAAACTCATCATTTCCGAAAGCACCATAGTTTTCCATCACAATCATATATGAAAACTTGTTCAGTCTTTCCCCAATAATGGACATCTCCACAATTTCCAGTTCTTTGCCATCACAAAGAGAACTACTAAGAATATTTCAGGTTCTTTTTCCCTTTTTTCCTAACCATTGTTAGAAATAAATCTAGTAGCAGCACCCCTGAGTCAAAGGGTATTTTAAAAATTCTTTGGATATAATTTCCTATTGCTTTCCAAAATGGTTGGATCAATTCACAATTTCACAAACAACAAATTAGGGCCCCAATTTTTCAACATCCCCCTCCAAAATTTTTTTCCTTTTGCCTTCAATAATTTTTACCAATCTGACAGGTGTAAAATTATGTCTCAAACATTTTTTTAAAAATGCTTTAAAGTATTGGCATAAATTTATTTTTCCTTAAATTGATAAAAAGTGTTTATCAATAACCACCAGCATGCATTAATGGCAATAAGGATAAACTAAAAGACATCCCAGTATATCAGGTGTGAAACAAGGCTGTGACCAATATTATTCAACATTTTATTGGAAATGGAAAATAGCAAAGTAGTAGGATATAAAGTAAATTCACATAAATCATCAGCATTGCTACATATTGCAAACAAAACCCTGCAAGAAGAGATAGAAAAAGATAACTCACTTAAAATAACTACAGACAGTATAAAATAGTTGGGAATACATCTGTCAAAACAATTCCAGAAACTACATAATGAAAATTATTTTTAAAAATATTTCATACAAATAAAAACAGATTTAAATAATTAGAGAAATATTAATTGTTCACGTATAGAACGGGAGAAAAACCTGACCATTTCACCCAAATTAATTTATATTGTAAATGCCATCTCAATGAAATTACTAAAAAATCATTTTACTGAATTAGAAAAACTAGCAAAATTCATTGAAAGAACAAAAAGTCAAAAATATCAAAGGAACTAATGAAAAAACATGCAAGAAGGAGGTTTAGCAGTACTAGGTCTTAAACTATATTATTAGGTGGAATTATCAAAAGAATCTGGTCCTGGCTAAGAAATAGAAAGGAAAATCAATGGAATATGGTTGACCTACACTTTACAGCAGCAAATAAATACAGTAACCTTGCACTTGACAAATGTGAAAACTAAAGATTTTGGGATAAAAATTGTTGAGGAAACTGGAAAGTACTATGGCAGTAATTGGGTGCAGATCAATGGTCAAACTGGAAACATGACTTAGATATAAAGAGAAATATTAAAAGAAAATGTGAGAAACATGCAATATATTACTTATTAGATTTATGAACAGGCAAATACTTTTGTGAATAAATAAGAGATAGCAGAGTGAAGTACGAAACTGATGATTTTGATTACATTAAATTAAAAGGATTTTGTTCAAATAAAATAAATGTAGCCAAAATCAGAAGGAAAGTGGAAAATTAAAGGGATTTTTTTTTTACAATTTCTCAGATAGTCTCATATCTTAAATATATAAAGAACTTCATAAAATATATAAGCATATACATCATTCACCAAGTAATATATTCAAAGGATATCAGCAGGCAGTTATTCAATGAAGAAATCAAAATTTATACTGATATGAAAGAAATGCTCTATTGATTAGAGAAATACAAATTATAACACCTTAGTGTCTGATAAACTAGTAAACAAATTACCTAGGAAAGAACTCCTTATTTAATATAAACTGCCGGGAAAACTCAAATTCAGTCTGGCAGTAGCTTAGACCCACACCTTACATGAACAATTCTAAATATAAATTATCAGATTAAAAACAAAAAAAGGAGATCATGTACCTCTCACATCTATAAATGTGGGAGACATTCTTCAATAATTTATATTTAAATATACAATTTACATATAATATATTTAAATAAACATATACAAATAAGGATATTTCAATAAATTTCAATAATTTATTTGCTGATTTTTCATTTTTAATATCCACTTTCATAAGATTTTGGGTTTTAAGTTTGCTCCCCCTCCTTCTCTTTGCCCCTGCCTAAGATGGCAAGCAATATGATATAGGCTCTTCTTATACATCCATATTAAATATATTTCAGACCTGATACACCTAGGCCACCTTTCCTTGCCTTTCTTTTCATTATTTCCTTTACTATTCTGGATCTTTTGTTCTTCCAGATGAATTTTGTTTTTGTTTTTTCTAGCTTTATAAAATGTAAAGAGGAATTAAAATGGGAAGAACTACAAGAAAAAAGAAACAAAACAAAATAGCATTAAAAGGGGAGTAAGTAGTATGCTTCCATCTGCATTCAGACTCCATATTTCTTTCTCTGGATGTGAATAGCATTTTCCATCATGAATCTTTTGGAATTCTCGTAGATCCTTGAACTTCAAAGAAGAGCTAAGTCTATCAGAGTCAATCATGACATAACGTATTTGTTAGTGTGTACAATGTTCACTTTGTTCTGCTCACTTCATTCAGTACGAGTTAATGTAAATCTTTCCAGGATTTTCTGAAGTCCATCTGCTCATCATTTCAATAATATTCCATTACATTCACATACCACAACTTGTTCAGTCAGTCTCCAATTGATGGAGATCCCCTAAATTTCAAGTTCTTTGCCACCACAAAAAGAGTCACTATAAATATTTTTGTACATGTGTATCTTTTACCCATTTTGTGATCTCTTTGGGATACAGACCTAGAAATGGTATTTGGCTCAGTGCATATATATTTAGTATTGATATTACTTCTTTGTCTGTGGTACATTTTAGCAGGATATAGTTTCCTTCCTTTTCTCTATTAATTAGATCTCTTTTTGCTTTTACTTTGTCTTAGATGAGGATTACTACTCCTGTTTTTTTTTATTTTAGCTGAAGCATTATTAAGAATTATTTTGCTTAATATGCCCATAAATGTGACAATCTTAGTAAAATGGATGAATATTTACAAAAATATAACTTTCCCAGATTAACTGAAGAGGAAGTAAATCACTTAAATAACCCCGTCTCAGAAAAAGAAATTGAACAAGCAATTAAGGAACTCCCTAAGGAAAAATCTCCAGGGCCAAATGGGTTTACTAGTGGATTCTATCAAACATTTAAAGAACACTTGATTCCAATACTTTATAAACTGTTTGTGAAAACAAAAGAAGAAGGAATCTGACCAAATGTTATGACACAAATATGGTACTGATATCTAAATTGGGAAGAGACAAAATGGAAAAAGAAAATTATAGACCAATTTCTCTCATGAACACAAATGCAAAAATTTTAAATAAAATGCTAGCAAAAAAAACCCAAACAAACCCTGCAACAACTTATCATGAGAATAATACACTTTGATCAGGTAGGATTTGTTCCAAGAATGCAAGGATGGTTCAGTTTTATGAAAACTATCAGTATAATCAATTGTATCAACAACAACACTAGTAGAAGGCAAAAGATTATCTCAGTAGATGCAGAAGCCTTTTGACAAAATACAATACACATTCCTATTAAAAATCCTAGAAAGTAGAGGAATAAATGGAGCCTTCCTTAAAATAATAAGTAGCATCTATCTAAAACCACCAGCAAGTATTATATGTAGTGGAGATAAGCTAGAAGCATTTCTAGTAAGACTGGGGATGAAAGAAGGATGTCCACTATCATCCTCTTGTTCTGTCTGATACTAGAAATGTTAGCACTCATACTAAGAAAAGAAAAAGAAATTGAAGGAATCAAATTTGGAAAAGAAAAGACAAAGCTAACACTTTTTGCAGATGATACGATGATATACTTAGAGAATCCTACGGAATCAAGTAAAAACTTACATGAGGTAATGAATAAATTTAGAAAATTTCAGGAAATAAAATAAACCCACATAAATCCTTGGTAGTCCTATATATTCCAATGAAATCCAACAACAAAAGTTAGAAAGAGAAATTCCATTTAAAGTTACTGTAGACATTATAAAATATTTGGGAATCTACCGCTAAAACAATCCCATGGACAATATGAACACAACTACAAAACAATTTTCATCAAATAATGTGAGATCTAAATAATTGGAAAAACTTCAGTTGCTCATGATTGGCTGGACTAATATAATAAAAATGAGAATTTTATCTAAATTAATTCACATAATTAGTGCCATAGCAATCAACCAAAAAATTATTTTATAGAGCTAAAAATAATTTAGATTTTATAGAGCTAACAAAATTCATTTGGAACAACAAAAGTTCCAGAATATCAAGAGAATCAGTCAAAACAAATGCTAGGGAAGGTTGCCTAGCCATACCAGATTTTAATCTGTATATTATAAAGCCCTATTCATTTTTATGGGAATCGGAAGATCTTTCCTGCTCCTAGGCTCTTGGCTTAAGTGGCTTAAGTGATTCTGAGAACCTTTCCTGATTTGAAAATATACTCTGCCCCCTAACAAGCTGAATTGTGGTCACATGGAACCTGTGGCAGAAGGCTTGCTTTTTGGGAATGCCCGTGCCTTGTTGCTTTGTGATTGGGCAGTGGTTCAAGAGGGCTGTGACATTCTCCAATCCAGGAGAAGGCTACATATATGACCTGATGTGAGGTTTTGCTTTGGGGCTCACTTTGGAAAAAGTTGTGTGATTTGGCCAGATGAAACTCTGGAAAGCCATTGAGCCCCCTCGGCTTTGAAAAACCCAGATATTGATGCTTCCCTCTCTGATAACTGAATAGGTATGGATGTAATGGTCAGATGATTGGAAGTCTGTCTGCTGATCTGTTTCTTTGTCTGCTTGTAACTTGTATTTGCATTCTCTGAAGATCAGGGTGCTGACTTGTTCCCCTGAAATAGGTAAATGATATTTGTTTGATTGATTAAAGTAAGATTGTTAACCTATTTGAGTTGCTTTCCTTTAGAAAAGCAGATCTAAGAACCTGTGCTAGCAGCCATCCTGGATATGCTAGGTTGTTTGCTGATACACTTATCAAAACTACTTTGTACTGGCTGAGAAACAGAGTAGTGGATCAATGGAATAGGTTAGGTTCACAAGACACAGCAGTCAGTGATGATATTAATCTATTGTTTGATAAACCCAAAGACTCCAGCTTCTGGGACAAGAACTCACTATTTGACAAAAATTGCTTGGAAAACTGTAATACAGCATGGCAGAAACTGAGCATAGACCAATATCTTACATCATATACCAGAATCAAGTCTAAATGGGTGCATGATCCAAGTATAAATGCTGATACTGTAAGCAATCTGGGAGAGCATGGAATAATTCACCTGTTAGATTTATGAAGAAGGGAAAACTTTATAACCAAACAGGTGTTAGAGAGCATTATGAAATACAAAATGGTTAATTGATTACATTAAATTGAAAAGTTTCTGTATGAATAAAGTCAAGGTAACCAAGATTAAGAGGGAAGTGGAAAATTGGGAAAGAATTTTTACAACCAGTGTCTCTGATCAAGGCCTCATGTCTAAAATATACAGAGAACTGAGGGAAATCTCTAAAAATAAAAGTCATTCCCCAATTGATAGATGGTCAAAGGATATGAACAGGCTGTTTTCAGAGGAAGAAATTAAAGATATATATAAAGATACAAAAAAAATACTCTAAATCACTACTGATTAAAGAAAGGCAAATCAAAACACCTTTGAGGTACCACATCTCACTGATCTGATTGGCTAAGATGAGGAAACAGGAAAAAGATAAATGCTGAAAAAGATGTAGAAAATTTGGAAAACTAATGCATCATTGGTGGAGTTGTGAACTGATTCAACCATTCTGGAGAACAATTTGGAACTATACCCAAAGGGTTATAAAAATGTGCATACCCTCTGACCCAGCAATACCATTTCTAGGGCTGTGTCCCAAAGAGATCATAGAAGTGGGAGAAAGACCTATATGTACAAAAATATTTATAAGAGGTCTTTTTGTGGTGGCAAATCATTGGAAATCAAGGGCATGCTCATCAATTGTAGAATGGCTAAACAAGTTGTGGTATATGAATGTAATGGAATACTATTGTGCTATAAGAAATGAGGAGCAGAGAAACTTCATAAAAACCAGGAAAGACTTATATAAACTGATGCTGAGTGAGGAGAGCAGAACCAGGAGAACTTCGTGCACAATTATAGACACAATGTGTGATGATGATCGTATGTGTGATGACTAATTTTGATAGTCTTGGCTCCTCTCAACAATGCCAGGCTATAAGACAACTCCAAATGACTCATTATAGAAGGGGATGTCCACATCCAGAGAAAAAACTACAGAGTCTGAATGCAGATTGAAGTGAACTACTTGCTCTCTCTCCTTTTTTTTGGTTTGTTTCTGCTTTCCCATTGTTCACTCTGTTGGTTATACTCCTTCTTTACAGCTTGACAAATGTTTAATGTGAAAATATTTGTAGATTCTATATTTGATTTTATGTTGCCATGGGGGGCAGGAGGGAAGAGAGGGAAGGAGAGAAAATCAGAAACTTAAGATTTTAAGTGTAGAACTTAAAGTTATAAACTAAAAGTAAATCAGTAAATTTAAGAAAAAAAGTGAAAAAACGTAATTGGGCAAGTGGAAACTAATGAATCCATGATCCACCAAGAAACAGTTTTTTTTAATTGAAAAGATAGAAAAAAATGAAGAAAAAAATGTCTCATTGGGAGAAGAAAGAATTGTCCAGGAAAAGAGACTGTAGAGAGATAATTTAACAATAATTGGACTAATTACATCTATGATCAAAAAAGGAACCTAGACATCATATTTCAATTAATTATAAAGGAAAATTTCTCAGGTACCCTAGAACAAAAAAGTGAAAGGATCCACTGATCAGCACCTGAAAGATGTTCCAAATTGAAAACTCCAGGAATATTAT
>CM053581.1:326142456-326162105 GCA_028627135.1 Pseudochirops cupreus
ATCATGGCTTTCAGGTAGTCCAATAATTTTTACATTGTCTCTCCTGGATCTATTTTCCAAGTCAGTGGTTTTTCCCATGAGATATTTCACATTGCCTTCTATTTTCTCATTTGTTTGGGTCTTTGGAATAGTATCCTGATTTCTCAGAAAGTCATTAGCTTCCATTTGCTCCACTGTAATTCTGAAAGAATTATTCTCATCAGTGAGCTTTTGAGATTCTTTTTCCATCTGGCAAATTAGGCTTTTTAAGGTATTCTTCTCCTCATTGCCTTTTTGCACCTCTTTTGCCATTTGTGTTAACCTATTTTTAAGGTGTTATTTTCTTCAGTCAGGTTGTTGACTCTCTTTTCATGATTTTCTTGCATCATTCGTATTTCTCTTCCCAATTTTTTCTTTACTTCTCTTACTTGATTTTCAAAATCCTTCCTGAGCTCCTCCATGGCTTGTAACCAGTTCATATTTTTCTTGGAAGCTTTTGATGCAGGATTTCTGACTGCATTATCTTCCTCCAGTTCCATACTTTGATCCTTTTTGTCCCCAAAAGTGAATCTAAGGTTTGATTGCTTTGCTTCTTTTGCTTGCTCATGTTGCCACTCAATTATTTGACTTTTGAGCTCGTTGCCACAGCAGAACACTGCTTCCATAGAGGAGAGCATTGTCCCAAGTTGCTGGGGGTTTTGCAGCTGCCAGAGCTATTAGTTGGGTGGACTCTCTGCTGCCCCTACAAGCTCTGACTCACTGGTCACACCCCTCATGACTACCATCAAAGACTGCAATCCAGATTTAGGCAAGTTAAAGCAAGAGTGATTACCCTCTGAATCATCACTTGTTACCCCTACAAAATCTGCTGGCCAGGAGCTCTGAAGCAGCCATGTGGAGGTGGCTGCATGGCTGCAGTGCCTCCACCACTTTTTGCTCTGGGGGTAGAAGCCAGACCACACTCCATTCCCTCACCCCTGGTTCCAACAGCATTCCAACAGAGTTTCCCACTGACTTTTTATTTTATCTTTGGCATTTATGGGTTGATATTTCTGGAAACCACCACTGCTGCTGGGATCCCCTCTCCTGAAGTCTGCTCCAGCCACTGCTGGTCAGGGCTGCCCTGGAGCTAAAACCATGGGTTCACTCAGGGCTGGGCTCTCCTCCTAGTATGCTGCAGTGGACCCTTCCTCTAGGCCTGCCTGACTGCCTTCAGTGGAAGATTTATTTCTTTCTGTCACCTCGTGGGTTTTGTAGCTCTAAAATTTGTTTAGAGTCATATTTTATAGGTATTTGAGGTGGTTACGGGGGGGATCTCATGGAGTTTTACTGCTTCTACACTGCCATCTTGGCTCCACCCCCTCACATCTTGTTTTTAATGTTGTTGAAAATGATGTTGAATGATTTCCTGAAAAAGACCTAAGAGAGGAGATTGAAAAGATATTTTTATGCATGACTTTTGGAAAGCCTTAATGTTGGGAGTATTTTGGGCCCTGTGAAGTCAGCACAGATTACCCTCTGTCTATTCAGTCCATTTGCTTTAATTTTAAAAATACTTTGGGCTTAACAAACACTAAATAAAATAGGTATTTCCTTTTACATGAGAGAATGGAAAAAAAGAGAAGTGTAATTGAAATGGAAGATCTCTGTTACATACAGGTTATTTTTCTATTTAAACATATAACTTCAACCCATATTCAAAGTTTTCCTGCTTCTATATTCTTCTTTTCTATTTTCTTCTTTGCATAAAAAAAAAACATGACTCAGTAACACTATTCTTTAACTTTTCTTCCCCTAACCTATCCCTATGCCTCTCTCATCTTTCCATCCCTCTCCACTGGAAAATGCAAAACAAGAAAATAAAAGCCTTTGTAAAAATATGCCTAGTCTAGCAAAGCAAATACCCACATGGACATTTCCACAAATGTGTCTCATTCAGCATTTTGAGTTTAAAACTTTTCTGTCAAGGAGGGATTGCATACTTTATCATAAATTTTTTGGGATTATAATTCATTTCTTTTGTTAGAGATCAAAAGCCTTTTAAAATGTTTTTCTTTATAATGTTTTTGTATGAAAAATACTCATGGTTCTGCTGACTTCACTCTTTATCAGTTCATATAGTTCAGACTCATCTTCCTGAGTTCAAAGCTGACCTTAGACATTTACTAGCTCTGTGATCTTGGAAAAGTCACTTAACTTGTTTGCCTCAGTTTCCTCATCTGTAAAAGAGCTTGAGAAGGAAATGGCCAACTGTTTGAGTATCTTTGCCAAGAAAATCTCAAATGGGGTAATAAAAAACTGGACACCACTGAAAAATGACTCAACAACAAAAATCTTTTCTTACAATGAAGTATTCCATTACATTCATATATCATAATTTGTTTAGGCATTTTTCAATAGATTGGGAACCCCTAGCTTCCAGAACTTTGCCACTACTAAATGAGCTATTATAAATAATTTCATTCATGTGAGTAAAATCCTTATCTCTTTTGGATCCAGATGTAGAGGCATTTAGATGGTACAATGCATAGAGTGCTAGACAAGAACTCAAGATAGAGCTGACTTTAAATTCCACTCAGATACTTTCCAGCAGTGTGACCCTGGGCAAGTCACTTAATCTTTCAGTATTTCATTTTCTTCATTTCTAAAACTGGGATAATAATAGTATTTACATTATTTGGCTGTTTTTAGGATCAAATGACACGGAATGTGAAGTGCTTCTGTAAAGCACATTTAAGTGTTATATAAATGCTTGTTATTAGCCCTCCTCCTCATTTTGAACATATCTTATATTGAATATATATTACATATGAATTGTGTGATATGACATCAGATGGTCTTAGCTTAATTTATGCCTTATTGTTTTCTACTTATCCAACAGTTTTTGTCAGATAAAGAATTCTTTCCTCAATAATGTATGTTTTCCAGATTATGAAATACTGTGTTATTGAGTTCCATGGTTTTTGAATCTCCCTAATTGAGTTTGTTTCATTGATGTACTTATCTGTTTTTTAACTACCACCAAATTGTTTCAAAGACTTCTATTTTAAAATATAGTTTGAGACCCGGAATTGCTGCTCCCCCCTTTAACATTTCTTTTCATAATTTTCCATAGCATTTTATATCTTTTATTTCTCCAAATGAATTTTATTATTTTACACAATTTTTAAAGTAGCCATATGTTTGATTGACATAGGATTACAGTTTAAATTGACCTTTCTGGTCCTGTCATCTGCATTACATTAGAATTTGCCCAGCTAGGCGTACTAAATATTCCGAATTGCTTAGGTTATTAACTGTGTCTTTCAGATATGCTTTGATAGACATTCCCCAGATATTTTATGTGTTTTAAAGTTATTTGAATGGAATTTCAATTTCACTTATTGCATCCTGGATTTTTAAAACATTGTATAGAACCCCTATTTGTATTGAGTGTCTATTTTGTTGCCTGAAAACTTGCTGAAGATATTTTCTTTATTAGTAGTTTTGAAACTATTCCTGTATTTCTTTTGTGTTCTCCATTTTAGTAGCATAGAATTGTGCAGGAATTTTTAATTTTTCCTGGTTTTGTTGTGACTTCATCTTGTTTGTTATTTTGTTGATTGAATTTTCTGCCCTTTTATTTGATCAAGCTGTCTAAAAGTTTATCAATATTTTTAGTCTAAGCAATGAATCGGCTTTTAGTTTTATCGTTTCTAGAGGTTTTGTTTCCATTAATTTCCCCTCTAATTTTATTATCTATTATTTCATAGTTATTTTAGGTTTATTTGTTGACTATAAAATGTTTTTTAAAATTCATATTCATATCATTTTATCCTTCTTCTTTCTATTTTGTTAATGTATGTTTTTCCATGTATAATTTCTCCCCTAAGGACTGCATCAATTGCATCTTAAAAATTTTGATGCTTTGTTACATTATTATCATTGTCTTTCACATAATAATTGTTTCTGTATTTGTTCTTTGACTTCCTCAGTATTTAGGATTTTTCTTTTAAGTATTTATTTGAGCCCAAATCTTATTTGTGTACCCTGAAATAATTAATATCACCACTGAATTATTAAAAGTGTGTTTATTATTTCTGCCTTTTTACATTTATTTATAACATTTGTGTGTTCCAATACATGGTAAATTATAAAATTTCACATGGTCCTGAGACATATGCAAATTTTTTTTACAGTTCCAATTAATTTTAGCTTCAAGGTTTTCAGCAATCTGTTTAGTCCTTTATTTTTCCCTTTGTTCATCTTCCTGATATATTTTTCTGTAGTTGAGAGAGAGACATTATGTTACTAACTATATCTTGTTGAAATTCAGTTAATTTAACCTTTGCAAGTTTAGTTACATGTCCATGTTGTTTTGTTTATATATTTTCTTGCACATTATGTAAATGATGTATTTTCTTGTTTATCTCATTGTATTTTGATTTTTAAATTTTGCTTTGGGTGATAGTGTGATTAAAAAAATTGCACTTTTTTTGCATTTATATGGTACATAATCAGTTTTGCTAACCACCTTTCAAGTCTGTCACATGCATATGTTTCTTTTTTGGATGTGTTTATCATAAATTAGAGATATGTGAGTTTTTTTCTTTTATTGCTATAACTTTTAAAATTTTACAAGATGATTTGAGCAATTCACATTTAAATTTATGACAGTAAGGTTTATATTTGCTTTCATCTGTCTAATATAGCTATTTAGTGAATTAATATTTTTTTTCTTCTTCCTCTGTAAATATAATGTGTTTTCTCTTCAGTTATTTTTGTTTAATCTGTTTTAAGGTAATTCTATTTCCATGGACTCTCTTATCCTTTCCTCAACCTATGCTCCCTGTTTGTTATCTTTTTTTTCTAGTTAAGGAATTTTACTTACTTTGTTAATTCCTTTTTTCCTTCCTTTCATCTGGTTATCTTATTCTCCTCTGCTTCCTCCTTTCAATTAAGTAATTAAGTAAAATTATTCTTCATTTGTTCCTTTTGAATTAACTTTTAAAATTTTATTTACTTTTTTCTAAAAATAATTTCTCTTATTCTCTTCATTCTTTCTCTTTCCTTTCTTGACTTTCATTTTTTATATATTACCTTTATTGTAATTTATTCTTTATTAATTTTCTGTATTTGTCATGTTAATAAAGCTTATTTCTAAAACACTTATTTTGTGTTCTTCTAAACAGTTTTATGTCATTTCCTTGTAGATATTTCCCTTTGCCCTCTCCCTTTCCTATATTTACATTTATATAATTATTTCCTGTGTCCCTGATTGTGCAGTTCATTAATACTTTTTGTCTATTCCAAGATCTATTTTTTTCTTCTTCATTTATAATGAAATAGCCTTTCTGGATCCATAAACTCTTTTGAGTTTTAATTTTTCCAAGGAACTTCAATTCCTTTTCTCCTTATTCAAGACATTGTACATGGAGGCACAGCACTTACTCAGTGGTCTCAGTAAGTACCACATTTCTGCAGATTATGCTGTCATAACGCCTCCATCTCCCATCATGGTCTCTCTCTCCTCCCATATGAACTTTTTGTAGTGAGAATCCTTCCTACCTCTGAATCAGCATTTCTTCTTTTATTTCTTTTCCCTCACTTTTCCTACTCTTCTGTAGATTATTTTCTTCCTAAGAGACTAAGCAAATTATTTTTCCTCCATTGCTCTCTATTTTAGATAAGAGCACATCACATTTCCTTCTATCATCTTTTCCTCCCATTTAAAAATATTCCTTCACATTCTGCAGTTTATATCCACTAAGAAAAAATTGAATGGCCTTGAGGCTGGGAGTTCTGAAAGCAGTTTAAAGAGCTTCAGCTCTGTTCCTCCATTACTCATTTTTCCATTTATGCCATACTTTTGCCATTGTCTCTTTGCACACTAAATTTTTTTTAAAATTAAGTTATTTTTAGTTTTCAACTTCCACAAGATTTTGAATTCCAAATTTCTCCCTCTGTGTCTTCCCTCCTTCCACCCCAAGACAGTGTGCATTACCCCTTCCCCAATCTGTCTTTCCTTCTATCATCCTCCACCCTTCTCTTATTTCCTTGTCCTCTATTTTCTATAAGGAAAGATAAATTTCTATACCCCATTGCCTGTATATCTTATTTCCCAGCTGCATAAAAACAATTTTAACATTGCTTTTTAAAACTTTGAGTTCCATGTTCTCTCCCTTCCTTCCTCCCCAACCATCCTCAAGCAGTTTGATGTAGGTTACACATGTGTGGTCATTCAAAAAACTTCCATAATAGTCATATTGTGAAAGACTAACTGTATTTCCCTCCATCCTATCCTGCCCCCTACTTATTCTCTTGTCTTCTTTGATTCTGTCCCACCTCAAAAGTGTTTACTTCTGATTATCCCATTTGCCTTCTTTTCTATCATCCCTCCTCTCTTATCTCCTTCCCTCCTACTTTCTGGTAGGGTTAGATAGATTTGCATACCCAATTGAGTGTGTATGTTATTCCCTTCTTCAGTCAAAAGTGATGGGAGTAAGGTTCACTCATTCCCTCTCACTTCCCCTCCTCTTCCTCTCATTATAAAAGCATTTTCTTGTCTCTTTTATGTGAAATAATTTATACAGTTCTACATCTCCTTTCCTCATATACATTTATATATATATAGACATATATAGATATATATAGATATGTATAGATATATATAGATATGTATTGATATATATGTATACGCATAAATGTATGTGTATTCCCTCCAACTGCCCTAATACTGAGAAAGGCCTCATGAGTTACAAATATCATATTTCCATGTAGGAAGGTAAGCAGTTCAACTTTAATAAGTACCTTATTATTTTAATTTCCTGCTTATCTTTCCATGCTTCTCTGAGCCTTAAATTTTGTCTCCAACTCTGGTTTTGATCAAGAATGTTTGGGGGGGAAGCTAAGTGGCACAGTGAATAGAGCACCGGCCTTGGAGTCAGGAGGATCTGAGTTCAAATCCAGATTCAGACACAACACAAAACTAGCCATGCGATGTTGGGCAAGTCACTTAATCCCAATTGCCCTACCTTCCCTTCTCCAAAAAGCAAAAAAAAAGAAAAAAAAGAAAAAAGAATGCTTGGAAGTCCTCTATTCCCTTGAATATCCACTTTCTCCCTTACAGTTTTGTACTCAGTTTTGCTAGGTAGGTGGTTCTTGGTTTTAATCCTAGCTCCTGTGATCTCCAGAATATCATATTCATGTCCCTTCAATCCCTTAACATACCAGCTCTTAAGTCTTGTGTTTTCCTCACTGTGATTCCACTATAATTGAATTGTTTCTTTCTGGCTGCCTGCAATATTTTCTCCGTGATCTGGGAACTCTGGAATTTGACTGGAGCATTCTTACAGTTTTCCTTTGGGGATCTCTTTCAGGAGGTGGTTGGTAGAGCCTTTCAATTTCTATTTTCCCCTTTGGTTCTAGAATGTGAGGGCAATTTTCCTTGATAATTTCTTGAAAGATGTTATCTAGACTCTTTTTTTGCTCATGGCTCTCAGTCCAATAATTTTTAAATCCTCTCTTCTGGACCTATTTTCCAGGTCATTTGCTTTTCTAATGAGATGTTTCATATTGTCTTCTGTTTTTTAATCCTTTTGGTTTTATTTCATAATTTCTTGATCTCTCATAAAGCCAATAGCTTCCATTTACTCCATTCAATTTTTTTCTATCTGTATTAAAAATATTTACTTTTAGTTTACAATATTCAGTTCCACAACACCTTGAGTTCCAAATTTTCTCTCCCTCCTTCTCCTCCCCGCTCCTATCTAGGGTGACATGCAATTCCATATAGGTTTTATAAATTCCTTCACATTAAACATTAGTCAAATTGTAAAGAAGATTAATAACCAAAGGAGTCAACAAAGAGAAAGAAGGGACAAAACAAAACAAAAGACAAAAGAGAGAGAGAGAGCAAGTAGCTTGCTTCAGTCTGCATTCAGACTCTAGTTCTTTTCTCTGCATGTGGATATGCATTTCTATCATGAGTCTTTTGGATTTGTCTTATAACTTTGCATTGCTAAGAATGGCACAGTCTACCAAAGTTAGTCATCACAGATACAATTGTGTCAGTAATTCTGTACAAAGTTTCCCTGCTTCTGCTTTCCTCCCTCAGCAGCAGTTTATACAAGTCTCTCCAAGTTATCATGTATTCCATCTGCTCCTCTTTTCTTATAGCAAAATAGTATTCTGTTACATTCATATACTACAAATTTTTAACCACTCCCCAATTGATGGACATCCCTTAGATCGGCAGTTCTTAACCTTTGGGTCGTGACCCCTTTAGGGGTTGAATGACCCTTTCACAGGGGTCGCCTAAGACCATCGGAAAACACACATTTCCAATGGTCTTAGGAACCAAGACACTGCTCCTCTATTTGTCTCCAGGAGGGTCCTACCACATGCAGATATGCCCAGATACCCCCAGATATAGTATTAAAGGGTAGTGGCATTAGGGAGGTTGAGAACCACTGCCCTAGATTTTCAAATCTTTGCCACCACAAAAATAGCTGCTATAAATATTTCTATACATATGGGTCCTTTTCTCACTTGTAAGATTGTTTTGGGATACAGTTGTAGAAGAGGTAATCCATTGCTCTTCAGAATGGTTGGATTAGTGCACAACTCCACCAACAATTTGTTAGTGCTCCAACTTTTCCACATCCTCTCCAGCATTTATCATTTTCCTGTTTTGTCATCTTAGCCAATCTGACTGGTGGGATATGGTGCCTCAGAGTTATTTTGGTTTGTATTTCTCTAATCAATAATGATTTAGAGCATTTTTTCATATGTCTATAGATAATTTTAATTTCTTCCACTGAAAACTGCCTATCGATGTCCTTTAACCATTTATCAATTGGGGAATGACTTGCATAATTATAAACTGGACTCAATTCTCTCTATATTTTTAAAATGAGGCCTTTATGAGAGACACCGGTTGCAAAAATTC
The DNA here is from genome assembly GCA_028627135.1 of Pseudochirops cupreus. Taxonomy (NCBI): domain Eukaryota; kingdom Metazoa; phylum Chordata; class Mammalia; order Diprotodontia; family Pseudocheiridae; genus Pseudochirops; species Pseudochirops cupreus. The sequence goes on from CM053581.1 coordinate 326,151,365, forward strand.
TTTCCCAGTTTTCCACTTCCCTCCTAATCTTGATTACATTGGCTTTATTTGTACAAAGCCTTTTCAGTTTAATGTAATCAGAGTTATCCATTTTGCATTTAATTATACTCTCTAGCTCTTGTTTGGACATAAATTCTTCCTGAATCTGACAGGTAAACTATTCCTTGCTCTCCCAGATTGCTTATAGTATATTGCTTTATATCTAGATCATTTAGACTTTATTTTGGTATGTAGTGTAAAATATTGGTCTATTCCCGGTTTCTGCCATGCTATTTTCAAGTTCTACCAGCAGTTTTTGTCAAATAGTGAAGTCTTATCCCAGAAACTGGAGCCTTTAGGCTTATCAAACAGTAGATTATTATAGTCATTTACTGCTGGGTATTGTGTACCAAATCTATTCCACGGTTCCACTACTGTATTCCTCAGCTAGTACCAAGTAGTTTTGATGACTGCTGCTTTATAATACAGTATAAAATCTAGTATGGCTAGACCACCTTCCCTAGCATTTCTTTTCATTAATTCCCTTGATAATCTGAGCCTTTTTTCTTGCAGATGAATTTTATATTTTTCTATCTCTATAAAATAATTTTCTGGTAGATTGATGGACATGGGACAAAATAGGTAAACTAATTTTTGTAAAATTGTCATTTTTATTATATTTGTTTGATCTAGCCATGAGCAACTAATGTTTTCTGAATTATTTAGATATGACTTTGTGTGAAAAGTGTTTTCTAATTGTGTTGATATAGTTCCTGGGTTTGTTTTGGCAAGTAGATTCCCAGATATTTTATAATGTTTACAGTAACTTTAAATGGAATTTCTCTTTATATTTCTTGCTGTTGGACTTTGTTAGAAATATATAGGAGTGCTGAAGATTTATGAGGATTATTTTATATCCTGCTACTTTGCTAAATTTATTTATTATCTCAAGTAGTTTTTCACTTGATTCTCTAGGATTCTCTAAGTATATCATCATATCATCTGCAAAGAGTGATAGCCTAGGCTCTTCTTTGCCTAACCTAATTCCTTTCATTTCTTTTTCTTCTCTTATTCCTACAGTTAACATTTCTAGTACCAAATTTAATAAGCGGGGTGACAGTGGACATCCTTGTTTCACCCCTGATCTTATTGGAAATGCTTGTTCCCATAACATATAATACTTGCTGATGCTTTTGGATAGATGCTACTTATTATTTTAAGGAAGACTCCATTTATTCCTATACTTTCTAGTGTTTATAATAGGAATGGATATTGTATGTTGTGAAATTCTTTTTCTGCATCTATTGAGATTATCATATAACTTCTACTAGTTTTGTTGTTGATATGATTGATTATACTAATAGTTTTCCTAATATTGAACTATCCTTGCATTCCTAGAATAAATTTTACCTGATCAAAGTCTATTATATCCATGATAAGTTGCTGTAGTCTCTTTGCTAATATTTTATTTAAATTTTTTTTCATCTACATTCATGAGGGAAATTGGTTTATAATTTTCTGTTCCTGTTTTGGCTCTTCCTGATTTAGGTATCAGTACCATATTTGTGTCATAAAATGAATTTTTGAGGACTCCTTCTTCTCCAATTTTCCCAAATAGTTTATAAAGTATTGGAATCAATTGTTCTTTAACTGTTTGATAGAATTTGCTTGCAAAACCATCTGGCCCTGGAAATTTTTTTCCTGGGGAGGTCATTGATGTTTTGTTCATTTTCTTTTTCTGAGATGGAGTTATTTAAGAATTCTACTTCCTCTTCAGTTAATCTGAGCAACTTATATTTTTGTAAATACTCATCCATTTCACTAAGATTAATTTAATATTTCTCCCTTTCTGCCCTGGATTGGAAGGTTTTTATACCCTACTACTTATTCTGTTTTTGTGTATGTGCCATGTACTGCTGAAAAGAAGGTATATTCCTTTTTATCTCCATTCAGTTTTCTTCAAAGGTCTATCATCTCTACTATCTATAAAATTCTATTCACCTCCTTAACTTCTTTCTTGTGTATTTTGAGGTTAAATTTATCAAGTTCAAAGAGGGGAAGATTGAAGTCCCCACTAGTATAGTTTTGTTATCTATTTCTTCCTCTAACTCCCTTAACTTCTCCTCTATGAATTTGGATGCTATATATGTGTATATATGTTTAGTAATGATATTGCTTCATTTTCAATGGTGCCTTTTAGCATGATATAATTTCCTTCCTTATCTCTTTTAATTAGATCTATTTTTGCCTTTGCTTTATCAGAGAGAAGGATTGCTACCCCTGCTTTTTTTAAAAAAAATTTTGCTGTAGCGTAATATGTTCTACTCCAGCCTTTTACCTTTGCCCTATGTGTATCCCCCTTTTTCAAATGTGTTTCTTTTAGACAACATATTGTAGGATTATGGTTTTTAATCCATTCTGCTATCTGTCTCTGTTTTGTGGGAGAGTTCATCCCATTCCCATTCACAGTTATGATTACTATCTGTATCTTTCCCTCCATCCTATTCTCTCCCCCGTTTATACTTTTATTTTTCTCTTTTCCCTTCCCCTTCTTAAGAGTTTTCCTTTTGACCACTACCTCCTTCAGTATACCCACCCTGTAAACTCCCCTCCCTTTTCCTACCCTTCCCACTTACTGCTTCTTCCCTCCCTTCTAACCAACCCCTTTCTTTCCTGTTTCCCCTCTTACTGCCTGTAGGGCATGATAGATGTTTATACTTAATGAAGTATGTTATTCCCTCCTTGAAGCATAACCAATGAGAGTAAATCTCTTATAATACTCCTCTCCCTCACTTCCTTCCTTCTATTATAATAAAGTTTTTTGTGTCTCTTCACTTTAGAGTCCTATACTTAACTGATTATGTTATTCCCTCCTTGAACCAAAACCAATGAGAGTAAAGCTCATAAAATGTTCATCTCCCTCCCTTTTTCCCCTCTACTACAATATGTTTTAATGCCTCTTTGTGTGGTGCAATTTACCCTTTTCCGCCTCCTTTTTTCTTCTCCCATTGCAGTTCCTTTGTACCCCTTAATAAGGTTTTTTAATCACTTTAGTTAATTTATATCCTCACCCTCTCTCTATGTATACCCTCACCCTTTTAAATGTCATGATAATTATACAATTCTCAATATTGACATGTATCAGCTTCCCATGTAAGCATGTATACAGTTTGCTCTTATTGAATAACAAGTTGTGTGTGTTAGTGTGTGTCTGTGTTTTCTCTGTTTACCTTTTTATATCTTTCTTGAATCTTGTATTTGGAGATCAAATTTTCCATTGAGCTCTGCTTTTTTCATCAGGAAGATCTGGAAGTTTCTTATTTCATTGAATCATTCAATTTCAATTCATCCCTGCCTCAAAGATTATGCTCAGTTTTGCTGGAAATTTGATCCTTGATTGTAGTCCAAGCTCTTTTGCCTTCTGAAATAACATTCCAATCCCTATGATCTTTCAGTGTAGAAACTGCTAGGTCCTGTATGATCTTGACAGCAGTTCCATGATATGTGAATTGTTTCTTTCTGGCTGCTTGCAGTATTTTCTCCTTGTCCTGATAATTCTGCAGTTTGGCTATAATATTTATTGGAGTTTTGTATTTGGGGCTTCTTCCAGGAAGTGTCTGGTGGCTTCTTTTGATAACTATTTTACTCTCTGGTTCTAGGACCTTAGGACAGTTTTCCTTGATGATTTCTTGGAAGATGTTGTCTAGGGTCTTTTTTTTCATCATGGCTATCTAGTAGACAAGCAATTCTTAGATTATCTCTCCAGTATCTGTTCTCTAGGTCTATTTTTTTCCCCAATGTGATATTCTACATTTTCTTCTATTTTTTCATTCTTTAGGTTTTGTTTGAATGATTTCTGATGCCTCATAGAGTCATTAACTTCAATTTGACTCATTCTAATTTTTAGTAAAATGTTTTCCTCAGTAAATTTTAGAGGTTACTTTCCCAAATGTTCAGATTTTATATTTAGGGAGTTATTTTCTCCAGTTAGATTTTGAATCTCTTTTCTCATTTTACAAATTTTACTTTTTAACAACTGTTTTCATCAGTGAAATTGTTTTTCTATTTTGGCAATCGTAATTTTAAAATAATTGATCAATTTGTTACCTACACCTCTAATTTGGCTTTTAAAATCCTTCTTGAGCTCTTCAAACAATTCTTTTTGGTTCTGAGAGCAGTTCATATTCCCTTTTGAGGTTTCAGATGTCAGTATATAGTCAATGCTGTTCTCTTCCAATTTTGGTTCTTCTTTTTTGCTATAATAGGATTCAATCATTCTTATTTTTCCAATTTGCTTTTTTCCCATTGTTATGGCCTGTTTCCTGGCTTTTAAAGTCAATTTCTGCTTTTGGGGTTCAGAGGGCTCTGACCCATACTTCTTATGCTTGGAGCTAAGGGCCTGGTTTTTGACTCTGTGTTGTGGCTTCTGGATGTCTAGACTGAGACCAAGATCAGGGCTTTTGATGTTTCCTCGTGGATTACTTTTTCTGTTCTGGCTAGAAATTCAATTTTTACAATGCTTATTTCTCTCCTTAACCACTTAGAAATGTGCCATTGTGGTTCTGTAACTACTGTGTCCTCTTTCTGATCAGTTATTGAGGCATGTCTTGCCACCATCACATTACCTTAAAAGCATTAAAAACTTATAGGCTCCCAGCATTAGCTACAACAGCAGGACATCCACAGGCAAGTTAGTCCAGCTCTAAAATAAAATCCAAAATCAAAAATGAGACTGGAAAAATAAAGAAACAGCAACAAGAAAAGAAACCTTACCATAGAAAGCTATTATGATGAATGAAAAGCTTGAGACAAAACTGAGAAGATCATGACTTGAAAACATCGACAAGAAAAGACTCAAGGAAAAATGCAGATTTGACACAAACCCAACAACAGTTCCTAAAAAAGCTAAAAAAGGAGAAAAATAAAAAAAGCAAAAAAGAGAAAAAAATAAAGAAAATAGATTTAAAAATTTTAAAAAGAGTAGTAGAGGAAAAACTGGGTAAAAGTGAGAGTGATGCAAGAAAATTTTCAAAGAGAATTTATAACTTGGTAAAAGACGTACAAAAAATGCTTAAGATAATAAAACCTTAAAAGAGGATTTGGCCAAATGCTATAAGAGGTACAAAACTTCAATGAAGAAAATAATTCTTTAAAAACCAGAAGAGGCAAAATGGACAATGAGGTACAAAAGCTCCCTGAAGTAAATAATTCTTTAAACCTTAGAATTGGGCAAGTTGAAGCTAAGGAGTTAATGAGACATTAAGAAACAAAACAAAGTGAAAGAATGAAAAAATAGAGGAAAATGTGAAATATAGGAAAAAAACAAATGGTCTGGAAAATAAATTGAGGAGACATAATTGAGAAACTATTGGACAACCTGAAAGTCATGGTTGTTATAAGATCTCAGGAGAGGATTCTGGGAAAATGGTGGAGTAGGTAAAAAATTCCAAGTTCTCAAGATTTCCTCCACGAAAGAAATAAAATAATCCCTCAGGGCAAACATAGAGTGCTTAAAAATAAGAGAAGAGGAAGAACAGGGGTCTTCCTAGAACAATTGGAGAAGATCTGAAAAAAAAAAACCAGAAGAGGTTTGGACCCTGTAAAGGGCGACCACCTCTAGGCTAGGGACGTCTTAAACAACAAGTGGCAAGTGTTGGGGTTAGCTCAGTTGTGAGTCTGCCTTGGCATCAGCTAGAGGAACTTTTGCCCCTGGAACAGTAAGGGTAGTTGGGTGCTGAGGTGGGTAAGATTGAGGACTTCCACTAGCAAAGAACACCAGACCTAATTGTACTGAAGAGATGCAGCAGGGGTGAGAAGGAACCAACACACATCTAATGAGTGCAGAAGCAATGTGGGGGTGGGGGGCACTGCTAACTAAGGGAACCGACTGGATGCTGGAGATCTTGGTTTGGACTCAAGGTGAGAGAGGAGAGCAAAAGGAGCATCTGAGGACAGAAGCACCATCTCGCATACCCCAGGACTAGAGGTGATTACAAAATTTAAGTTATTAAAAATAATGCACAGGCAATGAAGAAAGAATTCAACCATAGAAAGTTACTATGGGAAAAGAGAAGATCAGGGTTCATCTTCAGAGGAGAATGGTAAAGCAAAGTAACCCTCTTCTACCCCAAATAATAATGTCAAATGGTCACTTGACCAAAAAGAGTCCATAGAAAAACTTTTTTAAAAATACCTTAAAAGTCAAATGAGATAGATTGAGGAAAAACTGAAAAAAAATAAGAGCAAAGAAAAACAAGATTGTGAAAAGAAAGCCAACCCATTAGAAATCTTAAGGAATAAAATAACTCCTTGAATATCAGAATTGGGCAAGGGGAGAACAGCAAAATTATAAGAGATCAAGAAAAAAATAAAACAAAATATAAAGAATGAAAAAAGTTAAAGAGATATGGAACACCTCATATGAAAATCAACCGATCTAGAAACAGATCAAGAAGAGAAAATGTAGGCATAATTGGAATAAAAGAAAACTATAATAAAAAAGAATCTTGATACAATAATACAAGAAATAAAGAAAATTGTCCTAAGGCATTAGAACAAGAGGGGAAAGTAGGAATAGAAAAAATCAACTCATCACTACCTGAAAGAGGTCCTATGAGGAAAACCCATAGCAATATAATAATCAAATCCTGAAACCCCCAGGTAAAAGATAAAATATTACGAGCAACAAGAAAAAATTTACATGCAGCTGTGCCAAAATTAGAATCACAGAAGACCTAACAGTGACAACACTGAAAGATTGCAGATCTTGGAACACTATATATCAAAGAACAAAGGGATTGTCATTCCAGCAGAAAATTTATGCCCCGTAAATTTAAACATAATCTTGAATTTTAAAAAATGGGCATTTAATGAATCGTCAGACTTTCAGGAATTTATTAAAAACAAACAACAACACAACTTAATAGAAGATTTGACATATGAGATCCAAGAGAAACATAAGGTACATTGCAAAGACCTATTAGAAGGGAACCTTTTGTGTTTATAAAATATAAAATGTATGTCTAAGATTGTTACTAGTAATTGGGTAGTTCATAAGAAAGATTGGGGTAGATGTGAGCATGATATGACTTCAAAAAGTAAAACCATTCAGGAACAGCTAAAGAGAGTAATTATCTTGTACAAATGAGGTGCAAGAGGAAGAATTGATACAGAGGAATTAGATGGGGATGGAGGTCTGTTAGTTCTAAAAGCCTATTTTCATCAGGAATGGGTTTAAGCAGGGAACTATACACACACACACACACACACACACACACATCTAGAAGAGTATAATAGTCTTCTAAATTTAGAAAGAAATAGACACTAAGTGGTTATGGGGGGAGATATAAGAGAGGAATCTTTAGAGGGGAGGCTGAGGGAATATGTTAAAGGGGGATATAGAGGGGTGTTTAGGTTAATGGGATTGGGAGGATAAGGGAAAGATCTTTAGAAAGGAGGGTGAAGGAATAGATCAAAAGGGAGCATGAAAGGGTGTTTTGATTTATGGGAATGGGAGGATAAGGGAATGTTCATTCCAGAGGGTATAGGTAAGTAATAGGAGGGAAAGGTAGCATATATAGAAGTAAAGTAGAGGAGTCAGGAGGGATTGGAAATAAGAGATATACACAAACATAAAAACAACAATTAGAGGTAGAATCTGTTAGGGAAGGCCATATATTCTATATGTATGTATATATGTAGTTTTATATATGTACACATGTATGTATGTATCTACATATAAATATAACCATGATTAATTGAAGCCTCTGGGGGGAGTGGTAGGGGGAAAGAGAGAAAAAACAATAGAGTATAAAAAGTGTACAGTAGAGAACAAAAGAAAACCTACAAGGAAGCAGAGAAAAGATGGACAGCTCTCAACATAGTGCACAGTATTTAATATATAGGCTTTCTTGAAATGGAAATTTATTATATATTTTTATTCTTATGTTCTGCTGGTCTCATGACATTTTTTTTCTTATTTTATATTTGTTTTAACATTTAAGTTTATAATATTTCTTTTTCTTTTCTTATAATGTATTTAAGTTTTAATAATAATATTTTATTTTCAGGGAAAAAAACATAAGAACTCAGGTTTCCTAGAACTAGTAGGAAAAATATAAATGGAAAGAATCCATGATCAATGTCTGAAAGACATCCCCAAGTGAAAACTCTCAGGATGATTATAGACAAATCCCAATGTTCCAAGGTAAGGAGAAAATGTTGAAAGTAATCAGAAAGAATTTCAAGGTCCATGGAAGCACAGTCAGAAGCACACCAATTTAGCAGCTACATAGGTTTAACAGCTACAATGATAAAGGGTAGACAGCTTGGAATTTGATATTCCAGAAGGCAAGGGAATTAGGATTATAAAAGATATTAACCTACCCAGCAAAATTGAGCATAATCCTTTGGCAGGCTGTGTGGTGGGGGGTGGAGGGGAAGGAGGGAAATGGATATTTAATGAAATAGAGGACTTTCAAGTATTCATGATAAAAAGATTGGAACTAAATAGAAAATTTGATTTCAAATACAAGACTCAAGCGAAACATAAAAAGGTTAACGTGAAAGAGAAGTCATAGAGAACTCAAGTTTAAATTAAGTATATTCCTGTAAAGGAAGATGATACATATATCTCCTAAGAATTTTATCATTTTTAGGGTAGGTGGATGAACTCTACAAAAGAGCATGGTATTGAACTCATTATGTTGAGATGATTTTAAAAATGAGGGGATGAGAAAGAGGGCTCCTTTGGGAGAAGGGAGAAGGCAGAGGAAAAATGGGAAAAATATATCACATAAAAGAGGTGTACCAGGAGTACTTTATACAGGGAAGAGGAAAATGGGAGGAGGGAGAGCTGGCAACATTTAAACTTTAAACTTTACTCTTCTTCTCATACATTACAGATATAAAGTGTGTGTGTGTGTGTGTGTGTGTGTGTGTGTGTGTGCGTGCATTCACACAGTTGGGTAAAGACAATCATCTTACCAAAGAAGGAAGTAGTGAGTTGAATGGGCTAAGAGAAAGTAGAGTGAATAAGAAGGAAGACAGATTAAGAGATTTAATGGCACAAAGCAAAAAATATTGTTGAGGTGAAGACTGGGTGAAAAAGAAAAGGAAAAATAGGAGAGAAAAGAAAGAATGGAAATAAAGTTAGCGATTATAATTGTGAATATTAATGGGATGGACTCACTCATAAAATGGAAGCAGATAGCAGAATGGATTAGAAACCAGAATCCAACAATATGTTTACAAGACATATACAAGACAATACACATTTCAAGACATACTTGAAACAGAAGGACACAGAAAGAACTAAAATAAGGGGCTGGAATAGAATCTGTTTTACTTTCATTGAAGTGAAAGGGAAAGAGACCTAGTCATGATCTCAGACAGAGTGAGAGAAAAAATAGAGCAAAAATTACTTAAAAGTGATAATCAGGGAAAGTACATTTTGCTTAAAGGTACCATTGACATTGAAGTAATATCAGTACCGAACATATATGCAACAAATGGTGTAGAAACCAAATTTTTGAAAGAAAAACTAAGTGAGTTGCAGAAGGATATAGAAATAAAATTATACAAATGGGAGATTTCAACTTTCCCCTCTCAGACCTAGATAAATCTTACCAATAAAATAAATAAGAGAAATGTTAAAGAGATAAATATAATTTTTTAAAAATTAGATACTGTAGATTTCTGGAGAATTTTGTACAGCGTAAAATGAGGATACTTATTTTTCAGCTAAGCATGGCAACTTCACAAAGCTGACCAGGTAATTAGGCATGCAGTCTTCACAAATAAGTGCTGCAAAGCATAAAAGTTAAGTGTATTCTTTTCTGATCATAATGTAACAAAAATTACATTCAATCCAGGTCCTTTGTGACATAAGTCATGCATTAAAAAGAAACTTAATAGCTTAATCCTAAAGGATGAATGGGTCAAAAACACATCAATGAAATAATCATTGATTCTCCTAAAAATAATGACAATAATGAGACAACATGCCAAAATTTGTATGATGCAGCTCAAGTAGACCTTAGGGGAAAATGACAGTCTTTTAACTCTTACATTAGTAAAAGAGAAAAAGAGTAGCTCAATGAAGTGGTCATGTAATTTAAAAAACTTAGACAAATATCAAATTTAACCCTCCAATTAAACACAAAAATAGAAATTCTGAAGATCAAGAAAGAGATTAATAAAATTTAAAATTAAGAAAAGTTAAATTAACTTGTTTTTTTAAAGAAAGAAGAAAACAAAATGAACAGTTTCAAAAATGAAAAGTGAATGCACCACTGATGAAATTCATCCTCAAAATCTTAACAGGTTAACAAAAGAGGAAATAGAATGTTTATTTATTTATTTAAATTTTTATTTTAGACTCAAATGCCAGAATATAAATACAGAATAGAGAAAAGAAACAAAAAACGCATCATAAACTTAAATATTGGAACTTAAAAACAAAATTAGAAAATTTTTTAAAAGTATGTTGTGTGCATCAGATGAGGGGATTCAGAATATGTAACAATAAATTTTCATTTCAAGAAAGCCTATATAATAATACTCATTGTGTTGAGAATTGTGTCTCTGTTCTTTGCTTCCTTGTGAGTTTTCTTTTGTTCTCTGCTGTACACTTTTTTACTTTGTTTTTTTTCTCCATCTGTCCTCCCCAAAGGCCACAATAAAGTTTAGATATACTTCTTTGTAGCTACAAATATATACATACCATCACCCACCCCCAGAAGGCTACAATAAAGTTTAGATA
>CM053581.1:326162605-326194667 GCA_028627135.1 Pseudochirops cupreus
TTTTTTTTTTTGATACTTGCTCAGATCAGATGGACCAAAACAGCAGGAAGTGCCTCTGACAGATTTCAAGATTCAAGTGTCTTCAATGAGACTTTGAGGATTACAAATATTCAAAGACACCAAGGAGGCCGATACTACTGTAAAGCAGAAAATGGCTTGGGATCCCCAGCAATAAAGTCAATTAGAGTGGATGTGTACTGTAAGTAAAGAGCTAAGAAAGCTTCTTCTTACTATATCTTTACAATTTTAGGAACAAATGATTTAAATAATCATTAAGGTTATCTTGCTGTTTCCATTAAATGGTATAAATTCTGTATAGAAATACATTTAAAGTAGAGCACAGTGACAACTCATTTAAGAAACCTTTAAACAACATATTGAAGTAGATAGGCAATTTGAGATAGCAGATTGAGAGATATGGGTTTACAGATTGCCTCTGAATTATTCCAGTTGTGAGAGGATGGAAAGTTAACACCTCGGTGTTCCATGAGAAGTCTCTAAGACTCTTAATCTGTAGATTGGGTAACCTGGAATTTCCTACACTGATAAAATCACAGGTCCAGATCTCTTCTATTTCACTCCCGTCAAAAAAAAAAAAACATTCAAATGCATATGTGTGTGTATGTGTGTGTGTGTGTAAATGAATGAATGAGTAAATACATTTACAAATGAGGAAACTGTAGCTCTGAGAGGTTGTGACTTCATGGAGGTCACACAACTAATAAAGAGGCAATATTAAAACCCAGGTCTTCTTGACTTTAAGTCCCATAAGCTATCCACTGTATCACACTGCCTTTCAAGATTTTATCTGTCATTATAAGCTTATCTGCAGCTTTGTCAGCTGTTAAATTACACACAAAAACAAACATAAAATTTGTACCTGACTTCTGTTCTATTATACCTAGCTGAAAGGAACAACCAAAGGCAAAAGCGAAACCTTCATCCTGTCTTTTGTAGTTAACCTCAATTTTCTGGTCCTTATGCTCTCTTCATGTGTGTCCTTCATCTAAAAACAAAAACAGAAATGAGGAAAGATCTTATAATTTGTTGATTATTTGACTCAAACTCATTCTCACTCAAACAAAAAAAAACTCTCTTGAGCTTTTGAAGTTTTTTTTCTCTCTTTTCTGAAACCTATATTTTTTTCAGTCTCATTAAAGCATTTTCAAACATAAATAAGCAATTGACAAAGCATAAATTATGCTGTCTTTTCCCCTCACATGGTCCACATTCCCTTGCTTCCCTCATAAAGTTATATTGGCAACGTGGATTCTGGGTACAAAACTACTTATGCCTTTTTATAGCTAAATTTCTTGAAGATGGAGAAACTAGTTCACTTTCATATTCCTTCCACCCAACTCCGTCTCCCACTATAATGCCTGGCACACAGTAGATACTTAATAAATGCTCATTGATTACTTGATTGATTCTAGAACCTATAACCCAACCTTTCCTGTTACAGTTCTGCTAACATGTCTTTCTTCTACCCCCATTTTTTTCTATACACACAGAAAATTGGACTGTCTTGAGCATTTAACCAAACCTCCATCGTCTTTTCTAACTCAGAAATTCAAATGCACATAGTAGTGACCTGAATATAGGTCATTTTACCCTGCCTTGCCCTCACCCCCACCCATTTTTCTTGTTGTAGGTTTTGAATTCCTTGATGGCAGGGATTATATTTGGACTTTTTGTGATCCTATTACTTAGTACAGTGCCTGACATCTTGTAGATGCTTAGTAAATGCTCATTGAATTGACAATAAAACCTAGGTGTTGCTTAAAATTGGTTCATTTTAATAATATTCTATTTTTTTCTGCTGTAACTGTCTTTACCTGTCTATACTTTTTTTTTTGACATATTAGAAACTCTTTTTGTCCCCTATCTCACTTCTATATTTGGAAATGAAACTTCCAAGAATATATATATACATATATATATGTATATATATATATATATATGTATATATATATACGTATGTATGTATGTATGTATGTGTATATATGCCTGCAGGGGATTGACGTAAATTTAAAGGTGCTCAGTAATCAATTCTCATAATATCTTGAGTGAAAATTTTTAAAAGAAGGGATAAGTTCACAAGAACTTGTTTTATTTTTTTTTTAAGGAAAAAATATGCAAACATCAATTACCCCTTCATTTAGCTACTTTCTTTATGAGAATGACTTACAATACATTAGTAATTATCTTTAGAGAAATGTAAGAAAGAAATGAACAGGATTTTCTAAGTTATTTTCTATGGTGGAACAATCTTTATATTTGTACAGCTGACTGAGAGGTATAAACATGTCTCATAATTATTATTTGATTTCAGAATCCATTTGACTTGATGACAAATCAAGCTTTGAAGATTTCTCACCAAATATATAGTGTTAGTGGATAATGTGCTAGACTTGAAGGCAGAAGAAGCTAGATTCAGACCTTTGTGTTTACTAAATGTGTGACTGTGGGCAAGTCACTTAACTTTTTTGAGTGTTAGTTTTCTCATCTTAAAAAAGAGGATGTTGGCCCAGATGCCTCTAAAGGATATCCTTTCTTTCTCTAAACCTATAATCATTTGATCTTTATCTATATAAATCCTATACATTTTCTTGTTGGTGTGATTTAAAGGTTATTTTTGGCTGCAAAGATGTTAACATAAGCAAGGAGATCTGTCTTTGCCAAAGGTGTGTTAGTTTTATGTCATCTTTTGGATGGTGTTTTAAGGGCAGTTCTATGTCATATTTCTATGTTCCTTAAGGGATGCTTGAACGAATCATACATATATATATATATATATATATATATATATATTTATATTTATATCTATATCCATATATCTATATATATAATTTTTTTGTGGGGGGGGAAGGAGATTGACTCATGTAGGGATTGCTGGATTTCACTCATACCTGCACAAGTGAGCTCAACTGTTAGATTTTCAGTGTGAGAATTTTTACACTTTTGAATTTGAAAATCATTAGTCATTTCTTGAATTCTGGTTTTGTTGATTATTTAGGCTTACCAAAGTAATGTAGAAAATGTTAGTGATTCAGATAAAACTTACAAGAGTGTCATGTATACTTTTTATTGAGCTAGTTTATCAGCTCAAAACATTTCCCAGTACACTGCTGGATCCATGGCTTTGTTTATGTAGTGACTCCTTTTCACTTTCCTGTCCTGTACTATTCTTATCTGTGTCTTCCCGTGTAGGCTACACTAAAAATCTATCCAACATCCTGGATTCCTTATCCTAATTCTTTTTATGTATCTGGGATATAGAGCTGCTATATTTGACCTCACAGCTTGGGTTAGAGTATTCACAGGAAATTAGTATTAAGAAACTAGTACAAACATGAATTTTATTATTATACAGTACAGCAAACAAACAAAAAACCCTACATGTGCAGTACAGACAGAGTTTTGGCCATACAGATGCAAGGAAAAATATGATGGAGAGTAAGACATGTACAAGGTGAAAGATCTCAGTGGTAGTACATGCTTAGAAAAGAGTTGTAAGTGGGCATACTTTGTAACTTAAAAATGGGCTTGGGTGAGGACTATTAATCAAAATCAGATGTGAAAAAGACATTCCTGGTCAGACCCAGATTAGGTGGGGAAGTTCTCTGTGTTACTTATCTGATACAGGCCTCTGGTGGAGTGAAATTCCCCATGGGAACCAGATGAAGATTTGAGTTGGCAATAAGAGACCCTAGGGATAGGTGTGACTCTCAGCCTATTGCAGCTGTCCAGGTGTTTCCTTCAGTCAGGAGCTGTGATCACTGCTGCTTGATATTGGATCAGAATGAGACAGTAGAAAAAAGATAGTAGAAAAGTACAAGCTGTCTGCCATGTCTATATATTTTTTGTCATTAGAACCACTTAGCCTAAGCAACTCCATATTGGAGACCTGTCTTTATAACAACAAATATTGTATTTCAAAAATCACAATGATCACTAGGAATCAAACTCTCTGTTCTTTCTCATTCTTCTTAAGGTCTTAGTATTTTCTAGTCATTCATGTCTTTGGTGTTTTTTATCATCTCAAACTCAAATTATCTTTAGTAAAATGTGCAACCCATATATTTACAACATGTGTTTTTATTGCTACTTATCATTTTTTCTTTTCCAAGATTTTAGTGTTTTGCCATATTCTTTTACTGATGCAGTAGTACGACATACATCTCCAACTTGCATTTGCACTATGCCAGATGGTGATTGTTTCTCCAATGTTTTAAAGAGTCTGTGGTCAAACTTCTACATTAAGGTATTGAAGGGCCTGGAATATGATATTCCAGAGATCAGGGGAGCTAGGATTAAAACCAAGAATCACCTACCCAGAAAAACGGAGTATAATGTTCCAGGGGAAAATATGGTCATTCAATGAGGCGGAGGACTTTCAAGCATTCTTGAGGAAAAAAACAGAACTGAATAGAAAATTTGACACTCAAATACAAGAAGCATGAGAAGGTAAACATGGAAAAGAAATCGTAATGAACTTATCAAAGTTGAGCTATTTACATGCCAACATGGAAAAATGATAAGTGTAACTTATGAAACTTTTCTCAGTATGAGGATAGGTGAAGGGAATATAAACGTATATATATTCGTATGTATACATACACATATGTCTGTATGGGAAGGTCTATATGTGTATGAATACATATGTGAATGTGTATATATGTGTACATAGACAGAGGGCACAAGATCAATTGAATAAGAAGGGAATGTATTTTAAAAGGTGAAATTGAGAGGTGGGAGAGGAACAGAATGAGAGAAGACAGAGAGAGACAGAATGGGGTTAAGCATCTCATATAGAGGAAGCAAGGGATAACTGTTACAATGGAGGGGAAGAACAGGAAGGCAAAAGGGAAAGGGTCAACCTTACTGTCATTGAATTTGCCTTAAGGAAGGGATGACATACACTCTAAATTGGGTATCTTACCCTGCAGGAGAGTAAGGAGGAAGGGGATGAGAGGGGGGATGATGGAGGGAAGGGCAGGTTGGGGGGGAGGGTTGTTAGAAACACACACTTCTGTAAAAGGACAGGGACAAAATAGAGAATGGAACGAGTGGAGGGAGTGATAGGAGGAAGGGAAATATAGTCAGTCTTTCACAATATGTCCATTGCAGAGATGTTTTCTGTTACTACACGTGTGCGGCCTGTATTGAATTGCTTGTTTTTCCAGTGTCTGTCCTCAGTGGGTGATGAGGGAGGAAGGGATAGAATTTGGAGTTTAAACTTCTAAAATCAAATGTTAAAAAAATATATACACATATATTATTATTATTATTATTAGTAGTACATGCAACTGGGAAATGGGTTATGCAGGCACTGAGGTAGGGAGATCCATCTTGCCCTACTGGAAAGTCAGAGGGATGATGGGGGAGGATATAGGAGAGAGCAGATTGCGGGAGGGGTATACAGTAGTATAGCTCTTTTGGGGTGGTGGGTAGGGGAAGGACAGGAAGAAAATCTGTAACTCAAAATTTCATGGAAATGAATGATGTAAACTAAAAATAGAAGTTAATTTTATATATATAAAGAGTCTGTGGCCAGGGGGGCAGCTAGGTGGCTCAGTGAATAGAGTACCAGCCCTGGAGTCAGGAGGACCTGAGTTCAAATCTATCCTCAGACACTTAACACTTACTAGCTGTGTGACCTTGGGCAAGTCACTTAACCCCAACTGTCCTGCCTTCCCCTCTCCAAAAAAAAAAAAAAAGAGTTTGAGGTCAGGTTTTCTACTGTACTTTATAAGCTTAATCTTGGGTTCAAGTCTCACATAAATTCACAAAGGGTTCATTGGAAGAGTGAGCACAAATGGGAGTGAAGCATATATGTAGGGCACATTTGTGGCCAAGACTACTCACTTCTCTGCTACTAAAATTTCTTTTTTCCCCGCAGATTACTAAGAAAGCCCAGTCTTTGGGTGTAGCATTTCCATTCGGGGGTAGCTCAGAAGGACACTAAGAGTTAATTCTTCTACATATCCCAACTCGCAGCTGCCAAAGCTAGGTTTTTTTTGAGTTCATAACTAGCTCTCTGCTTCCAGAAATCCCATTACATCAAGTATCTTTTAACCCTGAGTGACTCCCTCTCTATATATCTGGAGTCTGATTTCTCAACTGTGCATTAAAATCTCTTGAACTGACTCTCCAACTGTTGGATGAAATGACTTTCCCTTAGCAAGTAGCTCTGCTGCCAGATTACATGGCATATGGTGGGGGAGGGAGAAAACATTTTCCTGCCTCTCTCCTACACAAAGAAGTAAAGATCTGAGTTCTTCTTTGCCTATTGACTCTCTTTTTGACTGTTTTCAACTTTTTGATCCCTGGTCATTAGACCCAGATTTGGCTTAGCTATTTAAAGGTATAAGAAGATTGGACAATTTTCATTGAAGCTAATGAGTTGATTCCTTATTTTGAGAATCAGAGAGCAGTATGAAGTTTATACTTCATAAAAGAATCACTGGCTGTTAACGTTTTGTTACCATGTCAGTCCATCATCTGGAACAAATTCCCAGGGTCGCATCAATTGGGAATGGTGAAGAAATGATACCTATTCTCTGTCCTTTTCCTTTTCCTTTTATCCCCTTCCCAGATCACACAACATAGAAAGCATACCTAAACCTTTTTTCTGCTCTTTGAACATGGCATTCCATTACCTCACTTTGTGCTTTTTCACTGTTTGTTTTACATAGCTGGAATACTCTCCATTCTTACTTCTCTGCCTTTTGAATCCCCTGGTTTCTTCAAGACTCAATTAAAATCTTATCATCTAAAGCAGGAATTGCCCAATTCTTATCTCTGCTAGTGTCAACACTCTGAAATTATCTCCCACTTACACTGTAAATATCTTGTTTGTACATAGTTGTTTTTGTGTTGTCTCCCCATTAGAATGTAAGCTCCTTAAGGATAGGGCACCATGTTTTTGCATTTCTTTTTATCCCAATGCTTAGCACAGTACTTGGGACATATCAAGAACATAATAAATGGTTATTAACTGGTTAAATCTTATCACAGTATTATTCATTGAATATTATATTTGGTTTACAGTTCCTAAGAACATTACCTTGACCCACCACTATTCCAAAACAAATACTTATTAACAACTCACTGTTACAACAGTATAATTATTCCAAGTCCTCTCAAATATGTATAGCTTCTGTTAAGGTATAATATGATGCTTTGAAGTCTGGGTTCAGGCGATGCCTCTGACATATGCTATCTGAGCAAAGGAGTTTCATCACCTGGGAGTTTCAAATAAAACCACAATAAAATTATATCCTTAGTTTTTGAAACACAAAGAATTTCTGGCATACTATTATTGTCACTTGGTAATGTATTTCCATGTATTAAATAAGAGTTAATTTTTTCACCTGGCAGTGAAATATTGAAAATGACCTAAAGTGATAAATTGGTCTTACTTTATTAGTAGTGGTGGCAGTAAAATGATCTCATTCTTCTCATCTTACTCTATGGAGTTTAGATAGAATAGTTGCAGGACAAGGCACTATTCTACTGTTCTTTCATATTTCATATTCTGCAGATTTTTAGTGAAATGAATAAACTAGCTGCATTTTTTGGTAACTATAGAACAAGTATTGGAATATCAAGCTCATTTTTTTTCTAGGCTCACTGAAAACATCTTCAAGAAACTTCTAGTAGGGGATAAAACAGCTGTGATGATACACACACACGTGTGTGTGTGTGTGTGTGTGTGTGTGTGTGTGTGTGTGTGTATGTCCCATCCTTTTCCTTTATGGTTTGGTTTCTTCTTCAAGACATCTATATTTAGAAAGCTTTTTATTCGATGAAGCTTGAGGATTGTGTATATTTGGAATGATGATACTTATTAAAATATTCTTTTTTAATTTGGGTGGATAAGTTTTATATTCAGTTCTAACCATAATGCTGTTCTTGTTCCCATGGTTTTTTTTGTGGATTTTAAAGGATATTTTTATGTTAACATCTGTAGTATGAGCATTTTTCATTTGACAGTTTATGGAGTTGAACTTCTTATTCTTTCTAGGTATCCCATAGATAGTAAATTTTTGTAGCCAACAGTGATATACTGTAGAATTTCCACCATTTCTTGGCATAATCTGTATCAATCACTAACTCTGGGCTCGTTATCAAAAATTTTCTATGTAATATCTGATGGCAATTATGTAATTCTTAAATGGCATCATAAATTTCATTTGTGCAAAAACCCCAAAACAACAAACCTGTATTACCTATTTGTTTAACTCTTCCTTATAATTATTATTGGTTGATTCATTTGGCTGTTACCCATGGAAGGTCTTTGACTCTGCCTTTGCATCTTAGTTATTTCATAGGTTTCTGTCCAGAGGGGGAAAAAATAGTTATATTTAGGAAATCTAATGGCATAAATCTCTGGTATAAACCAAGTAAGACATACATCTTTCTGAAAGTGTATTTGTTCCAAATATAATTCTGTAAATGTTTGATCTGTTTAGCATGTTATCTGAAAACACCTAACAATCCCTTTTCTCCTTTTTAGAGAAAAAGTGGTTTTTTTTTTCCTATAGTTACCTTGGAGTTATGGGTCTCATTATCATCTTATGGATTTCTATTTGGTCACCTTCTTGATGTGAGGTCATTAATTATTTTTTTGTGTATGTGTCAAGAACCATTTTGGTAGTATGGTGAAAAATATATATTAAAGACGGTATTTCACAGAAGATAAGTGCTCAAAATGTATTCCTGCTATTTAGCTTCAACTTTAGGATTCAGTTTAGTAAAATCAGAGCTCTGGATAAAAATGCCCACTGGCTAAATGGACCCTTT
This sequence comes from Pseudochirops cupreus, assembly GCA_028627135.1. Classification (NCBI taxonomy): domain Eukaryota; kingdom Metazoa; phylum Chordata; class Mammalia; order Diprotodontia; family Pseudocheiridae; genus Pseudochirops; species Pseudochirops cupreus. Next base: position 326,171,414 of record CM053581.1, read on the forward strand.
CTCTCACTGCCTTCAAACTCCAAAGTTGCCCTTCTCAACCTTTTGAGAATTTTGTCTGACCCCAAGAGTAGGCAGCCTGACTTTGAAAACCTCCTTCTTGTCCTAAGAGATTGTGCGAGGAGAAGCCATAAGAGTGCATGGAGTTGAAGGAGAAGTGGAAAAACCATGGGGGTGGAAGATGGGAGAGCATGCAGCACCCAGAGATTAGAAGCTATGGAGGGGGGTAACACCAACAAATCATCATCACCAGACATCCAGTCTGGGACTGTGTTGTTGAAATCTTTTTGTACCATAGAAGCCAAAGGGTGGATCTTCATTCCTCTTCTCCCCATTTAACTTTCTTACTTTGATCATCCAAGAGATAGAAATGATGGCTTTTTCCTGGATATAGGAAAAGTCTGTTTCCCAGAGATGAGGTTATCTTTTTTGTTCATACAATTATTTTGTATCAAGCCAGCAATTATGATAAAATGTCAAATACAGAAGTTGGTAATTCAAATGAAATTGGGAGGAGGTAACTAAGGAGAGAGAAAGAGAAACAGAAATAGAGAGATTTTGAAATTGTGATATTTTTGCTAAAAATCTACTATCTAGGGGTTCAGATTTAAAGAAATTAATTAGTAAAAGTATTAATCAACCATTTTTATAACTTCCATGGGCAGAGAAATAATACTTAATTCCAGGATTACTTTAAGCAATTAATAAATAATCAGTAATTTGGTGTTGGGACAGGAGTTCTGGGAGTACCTAGGAGAGGTCTGAGACAGAACTTCTGCAATTCTTTTCCCCTGGTCTTGTTTAAGAAAAAAGACCCTGTGAGAGGGGAGGAACTGAAGCATGGGATGGGACTGAGTGGACTAGCTCACAGAAAGGGACGTGTGTATGGGTGCAGTTAGGGGATATTAAGAGAGCCTGATAGACTTGCTCACCAGGACAACATCATATTACTCTACTGCTACCTGAAATATTTACAGATACCAAATAGGCTGTTAAACTAACTTTTCAGTGAAGCCATATAACTTGACCACAACCATGTAGTCAGGTGATAAGTATGATGATTCTACTTTTCTGAGTCAATTCTATTCAGAAATTATAATAGTTTTAGCACTAGGCAGAACCATAGTAGCCTTAAAATGTCTTGAAGGAAGATGCCGTACTTTATGGAAATTTTCCTAAACTTTTTCTAGTGACATGTTTGAATAAAAGTTTTCCATAAAATCATCAAATATTCTAGTGTACTAATTATTCTTAGGTCTATTATATCTATTATATATGTTTAAAGTACATGGTTAGGTGGAGCCAAGATGGCAGAATAAAAGCACAAACTTGGCATGGGCTCCTGCTCCAACCACTTCCAATACCTGTAAAAAAAATTTACTGTAAACAAATTTTAGAGCTACAGAACCCACAAAGTGACAGAGAAATAAATCTACTGCTGAAGGCAGCCTGGCAGGCCAACAGGAAGTGTCTATCACACTGAGCTGGGAGACAAGCACAGTCCCTCCTGAGCCATACAATTCTGGCCCCAGGGGGACCCTAACCAGCATTGGCCAGAGCAAACTTCAGGAGAGAATCAGCAGCAGCTGTGGCAGTTTCAAGACTTCTCAACCCATAAATGCCAAAGATAAAATAAAAGGTCAGTGGGAAACTCTGTTGTAACCAATGTGAAGGAAGAGCGGGGACTGGCCCCTGCCCCTAGGGTGAGAAGTGGTAGAGTCATGGTGGCTGCAGCTGCTGCCATGTGGCTGCCTCCAGAGCTCCTGGCCTGCAGATTGTAGGGAGACCAGGCAACCATTCAGAGGGTAATCACTCTTGTTTGACCTGCTTGGATCTAGATCTTAGTCTTTGGTGGTGGTCCTGGGATGTGTGGCCAGTATGCCAGAGCTTCTGGGGGCTATAAAGAGGGTGCACTCCTAACAGCTCTGGCAGCTGTGGAAACTCCAGCAATTTGGCACAAAGCTCTCTCCACTCTGGAAGCAGAGTTCTACCATGACAAAGAGCTCAAAGGTCAAATAATTGACTGGAAATATGAGCAAGTAGAGGAAGCACAATCAGATCATAGAATCCTTTTTTGGGGACAAAGAGGATCAAAGCATGGAAGGGGAGGAAGACAATGAAATCAGAACTCCTGCATCAAAAGCTTCCAAGAAAAATATAAACTGGCTATAGGCCATAGAGAAGCTGAAAAGGATTTTGAAAATCAAGTCAGAGAAATGGAGGAAAAATTGGCAAGAGAAATGAGAATGATGCAAGAAAATCATGAAAAGTGAGTCAACAGCCTGCTAAAGAAGATCCAAAAAATACTAAACAAAATAACACCTTAAAAAATAGACTAACTGAAATTGCAAAAGTGACCCAAAAAGCCCAGGAAGAGAAGAATGCCTTAAAAAGCCAAATCTGCCAGATGGAAAAGGAATTTCAAAACTTCATTGAAGAGAATAACTCCTTCAAAATTAGACTGGAACAAATGAAAATTAATGACTTTATGAGAAATCAAGATACTATAAAACATTCAGACAAATGAAAAAAATAGAAGAGAATGAGAAATATCTCAGAAAAACCACTGACCTGTAAATAGATCCAGGAGAGATAATTTAAAAATCATTGGACTACCTGAAAACCACTATCAAAAAAAGAGCCTAGAAACCATCATTCAAGAAATTATCAAGGAGAATTGCCCTGATATTCTAGAACCAGAAGGGAAAATAGAAATGGAAAGAATCCACCCATCACTTCTTGAAAAAGATAACAAAAAGAAAACTCCTAGGAATATTACAGTCAAATTCCAGAGTTCCCAGGTCAAGGAGAAAATACTGCAAGCAATCAGGAAGAAATAATTTGAGTATTGTGGGAAGACAATCAGGATAACACAAGACCTAGCAGCTTCTACGTTAAGGGATCAGAGGGCTTGGAACATGATTTTCCAGAGATCAGTGGAGCTAGGAATAAAACCAAGAATCACATACCCAGAAAAACTGAGCATAACCCTTCAGAGTAAAATATGGCCATTCAATGAAATAAAGTATTTTCAAACATTCTTGATGAAAAAACCAGAGCTGAACAGAAAATTTGACTTTCAACTACAAGAAGCAAGAGAAGCACGAGAAGGTAAACAGGAAAAAGAACTCACAAGTAACTTACTAAAGTTGAACTATTCACATTCCTACAAGAAAAAATGATAATTGTTACTCATGAGACTTTTCTCAGTATAAAGATAGTTGAAAGGAATATGTGTATATACATATATATATGTATATATACATATACATGTATATTTATATATATGTATTTATAGGAGGATGTATGTGTGTATAAATATATATGTGAGTGTGTGCATATGTGTGTACATGTATACATAGACAGAGGGCACAGTATGAGTTGAATATGAAGGAATGGTATCTAAAAAATAAAATTAAGAGGTGAGAGGGGAATATATTGGGAGAAGGAGAAAGGGAGAGATAGATTAGGGTAAATTATCTCATAAGAGAGGTAAGAGAAAATTGTTGCAATGGAGGGGAAGAGCAGGAAGGTGAAAGGGTGTGGGTCAAACTTACTCTCATTGAATTTGGCTTAAGGAGGGAATAACATACACACTCAATTGGATATCTTATTCTACAGGAAAGTGGGGAGAAAGGGGATAAGAAGGGGGTTGATAGAAGGGAGAGTAGATTGGGGGAAACAGTAGTTAGAAGCAAGCACTTTAGAAAAGGGACAGGGTCAAAAGAGTAAATAGAATAAGTGAGGGGCAGGATCAGATGGAGGGAAATATAGTTAATCTTTCACAATATAATTACTATGGAAATGGCTTTTTGTAACTACACCTGTAAACCTATATTGAATTGCTTATCTTCCCAGTGGTGGTGGGTGAGGAGGGAAGAAGGGAACAAATCTGGAAATCAAAGTTTTAAAAACAAATATTAAAAAATTTTTTTTGCATGCAATTTGAAAGACATATAGGCACTGGGCTGTAGAAATACATCTTGCCCTGCTAGAAAGTTGGGGGTGGGGATGAGGAAGGATATAAGAGAGAACAGATTTGGGGAAAGGGGTATTCAGTATGCTCGCTATTTTGGAGTGTGGGGTAGGGGAAAGACAGGGAGAAAAATTTGTAACTCAAAATCTTGTGGAAACGAATGTTGAAAACCAAAAATAAATAAATGAATTGGAGGGGGGGGGATGGGAGACAAATATAATGCACAAAAAAGAAAGACAAAAAAAAGTATGTGATTAAGCCATGACTGTTAAACTGAATAAAAGGTTTTGAGTTAATAAAAGGAGCATAAATGTTTCAGTGCTTTCATTGAATAGATGAATTGTACTTCACACTACTGTTGCTTTTTAGGCACACCCATTTTGCTCCTCAGCCAATAGTATTTTAAGTTAGAGTTCATATACTTTGAGTGATGAGTGGTGAATTTTTTAAAATATAAATTACATAAATACATGACTGATTTATATATTTTTTTGATGACATGGAAAAAATTACCTGTCAGATCAATGAATAGGGAAATTGATCATGACCAAACTAGAGAGATACAGGCTAATAGGAGGTAAAATTTAATAAAATTTAAAAGATTTGCACAAATAATACCAATTCAGCTAAAATTAAAAGTAGAAAACTGAGGGAAATTTTTGTAGCAAATTTCTCTGATAAATGTCTCATTTGTAAAATATACATGGAACAGAGCCAAATTCATAATGCCCATTCCCCAATTTATAGTGAAATAATATGATTTATTTTTTGCTTTTTGAAGGGGGGAAGGTAGGGCAATTGGGATTAAGTGACTTGCCCAAGGTCACATGGCTAGTTTTTGTGTTAAGTGTCTGAGGTCAGATATGAACTCAGGCCCTTCTGACATCAGGGTCAGTGCTCTATTCACTTTGCCACCTAGCTGCCCCAAATAATTTGATTTTCAGTATGGTTTTTGGAGGAAGAAGTCAAAGCTCCCAATAGACTGAAAAGTGCTCTAAATCACTAATAATTACAGAAATGCAAAATAAAACCTATCAGAGGTACCACCTCACACCCATCAGATTGGCAAAGGTGATGACAAGTGCTGAAGGGGATGTAGGAAAACAAATACTTAAATGTTCTATTGGTGGAGTTGTGAACAGATAACATTTTGAAATTATGCCCCCAAAACTATTAAGCTGTGCTTACTTTTTGAGCCAGTTATACTGCTGCTGTCTATACCCAAAAGAGAACAAAGAAAGTGGAAAAAATCCATGTCTACAAAAATATTTGTAGCAATTATTTTTTGTGGTAGAAAAAAATTGGAAACTGAGAGGATGCCTGTTAATTGGGGAATGGGTGAACAAGTTATGGTATATGAATTTACTGAAACACTATTGTTCAAAAAGAAATAATGAAGGGGATGTTTTCAGAATAACGCAGGAAGACTTATATGAACTGATGCAAAGTGAAGTGAGCAGAACCAAAAGAAAAATTTACCTAGTAATTGATAGCAATATTTTAGTACAAGGCTTCTTATACTTTTCCCACTCACCTTTTCCCCATTTCAGCATTTCTTCATCATGGAGAGCCTTGAAGGCATACAAAGTGCAAAATGCACACGCTTTGTGTTCAGAACCAAGGTTGCAGTGAAGTTGTGCAGTGCAACATGGGCAAGCACTGCCAGAAACACCTCAGATTCATTAAGTGTTTGATTTTTAATTAATTCTTGGTCATTGAATTTTCAGAAACCTTTTACTGTTTCCTAATTTTTCTCAACTCTAAATAGAGTTGTGACCCACAGTTGTTTTAGAGATAACCAATTGTGAAAGTAGCAGCTACATATTATTTTTAAAAATCACCAGAAAAAGATAGAAATTCCACTGAAAATAATCAAAGACAATATAAAACATTTGGGAGTTTATCTGCCAAGACAAACCCAGGGACTATATGGACACATTTATGAAATGCTTTTCACACAAATAAAGACAGATCTAAACAACTGGAGAAATATTAATTGCTTATGGGTAGGCCAAACCAAAAAAAAAATGACAATTCTACCTCAATTAATGTACTTATTCAGTGCTACACCCATCAAATGTGGGTAGCAGAGAAAAGTAAAGCAATTTAAATTTTGTCTGTGGGTTCCACTATCTTGCCTTTGACTCTTTTTGTATTGTAGCCCCTGTCCCTGTCTGTGATCTTTTCTATTGAAACAGCAAGGACAATCTGATCAATTTGGATGGGATTATAAGAGATAGCTAATCTTCTTGTTATTAGCCCAACAGCAGGTTCTGTCCAGTCAAGGAATACCATATCCCTTATTTCTACACTATAAGCCCCCTAGCAACAGACTTTGAACACTCCTGAGGTACCCCCTACCCAATTCACCTCCCACCTAAATTGAAACCTTTATGAGCTTTGTCCTTTTGTTCATTCAGGGAGTTTTCCTCAATGAAAAATAATAGGAAGAAAGAATACCTTGCATTACCAGATTTCAGACTATATTACAAGTGGTCATCATAAAAACAGTTTGCTACTGGCTAAGAAATAGAGTTATGAATCAGTAGAACAGATTAGATTCACAAGATGCAGTAGTAAATCAACATAGAAATCTCATGTTTGAGAAACAAAAAGATCATAGCTTTTGGACCAAGAAGAGCTTACTATTTGACAAAAATTGCTAAAAAACTTGGAAAGAAGTTTGGGAAAAAACAGATATAGACCAACATCAGATACTAAATACCAAGATAAGGTCAGAATTAATACATAATTTAGACTGAAAGGATTATCAAAAGCAAATTAAAGAAGCATGGAAAAAAAAATTACTCCTCAGACCTACGGATAAGGGAGCAGTTTATGACTGAAAAAAGATAGAAAAATGGGGATGTAAAATAGATACTATTGATTACATAAAATTAAAAAAGGCTTTGCACAAACAAAACCAATGCAGCCAAAATTAGAAGGAAATTGAGGGAAAATACGTAACAAGTTTCTTTGATAAAGGCCTCATTTCTAAATTCATGGGGAACTGAGTCAAATTTATAAAAAATAAGAGCCTTTCACCAATTGATAAATGGTCAATGAATATGAAGAGTTTTCAGAAGTCAGCCTACCAATAATAATTTGAAAACAGTGCTGTCACATTTAATTTGAGAAATGCAAATTAAAATAACTTGGAGTTACCACTTTACACTTATGAGATTGACTGATATGACAGAAAAGGAAAATGACAAATGCTGGAAGGGATGTGGAAAAATAGGTACCTTAATTCATTGTTAGTGGAGTTGTGAACTTTATCCAGCCATTCTGAGAATAATCTGGAATTATACCCAAAAGATTTTTAAACTGTGCATATTGTTTGGCCCAGCTATTTGACCCAGCTAGTGGGTCTAGCAATACTCCTGAAGAGATCATATAAAAAGAAAGAAAAGAGCCATCCATACAAAAATATTCATTGCAGCTCTTTTTGTGGTGGCAAAGAATTGGAAATAGAGGGGATGTCCACCAATTGAAGAATGGCTTAAGAGATTGTGGTGAATGATTGTGATGAAATTATATTATGCTATAGTTAAATGATTGGGAAAATGGTTTCATACAAACCTTGGAAGACTGATAGGAAGTATTGCAAAATGAAGTGATAAGAACCAAGAGAACATTGGACATAGTAATAGCTTTTTGTAACACCATGGTTGCCAACCCTGTCTTCTTTACTTCAGGTCATGGGTAATAGTTTATGATTCAAATACTTATTTTAACTTTGTGTTTTAAGTTTTTGGAAATGTTCCTTGCTACTTAAACCTACTTAAACCTACTTAAACCTTCACAACCACTCCTCTCTGCTCTGGAACTGTGACCTGATTCTAAGTAATGGGCAACAAAACATGTTCTGGCACATGTTCTGATCACTGTGATACAGGGGACCTGAGATCTCTTTCTGTCTAGCTGTTTTCTGCCCTAGTGTCCCTTATCATAGTCCATGGGCATGGGAATGCTCCTTGCTTCTCCTGCTCCTGCTGCCATGTTGCTTCCACTGGACTTCTTTCTTGGTCAGTCCCTGCCCTAGTTTCTGGAGGCCTTGCTGTCTATTTTCTTAAACTGTCCTGAAGGGGAAAAATAACTTTTTCTTGACTTTCCTGATCAAAATTCAGTCTAGTGTACTTTGCAGATTGTTGCTGAAAAGACTGTGGAGGAACTAAGGCAAAAATGCTACCTTGCACTCTACTCTATCCCCTATGAATTTAGTTTTGGATATGTTGAGTCTAAGATGTCTAAAGAAGACATCCAGTACTAGTTGTCCAACATGTAGCTAGAAATTTGAAACTGGAGGTTATCATAGAATTTGGGCCTTGATAAAAAGATCTGTACATAGAGGTGGTAATTGAAAGGATGGGAACTGATGAGTTACTAATTGAAAGAGTATATAGAGAGGAGAGAAGAGGGTCCAGGATTGAGCCTTGGAGGATACCTATGGTTAGGAGATGCAACTTGAATGAAAATTCAATAAAGGAAGCAGAAGAAGAATAGTCAGATATATTGGAAGATAACTAGAAAAAAACACAATCGTGAGCACCTTGAGAGAAGAGAGTAACAAGAAGTGTATGATCTATGTATGATGTAAAAGATTGAAGGGAGGTCAAGAAGGACTACAACTTTCTACATCAATGAAATTACAGATATGAACAAAAAAACTGAAAAGCAACATGGTATAGGGGATTAAAGGCCAACTTGGAGTCAGACATAGAAGAGTTCAAGTTTCACATCTGACATGTTGTTTAAATGACTGGTAATGTAGAAGTCACTTTATATCTCAGTGCCCTAGACAATCAGTATATTACATTAGAAAGACTTGTTTTTGGTTTTACAGGAAATGGATGGTAATCTTACATCTGATTGTAATACCTCTGTTCTTGGGATCCACTCACCTCAGATCCCCTGGCCCGCCTCCTCACTCACCCTCTCCAGGTCTTCGGACGTCTCCAGATATCTACCTTGAACAGAACACCCCGCACACCAATAGTTTGAGACATGTAGGTTTATTGTTACATCTTCACTCACTCTTCCCTTTCCCCCTCGCTCCCCCTTTTTATCTCCTCCTAGGCAGACTTAGTCACGTGCCTTGGCAACAGGGGCCAGAAGGGGAGAACTGTCCCATTGGAGGACACATGCTCAATGCTATTAGTCCAAATTTCATATTCCAATAAGGCAGACAGCCTTATTGGGGTAGAACATCTGGTGCTCAGCAGAACACACGCACGGGCACATCAGAGGTGGGAAGCCTCCTTTTTACAATGCTCTGGATCCCAGCAGCTTGGTGTGCAACAGGTCACCCAGAGGACAGCCGGAGGAATCAATGGGGCTTGGGGGCCCAACACTCTGTGAATTTGGAAAAGTCACTTAATCTCCCTGGGCCTCAATTTCCTTATGTGTAAAATAAGGGCATTGTTCTTCATGCTCCTTGTGGTCCCTCCCAGCTCTGGGTCTATGATCTGAAGGTAGAGAGGAATTGCTTATTTTTTTGATGTAGAAATTTTTCACTCAGGGGGTTTCCACCATATATCACAGCTCCATAATAATAGCAAGACTCTAAAACCCTGTAAAGCCATGCATGAACAGCTTTCCAGAGGATGGCTGCTGTGAACAGCTTTCAGGGATCTGATTACACAGTATAGTGAACACTCTATTTATTCAATAACAAATCAAAACAAAACATTCACAGAAATCAAGGCATAGCGTTCATAATGTTACAGCTTATCACAGAAAATCAGAATACAGAATTCACAACAACTTATCACCAAGATGGCCACATAGATTTCACCACAGTGGTCACGAAGTTTTGAACAAAGTACATTCATTTACATACTCAATCATTAAATCAACTCATTGCCTCCTTAAGGGATACAAAGTACAATAGTCAAAGTTTTCCACTGATAGGGCACACCAAATTACAAATCAATTACTATTCAGTCATCAGAAAATACACAAGCCCTCCACCCCTAGGTCACTAGTAAATTACAATTTCTCAGTCAGTACACAGTATCCAAGTAAAGTCTTTTTTCGGCTTGACTCAGTTGGTCTCGCAGATTCCCTGGATCTCCTTCCATGGTCCCAGATCCTACCTGGATTCGCCAAACTGTCACCTGGGTTCAAAGGCAGACAGCTCCTCCTAGGTCCAGCTCTCCATGCACTTCCTGTTCCACACTGAAGCTCACAGCATCCAATCCACCTTAAATCCTTCACATTCTCTGCTCCCAGGCAGTTAAGGCTTAACAAAGCCACAAACAGGTTCATACAAAGTGCCAGCATCACAGTCATGCTTCCTCAGTCTTTGGCAGCTCCAGCTGGCCCTTGAATGTCTTTCATCAGCTCCCAGAAGCTCCAGCTGGTGCTTGGACTCAGCATCTCCTCAGCAGAAGCTCCAGATGGTTCCCAGAATCAAAATCACTTCACCTGGGTTCCCAAAATCAAAGTCATTCTCTCCAGCCTGGGGGAGCAGGGGAGCCTTTCCTCTTCAGCCTCCCTGGAGGCAGCAGCTTCTGCCTCCATGAGGTTTGCTCCAAGAAGATCTGTCTAATCCAGCAGGGACTTCTCCTTATTTACACATGGCATTAGCTCCTTCCTGTTATGTCAGCCTTTTCCTGTTTCAATCCCTTCCCTGTTATGTCAGCAACAGAGGTTCATACCTTCTGTGTCTTTAACGAAGGCTTGATTAATTATGGAGTGCTAAGTACCTGTAAGTTTTGCCAATACAAAGGGATCAAATTACATTACTATTACAAACCCTAACATATTTTCCATATTCTCAGGGTTTATTGATATAACAAAATAAAGGAATGAGTGTAGATGGAGTGAGGTAGAAAGGTACTTTATGTGCCCTGAGATTACTATGATACCTGTGAAGAAATGGCAAGAAGCCTAAAATCTACTTGGTAAGCAGATATATATATGTAATGCCAATGCAATATTTACAGCACTCACAATCATGATAAAGACCATGACTATAAACATTCCTACATGGTGCTCGATCACAAAATATCACAAACTTTTCAAATAGCAGACAGAAACAAAGCATTAATTTAGATACCAGAAAACCAAATTCCAAAACCAGTAAGCCAGTTTCCTCATAGTAGCAAAAAAATTAATAAGCCATAACAGCACAGAGAGCCACAGTATCCTTTAGCCTTCCCACAAACCAATATTAGGTCAATATCTACTGATGAGCCTATCTGACTTCTTGGCTGAGGGTCCACTCCCTCAGCCACGTAGTCTACCTCTGACTCTCAGCTTCCTGTGTACCCTGCCCTACCCTTCAGAAAACTCCAAACACAGGCTTCATGTGACTATATTTAGCCTATTATGGGGCAGAGTTTACTTTCAAAGCAAGGAAGGTCTTCAAATTCCCCCTAGGCCTACTAAGAGGCAAAGAAACTTCTAATTCCCATTCCCATTACATTCAGTCCCAAGATCTTTCATGTCCCTTACATAGCAAAAATAACTTAACAATACATTTCACTACGTAGATTAATGAAAGTTTAGGGATAACTTGTGAGGTAACTAGTATCAACAGAACTTTGTAACAATATAACAGGAATAATAGAAAAACTTTGCAACAACAATATAACAGGGATAATAGAAAATGAACACAGAAAACAATAGCTTAGGGTGGGGGCTTGGACACAAACACCCCATCCTTCCTCCCTAGAGCGAATGAGCCGCAAAATCTTGGGGTAAAGGGCAAAGGTCTCTTCTCCAAAACTACTTCAAGCTGAAACTGGACGTTGAACTATCTCTGCCCCAAGAGGTCCCATTTGAGAGGTCAGTTCTTTAGCTATTGTGTGGAACTTAATCAATGCTTAGTCCAGAAGGTCCCATTTAAAAGGTCAATTCTCTAGTTGGCATCTAGAGCTCAGCTGATGCCAGGTCCAGGGGTGGCACATCACAGTCATGGACAGGGGATGGCATCTGGCATAAGTGATTAGGCATCTGCAGGTGGAGGGTATTAAGCCTGTAGGAAACAAATCTCACAAAGAAATTTAACAGACAAAAAGCCAAAAAGAAACAAATACAGGGTCAGCCTTGCTTCTGGAGTCCATGAACTCACTATCATAGCCTCATTCATCGTAGAATACATGATTTAAGGGTACAATTTGAGAATCATCTTCTTCTAAGTAAGCAACAGCCACAGTATTGTCTTTACCATGTGCTATAATTTCTGCAGCCTTTGGAACATCATATGGCTTCCACTTTACCCATACTTTAGCTCCCAGTTTTATTCTATTAGTAGAACCAAACCCTTTAGTTCCTCTGATAGTTTTTTAAAAGAAGGGTAAGTTTTCACAAGGGGTATTGTTTCACAAGGAATAATGACCACTTGAACTATTCAGTCATTTTTACAAAACTGTATGGATTCTTCAACCAAATTTTGTAATGTCACAATAATTTCTCCTTGACAAATAGAATCTATTACTTCAGAAAGTGTGATGAAATTGGATACAATGATTCAGGAGTGTTTGTAGGGGCAACTTTAAGTTGCCTGTTCCATCTGACATTAAACCCCTTATCTTGGCACATTTTACATAGTTTATTAGTTGGGAACACCAGTGGTTTTTCCAATATCTACCCCTGCTCTCAGTAGAGCAGTAAATGATCCTTTTCTTGGCAATCTATTCTGACTTTGAATCCACTGATTCTCAAGGAAATTTTTCTTTTCCCCATTCTCCTAAGTCACTTAGCTGTGAAATTTTATCCAGCACCTCTGAAAGAGGGTGCCCTATTCCACCAATTAATAGAGTCAGAAATCAGTGCTTATTAGAAGGAGGAGCTGTCTTCACCATGATATTTCTATGAAGAACCGCTAAGGGGATTTCATGATATGTATCTACATTTCCAACCATGATAGCAGTTTTCATTATTTCTTCTTTAAACTTTCTCATACAGTCTCTAAATGAGTACCAGGGTCTGTCTCCACTAGGCCACATAGAATTAGTGGGATACATTCTATTGAATCCATCAGCAGCTAAAACTAACAGACTGGTCATATTGCTACCTCCTGCCAAATGAAAATCTCTAAAAGCTTGCTGGCCAAAAGGATTCTGACAGATACTTATACATTTCAAGCAGTCCACAGTATCTAAAACTACCTCTCCAACTCTTTTGTCACTGATTCTTACCATCCAAGACATTAAGGATTCTCCCATCCTTTGGGTGAATATGCTCAAAATAATCAGTAATCTCCTGTTGAATGCAATTCTCAATTATCTCTCTGAACACTATTTGGCCTCCCTGATTTTCCTGCTTTCTTCTTAGTATGGGGTGAGTTTCTGCCCCATGGTAAAAGTTTCACCATGAAACAATGTATCACTGTACAACACATGAACTCTCCTGGGAGTCATCATAGCAACTAGGTTCAGACTACCAAAGCTGTATGAACTTTCCTCTTGTTATTTTTCTGCTTCTTTTTCTGAGTCAAATTCACAACAGCCCTCTCTTCTGACACCTGAGATTCTCCTACTCTCTCTTCTACCGCCTGAGATTTTCCAGGTTGCTCTTCTAATGGAGGGCTCAAATGCGGGCACTTAGCTAACTCTTGTCAACAGCTTGTCTCTGCTTTTACACATTGTATGGTAGCCTGTTAGTAAAAAGTTAGTTAGTAAAACCCAGCCCCTTCTATACACTGCCTCCCAGATTTTATTGGTATTCTTTGCAAGCATATTTCTAAATCTCTAGGTTCTCCTTCCTGTAGCCTCTGTTCCCAGTTTTCACAGAGCCTTGTACTTTTAGATCACTCCCTTACTAGGGAGGCATAAAGCATAGTATCTTCCCATCCCAGGATAACCATTTCTTCTTCTAAATCCCTTCTGCCTCCAACTAGAGGTATGATATTTTGTGATCCTGTTCATAACACCAAATGTAGTGCCAGTGCAATATTTACAGCATCGACCATGACTATAAATATTCCCATATAGTGCTTGATCACAAAATATGCCAGACTTTCCATATGGAGGACAGAACCAAAACATCAATTTAGATACCAGAAAACCAAATCCCCAAACCAGTAAGCCAATTCCCTCATAGTAGCAAAGAAATTAATAAACCATAACAGCACAGAGAGCCACAGCATCCTTTAGCCTTCCCACAAACCAATATTAGATCAATATCTATTCATCAGCCTATCTGACTCCTTGGCTGAGGGTCCTCTCCCCCAGTCATGTAGTCTACCTCTGACTCCTAGTCTCCTGTGGCTCAGCTTTACCCTTCAGCAAACTCTTCCCACCACAGGCTCCATGTGATTATATTCAGTCTTTTACAGGGGAGAGTTTACTTTCAAAGCAGGGAAAGTCTTCAAATTCTCCCTAGGCCTATTAAGGGGCAGGGAAGATCTTCAAATTCCTATTCCCATTACAATATTTCAAAACAAATCAGAAACACTAATATCTTACCTCCTGGAAATGGTTTGTTACAAATTTTCTTGACCACTAAAACTGTTTATGAAATGGTCTGAAGATAATAATGTTTCAATTAAATACTAGCGTTATATCAAAATGAAAAAAGAGAAGAGAACCTGCCAGTGTTCGACATTTTTCACTCCACTCAACTTCTTTCTTTCTTTCTTTCTTTCTTTCTTGGTCAATGATAACAGTAATTTCAAGTTGAATAGCAATTAGTGATCAGTATAGGAAAATCATAAAAAATAACTTCATCATTGGAACAAAAGCAGGCATTAAGGAATTACTTAAATGTAAAGAGGGAAAAACTGAAAGACGTGAAGGCATATTAGTGTATAATGATATGGATGATAAAAATCATTCCAATGTCTTACAACAATTTTGAAAATGAGATGAACATAAAGTGATGTTTCAAAAAGCCATTTTTAAGTTGAATGACAATCTGAACTGATAGAACAGAACAGTAATACTAAAAACCTGCTGTCTTTTATAATTATGAACTAATGTATTTTCCTACAATATTTCAGAGAATATAAAACCAGCTCAGGATTTCTATAACAAAGCTAACTGTTCTTTCCTTAGCTCTTTTTGTGGATAGATCAACAACACTGATTTTTATCTCATCTTCTAACCATTTACACATGAGAAATTTTCATCTTTGTTAAAGAAGCATGAAACAAGAAATTAAAATTGTATAACAAACTGTAATGGCAAGCACAGTAGTGCTTTGCTTCTTATTTCATTTATTGTAATGGCAGGCAAAGCAGTACTTTGCTCCTTGTTTCAGCTATTCAAGTGCCTATGTGCCTTGCCTGTGATTATATCGTCTTTGTTGGAAGCAGTATACATTGTGTTGCCCTTACTAGGTCTAAGGGAATTTGGGGACTTACCTTGCCCTTTATAGGCCTAATATTATCACATGGAGCCCATGGTGGGAGCAACTTGCCAAAAGAGTGGCACAGGAAGGTCAGAATAGTAAGGGTGGGACAGGAAAGAGCACAGTATATTAAAGGTTGAGCACAAGCTGGGACCAAGAGAGAAAATACTTTGTGTGTTGTTCTGTGTTGATGTTACTTTGTCAAACAGAAGCACTCTGTCTTTTAAATAGTGTTACTTTGTCAGATAGAAGCACTCTGTCTTTTGATTTCTGTTAATGTTACTTCATCAGACAGAAGCACTCTGTCTATTGATTTGTATTGATTTCTCAAGCAGAAAGTGAATTGAGATGATAGTACCGCCAATGTGTGTAAATATTGTTGTAGCCCTGTTGAGCTTTATTTTCCTAGAAACAGGAACTGTGAAGAACTTGGGATGGAGCCATCCCTGTGAGCTGCAAAATGGAGCAGGAGTGGGGAACTGCCTACTTTTGAATCCAGGCAAAGTCAGGTGAATTCAGGTGTAATAGTAATAAAACTTGAAGATCCCTTTGTATTGCTAAGCTAAGAGGTACTTAGCACTTAGTTTCAAATTAAGCCTCTGTTAAAGAAACAGAAGGTATGAACCTCTTTTGCCAACATAACAGGAAGGGGCTGAACAGGGAACCCCTGATGTAACAAGAAGGGACTGAACAGGGAGGAGCTATACTATATTTAAGGAAGAACACAAACTGGACAGTCAGAACTTCTTGGGACAAGCATGAGGAGGCAGAGCAGCTGCTGCTGGAGAGAGAGAATTTCTCTCAGCAAGCATCTGAAGGCTGGGCTGCTGCTGAACTGGAACTTCTATCAAGAAAGTGATTTTGATTTTGAGAATGGGAGAAAGTGATCTTTATTTTGAGAACAGAGCTGCTGAAGGTCTCAGAGGGTCAGCTGGAGCTGCTAAGGACTTCTAAGGGCCAGCTGGAGCTTCCAGAAGAATTATGACTATGGTGTTGGTACTTTGTCTGTGGCTCTGTTTAGTTTTCTCTTCCCAGGAACAGAAATTGTGAAGGACTTGAGGTGGACTGGGTACTGTGATCTTCAATATGGAGCAGAAAGTGCACAGAGAGCTGCACAAAGAACTGGGAGCTGTCTGCCATTGAACTCAGGTAGTAGTTGGTTAGATTTGGGTGGGAGCTGGGACCATGGAAGAGGAACCATGGAAGCTGAGAGCCTGCCTAGAGTCAAGATGAAAAGACCTCTCTATGGTTACTGAGTAATGACTGATGAAATTGTCTGAGTAGTGACTGATGAAATAGGATACTGAGTAGTGACTGATGAAATTGTAATTTACTAGTGACCTAGGGATGGATGGCTTCTGTACTTCCCACTACCCTTTAAGAGGGTACAGAGTACTGACTATTGAAGTTGTAACTTGATTGCACCCCATGGGTGGAGGACTTTGACTTTCGTACTTTTGTACTTGCCTCCTTAAGATTGATTGAATTAAAGGTTTAACTAAGTGATTCATTGCCTAAATAAATGCATCTTGTTTAAAAGAGAACCACCAAATGATTAAGTTACTAAGGGATTGATTGATTAAATGATTGTACTTTGTTTAAACTATGTAACTGCTTTGGTGAAAATTATGTGGCCATTTTAGTGATAAGGTTTTGAGTTATTATGTTGTTGTGAATGCTGTACTTTGATTTTTTGTGAATGTTTTGCTCTGATTTGTTATTGAATAAACAGAGACTTTGCTGTACTGTGTAATCAGAACCTTGAAAGCTGTTCACAGCAGCAGTCCTCTGGAAAGCTGCTTGTGCTTGGCTTTCCACCAGGCAAGAGCTGGGAACATGAAAGAACTGTGGGGTTTGGAAGTCAGCCTTGAGTCAAGATGAAAGAGAACTTTACTTGGGAACTCAGTAGTGACTGATCATATTGGAACAATGCAGTATGATAACTGCATTACCTGTGATCAAAAGTTGTCTGGGATTGCCAATAATGGTTTGTATGCCTCAGAATTTAATCCTTTCAATTTTGCTAATCTCACCTTCTATTTTTCTGATTTCCCATCTGGTGCTCAATTGGGGATTCTTAATTTGTTCTTTTTCTAGTTTTTTTTTTAGTTGCTTGCCCAAATCATTGATCTATTCTTTTTTCTGTTTTGTTTATGTAAGAATTTAGAGAAATAAAATTTTCCTTAAGTACTACTTCAGGTGCATCCCATAAATTTTGATATGTTGCCTCATTCTCTTTAATGAAATTATCGATTGTTTCTGTGATTTGTTCTTTGACCCACTTATTCTTTAGGAATAGGTTATTTAGTTTCCAATTAATTTTTTTTTTGCTTTTTGGAGGGCAATTGGGGTTAAGTGACTTGCCCAAAGTCACATGGCTAGTTTTTGTGTCAAGTGTCTGAGGCTGAATTTGAACTCAGGTCCTTCTGACTCCAGGGCCGGTGCTCTATTCACTGTACCACCTAGCCACTCCTCCAATTAATTTTTAATCTGTATTTCCACTGCCTTTTTTGAATGTAATTTTTGTTGCATTATGATCCAAAAAGAATACATTTAATATTTCTGCATTTTTATATTTGATTTTGAGGGTTTTATGCTCTATTACATGGTGAGTTTTGTGACACTGAGAAAAAGCTATATTCCTTTCTGTTCTCTTCAAAGGTGTGTCATATCTAACTTTTCTAACGTTCTGTTTACCTCCTTAGTTTCTTTCTTGTTTATTTTTGGTTACATTTATTGAGTTCTGAGAAGGGACAGTTGAAGTCCCCCACTAGTATAGTTTTGCTGTCTATAACTTTACTTTACTTCTCCTTTAAGAATTTGGATGCTATACCACTCTGGGCATGTATGTTTAGTATTTATATTGCTTCATTGTCTATGGTCTCTTTTAGCAAGATGAAATTTCCTTCCTTATCTCTTTTAAGTAGGTATGCTTTTTGCTTTTACTTAGTCTGAGATGAGGATTGTGACCCCTGCTTTTTTTTCTTTACCAAAAGCATAACATATTATCCTCCATCCCTTTGCCTTTACTCTGTATATGTCTCTCTGCTTCAAGGGTTTTTCTTTTAAATAACTTGTAGGATTCTGGTTTTTGATCCACTCTGCTACCCACTTCCATTTTATGGGAAAGTTTATTCCATTCACATTCACAATTATGCTTACCAACAGTGTATTTTTTCCATCCTTCTTCCTATTTGTCCTCTCTCTACTTTCTTACTTTCCCTCCTTGCTAGTGTCTTGTTGCTGTCTACCTCTTTTGATCTGCTCTCCTTTCTCTGTCTCAATCACCCCCCCCCAGCCCATACACATACTTGATCTCCTTCCCTCTTGCTCCCCTGTTGGATAATACCTATATTTAACTGATATCTATATTCAACTAATCTTATATATTATTCCCTCTTTGGGCAATATAGATGAAAATAAGATTTAAGCAATGCTCATTGACCACCCTTCCATTTTTCTCTTCACTGTAACAGGTCTTTTGACCTCTTCATGTGAAATCATTTATTCTGTTCTATCTCTCCTTTCTTTCAGCACCCATTGTATTTTTTCTTATCCTTTAATTTTTTTAGTGTCATTCTCTCAAGTTAACCTTATGTCCTTACCCTCTGTTTAAGGAATCTTCTAGCTATACTATTAGTGATGGAATTTTTATAAATTAAAAATATCATCTTCTTGTGTATGGATGTAAAGAATTTAGTTCTATAGAATCCCTTATGTTTGTTTCCCCTTTAAAAAAGACCCTTTTAGGCTTCTCTTGGGTCTTGATATTAGAAGCTAAATTTTTGTTTTAGTTCTGTTCTTTTTAGACAAGCTTGCAATTCTGCTATTTCATTGAATGACCATTTTTCCCCCTTGATTTATTGTGTTTAATTTCACCCGATTAGAGATTCTTGGTTGTAATCCTAACTCTTTTGCCTTCTGGAATATCAGGATCCATGACCTCTGATTCTTTAATGTTGCAACTGCCACATTCTGTGTAATCCTGAAAGTGACTCCTTGATATTTGAATTGTTTCTTTCTTATCACTTGTATTATTTTTTCCTTGGCTTGATAGTTCTAGAATTTGACTATAATGTTTCTTGGTCTTTTATTTGGGATCTTTTTCCTGAGGTGACTGATGAATTCTTTCAATGCCTATTCTGCTCTCTGGTTCCAGGGAATCAGGGAAGCTTTTCCTGATAATTTCTTGAAAGATTCTTTCCAGATCCTCCTTTTGATTATGGCTTTCAGGTAGTCTAATGATTCTGATATTGTCTCTCCTGGATCTGTTTTCCAGGTCAGTTGCTTTTCCTGTGAGCATGAGGTATTTTCCATTTTTTCATTCTTTTGAATTTGTTTGATTGATTCTTGATGTCTCATAGGGTCATTAGCTTCAACTTGCTCAATTCCAACTTTTAAGGCATTTTCCTCAATTAGTTCTTGAAATTTCTTTTCAATTTGGTGAGTTTTACTTTTTAAGCAAGTTTTCAAAGTTATTGACTCTTTTTTTCATAATTCTCTTGCATCACTCTCATTTCTTTCCCCAATTTTTCTTCTACCTCTCTTAGATAAATTTTAAGCTCCTATTCAAGGTCTTCCATAAGTTCTTTCTGGGCTTGAGACCACTTCCAGTTTTTCTTTTGTGTTTTGCCCATTGGTGTTTTGACATTCTTGTCCTTTTCTGAGCTTGTGTCTTGGTCTTCCTTGTCACCATAGTAACTTTCTATGGTCAAATTCTTTGTTGTTGTTATTGTTTTTTTGCTCATCTTTTTGGGAACATTTTCCATTTCTTTTAAATTTGATCTCTGCTACCAGGATGGAAGGAGCTCTGTCACAGACTTCTTATGGCAGGCTCTGCACATTCACCTGGTGCTGTATTGCTGTTGCCCTGAGGTCCACAGGGGATCATCATGTCTTGTGCTTCACTGAGGGGTGGAATAGAAGGTGGCTGGAACTGATGGAGGCCATAGGAGCCTGGCAGTTTACCTGGTGATAAGCTGAGGTCCTCATGGTAGCATCTGGCATATGCTGTGACTTGGTGATGTTTTTCTACATTTCCCCAGGGCTACAATGAAGCATATGAAGGGCTGGCTCCTGGAGGGTGCCTGTTTGCTCAGGTTTACACTGAAACACATGGTGGTTCTCAGAGCTGGATTCTCCCAGTTCCCTGGCTATGTTAAGGCATGTCTGGGGTTCTGGAGTGGGCATTTGTCTGCTCCACCACACTGTGGTTCACGGTCTTTCACTGATTTCCTAAGGTGGAAGTTTGCTGCTAGCTTTCTGGGATGCTTTATGTCCTGGAATGAGCTCCCCTTTTGCCTGAGATGAAACTTTCTTACTCATCCTCCAAGTCCCCCAGACTAAAAGATCACTCCACCCCATCTTTACACTGGCTCTGCTGTTCCAGGGTGTGTTCTTGAGTGATATTTTAATATTATTTGGAGGTGAATATGGGAAAGATACAGCAATTTACTGCTTTCTCTGACATCTTGACTCCCAGAAGTAGAATCTCAGAATTTAGTCCTGAACAAGGCAGAGCATTGGATATATTAAATTGGAGATCATGGTCTTGGGCAACTTTCTTAATTGTCAAATTTGATATCTTGGATAGCTCATAGCTCCAAGATGGTGGAGTAAAGGGAGCATTCTAGTCCACCTTTCCCTAAGTCCCCTCTAAACAACTTTAACATAATGGATTAAAATGAATTCCAAAATGGAATAACCAACAAAAGGTAGGGTGAGATTTTTCTAGATCAAGATCATTTAGGAGAACATAAAGAGAGGTATGTGGCACTGGGGTGGGGGTTAGTCAAGAGTGATGCAGTGACCACTAGATGTAATTACACTGGGTGTAATCCTTGATGACTATGGCAGCAGGAGCAGCTGTAACAGGAACACTCACTAACCACAGACAATAAGGGGTCTGAACACCTGGTCAGAAAATTATTACAGAAGACCTTTATACTAGGTCTGTGCTATACTGGGTACAAAACAAGGTTCCATTAGGCATCTCCAGTGCCAATTTTCCAGTTCTGGACCCCAGAGTGTAGAGGAGTGTAGGCAGATTCTATCTGTGTGTGAGTTGAATTTAGAGGGAAGAGAAGAGGGAGAGAGCAGAGTAAAGGACTATAGCATAAGGCAGATGTAATGGTGATAACAGAAGTAGTTCACACCTTGTTTCAGCTATTGAATTAACACCTTGTTTCAGTTCAAGTTTCTTTTGAGCCTTATATCAAATCTGTTAAGAAACAGAACATGTGAACCCCACAACTTGTGAATCCTAGAACTTGTGAACTCCTGGGAAGGAGATAATGATTATATATAAGGCAGGCTCCAGGTTGGAGATAGCAGAACTGAGAAGAGGACTCTTGTGGTGACAGAGTGAAGAAGGAGAAAACTTGTGGTTTCCTAGCATTCTGTTTGTCTGCTATGTCTATGTTGATATTTGCTTGTGATATTTTGTACAGAAGCCTGGGACCTTACTGGAAGCACTGAAAAAGGATTTTCTGGTGGTTTGTTTACAGGAGTCCTGGAGGAGGGTTTTGGAGGTCCTGGGACTTTACTGATGATTTGTGCTGACCTCTTGGACATTGTTTGTGAGTCTGTGTTGGTTTCTATGTTGATGATTTGTGTTGAGTTCTCAGATCTTGTTGGTGGATCTGAGTTGATTTCACAGGCAGATAATGAATTGATGATGGTGCCGGCAATATGTATGAATATTCTTCTGGCTTTGTTAAGCTTTGTCTTCCCAGAAACAGGAACTATGAAGGACTTGAAGTGGACTGGACGCTGTGAACTTCAATATGGAATGGGAACTGGATGAAGAACTGGACAAGGAGCTGGACAAGGAACTGGGAGCTGCTTGCCTTTGAGCTTAGGTGACAGTTGGAGCTGGGATCATAGAAGAGAAACCATGGAAACTGAGAGCCAGCCTCGAGTCAAGCTGAAAGAAGACTTTACTTGGGTACTATATACTGACTGAGAAGATTATGATTTCCTGTGACCTAGGGGTGGAGAACTCTGACTTTTGTACTGTGTGTCCCTTAAGGAGGCAAGTCTCCTTAAGGATGATAGAATGATTGAGTTACTAAATGATTGTACTTTTTTGAAAACTATGTGACCATTTTGGTGAAAACTATGTGGCCATTTTAGTGATAAGTTGTTGAGTTGTGACACGGTGAATGCTGTATTTTGATTTTCTGTGTTAAGTTATAACACTGTGAATACTGTACCTTGATTTACTGTGAATGTTTTGGGCTGATTTGTTATTGAATAAATAGAGAGTTTGCTATACTATCTAATCAGAACCTTGAAAGCTGTTCACAGCAGCAGTCCTATGGAAAGCTGCTCATGTTTGGCTTCACAGCAGATCACAGCTTTTCTCAGATCATGACACCTAGGAAGTATACTTATTTTTTTTTCATTTTTTTCATTTTATTTTAGTTTACATCATTCATTTCCATGAAATTTTGAGTTACAAATTTTCTCCCCATCTTTCCCCTTACCACCACCCCAAAACAGCCTTCCCAGTGTATCCCCCCTCCATCAAGCTATTCTCTCCTATGTCTTCCCCCCTCACCCATCTGACGTTTTGGTAGGGCAGGATGGATCTCCCAACCACAGTGCCTGTGTATCTCAAGTTCCAGTTGGATGTAGTTAATAATAGTAATAATTGTGTGTGTGTGTGTATCTATCTATCTATCTATCTATATATATATACATACATACACACACACACACATGTATATATATATATATATTTTTAACATTTGGTTATAGAACTTTAGATTCTAGATTATTTCTCTTCCTCCCTCGTCACCCACCCCCACTGGAAGGACAAGCAATCAAATACAGGTTGAACATGTGAAATTACTCAGAACCTCTCCACAGTCAGCACACTGTGAGAGTCTGATTACATGTCCCTTCTTCCTATCCTGTCCCCCCAACTACTCTCCACCCGGTCCCCATCCCTGTCCCTCTACAGAAATGTGAACTTTC
>CM053581.1:326195167-326229582 GCA_028627135.1 Pseudochirops cupreus
GGAAAAATAAAATATTAAATAAATGTTAAAATACATTGGGATATCACTCTTTACCTTTTAGCAAAATGTAATGTCCTTGTGAGAAAATTAAATTGATATCATCTCCATTTTTGTAATTGATTCTGTTGTGTAACACTACCAGCATTTTGTATGCTATATCATTTCTTTGTCTCTTAGATAAGTTTGGAAGTTGAGATTTTTTCTCTGATCTAACTCAGTTTAGAAGCTCAATTTTTCTGCTAATCACTATTTTATCCTTGTGTCAAGGAAACCTTTTATTTTTGAAGGATGCAGGTTATTGCCAGGAATTTGTTATGTTCTGTCTGGCTTGTTTATAATCTCAGTGACACTAACTAGTCTTGTGGGGGGACATCACCAATGAGCTTTCCATAGTGACAAAATGGAAGGAGGGGTTGTTACTAGCCCTACATTCCAAATTTCCAACCAATCATATTCTCCCCAAATCTATGATGCTTCTAATTTCATAATGGATTTCTTTTCCCTAGCTATGATGCTGTCTTCTAATTTTTGGATGCTTCTTTCATCCATAAAATAATATATCAGTCCTCATTCAGGGTATTTTGGTTTGCTAATGAGGTAAGACCCCCCTTTTTCAAGTAAATGCTAGCCTCACCAATAAATTCAAAATACTCTGAGCTTTGTGCCTCTCTTTCTCATAATTTCAATTGCAACACATACTTACTCTTTTAATTAGGTCTATTTTTACCTTTTGCTTTTTTTTTCCCTTTTTTTTTAAGGTAGGGCAATTGGGGTTAAGTGATTTGCCCAGCGTCACGCAACTAATTTTTTGTCTTAAGTGTTTGAGGCCGGATTTGAACTCATGTCCTCCTGACTCTAGGGCCAGTGCTCTTTTCAATGAGCTACCTAGCCGCCCCTTAATTTTTGATTTTTCTGAGATCGTTATTGCTACTCTTGCTTTTTTTTACTCAAATGAGGCATAATAGATTCTGCTCCAATCCTTTATTTTAACTCTCTGTGCTTCTTTCTGTTGGATTCTAATTTATAATCCGTCATGCTATCCACTTCAATTTTATGGGTGAATTCATCTCATTCACAATCAGTTATGATTACTGGGTATTTCACTCCATCTTATTTTCTTCTGTTTATCCTTATTGCTCTCTTTTTATTCTGTCCTTCCTTAAAATTTTGTTCTGCTTCTTACAACTAACCCCCTTAATCTTTTTAATTATGGCCTGCCCCCCCTATATCTTTTGCCCCATTTTTCTGTTATATCCCTATTGGGTAAGATAGATTTCTATGCCAAATTCTCTCTCTCTCTCTCTCTCTCTCTCTCTCTCTCTCTCTCTCTCTCTCTCTCTCCTTCCCTCTTTGAACTAATTCATATGAGAGTAAGGTTCAAGCACTGTGCATTACCTCCCTTTCCCATTTCCCCTCCACTATAAATCTCTTCCTTGTGTGTCTCTTTTATGTGAGAAAATTTCCCTATTCTGTTTTTCACTTGCACCTTCTCCTTGTTACTTTCCTTTTTGACACCCCTTCATTTTTTAAAAAGAGATCATTTCAGCATAATCAGCTATCATGTTCTCTGTATAGACTTCTCTAACTCCCTAATGATGAAGTTCTTAAATGTTACATGTATAATCTTCCCATATAGGAATGTAAGAAGTTTAACCTTATGATTACTCTTTTGTGTTTATCTTTTTATGCTTCTTTTGAGTCTTCTGTTTGAAAGTCAAAATTTCTATTCAGCTATGATCTTTTCATGAGGAGTGCTTGGAAGTGTTCTCTTTCATTAAATATCCATTTTCCCCCTTAAGGGATTATACTTAGCAAAGATTTCCAAAGTGGGCAATATCACCTCCTGGGGTGCTGGAATGATTGGGGAGAGGGCATTAGTAGCCTCAGGTGCAATTGGTGGGCATTGAATAAAAATAGGGGGGAAATGGAAGCAAAAGGAAAGAAGAAAAGATTTAAATTTTTTTTGAAAAACCATTCCTACATGTTTCATCTGTTCTGTAACAGAGTTAAAGTTGTAGTGATTACATTATTTTCCAAATAAATACACAAAATACAAGTTAGAACCACACAGGATCAAGTCCACTGACAGGTATTTACAAGCAAGTGTTGGCAGGCAAGTGTGTCACACAATATCTGGAAGTCCAGCATGCATCTGTAGGAATATGTACATGTAATGACTTCTTTACAGTTCCATACTATACAATTACATGACACAATATTGTGTCATCAAAATTTCAATGCAGGAAAACCCCCACAAATTTGCAATAAATTATTAAATTTAAGATGTGTCATTAAAATACATATATATATTCCATATTTTTTGAAATGATGAAAATTTTTAAAGAAGTTTAAAGTGTTAAAGAAAGTAGATTTTGGAGGTGACTCTGAGTATTTTGCCAAATAACTTTGGGGACCTCTAATACTCAGGATAACTGGGTATGTAATCACCTACCTTGGTTGTAATCCCAGCTCCTTTATCTTCCAGAATATCCTTTTCTTAGCCCTTTACTCTTTACCTTGGAAGCAACTAAGTCTTCTATGATCCTTATTGTTGCTGCACAATATTTGAATTGTATTGCTTACAATATTTTCTCTTTATTTTCTGACCTCTGAAATTTGGCTGTAATTTTCCTGAGGATTTTCACTGGGGGTTTCTTTTAGGAAACAATCTGTGTATTCTTTCCATTTCTGTTTTACCCTCTGAATAACAGACATTGATATTGATAATTGAAGATATTCTTTGTAATTTCTTGAAATATATTATCTAGGTTTTTAGGTAGTCCAATAAATTTTAAGGTATCTTTCCTAAATTTATTTTTTTATGTCGGTTATTTTTTTTTCAGTGAGATATTTTACATTTTCTTCAAATTTTTTTTTTCATTTTTCGGCTTGTTTCTTGAAGTCATTAACTTCCACTTGCCAAATTCTAATTTTTAAGGAATTATTTTCTTTGATGAGCTTTTATAACTCTTTTAAAAATTTG
The DNA here is from genome assembly GCA_028627135.1 of Pseudochirops cupreus. Classification (NCBI taxonomy): domain Eukaryota; kingdom Metazoa; phylum Chordata; class Mammalia; order Diprotodontia; family Pseudocheiridae; genus Pseudochirops; species Pseudochirops cupreus. The sequence continues at coordinate 326,198,151 of CM053581.1, forward strand.
GTGAATTCTGTTTTTTAAGGAGTTCCTTTTCTTCAGTGAATTTTTGTGTCTCTTTTATCAAGCTATTAATTCTCTTTTCATAATTTTCTTGCATCACTCTCTCAGGTTCCCAAATTTTTCTGTGCCACTCTTATCTCTTTCTTTAACTCTTCCAGGAGTTTTTGTTGGGGTTGAGTTTAATTAGCATCTTTCTTTCTTTCTTTGTGGCTCTATTACCTTCTTCTGAATTTATGTCTTGGTCTTCTTTGCCGTTATAGCTTTTCATAGTCAAGTTCTTTGTTGTTACTGCTGCTTTTGTTTGCTCATTATCACAGTCTGTTTCTTTACTTTCAATGTTAAGTTGAAGTTTGAATCTGGTCACCTGGGCTTGGGGAGGTCTGCTGCTTTGGGTTTTTTTGGTCTTCTGTTTTCAGCTAATTCTGGGGTCAGTAAGTTTTTGGTACTTCTAAGATGATGTGATCCTGGGAAAGATGTGGACACTTCTTTTCTACCTACACTGTGTTCTTCACACTGCTCCTGGAGCTGCCGTGCTTCTTTTTGCCATAGAACTGGAACCAAGAACTTCGTATGGCCAATAGAGTTGCCTATCAGCACTAGTTGCACCCAGTAGAGCAAAGGATCCCCAGTAATCTCTTTCTGACTGTTCATCCAACCCTAATACTGTTTCTGGGCTGAGATCTCCCGGAATTGTTACTGTTGCCAACTCTGAAGCAGTTGCCTCTAAGGCCCCTGGCGAGGGCTACTTGCCATGCCCCGGGCTGACTCCCATCTTGGTATCAGAGATCACTAAAATGTTTTGATGTGACCTCTTGTTGGCTTTGCTCCTCCAGTGTTAGATTTGAGGAGTTATTTAATATTGTTTGTAGGGGAATGTTAGGAGAGTTCAGCTGGGTGGCTTACTCTAATGGGCCATATTAGTTTTGTTTAGTTTCTCATGAATAAAAGCAACTTTTGTAAAAATAATGTCTTGTCTAAAAACTAGGATCTTTGGGTTTACCATGCACTTGATTACTATGGTCATTTACTACTGTGTATTGTGTACCTCTTCTATTCCAGTGATCTACCACTCTTTCTTAGCCACTGCCAGACGGGTTTGATGATTACTGCTTTGTAATACAGTTTAAAATCGGGTACTGCTAGGCTGTTTTTCTTCACATTGTTTTCACTGATTCCATTGATATTATTGACCTTTTCTTCCAGATGAATTTTGTGATTTTCTTTTTTGGCTTTATAAATTAAATTATTTTGATAGTTTGGTATGTCACTAAGTAAATTGATTTAGGTAGAATCACCCTTTTTATATGGGCTTAGCCTAACCATGAACAATTAATATTTCCTCAATCATCTCCAATCTGTCTTTGTTTGTGTGAAAAGCGTTTTGTAATTGTGTTCATGCAGTTTCTGGGTTTGTCTTGGCAAGAAGACTTCCAAGTTTTTAATATTGTCTGCAGTTATTTCAAATAGCATTTCTCTTTCTATCTTCTCCCCCTACACCCACTGGACTTTGTTGGTAATATATTGAAATGCCAATGATTTGGCTTGTTTTATAATCTACAGTTTTGCTCAAGGTTTTAATTGTTTTAACTTGGTTTCTAGTTGATTTTTTAGGGTTCTCTAATTATACCATCATATCATCTGAAAAGTGATAGTTTTGTTTCCACATTGCCTATTCTAATTCACTCAATTTCTTTTTCTCCTCTTATTGCTATAGCTAGCATTTCTAGAATATTGAATAATAGTGGTGATGGTGGACATCCTTGTTTCATCCCTGATCTTACTGGGAAAGCTTCTAGCTTATTCCCATTACAGGTAATGCTTGCTAATGGTTTTAGATCAATGCTACTTAATATTTTATGGAAAGCTCCATTTATTCTTATGCTTTCTAGTGTTTTAATAGGAATGAATGTTGTATTTTGTCAAAAGTTTTTTTCTGCATCTTTTGAGATAATTGTAATTTTTTCTGTTTATATGGTCAATTATACTGACAATTTTCCTTATATTCAGCCAGCCCTTGCATTGCTATAAATTCCACTTAGTCATAGTGTATGATCTGGGTGATATATTGCTATAATGTCCTTACTAGTATTTTATTTAAAATTTTTTTGTATCAGTATTCATTAGACAAATTCGTCTCTAGTTTTCTTTTTTATGCTTTTGCTTTTCCTGTTATAGGTATCAGCATCATAATTGCATCATAAAAGAAATTTGGTAATACTCCTTCTTTGCCTGTTTTTCTCAAATAGTTTATATAGTAATGGAATTAATTGTTCTTTACATATTTCATAGAAGTCATTCATAAATCCATCCGATTCTAGGTAATCTTTCTTAGGGAGCCTATTAATCAATTTCTTTTCCTAAGGTAAGATTATTCAAGTATTCTACTTCCTCTTATGTTAATATGGGCAATTTATTTTTTATAAATATTCACTTATTTCACTTAGATTGTCAGATTATTGACATATAATTGGAAAAAAAGCTCTTATTGCTTTTATTTCATCTTTATTGCAGTGCATTCACCCTTTTAATTTTTGATACTGGTAATTTGATTTTCTTCTTTCTTTTTCAGTCAGATTACCCATTGCTTTTTTCATAAAACCAGGTCCTAGTTTTATTTATTAGTTTAATGTATTTTTTTTAACTTTCAATTTTATCAGTATCTCCTAGGATTTTCAGGATTTTCATTTTGATATTGAATTGAGGATTTTAAATTTGTTCTTTATCTAGTTTTTTTAAAAAAAATTGTGCCCAATTTATTGACTTCTCTCTCTCTCTCGCTCTCTCTCTCTCTCTCTCTCTCTCTCTCTCTCTCTGTCTCTCTCGATGTAAGCTTTGAGAGAAAGAAACCTCAAAACAGTTTGTGTGCTGCCTCTGAAAAAAGATAATTTATTTTATTTGCCCCCTTAAAGGGCACTAAGAATTAGTTCAACTCTCAAAAAAAATGCTCTATCAGCAGATTCATAACATTTCATGATTGCAGTGTTCTCATCATTTCAGGGGCCAAACCATACCTCCCTCTGCCCCTGCAAGTCTCCATCATAACATACCCAGCAAATGATTATCTAGCCTTTGCTTAAATACCTCTAAATTAGGGGAACTCATAACCTCTCATACCTTTTTGGATAACTAAAAGCAACATTTCCAAAGTTTGTAGATTATATATTGCTAAAGGTCTTATAACTTTTGGTATAATCTGTGGGATGTTGAATTGGAGCAGCTTTAAACAAGACAGAGTTTAAAACTTTTTCTGCTTCAAATACATTACTACAAATTACATATTTTAAAATTTTTTCAATTAATAAGCATTTATCTTCCTCTCATTTTACTCCTCTCCAAAGGCGGAAAAGCACGTGTGTGTGTGTGTGTGTGTGTGTGTGTGTGTGTGTGTGTGTGAACTTCATAAAAATACAAATTTGCAAAACAAATTCTTACATTGATTGGCATATACAAAAATTGATGTCTCATTCTTCGTATTTTGTCATTCATCTCTTTATCTGGGTTCAGCTACTAGAATCATGATTTATCACTATATTTATCAGAGTTCTTAAAGTCTTTCAAAACTTCATGTCTTTTAAAGTTGTTACATTATAAATAAAGTTTTCCTGTTCCTACTCACTTTATGCAGTATCACTTCATCCAGTTTTTCCTAGATGTCTCTGAAACCATTCCTTTTATCCTTTCTCATAGTACAATGATATTACATTCATACGCCATAATTTATTCAGGCATTGTCTAATTGATGTGTACCCCCTTAGTTTCCTGTCCTTTACATTCACAAAAATGTTGCTGTAAATATTTTTGTACATATCCTTTTTTTGTACATTCCATTTTTCTTTGAGTTCTTTGAGATTATAAGGCCTAGTAGTGGTATCTCTAGGGTGACTAGATGGCACAGTGGAGAAAATGCCAGCCCTTGTGAGGAACATTCATCTTTTAGGTTCAAATTCAGTCTCAGACACTTACTAGCTTTGTGATCCTGAGCAAGTCACTTAACCGTGTTTGCCTCAGTTCCTCATCTGTACAAGTGTGTTAGAAAGGAGATAACAACTACTCTAGTATCTTTGCCAAGAAAACCCCAAACGGCATCACAAAAAGTTGGACAGAACTGAACAACAAAAAAGTGCTATCTCTGGAACAAAGTGTATGATTAGATGGTTAACATTGGAATCATAGTTCAAAATTGCTTTTAGGAATGAAGAATCTGAAGGCAAACTTCTGAAAACCAAGCTATCATTAGTATGAAAAATGCAAAGGAATAGGAAGAGAGTAGAGATGTATGAAGGGTGATGAGGAAGTTAAATGGCTCAGTGGGTAGAGAGCTAGACCTGGAGTCATAAAGACCTGAATTCAAATCTAGTCCCAGACACTTAATAGCTATGTGACTTTGGGCAAGTCACCTGACCTCTTTTTGTCTTAAGCCACTGGAGGAGGAAATTGGCAAACCACTCCAGGATTTTTGTTAAGAAAACTTCTTGGACAGCATTAGCAAGGACTCCAGTTTATGGGTTAAGAACTCACTATTTAAGAAAAGCTTCTGGGAAAATTAAAATAATATGGCAGAAACTAGGCATAGACCAACAACCCTATGTCAAGATAGAGTCAAAATGGCTACATGATTCAGATATAAAGACTGATTCTATAAGCAAACTAGGAGAGCAAGAAATAGTTTACTTGTCAAATTTATGGAGAAGGGAAGGCTTTATGACCAAACAAGAGATAGAGAACATTATGAAATGCAAAATGGATCATTACATTAAATTGAAAAGTTCTTGCACAAAGCCAGTTCAACCAAGATTAGAAGGGAAGCAGAAAACTGAAAAACAATTTTTACAGCTGGTGTCTCTGATAAAGGCCTCATTTCTAATCTATATAGAGAACAGAATTAAATTTTTGAGAATACAAGTCATTCCCCAACTGATAAATGGTCAAAGGATATGAACAGGCAGTTTTCCAAGGAAAAAATTAACGCTATCTGTAGTCATATGAAAAAATGTTCTCAATCAATATTGGTTAGAGAAATGCAAATCAAAATGACTCTGAGGGTGCCACATTAGATTGGCTAACATGACAAAAAGAGGAAAATGATAAATATTGGAGAAGATGTGGGAAAATTAGAACAGTAATGCATTGTTGGTGGAGTTGTGAACTTATCTAACCATTCTGGAGAGCAATTTGAAACTATGCCTGAAGGGCATACTGTGCATATCCTTTGATCCAGCAATACTGCTTCCATGTCTTATCGTGAAGAAGTGATAAAAATGAGAAAAGGACTCAAATGAACAAAAGTATTTATAGCAGCTCTTTTTGTGGTAGCCAAGAATTGGAAATTAAGGGGATGTTCATCAATTATGGAGTGGCTAAACAAATTATGGTACATGAATATAATGGAATGCTATTGTTTCATAAGAAATGATGAGTAGGTGGAACTCAGAAAAACCTGGAAAGTGTTATATGAACTGATGCTGAGTGAAATGAGCAGAACCAGGGGATCATTATCTACAGTAACAGTGACATTGTATAGTGAATGACTTTGATAGACTTGACTCTTCTCAGTAATGCAAGGATCTAAGACAACTCCAGAATGATGGAAATGCTATCCACATCCAGAGAAAGAACTTTGGAGTCTGAATGCAGATGAAAGAATACTATTTGCTCTCCTTTTCTTTTTTTGTCTTGTTTTGTTCCTTCTTTCTCTTGGTTCCTTCCATTAGTTCCAGTTCTTCTTTGCATTCATGACTAATGTGAAAATTTAAATGTATAGGTAGAGCCTATATTAGATTGCACACCATCTTGGGGAGGGGGCTGGAGAAGAAGAGAGAGAAAATTTAAAACTCAAAATCTTCTAGAAATTAATGTTGAAAAGCAAAAATAAGTAACTTTATTATATATTAAAAATATCAGATCCCTAAGCATTTATGGCTTTTACTGAATAATAATCATAGTTGAGGCTGTGCTAAGGTGAAGGAAATTAAGAATTAAGGAAGAAAGGATGAAAGAAGGAAAGAAAGAAGAAAGAAAATTATACACAGTTCCTCTACCCCATGAAGGAGTCACCATAAATAGAAACAAGGAAAAGAAAATCTTTGGAAGTCAAAAGAGTAAAAAATTCTCAGCTTTTCCTTTTGCCTTCAGAAGTAAACATAATATCTCAAAAGTTTGGTGCATTTAGGTTATGTCAAATCTTGGCAGTTCCTAATGAACTTCCTGTGTTAAAACTGAATCTTTTTCTGGTCCTTACCGAAAACCCTCTTCCTCTTCTAGTTAGTATGATAACAAAGTTTATGAGTAGTCAATATAAAGTAACAATAGCAGAAAGTAGGATTTCAAAGGGGAACCTGAAAGCCACATACAGACAGTCTCCAAGAACAAAGAAGCATAATTTGCAAACTATATTATATATTAACCAAAAATTACATCCTGAGACTATTTGCTATACTACGGGAAGCCAGGTAGGTCTTGCTGTCAAGGCCTTTTGGTCCTATGATATGTAGATCTAAGATAAGCTCTAGACATCTTCACCAAGATCAGCAGAACACACAAAATGTTGCTGATAAGTTTGAGAGGATATGAATATGTTTATGAGACAACCCCAAGGTGTCATGCATGAGTTAGTCTATCCCTACCAACCTTATGAAAACTTGATAAAAAAATGAAATTCCAAACTCCTATCCCTCTGAACACTTCCATCTCCATCTGTATCTATGTTACTTAGTACTATGGTTATGTGCTTATATGGCTGCTCTCTGTGACTTTTCCCCTTCCCATTCTCTTCCCCACCCTGTCTGCTTTCTTTCAACACTCCATTCCTATCTGTATACCAGATGCCTCTATATCCCTTACTTTGCACTATTTGTCTTTGGACTAGCTGTGCCATTTCCCCCTCTTTGTCTTATTAAAGTGTGATTGAAGCGTCACTTCCTGCTGCAATTGTGTTCTTTCCTGGTGAGTATCCAAAGAATCAAACATATTTTCCCCATTTAAGAATTCCATAAATTAGCAGTTAATTTTTTTAAAATTGTGTATGAATCTTTGTGACGTTATTGGGTTTTTCTTGGGAAAGATATTGGAAGTTTGCCATTTCCTTCTCCAGCTCATTTTATAGATAAGGGAACTGAGACAAATGGTTAAATGAGTTGATTTGGACTCAGACTCTGGAACCAGTGCTCTATCTATTGTGACACCAACTGCCCCAAATAGCAGTTCCCCTCCTGATGAAAAAATGGTGGTGATGAGCTAGAGCAGTACTAGGAACATCAGGGAAATAGCACAAATGATCACACGCATGGTCCTAGATTCTTTTCCTGAGATAAGGTGGTGATGACAATCAGTAACAGCACCAGGAAAATTCAGACTATTGCACAGATGATAACTCTGACATGGCCAGCCATCAGATATCAATGTCATCTGTAGTAAAATGACTGAGAGGTCATAAGCATCTTGAATGTAGTCTCTTCCCAGGGTAGCCAGTATAGTGGATAGAACACTCAACAAGAAGACCTGAGTTCACACCTGGCCTCGGATTCTTAGCAACCATGGCTTTTAGACTCTTTAAAATCAAATCTTTAAACCTATCCTTGTTTTAATTTCCTCATCTGTAAAAAGGGGATAATAACAGTTTCTACTTCTTAGGGCTGTTGTGAGAATAAAATAAGAAATTATTTGTAAAATGCTTTGCAAACCTCAAAATGCTATATATGATAGTCATCCTTTTCCTCCTCCTCCTCCAAATGTCCTCCCAAGACTCCCATTTATATGGTATTTCTTGGTTAACCAAGTAAGACCTTCCCCTCTCTGAAAACCACATTAGAGAAATGATGAGAAAGGATTAGAGAAAATGATCTTTGTCCACTGAGAACCTTCTGTGGAGGGGATGTCAACTAATTCCCCGGGGGCATAAGGACTCTTTCTCTTCCCTATCCACCATTTGAGAATTATTACCCACCCATAGTGGATCCTCTTTCTTCCAAGTAAATAAACATTCATCATAGTGATATAGTGACAGTTTTACTTCCTTTAAGTTGTTAAAAAAGCAAGGCATCTCTCAGTAATGCTGATATGCATTTGGTCTTTTGAGTTCTTTATGGAAGGTGTTGTCTGAACCATTCTGATGGAAAGTAAGCCTGCAAATTATGTAGACCTATGCTATTTCTCCAGTGTGTATGAAGCCCGCTAAATGGGCAAACGCCTCATTGCCCAAGTGACTTGGCAGCAACAGGAAAGAAGACTGGAGAGTGCAAACTGAAATTGTATCTGAAAGTAGTTCAATCTTATCAGCTAAGTTCTACTAGAGACTAGATCCCAGGAACCGTTGAACTAGAGATCCTTTCCCCTTCCTTATGGTGCTGTTGATTCATCACAGACTGACTTCTGGTGGATTGCGTACATAAGCCAACTAACATGCTTCACCTAAGGTAGGTGCATGAAGATGCTGCAGATTGTAGGGGCAAACTTCTTGTCCTTAGGGGATTTTTTGATATTTTGATTTTTTTTTTTATATTTGGGGAGAGGAAGTTAGGTGGGATCTGGCTGGAAAAAAGGTCCGACTGGAAGGAGAAAGTGTATTGGGTAGGAATAGTTCACTATCTTGTCCTTAGTTATAGTCCCATGCCAGCACAATATAGGATCACCATGCCAACATCCAAACTGGCAATTGGCCCATTCCCCAACCTCTATTGGCTATATAATGACTCCAGGTTGGTTGTTTAGTGCTTACTATCTTATGAGAACTAACATACTCATGAACAAAATTGTATGTAATGGAAGGTATCAACTAAATTCCTCCATTTTTCCTGCTCCCAAAAGGGAGAACTTTTGGTTGTCCAGTCTTTTTCTCCCCAGGCCCAAGATCACTTGGTCTATCCCGGGGCCAAGGTTAGGAATCATTGCAGGTGTAGATCTTCTCTGTCCTTTGCCATCCAGTCTAAAGGTCAGTCCAATAGAAGTACTTCACCAGGTTCTTCATTGTCTAGAGAAGGAAGAAAATAAAAATTCTATGTGAAAGATACTGCGCTAAGCACTTGCCAAATATTTTCTTATTTGATCCTCACAACCACTCTGAGAAGTATGTGCTATTATTACTGTCATTTTACAGTTGAAGAAACTGAGGCATACAGAGATCAGATGACTTACCTGAGGTGCTAAAAACTGTCTGAAGCTGCTTTTGGACTTGCCTTCTTAACTCCAAGTCCAGTGTTCTATGCATTGTACCATCTTACTGTCTAGGGTATTATCATTTATTGGATTAGTGTCCATTGAAATCTCATTTTGTATGTCTCTCATAGTGGATGGAGCCATTTACTGTTACTTAGGAAATAAGTTCTTATAGGTGGGGTCCTATCAGGTTAGTAGAAGAGGCAAAGTTCCAGGACTTGGACTGGAGGTCTCCAATATACTTATGAAGAGTACCAGAGACCTACACAAGTGTGATTTTTAATATATCATTTCCATTAACCAGTAGATGCTTCCTATGCCCTATTCATCTTGTTGGAAGGATTACTTTGCTTCACCTAAGTCATAAAAGACTACTCTGAACAAAAAGTGATTATATGATCACCTTTGTCATTTGTTAGGTAACAGCCAGTGCCCAGGGTTAGTCCAGCAACTACTTTTCAAAAGTAGTATAGTAAGAGGTTGTTTCACAGAACTAGCAGCTCCCAAATATTAAGTAGCCACTTGTTATTGGCCACCCTTTGGACCCTATCAAAGACTTCACTCAATCTATTATTTATGTACATAAACCTCCCCATATAGGGACCTGCATGGTTATAGAGGCCCAAGATTGCTAAATGACTTGTTTTGGATATTGCAGCAATGTAGCCTATTCTGGAACCCACTTGAAAGAGGGAGGTGACTTGATAAATGGTGGTTATTAAGATACATAGGTGGGGAATGTGTATTTTCCAAAACCTGAGGAGCCTAGGATTACTTTTAGGTTGTGGAGAAATGAGTGTTATTAACTTATTCCTGACTATGCCTAGAATACTCTGGTTTTCTCCCACCCACTATTCCTGAAACTTGATAGAGAAGCCTGGCTCCAGGATTTCCCTCCCCTTGGCCCTCATAATGGCTACTATCTGATGTAGGGCCTCTGCCACCATGGCCTTATGGTCTGGTCAATGTAATTTCATCAATGCAGTGGTATATATCAATGCCCTTAGGAACAAAAGCCTCCTTTAAGTTTCTGCCTGCCGTTATGTGGTGAATGGATAGTGAACATATATTGGATTTCTTCCCAAGGTGAAAGTAAAATTCTTCTGACCAATGTTAATCGCAAGAAGAGAGAAAAAAGCAGTGATGAAGTTAATAATCCTAGTAACATTTACCTTAGACTGGTCTATGGAATTGACAAGGACAGGAATAGCTGTGTTGATAAGCATAGTGACTTTCACAGGTCTCCATAATATGATAATAAAATATCAGGTACCACCTTCTGTCCTTACAGATAACACAGGATTACTGTAAAGGAAATTGATATAATCAGGTATTCCTCTTCATTTATCTTTATCATTAGAGAGAAAAAATCTTTTATCACTCTAATGATTCCATATTGTTTGATGATAACTGCACAGGATGGTTTGGGCAACTCTAAGGGTTTCCATTTGGCTTCATCTGCAATAACTGGCATACAGTTGCCAAAAGAAATCATACAGATCTTTATGGTTCATAAGAACCATGATCTACCCTCTGTAACTTCCTTTGAATAATCAAAATATGTCAAGGGTTTTGGAGGATGTCTTGGGCTTGGATAAGACCAAAGAACTGGTACTGAATTTACCTGTACAGTTTTACTAGCACACCTGTAACCTGGCCATCAACTGCTTTCTTATCAACCTCATGTATCAGGAGTAATATTAAAATATTGATTTTTCTGCTTCCTCCCAAATTCCCAGTGCATCTATTTTCACAGACAGCAGTGTCTTCCCAAGCCACAGCTGTCACAATATCCTGCTCAAATTTCACCATTTGATCAGCCCATGCCTGTATAGTTATGTGGAAAGGAAGACCCATAGTTTGAAGTTTGAAGCAAGAAGATAGTATCTAATTTCCCTCAAGGCAGAATAGACATATGGCATGGTAGCCTGTGAATATGTGTGTATGTGTGTGTGTGGGGGGGGGCAGGGTTAGTGGGAGAAGACAGATCTAAAGTATCAAACATTTGTTTTAGAAACTTCCCTATCAGGCATTACAATGAGAATTCATTTTAATTGGGCCAAATGGAAGTAATTCCCTGATACAGTCATATAACAAGGGACAAAGAGTGATTAAATCCTTATGTGGAGTCTTTACTTGATTTATCTGATTCAGTAATACTATCTCCAGAGTGCTCTTACATCCATGCAACTCTTTAGAAGATGGTGTCTCAGTACTGGCTACATTATACCCTTAGGAGCCACTGCCATAGTTACTTATCAAGTTGCTGTTTGAACTTCCTTTGCAACCTTCCTAGTTCCTCAGTGGTGAAAGGCCGCCCACCTACTCCTCCTTAATTGATGGAAATCTCCCAGGAGCAATAATAGGAAAAATGGCATTTTTTTCATCCCCTAGTGAGAGTTTTCAAGTTTCTTCCTCACTCAGCCTCTCATTCTCATGGCTTCATTGGAATTCACCAAAATCTTAGTCAGAGATCATCCTGAGACCTGTATGTTGCTTTCTTAAAATTATTTATCCTTACTCTAATGAGCAGAACTTCATTTACTTCATAGTCATTAGCTCCAGAATGTTTTCCATTAGTCTTCATTAAATGGTGCTTAAAACTTGGATTTTGTCTCTACTTGCTAAATATACTGGCCAATTTAGTTTCAGTCTCATTTTACTGAAAATGTAACTTCTGAGGGATGTTCAACCACAACCAAAGATGAACCAACAGTACACCTTGAGAGTTTAAATACCCCTGAAAGTTTGTGTTCCTGACTGGCAGAAATCAACTCAGACTGGCTAACAATTAAAGAGAGAATGAATATTATGAGAGGTGGACTTATGCTAATGAGGCACTAGGGGACCTGATTTTGATTATGTTACTCTTAGACAAAGAGATTCATCTCTACCCAGACCACTCCAGCCTGTGGCAATCTAGACAAAGGAATGTACCTTCAAGTCACCCGTATATTTAGTTGAATAATGGGCCAGAATTTGCCTAGATTAGATTCTTTTTACCCTTTCATCAGAGCTAAGCTTTCTAAGTTGGGTGGAGTCTCACTTAAGATTGAGGAGAATATTTACCCATTTTCAGCTCTGCCCTTCAGGGGTTGCTTTGACCTAGTAGAGAATGAGGAAATAGAAAATGAAAAAGTCCTGGACCCCCTTCTTCAGCTGTGTAGGAATCATCCAAGGGCAAGTAAGGAGGAGGAGGCAGCGAGGAAGAAAAGGGGAAGCTGTGACAGGGTGAGGCGGGGCAGCCCCAGAGAAGGCAGCAGCAAGGGCCACAGCATCAGCCACCTGATTGCTAAGACCTGTATTTATACAGGCGCGCCTCCACTGAATTCTATAACTTTTGATTATTGAAGCTTTTCACCAAGAATAGGGACAGAACAATAATAAGGGAACCACAATTCCCTAACTTTAGAATGTCAACTCCAGGCAAGATGTATAACATGCTTGCAGCATTGAGCCAAGCTTGAGATTTGCCAGGTGCTTGTGCATAAATCAAGTCAGGGGAATCCTATTTCAACTCACGCAGAACAGTCGTTCCCCTGACTTTCTTTTGTGCCTTATACCTGTAACTTACAGGGTCTGGCACCATAAGGCAGTGGCTTGGGCAGCTCTTCTTAATATTGATAGACTCAGAGAAATAGCCAATTAATAGTCCCAAAAAATCTTTAAGTAACAATCTCCAATAATCAACTTAAAATAGGTTTTCAGTTTTACGTTGGTCGAGTAACATTTTTGAGTCAATCATAAAGGAATCTGTTCTTACAATTCTATTCAATATAAGCTCACAACAAATTTTGTTTTTACCTGAACTAAAAATGTCTCTGATGTAATCCCAACAATTAATTCAGTCAATTGCAATAATACTTAATTGCTTTTTCACCACTTTGAAATGGCCAATAATCTTATTTCATGCACTTTAAGATTTTAACCTTAAACAGTATTTTAAACATCACTCTGAATTTTGCTTTACATCAAAAGTCTTTTTGCTGGGACTTGATGACCTTTCCTCTTTTTGATATACATAACCCATTGCAAATTTTACAAAAGTTAGAGGAAGATTTACACGATCTTTTTTGCATAGTTACTAATAAATACTTCTCATAAGCATGTTTTTATGAACAGTTGACTTACACAATACCAATTGCACATTTCATAGAACAATCTTAATGGAAACCCCTTATTTTAAGACAAAGACAAACTTAAAATTTATATCTTGTACATAATTAAAATGCCCTAATATTTTGCCTATAATAGAATCCAGGATTTAGCAGCATTTATACCAAATTGTATACAAAAAAAAAATCAAGAATGTTATAAGCACATATTCAATACATGAAATTCAAAATTTGAGAATAATTACCAATTTGATAACCTTAAACTAGTTAGTGCCAGATTGCCTTACACAAATCCCATAGCATGAACTTTACAGTTTTACATTAAATTATTAAACATATCACAATTAACATTTTTCTTCCCAGTTTTTTTACCCAAACATACATTGTACTTAATACTTGCCAAAACTAAAACACTTTTATAATTATATTAAACAAATTACTAGGATGTGGAGTTTACCACAGTCCTTACAATACATTTTTAGTGGGGGGTTTTATACAATGAATTAATTTCTTAAGGTCAAATGACACCATTGATTTTTAGATTTCAATACTTTTAGCCAAATGAAGATATCATTCACAAATATATATCTATATTTTTAATATTTTAATTTCCCTTATTATAGCCAGATTATTTAAGATATGCTGTGCCAAAATGCCAACTGCTTTCTTTGGTTCTAACCAATTAAGTTAATCTATATTTTCCGTCATAATCGGTTCCATTCTTAAATTTACTAACAATAACCATCCAATTTTAACCTCTCTGTTAACATCCCAAAACTTTCTCAAACCCTCTGAACGTGCTTAAATCATCTGATGCTACACAAAAATGCCCCAGGGTTGGGGAGTTCCCAACCCACCCACATCTGTTCCCAAACTTTTCTTTCACATTTTCACCCAAGCCCTTATTTCTCTTTCCCAATCTTTCAAACCCATTGCTCAGACTACCTACATCCCTTTACATTCCAAATAATCATACCCAATTTTCATGCTACTCTATGCACCTTTAAACTAGAGGGAGTTAAATGCCTAGCAATTTACATTTTAAAAGAACCACATTTCATTAAACAAAAACTTTGCTTTGGGGTGAGGTAGGCTGGTCAAACTCAGCCTGTTGTTAATCTGAGGGGAAAAAAAAGGTTCCCTTCCTTTTTCATCTTTTTCTCTTTCCAGGCTCTGAATCTGGCCAGGATTTAGAACATGGAAAGATCAAAAGAAGATTTTTGCACTGTTAATTTAAATAGTAAAAAGTTTCTAATTTTCTCTTTCTCTCAATTCCGTCCACTCAGTGAAGGGGGTAAGAGAAAAGGAGGTTCCACTTTAACCACAGGCTGTCACACTCTATATGTAGTCACAGACACAATTTCTGCTTAAAAATGCACAGACACTTGCTTTACACAGGACAATACAAAACAAACATTTAAGCTGACTATGTAGGACAAGGATGACCCTTGCACTACACTGCAGAGAATAAAAAGAGGAACAGAAACAGAGTGTCCAACAGGCTAGAATAGACAAAAAGAGCAGGACACTTGCCAAGGGCCCTGAGATTTACAGAGCCCTGAGATTCACACCTAATCTCTAGAGGGTCAAGACAGTACAAGGGGAATACCCCGAGATTTACACCCACTGTGGGATGTAGGACACTTGCCAGGGGCCCCAAAATTTATGGAGCCCCAAGATTTACACCTGATCTCTAGAGGGTCAAGACACTACAGAGGAAATGCCCCTGAGATTTACATCTGCTGTGGGACAGAGGGTCCCACAACCAGACTGGTGAGAAGCTTAACATCTTGGGGTCTCCCAGGGGGTTGGTGTGTTTAGACTGAAAGGACAGAGACACTACATGAGGAAGTCCTAAGAGTGGGATCCTCGAGATTTTCACCTTATCCCTGATCCAAAAGGATCGAGACACTTGCATAAGAGAGAGACCTGAAGGGGGCTCCTTGAGGTTCACACCCAATCAATCCAGTCTAAAATATGCCACCATGTCTGGTCCCAAACCCCTACCCAAACCACAGGAAACTGAGACAACAGAAAATGAAACCACCACAAGTAATGAGCAGATAAAAAGAGAAGCACTCAACTCCACAGGCATGGGAAGGAACAAACAAATAAGAAGACAAACACTCACCTCCGGAGGATTTTGCAGATCCACTGTGAGCCAAATAAAGGCAAGTCAATGTCAGACAGGCAGGCTAGTCCTAGGCCTTTCTGAACTCCAGGCCCTGGGAACAAGCCAGGTGCCAGCTCCCCCGGAGAGCAGAATGGTCCAAGATGCCTACCAGCTGAGACTGAGAACTTAGTCAAGCCCAGGTCTCCAAGGGGGTGGTCTAGGGCCACAGAGGAGCTTCTAGGACCCCCAAATTTCCCTGGGTCCTCCAAAAATGTTGTGCAGAGAATAAGAGCAAGCTGACACCTGGGTTCAAGGTAAATTTAGGTGTGGATTTTTTGAGCAAGCTCCATACTACCAGAGTGTAAACTCAAATTGGTAGTGTCCATTGGAGAGACAGGCATTGTTTAAAAAAGCTAAAACCACAAAAACCACAGTCAAGGAGGGGAGCTAGCAGAAGCAATGATGTACAGAAGCCAGAAACAGCCATTGGTTGGATCTATAGCTCAGGGTTAATTTGGGAATATGGTGCAAGGGTTCAAGGGCACAACTTTTCCTGTGACAGGCTGGGGTCATGTTCTGGGCAAAGGGTGTGGGGACCCTGCTTGGTCAGCAGAACAGAGCAGGATGATCTCTACGTAAGATAGTCTTGCACCATAATCCTAGGCTGAGCCTTGTACACTATGATTCAGGGAAAGTATACAGAATGCTAATTAATGAAGGAGAGGGGTAAGGGGACCACACCTTGGGCAGTACCCATGACTGTGCCTTAAGCTGTTTCAAGCTATTGCAGGGTGTACCATAGAGACAAAGACAGAAATATAAAGGGGATTAATGGTGGGCCACTAATCAGGTGGTATATAGTGACCTGGGATTTGGGTTTGAGTACAGCAAGATGAAGAAAAGGCCTCTTCTTGAATATTGAATGCAGTGATGAAATTGAAGTTTACTAGAGACCAAGGGGTGGAGGGTTTGTGTAATTTTCTAATGATTGTATTTAGTGATTAATGATACTTAGTGACTGATTGCTAGATAAGTGACTTGATTAAGTTAACCTACGATTGCCCCATGAGATGACTGAATGACTGAGTGAGGAGGCAAACCTCCTTAGAGATATCAGATGATTATTCTTTTGTTCTTTGTTCTAAATACTGTGACCACTTCGGTGAAAACTACATGGCCATTCTAATGATAAGCTGTTGTGAACACTATATTCTGATTTTCTATGATAAGATGTAATGTTGTGAATATTATATTGTAATTTCTTGTGAATGTTTGCCTTGATTTGTAATGGAATAAATAGAGTGTTCACTATACTGTGTAATCAGAGCCTTAAAAGCTGTTCACAGTAGCATTCTTTTGGGAAGCTGCTCGTGCATGGCATTACAAGGTGAGAGATGATGAAGTTCTAAAGTCTTAGTCAAGTTGTGATAAATGCAAGAAATATGGAAGTAGAAACTGTAAGAGTTGGCAACTGATTGGGTATGCTATAGTATTAAAAGAGTGAAGAGTCAAGAATAATGCTGCGGTAACCTGGGAGACTAGACAGATATTGATGCCCTCAAGAGAAATAGAGAAATTCATAACTATAGTTTGTTGGAAGTAGGGAAGAAAATAATGAGTACTATTTGGGGCAAATTGAATTTGGAATGAGACATCAAATTTGAAATTACCAAAAAGCAATCAGAGATTAGAGAATGGAGCTCAGGAGATTGATTAGGACTGGATATGTAGAACTAGAAGTTAACTACGTAGAGATGATAAATGAATCTGAGAATTTATGAGGTCTCCTAGGGAAAAGGCATATTGAGAAAAGAAGAGGATCAAGGACAGAACTTTACATTATAATCACAATTAGAAGTTTCAATTTAGCAAAAATTCATGAATCTTAGGAGGATTGGTCATTTTTACAGAAAATTATTAGAATCGTTATGTATTATTGAGGATTGAGTTCTGAAGATCAGCACCTTGTGTTTTTGAACTTTAAGACTCTTGAGCCAGGAGAGCCAAGATGGCAGAGTAAAAGCACAAACTTGGCATCAGCTCTGGCTCCAACCACTTCCAACACTTGTAAAAAAAATGCCTCTGAACAAATTTTAAAGCTACAGAACCCACAAAGAGACAGAGAGAAAAAAATCTCCTACTAAAGGCAACCTGACAGGCAGATAAGAAAGGTCTATTGCAGTGTGCAGGGAGCCGAGCATAATGTCCTGTAAGCCACAGTTCCAGCCCCAGGGCAGCCCTGACCAGCAGCAACCAGAGCAGACTTGAGGAGGGTGAATCACCAGCAGCTATGGTGGTTTCCAGACTTATAAACCCATAGATGCCAAAGATATAGTAAAAGGTCAGTGTGGAACTCTGTTGGAAGGGGGACTGAAGATCCTAGTCTGGCCCCTCCCCTGAGGGCAAG
Organism: Pseudochirops cupreus; assembly: GCA_028627135.1. Classification (NCBI taxonomy): domain Eukaryota; kingdom Metazoa; phylum Chordata; class Mammalia; order Diprotodontia; family Pseudocheiridae; genus Pseudochirops; species Pseudochirops cupreus. The sequence goes on from CM053581.1 coordinate 326,215,933, forward strand.
AAGTGGTGGAGGTTTGGTGGCTGCAGCTGCTGCAGCATGGCACCTTCCAAAGCTCTTGGCCTGCAAATTGTAGGAAGACCAAGTGATCATTCAGAGGGTAATCACTTTTGTTTTAACCTGATTGGATCTAGATTGCAGTCTTGGATGGTGGTCCTGGGGTGTGTGGCCAGTGTGCCAGAGGTTGTGGGGGCTGAAGAGAGGGCACCCAACTAGTAGCTCTAGCAGCTGCAAAAACCCCAGCAATTTGAGACAAAGCCCTTTCCATTCTGTAAGTAGAGTTCTACTGTGGTGAAGAGCTCAAAAGTCAATTAATTGGCTGGCAATATGAGCAAGCAGAGAAAGTGCAGTCAGACCACACATTCTTTTTTGGGGACAAAAAGGATCAAAGCATGGAACTGAAGGAGGACAATGAAGTCAGAACTCCTGCATCAAAAGTGTCCAAGAAAAATATGAATTGGTTGCAGGCCATGGAAGAGCTCAAGAAGGAATTTGGAAAATCAAGGAAGAGAAGTGGAAGAAAAACTGGGAAGAGAAATGAGAGTGATTCAAGAAAAGCATGGAAAAGTGAGTCAACAGTCTGTTAAAGGAGATCCCCCAAAATACTGGAGAAAATGACAACTTAAAAATAGATTAACTCAAAAGGCAAAAGAGGCCCTAAAAGCCCATGAAGAGAAGAATGCCTTAAAAAGCTGAATTTGCCGGATGGACAATGAATTTCAAAAATGCACTGAAGAGAATAATTCCTTTAAAATTAGACTGGAACACATGGAAACTAATGACTTTATGAGAAATCAAGATATTCTAAAACAGATCCAAATAAATGGAAAAAAAAGGCAATATAAAATATCTCATCAGAAAATCCACTGACCTGGAAAATAGATCCAGGAGAGATAATTTAAAAATGATTGGACTACCTGAAAGCCATGATAAAAAAAAAAGAGCTTAGACACCATCTTGCAAGAAATTTTTAAGCAAAATTACCCTGATATTCTAGAACCAGAGGGCAAAATAGAAATTCAAAGAATTCACCAATCACCTCTTTTTTTAAAATTGTTATTAACTTTTGTTTATTTTTAGTTTACATCATGCATTGCCACCAGATTTTGAGTTACATATTTTCTCCCTGTCTTTCCCCTACTCCCACCCCAAAACAGTGATCCCACTGAATATCCCCTCCCCCTATCTTCTCTCTCCTATATCTTCCCCCATCACCCCTTTGACTTTCCTGTAGGGCAAGATGGATCTCCCCACCCCAGTACCTGTATATCTTATTACCTAGTTGCACTTAAATAATAATAATAATAATAATAATAATAATAATAATAATAATAATAATAATAATGATATATACATACATATATGTATATATGCGTATGTGTATATATATATATATATATATGTATGTATATTTAACATTTGATTTTAGAACTTTAAATTCTAGATTTTTTCCCTTCCTCCCTTGTCACCCACCCCCACTGGAAAGACAAGCAATTCAATACAGGCTGTACATGTGTAGTTACACAGAACATCTCTGCAATGGACGTATTGTGAAAGACTGACTATTTTTCCATCCTTCTGATCCCGCCCCCCCACTTGTTCTATTCTCTACTTTGTCTCTGTCCCTACTTCTAACAACCCTCTCCCCCAACCTGCCCTCCCCTCCATCATTCCTCCTTTCATTCCCTTCTCCCCTACTCTCCTGTAGGGGAAGACACTCAATTTAGAGTGTGTGTCATTCCCTCACTAAGCCAAATTCAATAAGAGTAAGGTTGACCCATTCCCTTTTGCCTTTCCTGTTCTCCCCCTCCATTATAACAGTTATCCCTTGCCTCCTCTATATGAGATGATTAACCCCATTCTGTCTGTCCCTGTCTCCTCTCATTCTATTCCCTTCCCACCTCTCAATTTCACCGTTTAAAATATCATTCCATCCTATTCAATTGATCCTGTGCCCTCTATGTACACATATATACACATACTCACATATGTATTCATAAGCATATATACCCTCCTATATAGACATATGTGTTTGAATACATACATACATACCTATACACATACACATTTACATTCTCTTCACCTATCCTCATGCTGAGAAAAGTTTCATAAATTACAATTATCATTTTTCCATGTTGACATGTAAATAGTTCAACTTGAATAAGTTCCTTATGAATTCTTTTCCATGTTTACTTTCTTATGCTTCTTGTATTTAAATGTCAAATTCTCTATTCAGTTTTGGTTTTTTCATCAAGAGTGATTGAAAGTCTTCCACCTCATTGAATGATCATATTTTCCCCTGAAACATTATACTCAGTTTTGCTGGGTAGGTGATTCTTGGTTTTAATCCTAGCTCCCTTGATCTCCAGAATATCATATTCCAGGCCCTTCAATTCCTTAATGTAGAAGCTGCTAGATCCTGGGTTATCCCAACTGGGATATCATATTCCAAGCCCTTTCATCCCTTAGTGTAGAAGCTGCTAGATATTGTGTTATTCTGATTGCATTTCCACAGCATTCAAATTTTTTCTTCTTGGCAGCTTGTACTGTTTTTTCCTTGACCTGGGAACTCTGGAACCTAGCTCTAACATTCCTAGGAGTTTCCTTTTTTGGGATCTTTTTCAAGAGGTGATCGGTGAATTCTTTCAAGTTCTGTTTTGCCCTCTGGCTCTAAAATATCAGTGCAATTTTGCTTGAGAATTTCCTGAAGGATGATTTCTGGGTTCTTTTTTGGATCATGGCTTTCAGGTAGTCCAATGGATTTTGAAGGCATTCTTCTTCTCATTGGCTTTTTGGGTCTCTTTTTCCATTTGAGTTAGTCTATTTTTTTTAAGTGTTATTTTCTTCAGTTGGGTTGTTGGCTCTTTTCATGATTTTGTTGCATCATTCTCATTTCTCTTCCCAATTTTTCCTCCACTTCTATTATTTGGTTTTTAAAATCCTTCTTAAGCTCCTGTATGGCCTGTAACAAGTCTACATTATTCTTGGAAGCTTTTGGAGTGGGAATTCTGATTGTGTTGTCTTCCTCCCATCCCATGCTTTGAGCCTTTTTGTCCCCAAAATAGGAATCTAAAGTTGGATTGCTGTTCTTGCTTTCCTTCCTTTGCCTGCTCATGTTGCCAGTCAATTACTTGACTTTTGGACTCTGTGGAGCTCTGTTTTCAGAGGGGAGAGCCCTGTCCCAAATTGCTGGGGTTTTCACATCTGCCAGAGCTGTTAGGAAGCCACTGTCTCTGCAGCCCCCACCAGCTTTCGCTTACTGGTCACACATCTCAGGACCACCACCCAAGACTGTGATCCCAAACCAGGCAGGTTAAGGCAAGAGCACTTAGTCTCTGAATGATTGCTTGGCCCCCCTACAATCTATAGGCTGGGAGCTCTGAAGCAGTCATGTGGAGGCGGCTGCAGGTGCCACTTCTGCTGCTTTCTTGCTCTGGGAGTAGACAACTGGCTCACTCCTTTCCCCCAAATGTAGCCGAGTTCCACTGACCTTTCACTTTGTCCTTAGCTCTTGTGGGTTGATAATTCTGGAAATTGCCACAGCTGATGGTGATCCACTCTCCTGAGGTCTCCAGCCTTTTGCCCTGGCTGCCCTGGAGCCCAGTTTCATTCTGGTTTCAGCTCCCAGCATGCTGCAATGAACCCTTCCCATCTGTCTGGTGCATTGCCTTCAGTGGGAGCCTATTTTCTCTGTCCTTTTGTGGGTTCTGGAGCTCTAAAAGTTGTTTAGAGTCATATTTTATAGGTATTTTAGGTGGTTATGCTGGAAGCTCATAGAGTTCTCCTGCTTCTACTCTGCCATCTTGACTCTGCCCCCAATTATATCACTTTGGAAGGATCAGACATACTTGCAGACATACCCCTTTACCCCTCTTCCCTTGAACAAGCTCTGAAAACAACAGCATGAAAATTGTTTGAAACTTGTCAGTGCCCCTTCACCTGCAGGTGATCTGTGACCAATTCCATGACATTCAAAGTCGAGAAATAGAATGAAAAAATGAACAAACAATAACAATAGCAAAAAAGAACTTGAGCACATATAGCTACTACTGTGGCAAGGAAGACCTAGACATAAATTCAGAAGAAAACAATGTGAAAACAACTCCTAATAAGGCCTCAAAGGAAAATGCTAATTGAACCCAAGACCAACAAGCATTCCTGGAAGAGTTAAAGAGATAAGTGTGGTAGAGGAAAAATTAGGAAAAGAAATGAGTGGTATGATGAATTAGAGAAACTAGAAAAATTGGAGAAAAAATTATGAAAAAGAGAACAAATAACTCGGTAAAAGAGGCAAAAAATAATACTGAAGAAAATAACACATTTAAAGACAAAAATTTTTTTATTATTTTTTTCTTTTTGGAGGGGGGAACGCAGGGCTGTTGGGGTTAAGTGACTTGCTCAAGGTCGCATGGCTAGTAAGTGTTAAGTTTAAGAGGCCAGATTTGAATTCAGGTCCTCCCGACTCCAGGGCCGGTGCTCTATCCACTGCACCGCTTAACTCCTCCATCTAAGGACAAAATTGACCTAATTAGGCACAAAACTTCATTGAAGAAAAGATCTCCTCAAAAAGCAGAAATGGCCAAATAGGAAAAAAAATAGGCATAAAATCTTATTGATGAAAATAATTCCTTAAAAATTAGAATTGGGTAAGTGGAAGCTAATGCCTCTATGAAATATCAAGAAACAATGAAATGAAGTAAAAAAATGAAAAATTTAAAGAAAATGTGAGACGTCTCACTGTAAAGATAGTTGACCTGGAGAATCGATCCAAGAGTGATAATTTAAGAATTATTGGACTACCTGAAAATCATAATCAAAGAAAGAGACTGGACAGTATCTTTCCTGAAATTATCAAGGAAATGGGCAGGTAGGTGGCACAGTGAGTGAAGCACCAGCCCTGGAATCAGGAGGACCTGAGTTCAGATCCAGCCTTAGACACTTACCACTAAAACTAGCTGTGTAACCTTGGGCAAGTCACTTAACACCTGTTGCCCTACCTTCCCCCCTCCAAAAAGCAAAAACAAAATCAAAAACACACAAAAAAGAAATAACCAAGGAAAACTGCTCTGAGGTCTTTGCACCAGAGAACAAAATAGTCATTGAAATAAACCACTGATCACCTCCTGAAAAAGATCCCCAAATGAAACCTCCAACCAATATTGTATCCAAATTCCAAAATTACCAGGTCAAAGAGAAAATACTGCAAGCAGCCAGAAAGAAGCAATTTAAATACTGGAGAACCATAGTCAAGATTACACCATACCTAGCAACTTAAATTAAATGATGGGAGGGTTTGGAATATGATATTCCATAACACAAAGGAGCTTTGATAACAACCAAGAATCAACTACCCAGTGAAACTGAGCATAATCTTTCATGAGAGGATATGTATATTTAACAAAATAAGTGACTTCCAAATTTTCTCATGAAAAGACCAGAGCACAATAGAAAATTTGATCTTCAAATACAAGACTCAAGAGAAGCATAAAAAGATAAACAGGAAAGAACAAATATTATCAAAAAAAGGAAAACTTTTCACATCCCTCCAAGTAAAGATGGCGCTTGGAACTCTTGTGAACTGTATCTTTATTATGACATTTAAAAGGGGTATAGATAAACAATGAGCATGGGTATAAGTTCACCTTGATGTGATGATAAAACATATAATTGAGCGATGGAAAGGGATTGTACTGGGAGAAGAGGAAAGGAGAAGTCAGACAAGGGTAAATTACATCACAAGAAAAGGCACAAAGAAATACTAGAGTAGTGGGAAAGAAGGTAAAGAGATGAGCATTGTTTGAGGCTTAATCTCATTTGATTTGGCTCAAAGAGGGAGTAACATAATCAGTTAGGTACAGAAATATGATTTACTCTATAAGAAGTAGGAGGGGAAAGGGGAAAGAAAAGGGAAAGAGTGGATAGAAGGGAAAAAAGAAGTCGTAATGGAAAAGGGGAAGAAAGGGGAGGCAGCTGATAGAGGGGAGAGCAGACTGAGGGAGGCAATGGTTGAAAGGAAAACTCTAGTGAGGAGGAAAAGGAGAGAGCATGAAGAGGAAAAAAATAGGATGGCGAGACAAACATAGATAGTAATCATAACTGTGAATGTGAATAGGAAGAACTCTCCTGTAAAAGAGAAGCAGGTAGCAGAGTGGATCCAAACCATAATCCAACAATATGTTGTTTGCAAGAAACTGTAGTGCCAATGCAATATTCCCAGTACTTATGGTGACTGTAAATATGCTGACACAGTTCTCAATTGCAAAATATAACAGACTCTACATATAGAAGACAGAAGCAAAACATTTATTCAGAAAAAAGAAAACAAAATTCCAACACTAGCATGCCAAGTCCATTATAACAACATAGAAGTTAATACACCACAGTGCAGCAGAGGCCCACACCATCCTTTAGCCTTTCCACAAATCAGCAGTCAGAAGCCTGTCTCCCTGGGCATGTCTTCTCTCCCTCTCCATCTAGCTGCTCTGACTCTCAGTTTCCTGTAAGCTCTGCTCCTTCCTTCAACAAACTCCTCTCACCACAGGCTTCATGTGATTACATTCAAGCTATTAGGAGGCAGGGAAAATCTTCAAATCAGAGAAGGTCTTCAAATTCCCTTAGGCTTATTAAGGGGCAAGAAAGATCTTCAAATTACCATTACCATTAAAGATACACATTTTAAGAATAGAGTCACACAGAGAGTAATGGTAAAAGGCTGGAGTAGAATATATTATACTTCAGTTGAAGTAAAAGCAAACAAACAAACAAACAGCAGAGGTAGCAACCCCAATCTCAGACAAAGCAAAAGCAAAATAGATCTAATTAAAAGAGAGAAGCTAGGAAACTACATCCTGCTAAAAGCTACCATAGACAATGAAGTAATATAATTACTAAACATATATGCACCAAGTGGTATAGCATCCAGATTCTTAGAGAAGAAGGTAAGGGAATTATAGGAAGAAACAGACAGTTAAATAATCCCATTTCAAAAATAGAAATTGAACAAGCCATCAATGAACAACCTAAGAAAAAACCTCTAGGGCCAGATAGATTTACAAGTAAATTCCACCAAATATTAAAGAAAAAAAATAATTCCAACACTTTATAAACTGTCTGGGAAAATAGGTGAATGAGTTTTGCCAATTTTTTAAATGATACAAATGTAATGCTGATACCAAAATTGAGAAGAACCAAAACACAGAAAGAAAATTAAAGATCAGTTTCCCTAATATGAATACAGATGTAAAAATTAAAAAAAATATATTTTAGCAAAGAAATTACAACAGCTTATCTCAAGGATAATACTTTATGATCAGGTAAGATTTATTCCAGAAATACTAGGGTGATTTAATACTAGGAACACTATCAGCATTACTGACCACATCAACAACAAAAGTAAGAGAAATCATATTATCTCAATAGATGCAAAATACAACATCCATTCCTATTCAAAACACTAGAGAACATAGGAATAAATGGAGTCTTCCTTAAAATTATAAGTAGCAGCTGTCTAAAACCATCAGTAAGCATTATATGTAATGTGGATAAGCTAGAAACATTTCCAATAAGATCAAAGGTGAAACAAAGATGTCCATCATCACCACTCTTATTCAATATTGTACTAGACATATTAGCTTTAGCAGTAACAGGGGAAAAAAGAACTTATAGGCATTAGAATAAGCAATGAGAAAACAAAGCTATCACTCTTGGCAGGTGATATGATGGTATACTAAGGGAATCAAGTAAAAATCTACTTGAAATGATAAACAAATTCAGTAAAGTTGCAGGATAAAAATAAACCCACACGAGTCATCATTCTTTTTTAGATATTACTAACAATGCCCAACAGCAAGAGATAGAAAGAAAAATTCCATTTGAAGTTAGTGTAGACATTATAAAATATTTGAGAGTTTACCAGCCAAGACAAAATCAGGAATTGTATGAAAACAATTAGAAAACATTTTTCACATAAGGTCAGATTGAAATCGGTTGCTAATGGGTAGGCTAAGCTAATATAAATACAATAAAAATGACAATTCTGCCTAAATTAATTTACTTATTCAGTGTCATACCAATCAAACTAGCAAGAATTATTTTATAGAACTAGAAAAAACAATAACAAAATTCATCTGGAAGAAGAAAAGGTCCAGAATATCAAAGGAATTAATGAAAAGAAATGCAAGGGAATGTGGCCTAGCTGTACTAGATCTTATATATGTAGTATAAAACAGTATATACATAGTACAAAACATCAAAAGTGTTTGGTATTGGCAAAGAAAAAGAGTGGTGGATGAGTGGAATAGGTTAGGTACACAATACACAGTAGTCAATGACTATACTGCTTCATAAACTCAAAGACTCCAGCTTCTGGGATAAAAAAATTACTATTTAGGGAGTAAAAGCAGGAACTTGGGTGAGCTCCTATTCCAACCACCTCCATTACCTGTAAAATATGACTCTGAACAAATTTTAGAGCTATAGAACCCACAGAAAGAAACCAATCTCCTGCTGAAGGCAGCCTGGCAGGCCAACAGGGAGGGTCTATCTCACTTAGCTGCCTGCTGAGCACAGTCCCATGTGAGCAAATGTGGTCCCAGACCTGAAGAGCCCTGTCCAGCAGCTCAGACTGGCCAGAACAGACTTCAGGAGAGTGAATCACCAGCAGCTATGGTGGTTTCCAGACCTCTCAACCCATAAATGACAAAGAGAAAGTAAAAGGTCAGTGGAGAACTCTGTTGGAACTGGGTGATGGATGAATGTAGTGAGTCTCCTGCCCCTGGGGTGAGAGGTGGCTTGTGTGGCTGCCTACGGAGCTCCTGGACTGCAGATTGTAGTGGGATCAAGTGACCATTCAAAGGGTAATTAGTGTTGTTTGACCTGCTTGGATATGGATTGTGGTCTTGGGTGATGGTCCTGGGGTGAGAAATGCCAGTGTGCCAGAGCTTATGATGGCTGTAGAGAGGGTGCCCTCTTCAAACTTCTGACAACTGTGGCAAAGAGCTCAAAAGTCAAGTAATTGGCTGGCAAGATGAGCAAGCAGAGGAAGTGCAATCAGACCATAGAATCATTTTTTGGGGACAAAAAGGATCAAAACATGGAACAGAAGAAGTCAATGAAGTCAAAACTCTTGCATAAAAAGCTTCCAAGAAAAATATGAACTGGTTACAGGCCACAGAGGAGCTCGAGAAGGAGTCAGTCCCCCCCAAAATACTGAAGAAGTAAACATCTTAAAAAATAGAATAACTCAAATGGCAAAAGAGGCCCAAAAAGCCAATGAGGAGAAGAGTGCCTTAAAAAGCTGAACTGGCCAGATGGAAAAGTAATGTATGCATACATACATGCTTATGTATGTATAGGAGGGTGTGTGCATATATAAATACAAATGTGACTGTGTATATATGTATATATATGCATGTATGTACATTATATCATATAAAAGAGGCAAGAGAATATTGTTACAATGGAAGGGAAGAGCAGGAAGGTGAAAGGAAATGGAATTTGGCTTACAGAGGGAATAACATACACACTTAATTGGGTATGTTACCCTACAGGAAAATAGAGGGGAAGGGGATAAGATGGGGACAATATAGAAGGGAAGGCAAATTGAGGGAGAGGGTAGTTAGAAGCAAACACTTTTGAAAAGGGATAGAGTCAAAGTAGAAAACAGAATAAGTGTTGGGGCAGCTAGGTGGCTCAATGAATGGAGCACAGCCCTGGCTTCAGTAGGACCTGAGTTCACATTTGGTCTCAGACACTTAACACAAAAACTAGCCATGTGACCTTGGGCAAGTCACTTAACCCCAATTGCCTGCCTCCCCCTCAAAAAAAAGAAAAAAGAAAAAGAAAACAGAATAAGTTGGGATGGGGTGGGATAGGATGGAGGGAAATATAGTTAGTCTTTCACAATATAACTACTATGGAAACGTTTTGTGTAGCTACACATATTAAACCTATATTGAATTGTTTATCTTCCCAGTGAAGGTGGGTGAAGAGGGAAGAAGGGAAAGAATCTGGAAACCAAAGTTTTAAAAACAAGTGTTAAAAAATTGTTTTTTTTACTTGCAACTGAAAAATAAGATTTACAGAGACTGGGTTATAGAATTCCATCTTGCCCTACTAGAAAGTTAGAGAGGGTATGGGGGAGGATATGAGAGAGCAGACTGGGGGAAAGAGTATTCAGTAGGCTCTCTCCCTTGGGCTGGGGGTAGGGGAAACACAGGGAGAAAATTGGTAACTCATAATCTTGTGGAAATGAATGTTGAAAACTAAAAATAATTTTAAAAAATAAATTTAGAAAAGAACTCAATATTTAACAAAAGTGCTGAGAAAACTAGAAAATAGTATGGTAGAAACTAGGCATAGACCAATATCTTACATCTTATAAAAAGATAAATTCAAAATAGGTACATGATTTAGATATAAAGACTGATACTATAAGCAAACTATAAGAGCAAGGAATAGTTTACCTGTTAGATTTATGGAGAAGGGAAAAATTTATGACCAAACAAGAGATAACAAACATTATGAAATACAAAATGGATGATTTTGATTACATTAAATAAAAATTTTTGCAAAAAGAAAACCCAATGCAACCAAGATTAAAAAGCAAGCAGAAAGCTGAAAAATAATTTCTACAGCCAGCCAGTGTCTCTGAAAAGGCTTCATTTCTAAAATATATAGAGAACTGAGTCCAATTTATAATAATACAAGTCATTCTCCAATTGATAAGTGGTTAAAAGACATCAATAGGCAGTTTTCAAAGGAGGAAATTACAGTTATCTATAGTCATATGAAAAAATGCTCTAAATCACTATTGATTAGAGAAATGCAAATCAAAAGAATGCTGAGGTACCACCTCATATTTATCATGACAAAAGAGGAAAATGACAAATGTTGGAGAAAATGTGGGAAAATTGGAACACTAATGCATTGTTGGTGGAGTTGTAATTGAACCATAGTATTTACTCTTTCTCTTTTTTGTTTCTTCTTTGTTGTTGTTTTCCAATTGGTTCCAGTTCTTCTTTATAATATGACTAATGTGAAAGTATGTTTAATATGAATATGTATGTAAACCCTCTATCAAGAAAAAAAAAAAGTGAAGAATTAGTTCTGGGTAGTTGTTATTTTCCCTGAAGATAGAACAGGAAATTTATTTTTACTGAAATTCATGTATTCATCCCATGAGTTTATGAATGCATTTTTCTTAAGTTAATAGTTCTAAATATTTAAGTAATAATCTAATGCACCACTGCCACTGATGATAAAATCATGTTGGTTGAGTTGACAAAATGGTATAGACACAAAAATTCTTGGTAAAATTGTCCTTCTGTGTGCATGTAATTAAGTAACTAACAAAGTGATAGCTAAACCAAGAATAAATCATTTATAAAGATGAATTTATTATTGTTGAGTTACTTCTTTTTGTGACCCTATTTAGTGCTTTCTTGGTAAAGATAGTTGAGTGGTATGGCTTTCCTTTTCCAGCTCATTTTACAGATGAAGAAACTGAGACAAACAGGGTAAAGTGACTTGCCCAGGGTAATATAGCCAGTAAGTGTCTGTGACCAAATTTGAACTCATTTATTCTACAATTTACAAAGTGCATTCCTTGCATAAAACATGTGAAGTGCTGAAACTTTGGGTGTGGCATCTTTTTTTTTTTAATCAAGGCCAATGAATTTTCACTAGCACTTGTGACCCTGAAATAAACTAACAAGACTGAATAGCTCTTTGGGAGTTCATTCTCCTAGATTTAGTGTTACAAATAGCTATTGAATTGAAACTGAAATGAATTTTAGAGGTAATCTAATCCAATGCTTATATTTTATAGATGGGAGAAAACCAAGGTACCACAAGGTTATGACTTAACTTAAAGTTACAAAGCCAGTTAGTGGCAAAGCTAAGATATAACCCTGGTTTTTTGACTCCTAAATTAGTTGTCATTTTGCCAACTGTTATAACTAACTGAACATATGGTATTATGCCAAAGATACATATCACTACAAATGACGTTGTAACTTCATCAATAGTTGTATAATGCTCATTCCTTTGGTCATCATCCTCTTCTACACCTTACACAGGGAAAGGAACGTGAGCATTTCAGAAACCTAATGCTATCTCAGTTGGCACCACTGGATATCACTGGATTGGAATCACTGACATCCTGAAACATTGCTTTTCCATCGTCATCATCTTTATGTCTATGTGTGTGTGTATGTGTACATATGCATGTGCATATGCACTTATGTATGTATAATTTGTAAAACTTTGAATATCCCTGATTCACATAAAATAGAAATATTATATTTTCTGTCCAATATCTGTCCTTAGATGATATGTTTTTAAGTCTAATGAGATTTGCTCTTATATATGATGCACTCAGAATGGTTTTTGAAAGTACTTTACTTATCTTTGCTCTTCTGTTGTCTCTCTTCCTACTGATTTAACAGCTCCTCCCACTGTGCGGATTGTGCACTCAGGTTTGGCATGTAATATTGAGGAGGAGCGCTACTCAGAGAGAGTCTACACTATCCGAGAGGGAGAGACTTTGGAATTGACCTGCCTGGTGACAGGCCATCCACGCCCACAGGTGAGTCCTGAATAGTGACAGAGCAAATTCATTAAGGATTTTTCTAGGGAATTTTTGGACTCTCATTTTAGGAGATTTAATGAAGTTTTATCTGTGTGCCCATGTGCGCGTGCGCATGTGTGTGTGTGTGTGTGTGTGTGTGTGTGTGTATGTGTGTGTGCACTAAGCACTAGAGATGCAACAGTAAAAATGAAACAGTGGAATAGTAACCTATCAAGGAATTTGTGTTCTATTTAAGGAGCTTATATGAATTCATAATAACAAAAAATACTGCTTAGAGTGCATTAATTTTTAAGACATGGATTTTTGGTGTATACTGTTGCTACTAATTCTTCTATGTCTATTTATTTGTTAAATGAAAACTCTCCTCAGTGAATCAAAAAGAGATCACAGAGTTTCTGGGTGTGGGAACCAAATATCTTTACTCCATCTCTTCACCTTGTATAGATACAAGTGGAAAATGTGGCTATCTACTGGTCATCTTTTGCTCTCGCTAAATTATCAGTCTATCTTCTTTTCTCGTGATGGGCAGGGTGCGGGGTGGGGTAAGGGAAGGAAGAAGTATTTAGTAAGTACCTACCATGTGCTGAGTACTGTGCTAAGCACTTCACAAATTATCTCATTTGATTCTCACAGCAACTCTGAGAGGTAGGTGCTATGGTTATCCCCATTTCACAGCTGAAGAAACTGAGGTAGACAGAGACTAAGTAACTTACTAAGGATCACAGAACTAGTAGGTATCTGAGGTTGTATTTTAACTCAGGTCTTCTTGGTTCCAGGACCATCATTTTGTCCACTGTGCCACCTAGTGATGACATTCTTTTTTTTTTTCCTTTTCTTCTTTATTTTTATTTATTTATTTATTTATTTTTAAATTTTATTACAGTTTGCATCATTCATTTCCACAAGATTTTGAGTTACATATTTTCTCCCCGTCTTTCCCCCACCCACCGCCCCAAAACAGCCATCCCAGTGTGTCCCCCCTCCCCCAGTCTATTCTCTTCTATGTCACTTTTTGGTAGGGCAGGATGGATCTCCCAACTGCAGTGCCTGTGTATCTCAAGTTC
>CM053581.1:326230082-326250361 GCA_028627135.1 Pseudochirops cupreus
TCCTTCAGAATTAGAATGGAGCAAATGGAAGCAAATTACTTTTTGAGAAATCAAGATACTATTGAACAGATCCAAACAAATGAAAAAATAGAAGGCAATGTGAAATATCTCCTTGAACAAAACACTGACCTGGAAAATAGATTGAGGAGAGACAATTTAAAAATTATTGGACTACCTGAAAGCCATGATCAAAATAAGAACCTAGAAAGCATCCTTCAAGAAATTTTCAAGGAAAATTGCCCTGATATTTTAGAACCAGAGGGCAAAATAGAACTTGAAAGAATTCACCAATCACCTCTTTAAAAAAATCTCAAAAAGAAAACTCCTTGGAATGTTATAGCCAGGTTCCTGAGTTCCCAGATCAAAGAGAAAATATTACAAGCTGCCAAGAAGAAACACTTTGAATACTGTGGAAACATAGTCAGGATAACCCAGGATATAGCAGCTTCTCCATTAAGGGATCAAAGGGCCTGGAATATGATATTCCAGGGATCAGGAGAGCTAGAATTAAAACCAGGAATCAGCTACGCCGCAAAATTGAGTATAATGTGTCAGGAGAAAATATGGTCATTCAGTGAGTTGGAGGACTTCCAAGCATTCTTGATGAAAAAACCAGAACTGAATAGAAAATTTGACATTCAAATACCAGAAGCATGAAAAGGTAAACATGGTAAAGAGCTCATTAGGAATTTATCAAAGTTGAACTATTTACATGCCAACATGGAAAAACAATAATTGTAACTTACAAAACATTTTTCAGTATGAGGATAAGTGAAGGGAATATAAATGAATGAATAAATAAATAAATAAATATGTGTGTGTGTATACATATACATATATGTATACATACACATATGTCTATATAGGAGGGTATATATGTGTATGAATACATATGTGAGAGTATATGTGTACATAGACAGAGGGTGCAGGATCAATTGAATAGGAAGGGATGATATTTTAAAAGGTGAAATTGAGAGGTGGGAAAGGAATAGAATGAGAGGAGATAGGGAGAGACAGAATGGGGTTAATCATCTCATATAGAAGAGCCAAGGGGATAACTGTTACAATGGAGGGGAAGAACAAGAAGGCAAAAGGGAATGGGTCAAACTTACTCTCATTGAATTTGGCTTAGGGAAGGAATGACATACACTCTAACTTGAGTATCTTGGTCTACACAAGAGTAGAGGGGAAGGGGATGAGAGTGGGGAGGATGGAGAGAGAGGGCAGGTTGGAGGAAGGGTTGTTAGAAGCACACACTTATGTAAATGGACAGGGACGAAGTAGAGAATAGAATAAGTGGGGGGCAGAATAGGAAGGAGGGAAATATAGTCAGTCTTTCACAATATGTCCATTGTCAAGATGTTGTGTGTAACTACACATAATGGCCTGTATTGAATTGCTTGCCTTTCCTGTGGGGGTGAGTGATGAGGGAAGAATGGAAAGAATCTAGAATTTAAAGTTCTAAAATCAAATGTTAAAATATATTTGTATATTTATGTATATATATATATATTATCATTATTTTTATTTACATGCAACTGGGAAATATGATATAGAGGCATTGGGGTAGGAAGATCCATCTTGCCCTACCAAAAGTCAGAGGAGTCATGTGGGAGGATATAGGAGAGAGCAGATTGAGGGAGGGGGTATACAGTGGGATTGCTGTTTTGGGGTGGTGGGCAGAGGAAAGATGGGGAGAAAATTTGTAACTCAAAATCTCATGGAAATGAGTCATATAAACTAAAAGTAAATAAAGTTTAAATAAAATGAAATAAAATTTATTTCTTTTTAGTTTTCTACATTCATTTCCATAATATTTTGAATTATAATTTTTTCTCTCCCCTTCTTTCCCCTAATCCCCATCCCCAAATAGTAGGCCTACTGAATACCCCTTTCCCCCAATCTGTTCTCTCTTATTTCCTCTCCCTTCATCCCCTTAACTTTCTAGTAGGGAAAGATGGGTTTCTATACCCTAGTACCTGTATATTTTATTTCCAAGTTGCGTGTAAAAAAACCCCAAATTTTTGAACACTAGTTTTTAAAACTTTGAGTTCCAGATTTTTTCCCTTCTTCCATCCTCTCCCACTCTCACTGGGAAGATAAGCAGTTCAATATAGATTGTATATGTGTAGTTACCCACATTATTTCCATAGTAGTTATATTGTGAAAGAGCAACTATACTTCCCTCCATCCTTTCCTGCCAGACACTTAATCTGTTTTCTCCTTTGACCCTATCTCTTTTCCAAAATGTTTGCTTCTAACTATCCTCTCCCCCAATCTGCCCTCCCATCTTTCATTCCCCCCTCTTATTCCCTACCCCCCTATTTTCCTGTAGGGTAAGATACTCTATTGAGTGTGTTTGTTATTCCCTCCTTGGGCCAAATTCAATGAGACTCAGTTTGTCCCGTTCCCTTTCACCTTCTTGCTCTTCCCCTCCATTGCAACAGTTTTCTCTTGATATGAGATAATTTACCCTAATCTATTGCTCCCTTTCTTCTTCTCCCAAAAAATCTCTCTCTCACCTCTTAATTTTATTTTTTAGATATCATCCATTCTTATTCAACTCATCCTGTGCCCTCTGTCTATGTATACATGAACATACAAATGCCCACACTCACATATATATTTGTATATACATACATCAAAAGTCTTATGAGCTATAATTATAATTTTTCCATGTAAGAATGTAAATAGTTTAACTTTAATAAGTTTCTTATGATTTCTTTTTCCTGTTTACCTTCTCATGCTTCTCTTGCTTGTTGTATTTGAAAGTCAAATTTTCTGTTCAGCTCAGGTTTTTTTCATCATGAATGCTTGAAAGTCCTCTATTTCATTGAATTACCATATTTTTTCCTGTAGCATTATGCTCAGTTTGCTGGGTAGGTGATTCTTGATTTTAGTCCTAGCTCCGTGACCTCTGGAATATCAAATTTCGAGCTCTTAATGTAGAAGCTGCTAGGTCTTGTGTTATCCTGATTGTGTTTCCACAATACTCAAATTGTTTCTTCTTGGCTGCTTGCAGTATTTTCTCCTTGACCTGGGAACTTGGGAATTTGGCTGTAATATTCCTAGGGTTTTCTTTTTGGGATCTTTTTCAAGAGGTGATTGGTGAATTCTTTCAAGCACTATTTTGCCCTCTGGTTCTAGAATAATATCAGGGCAATTTTGTTTGATTATTTCTTGCAAGAGGGTGTCTAGGCTCTTTTTTTGATCATGGCTTTCAGGTAGTCCAATAAATTTTAAATTGTCTCTCCTGGATCTATTTTCCAGGTCAGTGGTTTTTCCAATAACGTATTTCACATTGCCTTCTATTTTGTTCATTTGTTTGGATCTGTTTAATAGTATCTTGATTTCTCATAAAGCCATTCACTTCCATTTGCCCTAATCTAATTCTGAAGGAATTATTCTCTTCAGTGAACTTATGTGATTCTTTTTCCATCTGGCAAATTCTACTTTTTAAGGCATTCTTCTCCTCATTGGCTTTTTGTACCTCTTTTGCCATTTGAGTTACTCTATTTTTTAAGGTGTTATTTTCTTCAGTGTATTTTTGGGTCTTTTTAAAAGCAGGCTATTGACTCAGTTTTCATGATTTTCTTTCATCATTCTCATTTCTTTTCACAATTTTTCCTCCAGTTCTCTTCCTTGATTTTCAAAATCCTTCTTGAGCTCCTCCATGGCTTGTTAGCAGTTCATATTTTTCTTGGAAGCTTATGATGCAGGGATTCTGACTTCACTGTCTTCCTCCCATTCCATGCTTTGATCCTTTTTGTCCCCCCAAAAGGATTCTATCATCTGTTTGTGCCTCCATAGCTTGCTCATATTGGCAGCCAATTACTTGACTTTTGATCTCTTTGTCATGCTAGCACTCTGTTTCCTGAGTGGAGAGAGCTATGTGCCAAATCGCTGGGCTTTTTGTAGCTGCTGGAGCTATTAGATGGATGTTCTCTCTACAGCCCCCGTAAGCTCTGGCTCATTGGCACACTCCTCAGGACTACCACCCAAGACTGTGATCCAGATCCAAGCAGGTCAAAGCAAGAGTGTTTAGCCTCTGAATTGTTGCTTGGTCCCCCTACCATCTGCAGGCCAGGAACTCTGGAAACAGCCATGCTTCTCGCTCCAGGGGCAGCAGCCAGACCACATTCTTTTATCCCCCCCCTGGACCAACCAACTTCCACACTGACCTTTTACTTTGTCTTTGGCATTTATGCATTGAGAAGTCTGGAAACTGCTACAGCTGCTGGTGATTTACAATCCATAAGTCTGCCCTAGCCACCCCTTGTCTGGGGCCGCCCTGGGGCTAAAACTGCAGCTCCTGTGGGACTGCCCTCAGCTCCCAGTGCATTGTAATTGACCCTTCCTGCCAGCCTGCCTGGCTTCCTTCAGCGGGAGTTTTTTTTCCCTCTGTCACTTTGTGGATTCTGTAGCTCTAAAGTTTGTTTAGAGTCCTTTTTATGTGTATTGGAGGAGGTGGAAGCTCGAGCTGTTTCTGTTCTGTCATCTTGGCTCAGCCCCCCCAGAATCTTTCTAAGACAATTCATATGTCAGTGATTCAGTTTCCTGGTATGGCATTGGAATACTGTCCAGGTTTCCCAGGCATACAACAATGAGGTTGGCACAGTGGCTCCATAGACCTTCAGTTTGGTAAGCTGGCTAATACCTCTTCTCTCTCACACCTTACTTTGGAGTCTCTCAAACACTGAGCTAGCTCTTGCAATGCATACATCAACATTATCATCTATGGGTATATCCCTGGAAAGTATACCGCCCAGGTAAGTGAATTTATCCACTGCATTCCAAATTTCTCCATTTCTTATAACTAATGGTTCCACACATGGATGATGTGGTGCTGACTGGTAGAGAACCACTATTTTCTTGGTGTTGATTGTTAGGCCAAAATTAGCACAAGCAGCAGAGAATCGATCCATACTTTTTTTTTCCCACCTTAGCCCCACAAGCTGCACTGAATGCACAATCATCTGTGAACAAAAAATCATGTGTCAACTCTCCCTTCACTAGCATGATGTAATTTTTGTCCTCACTGAAGGCTTCTGACAACATTTCTGAAAACAACATTCTAAAAAGCATGAGAGCAAGCACACAGCCTTGCTTCACTCCCTTGGTGACTGGGAAAGTGTGAGAGTATTGTCCATTGTCCAGAACTCATGCAAGCATGCCATTATAAAACTGATGTACAATACTGATGAACTTCTCCAAGAAACCAAATTTTGCCATAATTTTCCACAAGACCTCAGGACTGATAGTATCAAAGGCCTTGGTCAGATTTATGAACACTATACATAGTCCTCTGTTCTCCTACTGAAATTTCTCGTGGAGTTATTGGGCAGCTAACACCAAATCAACCATTCTTCGGCTCTTTCTGAAGTCACGCTGGCTTTTGTCTTCAAGGTGAGGGATTAGCCTATTAAGGCAGACTCTGCAAGAATCCTGTCAACAACGACTAAGAGAGAGACCCTCCCCTGTAGTTGTCATAGGACAATTTCTTTCCTTTACCTTTACAGGGATGGACAATGGAGACATACTTGAACTCCTGTGGGATAATTTCCTCTTGTCATATAACTTGCAACAATTCAGTCAGCTTTCATATGAACAGTGGACCCCTTGCCATTTAAATCTTATCTGAAATCAGCATAGAATTAGCACCAGGCACTTTGCCATATGAGAAGAGGCTAATGGCATTCAAAACCTCTTCTTTGATTTGAATTTCTGCTAGAGAGGGATTGACTTTGACCTGAAGTATATGGTCAGTGGCTTCAGCATTGATTAATGACTGGTGAGAGCACTATGGAAATGTTCAGCCCAACTCTCCAGGATCATGTCCTTCATGCATGTCCTTCGTTGTGGCTACACCAGCACTGAGTAATTGAAATGCATCATAGATCTTTGTTTCAAAAATAGCTTTCAGTGTGTCATAAAAATGTTACTATCAGTGTAAAACTGAATTTCAACTGCTGTCTTACTGGGCCAAGAACCCTGCATCTCTCTAAGTTTCATTTGTAATTTTGATGGAGTCAAAAGCTGTCTTAGAGATGGATGAACTATCCTGCTGGTAAACCTCATGGAGTGCTTGTTTTTTGCTTATCAGTTTCTGAATTTCCCCATCACTTTTGTTACAATCATATTGATGTTTGTAAGTTTCTTGGCCCAGATGAGTGCTATACATCAAATCTTTGAAAGCTGGCCAGTCCACTGTTACCAACCACGTCTTGGCTCAGCTTTTCCTCTAAGTTAAGAATGAACTGTTACAATCCAGAGAAATGCTCTAATCTGTTAACATTGAGTCTTCTGGTATTTGTCCTGCCTCTAGTCTGCCACTTTTGTTGAATAAGAGTCTTTAGCTTGGATAAGATGAATCTATGATCAGTCCAGCACTCTGTACCTCACATTGCCTTCATCACACATCCTATCTCTTCTCCTTACAATGACATAGTATATTAAATGCTAATATTTTGCTGTGAGTGGCCCATGAAGTTTTATTTCACTTAGGTAAATGGAAGACAGTGTGAAGACAGTGAAGAGAAGGCTATGAGATGCAGAAGTCTTTAGTAGCTAATGACTGTTGCTGTTCCTATTTCTGACTCCATTCTTTCCAAGGACTCCCTGCCATGTGTAATAGTTTGTTCCTACTCTTGCATTAAAGTCACTCAGAATTTTAAACTTGTCTGCTTTTGGCACACTAATGATGAGGATCTCCAGGGCTTCATAAAATTTTTCTCTGATCTCATCAGGATTTGTCAGGGTGGGAACATATACACTGATGATACTGGCATAGCACTTTCTTGCAAGAGACAATTTGCATTGTCATGAGCCTGTTGTTCATTCCTTTTGGGAGGCATACAAACTTGTTGACTACATTAGTTCTAACTGTAAAACTTCATGGTGCTCCCTTTCACTGCTGTCACTCTAGAAAAAACCATATATATGTCTCCAACTTTGGCAACCTGGCCTTCATTTGCCAACCTTGCTTCACACAGGGCTGTTATTTGGGTTGGGTTGACCTGCTGAGTTCTCTGACAACAGGATCGTCTTTGCCAAAATTTTTGTGCATTGTTTTGTGTTTTGACTACAGAGTGGGATCTCCACCTGTTACATAAGCAGGCTAAGGTTGGGTAAAGATAATTTTTAGGGCACCTTTTCTAGCCCCTTCCTCATGCCAGGAGGTGATTGGTTTGGTTCTTCAAAAAAACTGCTCAGATACCTGGGAGCAGTTGAATCTCACTGCTGCTTCAGTCCAGTCAGGAGACAACTCTATGACCTGGGCCACCTATGTGCAGGGTGATTACAGCTTCTAGTATATCCACACTTGCTGCTTCATCACTTGCCTGTTGCCACAGGGCTTTGAGGTAGGTAAAAATGGTAAAATATTATGGGTGATGTTTCCTGATTTGTGCATAAATTAGATTTAAGTGAGGCAGAGTTACACAAAGTTGTCAGCCTCACTTTCTTTTCCAGAGTCATCAAAGTCCAGTGGCAAGACAAAGTCAAGATGACTGGTGATGGCTTGGGATGAAGTGGATGACCCTGGCATCTTCAATGTCTAACCAAGCTGTAAGCGCTTCAAAGTGCCTGCTTCATTCACCTTCGTGGCTGTTGGAACAAATTATCCTAATCTACCAATTTCACCTGGGGCCATCTTCACATGGTTGGGATAGACATCCCTCTATCTCATTGAAGTGTTTGAGACCCCTCAGTTATCTTCAACCTGGTTTAGCCTCTCTGCTGAAATGGTTTTCCAGGGTGTATGCTACAATTTCTTGGAGCTACAGGTCAGAATTGGGTAAATCAGGTGGACACTAAAAGTGGAAAGCAGTGCAGAAAAGAGCTTGGCAGCCCTCACATCAGAGATACTAGTCTTTCTGGAAAACACCCTACATCCAAACTACTCATTATTTGACAAAAACTGTCGGATCACTGGAATTCAATCTGGCTGAACTTTGAAATTAGCATTATAAAAATATCATTATACTTCACATCATATAACTCTAAATGACTTAGATATAAAATTTCACATCATAAACAAATTAGAGGAACAATGAAGACATTCCTTTTTGGATCTATGGACAAGGGAAGAGTTCAAATCTCAAAGCAAGGCATAAAAAGGGTCACATAAAATAAAATGTACACTTGTGATTAAAGAAAATTTGACAGTTTTTGCACAAACAAAACCACTATGATTAGTCCAATGATTTGAAGGAAATCAATAAAAAGGGGAAACAAATTTGTAGCTAATTTATCTTGTAAGAGCTTCTTTCTTTCTCTTTCTTTCTTTCTTTCTTTCTTCCTTCCTTTCTTCCTTCTTCCTTCCTTCCTTCTTTCTTTCCTTCCTTCCTTCCTTCCTTTCTTCCTTCCTTCCTTCCTTCCTTCGCAACTGGGATTAAGTGACTTGCCCAAAGTCACATGGCTAGTAAGTATGTCAAGTGTCTGAGGCTGGATTTGAACTCAGGTCTTTCTGACTCCAGGGATGGTGCTGTATTCACTGTGCCACCTGGCTGCCCTAAAGAGCCATTTTTCAAATTCAAAATTGGTCAAAAGGTATTAACAAGCTGTTCTCAAACAGGCATATCCAAATTACCAACAACTACATGAAAAATGTTCTAAATCACTGATAATTAGAGAAATGCAAATTAAAGGAGTTATGAGAGTCAACTTCACATGTGTCAAATTCACAAAGCTGACTGAGGAAACTTTAAAAAAATGCTGCAGAATCTATGGGAAAATAGGCACTGTTTGTAGAACTATATGAATTGGTGCAGCCATTATAGAAAGGATTTTGGAACTAGGCTCCTAATATCAATAAACTAGGTCTGTTTGACTCAGGGATAATTTTCTTTAGCCTATATCTCAAAGAATTCAAAGAAAAAAAAACAGTATGTATAAAATTAATTATACCAGATCCTAGGTGATATTAGGTGACATAAATTTGGGGACTTGGAGAGGTATAGTACTGAAAATATATCGGAGTTCTTGTCTTCATCAAGAATAGGTACCTTTTATTTAAGTGAATGACTAAAACAAATTGTGATAAATATACTGTTATACCAGAAGAAATGATAAATATGATGAAAAATGAAGTAAGTTTAACCAAGAGAGCATTATACACAAGAACTAAAATAATATAAACAAAAGTATTACTGAAACTGTCAAATTTGGATTAACTGTAATGACCAATCTTAGTTCAGAAGAACATTCAGAAGCATGCTTTTCTGCTCCCTATAGAGAAATTCAGAACAATGGTGGTAGAATGTTGCATATGCTGTCAATTTCAGTGTCAATTGGTTTGTTTGTGAAAGGGGAAAATTCGGTCACGTGAGCCTTATTGGAAAAACACTATAATGTTAAGATGAATATCAGCACACTTTGTCCATAAAAAAGTTGTAATTATCCACTAGGCTGCAGAACTTTAAATACAATTTTAACATTGGCAGGGAAAAAACCCAGAAATTTATTACTTCTTGCCATTAGGTTCCTGATTCACACATAAGAAAACCCAAAATCATTTTTGCTTTAGAAATAAGAAAGTTAAGTACAAGTTAATTAGCATAATGATTGCTGAATGAAAATTTAAAAAGAATAAATCAAACTGGTTTTGGACAAACTTCCTAGACTGATAGATTAAGGAGTTCATGTAGACATAATTCACCTTGACTTAGAGAATTTGACAAAATCTCTTTTTTTATTCTTATGTAGAGGATGAAAAGATATGGACTAGATATTCATACACTTAAGTGGAGTTCTTTATCATATGCTGACATGCCCAGGCAAAAGAGTTGTAATAAATATGTCATCGTTCATGTGGAGAAGGTTGTTGCTAGCAAAATGTCTAAGGAATCTGTTCTTGGCTGTATTTACTTCAGCATATTTGTCAGTGACTTGCCTGAAGACATGTCTGATGTGCTTATCAATTTGTGGAATGAACAAGGCTAGCAAGAATAGATGACACATTGGAAAAAGAAGTCTAGATTCTTAAAAGATTTCAATAGACTGGAATATTTGGCCAAAGCTAACAGATTTCATATGTAAACTCTTATAATAATGTAAACTCTTATAAGTGGATTCAAAATATCAACATGCACATGAAGAGGGAGAGGAAGTTAGACAATAGTTTCTGAAAAAGTTCTCAGGATTTTAGTGGATGGCAATTTTAATGTGCATCAAAGGTGTGAACATACTACCAAAACACAATCACACATACACACAAAATCAACAAAAATAGTGTAATTTTAGGGTTTATTAAGAGAGACATAATGTACATACAAGGAGATAATTTCTTACTCTGACCTAAAATAACTGGAGTACCATGTTTAATTCCATACCTCATATTTAAAGAAGGGACATCCACAAATGGGAAATTACCCAGCAGTAGGTCAAGAAGATGGCAATAATATGCCATGCAAGGATTGGTTGAAGGAACTGTTTTTTTTTTCTTTTTGACTTGGAGAAGGAAAGATTTGGGTAGGGTCCATCATAACAATCTTCTAGTAGTTGAGAGTTATTATATTGAAGAGAGACTGTTAACTTGTTTCAATTATCCCCAGAGGGGATATTGCTGAGATATGATTTAGGATCCCTATAAGAATAAAACCCTGTAACATTTAGAGCAATCCAAAAGTGATGTTGGCTAATTTGAGAAGTAGTGGGTTCTCCTGTGCTTGAGGTCTTCTCTGTTGTTGTTTGGTCTTAATTCTTGAAGAAGACCATGGCATCAGGAAGGTGATATCATGACTTGCAAGTCTACCAAGTGCTGAAAGTCTGCTTGATGCAAAAATGGTGGAAGGGATGCTTGTTCAGGTATATTTTATGATAATTGTCTTCTGAGTTCCTTCAGAGCTCTAAGATTCTGTAAACCATGTAATTTTCCAACTTTGAAGAATAGTTCTTTCTTCTGTTGGGGCATGATAGAAGAAAGATGAGTTTTTTTTTCCCCAGATCTTGTTTAATAAAATGACATCAAACTTTTTAGAGAACCTCCTGATTCTCCTCAGCTTGTCTCTTTAACTATCCAAGATCCCTCAACTTTCTTTTGCCCACATAGAAAACACCACTACCAACAAATCTACAACAAAAAATTCCAGTTTAGAGGAAAAAGGAAAGAGGGTGATATGGGCCTCGTGCCTCTCAACTTAGTGTACTAGGTTCAGAATACTTATTTTCACTAATTCCATGTAGGAAGGTAGGGCATGAGCTCTGCTTCATCTTCCAAAGACTGGAACTCTGATTTCTAACAACATACTCAATTCAAAGAAATTCCACTGCTACAGTACAATTTAGAGGTACAGTAAATGGTCCTTTGTATTTAACTACTCTGCATATATTAATGGTGATTCAAATTATATTTATGTTGGATATTTTTCATATGTATTTGGTATAACCTCCATTAGATTGTGAGTTCCTTTAAACAACTATTAGGCATATAACTCAAAGAAATAAAAGAAAGATGAAAAGTACAAAAATATTTTATAGCAGTTCTTTTTTTAGTAGCTAAAAAGGAAATGTTCTCCTATTGGGGAATAGCTAAATGAATAATGGCATATTGAAGTAATGGAATAATATTGTGCCAGAAGAAATTACAAAATGGACTATTTTAGTGGAAACTGGGAAGGTGTCTATGAACTGATACAGAGTAAAGTCATATAGAACTAGAACAGTTATAGAACTAGAATAATTTATTCACTGACAACGCTATAGAGGAAAACAATTTGAAAGATGTTAGAACTCTGATCAATGTAATAATGAACCACAAATACAGACTATTTAAGATAAAACATGCTCTCACCTATAACCAGAGATGTAATGAACCTAAAATGTAGAGAGACATATATTTTTGGGAGCATGATTATAAATGTATGTAAACATAAAGAAAAAATAAAAATAACGTGAGCTCCTTTTGAATACGTATTGCTTTGTTCCTTTATATCCCTGGAGTTTAGCACAGTGCCCTTGCATATAGTGGGTACTTAGCACATACTTGTTGACAAATGGTTGATAGAATTTCACTCACTTTTAAACTAATAAATGACATTGTCCAGATTTCCTGGAGCCTACATGTATATAATGATAATTTGGAGGGACATTAGAAATCCTATTCCCTCTCATTTCATGTGATGAAACTGAGGCCCAATGAAGGTAGAATAATTTCACCAGAGTCTCATAGACACATTGTATTAGAGATAAGATTCAAGCCTCAGTCCTTTGTTGACTCAAAATTCAGTGTTGTCAGTGGAGTCTCAGTAATACATAGATAATCATAGAATGTTAGTACTAGTACTGGAAAGAAACCTTAGGAGTTAATCTTCTCATCCAACCCTTTCATTGCACACATGAGAAAACCGAGGACCAGAAAATGGAAATGATTTATAAAAGTCTTACAGTTAATTAGTAGCAAAGTTAGAACTAGAACTCAGGTGTTCTGATTTGCCCTCCAGGAGTTTTTCTCCTGTGAATCATCTATAATACCTTGTCTGGCCACAATTAAGCTGACCAAGCAACTTACTAAACAACAAAAGTCACAGTTCTGACTATATTATACATCTTTCTCACCTCTCTGTCCCTATTAGAAACCCCCCAGAAAACTTCAGCGACTTCAAATCACCTTCAGAATCTTTGGAAATTTTTTCTTTTCTTTTTTCTTTTTTTTTTTTTGGTTTGGAATGAATACTAAAAAGTGCATAACAACTGTCTCAACATCATCAAGGATGTGTATAAGCAGGAAAGGCAATGGTTTAGTTCTATAATCTCTACTCACTAGTTTCAAGCATTTCATTACTCTAGTCTATACTCCCTTCAGGTGTCAAATTGATATTTCTAAAGCATATATTGGGCAACTAGGTGGTACAGTAGATAAAGTACTGAGCCTGGAGTCAGGAAGATTTATCTTTGTGAGTTTAGATCTGACCATAGATATTTTCTGTTTCTGTGACCTTGGGTGAGTCACTTGACCATGTTTACCTCTGTCTCCTCATTTACAAAATGAGCTGGAGAAGGAAATGGCAAACCACTCCAGTTTCTATGCCAAGAAACTCCCAAATACGGTCACAAAGAATTGGACATGAGTATAACAAATGAGCAACAAAAAAGCAACAACAACAAAAAAGCACAGTTTTGACTATATTATATACCCCTCTTACCTCTCTGTCCCTATTAAAAAAAAACACAAAACTTCAGTCACTCCAGATTACCTCCAGGATAAAATATAAATCAATTTCCTCTTTGCTTTTAAAGCCCTTCATAACCTGACTCCTTCCTATCTTTCTACTTTTCTTATACTCAACCTCCCTCCATTACTTTCATGATCTAGTTTACATTGATCTCATTGTTGTTTCTGGAACAAGACACTATCTTGGAGTCCAGGAAATTTTTTCAGACTAAACACCATGCCTGAAAGTCTCTCTTATCATCTCTGCCTTGTGGCTTCCTTAACTTCATTCAAGTCTCAGCTGAAGTCATTACCTTCTGCAAAAACTTTCCCCAGTCTTCCTTAATCTTTGCATATCCTCTCAGAGATCAACCCCAACTTATTTTGGTCCAAATCTTGTTTGTACATAGTTGTATTCTGTCCCTCCATTAGACTGTGAGTTCTTTGATAGCAGAACTTATTTTGTGTGTGTGTGTGTGTGTGTGTGTGTATGTGTGTGTGTGTGCATGTAATGTGTGTGTGTGTAGTTGTTACTGTTAAATTTTTTTTTTGGAGGAGGAGCTTTCTTTGTATCCCCATCAATTAACATAACATCTGGTATATAGGAGGCATTTAACTTGACTTGTAATTTGAGAAGGGGCTGCAGATGGAGGGTGGTGTGTAACCAGAACTTTGATTAGATCATCTATGCAGGACTGATGAGAAGATGTGGACAAAAATCACAAAGATTGTAAAGGCTGTCAGGAAGCATGGTTAGAAGATATACACACAACCCTAAGGCCAGAGATCTATCAGAACTCATTAATTTTTATGGAAAGAGGTCTCTAATAAAATCTACTAGAAAACCATAGATATGATTTTGGCAAATATTAAACACTTATAATCTAGCATATTTATAGTAGTTTATCCAGAACTCAGAATAAAAATTTTAAAAATATGAGTACTAGAATGTACCCTAGAAGTTGCCTGAGTTGAAACGGGAATTTGATCCCTTTGACACCTAGATAGTAATAATAGCTTACATTTAATTAGCAATTTACAGTTGGAAAAGTACTTTTGTCATAACGTTAGGGGAGTGACGTGGCAAGTATGATCCACATTTTATGAATGATGACATGGAGACTCTGAAGGATTAATTGACTTGCCCATTATTACATCACAGCAACTGTCTAAGATGAATTTTGAATCCATTTCTTCTGTCTCTAAGCCCAGCTCAGTATCCACCACACCACAATGTCAGTGTTATTGAGGCCCTGAAATGTCATTGGTACCTGTCCTGTCATTTTACACCTGGGAAAACAGACCCAGAGAGGATAAGTTATTTGACCAAGAATTTGCCACCAATATGTGGCAGAAATAGTACTGAAAATCAGGTATCCAGGCTTCAAATTCAGTGGTTTTTTTTTTATACATTTCCTAGATACACATTTAAGATTTTGGTTCTCTTACTTGTGACATTAGTCACTTCACAGGCACCTTTGAATAGCTTTCTCTGTGTTTAAAACAGGGAGAAAATACCTGCCTCTTGCTGTACTCCATGGGGTATGAAAAGAGCATGCCTGTGGAAGACTTAGAAAAAGTGGAATTAAATGAACCTGTTAAATACCAGGTGGATTGTAAAAATGCCACTCAAAAGGTATATATAAACTGAGGGGAAATGAATTAGAAATGAAACAAATAGCAGCTTTAGTGGCCTTTGAAGAAACAATACAGGCTCTCTATCTTGTGTTCTAGTGATAGAACATTTGGTCACTCTACAGAGTTTCTATTATTATGAGACTTAGGTTCTCTGTGCAAGAGGAGAATAAAATGCACAATGGCTCACAACCATACCTATCTATCTGTCTATCTATCTATCTATCTATCTATCTATCTATCTATCTGTCTATCTATCTATATAAATTTCTCGTGGCTTGGAAGGGAGTAGTAGCAGCAGCAATTTAGAGCATAACACAAAATACTTACAAGTGTCTGGCAAATTATACAAATACCACAAACTCCTATCATATCATAAGTAGTGCAGTGACATCTACCTGTAGACATCCTACCTCTCCTTCAAGATTCAGATACTATCTCCACTATAATATCTTGCCTCATTTCCTTCTATTGCCAGTTAGAAGTAATCTCTCTTTCATCTATTCTCTAGCAATTTGTATCACCCTTAAGCTCTTATTTTAGTCCGTATAGTAGCTCTTATAATAACCGTATGGTACCATATCTTTGTGTAAGAGCCATATCCATTCCCTTCTCTGCCTTAAGTTCCATGAAGGTAGGTATAGTAACAAGACCTGAAATTTCATTGGTATAGGGAACTCAATGATAAGGAAACTCTCTCTATCAATGCAGGTTGGGAATTGCTCTGTACTCTATAAAGAGATATATATATATATATATATATATATATATATATATGTATACACACACACACACATAAACTCTATAAAGTTTTAAAAAGTTTTTGCTTAAAACACTTAAAGTTTAAAGGACCTGTCCAGGGACACAGAACCAATATATGAGAGGTAGCCCCTGAACGTAGATCTTCTTTGTTTCAAGGCTAACTATCTGCTGATCATGTTGCATCTCATAAGGGCTGTATTTTGATGATCTCCTCTCCACATACCTAGCAGAGTGATTTGAAGTTAGATTGTACACATTAAGCGACTATCAAGTGCTTATTTAGTGTCAAAAGACATGGGGTTCTATTTCTGGCTCTGAACTGCTTGTTCGAGGTCAACAGCTAAGAAGTCATATACCATCACAGTCTTAGGTGAAATGGACTAAAAATTCCTGCCCTTGCTTATTCTCTAGAGTGGTTGTGAGAATCATAGGAGATCATGGATGTTCAAGTGCTTTAGAAATTCTAATGTCCCATAGGAATTTAAGGTACAGAGACTATTAATATTCTTGTTGCATGCTGATAGGTGGGATAGAATGATGCTCAACCTATCTGTTTATGTGGGTGTGATATGTCAAAAAATGAGAGGGGGCAAGAAAGGAAAGTCTACAGCAATCTACTTTTATAAGCAGCAACCATTAATATGAATACTGCTATGTCTATTGACCATTTCCATGGATTTGTTGATTTGGTATTTTATTAAATGTTATTGTTCATGTTTAATGATACATTAAATATGACTTTTATAGCAAATTTAGTCTGGAGTGGTTGAACAATTTATTTTTAAAGAAAAGTTTAGAGCATCTTCCTTTCATGACTTTATTAATTTTTTAAAATGCCTACATTCAAAATTTCTATGGAAGCTTCAGCAAGTGTTTTACCTTATATTATCTTTTCTGGAAATTGCTTGAGCAAAAGCCAATTTATGATGAAGGAATATAAATCAAATGAAGCAATTACAACCAACAGTTGCAGTTCAATTTCTCTGTTCTAAGACGCCTGCAGTAAGCTAGTGATCCACCATGTTTTCCTCCCTTTTTACTGCTTTTCAGCTTCAGTTCTGTTCTCCCAAGCCCTTCTTCTCTCTCCTGTCTCTGTCTCCAGCTATTATTTTTCACACCTGCCCACAAACAAAACAAAACAAACCCTAGATCCTAGCATGACTGACAGCTATTATCAGTCCTCTCCTCAGCTAAAATCCTGAGCAAAACTAATATATTTGATGCCTCTACTTTTCTTATTTGTTGAACCCCCTACAATTTGGTTTCCAACCTCATCATTCTACTGAAATTACACTCTCAAAAGTTATCAGTGATAATTATATTTTCTCAATCCTTATTCATCTGGACATTTCAGTAACAATTGCCATGTTAAACCTCTCTTTACTAGAGGTTTTATTTACTCTACTCTGTTGTCTTTTTACATATGTAAGCACTCTTCACCCCTTTTTTCTACATCTTAATTCTTATCTTGCTTTTTAACTATGGGTATCCCCTGAGCCTCTCTCCTAGGCTCTCATCTCTTTTTTCTCTCTACTTGTTCACTCTATAATTTCAACAGCTCAATTACCATTTCTTGCAGTTCTATCTATCCAACCCTAGTTTCTTCCCTCAGTTTCCATCCCACATCACCAACTGCTTATTGCACATTTCAAACTGAATGTCTTGTGGATATCTCAGACTTGATATATTTGAAAGAGAACTAATTATCTTTCTCCACCCTCCCCACACCTTTATTCTAGGTGAAATTCTGGAGGTTTCCATTCCATGTTACTATATTACTGTCAACAAGAGTATCTTCCTAGCAACTCAGGTTTACAATCTTGATCTTATCCTCCACTCTTCTCTCTCACTCACACTGCATAGCCAAATAAAAAGGCAGTAAGGTGGTGGAGTGGACAGAGTGCTGAACCTGCAGTCAGGAAGATCTAAGTTTGACCTCAGATGCTTATTAGCTGTGTATCCTTGGGCAAGTCATTTTACATCTGTTTCCATCAATTTCTTCAATATTAAAATGAGAATAATAATAATGCCTGCCTCCCTGGTTTGTTTTGATAATTAAATGATCATATTTGACTACTACTACTACTATTATTATCATATCTTGTAATTACTTTTTCACTATCATCTCTTAAATCTCTTTCCCTTTACTCCTTCCATTTAGTCACATAAACCTTTGTTTACTTTCTTCAAGCTTTCATCACTATTTGCCTGTTATCTTGGAATAACCTTTAGCTGGTCTCCCTTCTTTATCTATTGCCACTCTAATCTAACCTTCACTCAGTTGCCAAAGTGGTTTTCCTGAAGTGTAGGTCTGA
This sequence comes from Pseudochirops cupreus, assembly GCA_028627135.1. Lineage (NCBI taxonomy): Eukaryota > Metazoa > Chordata > Mammalia > Diprotodontia > Pseudocheiridae > Pseudochirops > Pseudochirops cupreus. Next base: position 326,247,945 of record CM053581.1, read on the forward strand.
TAATACTACCATCTACTCAATAAGCTAATAGATATCTGTTACCTCTAATAAACTTTTCTAGGGGTTGGCACTTAAAATTATTAGCATCTTGGCCCATCTTTCATCTTCACAGTCTTTTAACACATTACTTCTTTTCCACATGCTCTAAAGTCCAACAATTCTGACTTGTTTACTTTCTCTTTCACACACAACGGACCATCTCTTATCTCAGTTCCTCTGCACTCGAATGTCCTCTGTTCTAACCTCCACTTTTGAAGAATCCCTGGCTTTTTATGAGATTTAGCTCAAGCACTACCTTCTATAGTAGGTCTTACTTGGTCCACCTAGTTGCCAGTTTCTTTCCCATTGTGAGTAATCTTTTTTCTATTCTGTATGTATCTTATGTATACCAATTTATGTATATGTTATACTCCTCACATTAGGCTTTTCTGCATTTTCCTTCTATCTCTAATTCTGTTGTTGTTAAACATTTGGTCTCATTAAACTTTTTGGTCTCTGTCAAACTAGTGTACTGCCTGAAAGAATCTTTGGGATGCCTACAGCTCTATAGATCCCTTTTTGAAAAACGTTGCCATAATGCTTTGCACAGTGCCTGGTACATAATAAAATCTTACTACATGTTTATTGATTTATTACAATATTACTTTCCTTCAGTTTTTCCAAGTTCTTTATTTAAATTATCTCACTTAATCCTCAAGATGCCCTGTGAAGTATATTCAATAAGTGGAATGTAAACTTATTTTATGGCATAGATTATTTCATTTTTGTATCATCATGTCTCAGCATAGTGTCCATATGCTTAAGAAATATTTTTTGAATTAAATTGCATCCTTGTTTGCCAGGTAAGAAACTTAATGTTCAGAGGGGTAAAGTGGTTTGCCCAGGATCACACAGTTTGTGTTTTAGGTACTGATTCAAGGTTAGTACTCTATCACTTACTGTGATACAACTTTCATGTATGCAAACTTTAAGTACACAGCAATTTTGGTATGTGACCTACTTATGTTTGCTAACTATATACTGATGTACAATTATTAAAGCCTTTAATTACGTTTTTCTTATACTTCAGTTTATTCAAAATTATTAATATTGGGTGATGCATTAATATAACTTTGGGATTAAATACATTAATTTTTCCTTAAAGATATACAATTATCCCTTCCACATGACAACTTTCCCCATTGTGGTTTCAGAATATCACAGGTTGGCATAAGAAATTAAATGGGAATATTTTGTGAGTTTTCTGGAAACCAGAGAAAATACAAGGTCAGCAGATGACACACAGTCAAATACTTAACTCAAATGTTGTAATAAGGTATAGTAAGCACCCCATAAAAGAAAAAGCAAAAATTCAGATTTCTTCTTTGGTATGAAGGGAGGGCCAGTGAATTTTATGCATATTTTCCAGATTGCAGGGATGCCACACTCCTAAGCCCTGCAATGTGGAAGGGATAACTATGCCTGTTCATTGATTTTATACCTCTTCTATTATTGACTGTCCTTTTTTCATGTTTTTTTTATACGTTAGAAATTTCTATTATAAACCTCTTTTAACTTTATGTTCCAGATACTGGGATAATAGGAACTTGGATAATCAAAGTCTAAAAATAAAACCTCTAGTTCTCAGAAAGTTTTTCATTTCATAATCAAAGAAAGGTTTTTAAGGAAAAAATACTAATTTGAAAAACAATAAATGTAAATTTACCGTTTAATATAATTTAGGGGAGGATAAATGAGAAGCTGTATGTGAAAGCAGTCTTGAAATCATAAATTTCTAGGGAAATGAAAGATTAACAAAAATATTCCTGAGTTTATGCTCATTCTTATTTTCCTTTTCTTTATTCTTTTTCCTACTGTTGCTGTTCTTTCCATATTATTTCAGTCATATCATCGATTAAATGTTTTTGGAGCTAATCCCGGAGACAAACCATCCAGCTCTGTTATAAGAAGACCTGAATGTGAATTCTAATTTTGCTGCAAATACCTTTGTGAGGGAGCCAAGATGACAGCATAGGAGAAGCAAGGTACAGCAGCTCCCACACAGCCACCTCAAAATACCCATAAAATATGACTCTAAACAAATTCTAGAGCTCTAAAACACACACAAATATACTTTCCACTGAAGGAGCTCAGCGAGGAGGGACCATCTCAGTGCTGGGAGCCAAAACCAGCCCAGCCTGAAATGGCAGATTGGCCCTGGGGGTGGCCTGATGAGCCAAGCTGAGCCAAGCCACAGCTGGAGCTTCAGGAGAGTGGATCTGGGGCAGCTGTGGCAGTTTCCAGAATTATCAAGCCATAAGAAAAAAAAGGACTAAGTGAAAGGTCAGTGGAACTCGGCTAAAATTAGGGGAGAAAAGCGGGTCCAGCCAAATTGCCTCCAGGGCAAGGAAGCAGCAGAAGCAGAGGCCCTGCAGCCA
>CM053581.1:326250861-326290926 GCA_028627135.1 Pseudochirops cupreus
AGTGTTCACTCTATTTTGTAATCTGAACTCTAAAAGCTGTTCACAGTAGCATTCCTTTGGGAATCTGCTGGTGCATGGCATTACAAAAGTATAAATCATAAATATAATAAATAACTTTATTAAAGATAATGACAAAATGAGACAATATGCCTTAAAAATTATAATGTAAATAGATTATTGGCTAATTGATTCATAAAAAGAAAGAAGTAATCCAAATAATAATAACCATAGTGAAAACACTAGAAAGCATAGGAAAGTGAGCTTTTCTTAAAATTATATGTAGTATTTACTTAATAAATACTAATTAGTAATGGGGATAAAATAGATGCCTTTCCAATTATCAGTGATTAAGAAAGGACTATTATTATTATTATTTTACTACTATTATTACTATTATACAATATTTTACTAGAAATTTTAGCTATAGCGATGACAAGAAAAAGAAATTGAAGAAATAAGTATAGGTAATGAAGAAATAAAACTATCGCTTTTGCAGATGATATGATAGTTTACTTACAGGATCCTAGAGAGACAACTAAAAACTAGTTAAAACAATTAATATCTTTAGCAAAGTTATAAAACAAGATATAAGATCAATTCACACAAATCATCACCCTTTCTATCTACTATTCCATAAAACCCAGGAAGAAGTAGAAAAATTCCATTTAGAGTAACTACAGACAATATAAAATACTTGGTAGTCTCCCTGCCAAGAAAGACAGGGGAACTAAATGAAAAAAATTACAAAATACTGTTCACACACATAAATACAGTTCTAAATAATGGGAGAAATAATAATTGCTCAGGAATAGACAAGACCAATATAATGAAAATGATAATGCTGCCTAAATTAATTTATTTAACTACTAAAGAAAACTCTTCCAAGGTAGAAAAAATAATAAAATTCATCTGGAAGAAAAAAAGTTCAAGAATATCAAGGAAATCAATGAAAAAAATGTAAAGGAAGGGGTCTAGCAGTACCAGATTTCATATTGTACTAGAAAGCTGTAATCATCAAGATAAGAAGAAATAGAATGGATGATCAATGTGACACAGTACCCACACCATAAACCAAAACAAATGAGCACAATAACCTGGTGACTGGTAAATCCAAGGACACTAGCTCTTAGATAAAAAACTCATTATATAACAAAAACTGCTGGAAAAACTTGGAAGTAGTCTGGCAGAAACTGGGCATAATACAACACCTCATGACACACATCAAGATAATCTCATAATGAGTATACAGTTTAGACATGAAGGGGGACTTCATAAGCAAATTATTAGAGCACAGAAGAAATTATCTGTTAGATCCATGGCTAGAAGATTTAATGGTGAAACAAGAAGGAGAGAGCTCTCTGGGAGATAAAATGTACAATTTATTTACATAAAATAAAGACATCTTTGCACAGACAAAATCAATGCAGCTAAAATTTGAAGAAAAATTGCAAACTGGGGTAAAATTTTGAAGCAAGTTTTTCCAATAAAGTTCTCACTTCTAATATACATGAACATATATATACATATATATGTGTGTGTATGAAACTGAGCAAAATTTATAAGAATAGGGGCCATTAACCAATTGAATAATGATTCATAAATGTGAACAGATTCTGTAAGAAGAAATCATTTATCAATAGTCCCATAAAAATGGCCTAAATCACTATTGGAAAATGCACATTAAAACAACTATGAGGTAGCACCTTACAATGCCCACATTTAGTGAGATGAAAAAAAAGGAAAATGACAAATGCTGGTGAGGTTGTCTGCTAGTCCAACCATTCTGGAAGATCATTTAGAGCTAAGTCTAAAAAGCTATTAATCTGTGTTTTGACCTAGAAACTCCACTACTACATTTATACCTGAGAGATATCAAAGAAAAAAGGAAAAAAACCATATGTACATAAGTATTTATAACAGTTTTTTTTTGGTGACAAAGTATTAGAAACTGAGGGGATGGCCATCAAATGGGAAATATTATTATGGCATAATGAAGCAGATGGTTTCAGAAAAACCTGGGAAGACTTATATGAACTGATGCAACATGAAGAGAGTAGAACTAAAACAAAACTAATATTAATATAGCAACAACAATATTGTAACAATATTCAACTATGAAAGACATGGCAACCCTGATCAACCCAGTGACCCATCACAGTTTCAAAGGACTCATGATGTAAAATGCCTTCCACTTCCAAATAGTGAATTGATGGACTCAAACAAGCAAATTGAAGCATATTTTTTCTCTTCCCTTTTTCTTGTGTTTTTGGTGGAATGAGAGGAAACATGGCTAATGATGAAATTTTTTTGTATGAATTCATGTGTATTTTTATTTTTATTTCAATTTTATTAATCTCTCCTTAAATTGTCAGAATTTCCATTTTGTTACTTATTTGAGATTTTAAATTTTTCTCTTATTTGAGTTGTGTTTTTTTAGATGCATGCCTGATTCATTGGCTTGCTCTTTTTCTCTTTTGTTCACTAAAACACTGAGAAAGCATTCCCAAAGTAGAATGGGGAGGAGACCTGTGTCCAGGGGTGGCTATTCAGAGGGAGGAATGACCTCAGTTTATAGACTGAGTGAGAAACAAGTTCAGAAGCAAATAACAACTCTGTGATTTGGACTCTGGGGCAGAATGAGGTCTCAGTTCCAACCTCTAGCCTAGTCTGAAGCCTAAGGAATAACCAGAGCAGCAACGCCTAACCAAAGTGAAACCTATAGTTCTGTCAGTCTGAACAAGTAAATTCTATAGATGACTGATAGAGGGTCACTATATAGCTGACAGTGTCTCAAATCCATGCTGATAATACAGCAGTCTACTGAAACTCCAAAGAAAAGTCTAGCTCATAGTCAACTGCTCAAACCCAAACCCAGGCCAAGAAATTGCTAAACTCAAATTGGGAGCAGAGATCAGAGCCATGATCAGACCACTTTGGGAGAACTAAAAGATTACATCTCCTGCCTGAGCTGTCCAAAATAGAGTAACATTTGACAATCCCAAGAAAGCAGCAGCCTAAGCTTAATCACTTCTTTGAGAATTGTGCAGATCCTGGCCCTAACAATAACTCTGAATTTGGGAGGAAGACGAGAAGAATATGCAAACAAAAAGAGAATTTCACCATAAAAATATATTATGATGATAGGATGTTCAAGACAAAAACCCAGAAGAAAACAACTCCAAAATTTCAACAAGTAAAAGTCTCAAGGAAAAAAAAACAGTTTGATCACAAATTCAAATGAAATTACTGAAAGTGAGGTAGCCAAGAGTTTTTGAAAATGTTAAAATTATTTTTACAAATGAAATAAGAGAAAAAATGAGAAGAAAAAAAAACAGAAAATAATGAAGAACTATGGAAGAAAGAATTGGAAATGGGCTTAACAATTCAGCATGAGTGGTACAAAATTTATTGAGACAATGAGAAATATTGAAGCAAAGTGAAAAGATCAAAAAAAGGAAACCAAAGATATCTCATAGCAAAAATGACTAGCTTTAAAAATACATGAAAGAGAGAAAATTTAAGGATAATTGGGACACTTGAAACTTATGGCCAAAAATAATAAGCTAAACATCATATTTTAAAAAATATGCATACTCACACACACACACATATGTAGAAAGCTGTCCTGACCTCTTAGAACCTGAGGGCAAAGTAGAAATAAAATCCACTGATCATCTAAAAAAACTACCAAAATGAAAGCTACCAGCAACATCATAAAAAAAAAGCAGTCAGAAAGAAAGCATTGAAATACTGAGGAATCACAGATCACGCATGATTTAGGAACCACTACTGTAAGGGAGTGAAGAATTTGGAATTTATTATTCTAGAATTTATTATTATTTGACTTAGGAAAGGAATGACATACACTCTAAACTGGGTATCTTGGCCTACAGGAGAGTAGGGGGAAAGGGGATGAGAGGGGGGATGATGGAGGGGAGGGCAGGTTGGGGGGAGGGTTGTTAGAATGCATTTCAAGCATTTCAAGCATTCTTCATGAAAAAAACAGAACTGAATGGAAAATTCTATTCTAAATGATATGTGGGCTTAAAATCAAGAATGACTTACCCAGAAAAACAGTATAATTCATTTCTGAAATACAGGACTTTCAAGAAATCCTTGGGAAAAGGTCAAAGCAATGTTAAAATTTTGATGTGAGTAAAGAGAAATCAAGGAGTCAAGAAAAACATAAAAATGTACAAAAGAAGTCTATCAAAATAAGAAGAAAGAGAGGGGGTAAATCATTCATATGAACTAGTCAGGTACACAGCTGTACCTACACAGTTGGATAAGGAAATCTATTTCACTCAACAATGAAATAGAAAGGAAAGGGGAAAAAGGAAAAGGGAGGAACTAGAGGGAGAGTAGAACAAACAAACCCTAAGGATGTACAAAATAGCTTTTTGTAGTAGCAAAGTTTGGAAAATGAGGAGGTACCCATCAATTACAGAATAGCTGAATAAGTCATAGTATCTAAATATAGTATATAGTATATAGTATATAGCATATAAATGTGATGGAATACCATTGTACTGTAAGAAATCTTAATGGAAATGGGGAAAATTAGTAAGACTGGTATGAACTGATGCTAAGAGAAATAAGTAGAACCAGAACACTTTATATCAATGAAGCACTATTGAAAAGTCAAATTTTGAAATACATAGTTATTCTAATCTGCATAATAACTAGCTATAATTACAGAAGAATGAAATTAATATGAAATGCTGCCTATGTCATGATAAAAAAGTGAAAGCCTCAGAGTACAATATAAGAAATTTTTCTGGACATGACCAACGTAAAAATGAGTTTTGCTTAATTATACTCACTTGTAATAGGGGTTTTATTTTTTTTTCTTTCTTTCTCACTTTTTTGTTGTGGGGGAGAGAAGATTTTTCTTGATTGAAAATAAAAGAAAAAATTTTAAATCTGAGTTATTTTATTTTTGTAATATTCATATATTTCCTCTAAGTTACCAGTTACATCATCATATAATTGGACAAATTAGTTTTTGAAGAATTTCTTTAGCTCCTCTTCAACTGTTGTGAATTATTCTATACCCATTTTGATGTGAAAATTTCTTTACATGCAAAAATTCTCTTTTGGGGGCAGAGGCAAGATGGTGGCGTAGAAGCAGCATTTCAAGCATTCTTCATGAAAAAAACAGAACTGAATGGAAAATTTGACATTCAAATACAAGAAGCATGAGAGGGTAAACTTGGAAAAGAAAACATAAAGAAGTTATCAAAGTTGAACTATTTACATGCCAACATGGAAAAATGATAACTGTAACTTATGAAATTTTTCCAGTATTAGGATAGGTGAAGGGAATGTAAATGTATATGTGTGTGTGTTTGTGTGTGTGTGTGTATGTATATATGTGTATGTATGTATGTATACATACACATAGATCTATACAGGAGGGTATATATGTATATTAATACATATGTGAGTGTGTGTATATGTGTGTACATAGACAGAGGGCACAGGATCAATTGAATAGGATGGGATAATATTTTAAAAGGTGAAATTGAGAGGTGGGAGAGACATAGTATGAGAGGAGACAGGGAGAGACAGAATGGGGTTAATCCTCTCATACAGAAGAGGCAAGGGATAACTGTTACAATGGAAGGGACGAACAGGAAGGCAAAAGGGAATGGGTCAACCTTATTCTCATTGAATTTGACTTAGGAAAGGAATGACATACACTCTAAACTGGTATTTTGGCCTACAGGAGAATAGGGGGAAAGGGGATGAGGGGGGGAGGATGGAGGGGAGGGCAGGTTGGGGGGAGGGTTGTTAGAAGCACTCACTTTTGTAAAGGGAGAGGGAAAAAGTAGAGAATAGAACAAGTAGGGGTGGGATAGGATGGAGGGAAATAAAAGCCAGTCTTTCACAATATGTATGTTGTGGAGATGTTTTGTGGAATCTAGAATTTAAAGTTTTAAAATCAAATGTTTAAAATATATATACTTTTTATTATTATTATTATTATTATTATTATTATTATTATTATTACTGTTATTTACATGCAACTGGGAAATAAGATATACAGGCAGTGGGGTAAGGAGATCAATCTTGCCCTACCGGAAAATCAGAGGGTTGATGAGGGAGGATACAGGACAGAGCAGATTAGAGGAGAGGGTATATAGTGGGATCTGTTTTGGGGTGGTGGGTAGGGATAAGATGGGGAGAAAATTGTAACTCAAAATCTCGTGGAAATGACTGATGTAAACTAAAAATAAAAGTTAACCCAGCAATACCCCTTTGGGGGTTGTATACAAAAGGACCCATATGTACAAAAATATTTATTGCAGCTCTCTTTGTGGTGGCAAAAAACTGGAAATATAAGGGATGCCCATCAATTGGGGAATGGCTGAACAAGTTATGGTATATGAATGTAATGGAATACTATTGTGCTATAAGAAATGGAAAGGAGATGGACTTCATAATTACCTGAAGAGGCTTATACAAATTGATGCTAAGTGAGCAGAGCAGAACGAGGAAAAATTTGTACACAACCACAGACACATCATATGTGTGATGACCAACCTTGATAAACTGGGCTCTTCTCAGCAACGCACAGTTATAAGACAACTCTACAAGTCTCAGCAGGCAAGGAGATATCTACATTCAGAGAAAGATCTAGAAAGACTAGAGCTTAAATGGATACTGAAGCAATACATGCTATCGTTCTTTTTCACGTTTGGTTTTGTTTCTTTTTTCCCAGTGTTCACTCATTGGTTACAACCCTTCCATACAACCAGACTATTGTACAATGTGAAAGTATTTGCAGATCCTATACATGACTTCAAGCCACCATGGGGGGGAGGAGACAGAGGGGAGAAAATTTGAAACTCAAGGGACTGTGGAACTGAATCTCGTAAGCTAAAAGTAAATAAACAAGTCAATGAAAAAAATTTAAAAAAGAAAAAGAAAAGTTAATTTTAAAAAAATTCTCTTTTTAAAATTAGGTTAGCTAACTTTATTTTATTCATCTTTACAAAAGCATCTTCTAAATTTATTTATCCATTAAAGGGTATTTTTATCAAAATTCAATTAATTTCAAATTTTCCAAATTTCTACTTTGTAAAAACAATTGTGTTGTGTATAGTAATCTCATATTAAAGAAAGGAAAGCAATTCAATCAATTTTCCATATTTCTCATTGCTGGATCTCAGGTGGTAAATAGTCAACATAATCATATTTTCTTTCAGATAAGGCCATAGATAGGATAAAAGAGTAAAGCAAAGGAAATTACAGTATGTATAAGTGTGTTATAGATAATAAATTAATATCTATTTTTTATTTTAATATTAATGTATGTTTAATATTTTTATTGCTAAATTCTAAATTTTTAATATTTTATTTTTGAGTTCCAAATTCTATCCCTCCATCACTAACTTCCTCTTTCCCAGAAACAGTAGGCAATTTGAATATCAAAACTCCTTAGATGCTAAAGAGCATAACATCTAAATATTTAAAGGAAAAATTGATGAAACTGGATAAAGGAATGCATAGCAAAACAATAATGGTGAGAGAGCTAAAAGAGCTTTCATACCCAGATAAATCTAGCCCAAATATAAATAGGGAAAATAGGAAAGATGAAAAATTATAGAACTCTAGCCATTACTGAATGGGAATACAAAGTGATTTATTAACTTTTCAGTTATATGCAGCATCTATGAGCTCAACAACAAAAAAAGTAGAAATTAGAAATATTAAAGTTATCATTGATTCAAATACAATAAAAAATATGTAAGAACATCTTGAAGTAAAAAATTGAAAAGTAGTTAAAAGTCATTCTAAAAACCTATGTGGAGTCAAATTGAGTAATGAAAAAAATTTTTAACTGTACATATTCTTTGACTTACCTATATACTAGACAGATACATGTAAGGAATCAAATAAAAAATTGAAAAGATCTATATATTCAAAAATGTATGTAATAGATCCTTTTTCTAGTAGCCAGAAATTTAGGTATTCTCAACATAAAGAATGGAAAAAAAAAAAACTATAGTTTATAGATGCAATGGAATACTATTGCTCCAGATAAAAAGATAAAATGTACAGTTTCAGAGAAAACTGGGGAATTTCTATTAACTTATCAATACTTACTGGGCAAGTGTAGAAAAATTTATACAATTAAAATAGCATCATAGAGAAAAGCAATTTTGAAACTTTTAGAAATGTAAGTAATGTAATTAAAAAAAAACTATTGAGGGGTAGAGCCAAGATGGCAGCATAGAAGCAGGAAAACTCAGTGGCTCCCCCCATAACCAGCTCAAATACCTATGAAATATGAGTCTAAACAAATTTTAGAGCTCCAAAACCCACAAAATGACAGAGAGAAACAAATTTCCTGCTGAAGGCAGCCCATGAGGCCATCAGGAAGGGTCTATTGCAGCATGCTGGGAGCCAAGCCCAGCTCCGTGTGAGTCCATGTTTTTAGTCCTGGGGTAGCCCTGATAAGTGGCTGTAGGGGACTTCAGGAGAGTGGATCACCAGCAGCAGTAATGGTTTCCAGAATTGTCAACCCAGAAATGACAAAGAAAAAGTGAGAGAGCGGTGCAGAACTCTGTTGGAACTGGCAGAGGGGGATGGAGGAATGGGTCCGGCCCCTGCCTCCAGAGCTAGAAGTGGAGGAGGTGTGGCAGCTCTGTAGCCACCTCCGTGTGGCTGCTTGAGAGCTTCTGGCCTGCAGATCATATGGGGGGGGGGGGGGAAGAGAACATTCAGAGAGTAATTGCACTTGCTTTAACCTGCCTGGATCTGGATTGTGGTCTTGGGTGGTGGTCCTGAGATATGTGACCAGTAAACCAGAGTTTTGGGGGGCTACAGAGATGGCACCCTCATAATAGCTCCAGAAGCTGAGAAGACCTCAGTTATTTGGGACAAAGCTCTGCCCTCTGGAAGCAGAGTTCTACTATGGCAAAGAGCTCAAAAGTCAAGTAGTTGAGTGGCAACATGAGCAAGTTAAAGAAGCAAAGCAAGCACAGCAATCCAATGTTAGATCCCTTTTTGGGGGACAAACAGGATCAAAGCATGGAATGGGAGGAAGACAAAAGAGTCAGAACTTCTGCACCAAAAGCTTCCAAGAAAAATATGAACTGGTTGCAGCCCATGGAGGAGATCAAGAAGGATTTTAAAAATCAGCTAAGAGAAGTGGAAGAAAAATTGGGAAGACAAATGAGAATGATGTAAGAAAATCATGAAAAGGGGGTCAACGACCTGATTGAAGAAAATAACACCTTAAAAAATACACTAACTCAAATGGCAAAAGAGGTCCAAAAAGCCAATGAGGAAAAGAATGTCTTAAAAAGCCAATTTGACAGATGGAAAAAGAATTTCAAAAGCTCACTGAAGAGAATAATTCCTTCAGAATTTTAGATTGGAGCAAATGGAAGCTAATGACTTTATGAGAAATCAAGATACTATTAAACAGATCCAAACAAATGGAAAAATTGAAGGCAATTTGAAATATCTCATTGGAAAAACCATTGACCTGGAAAATAGATCCAGGACAGATAATTTAATAATGATTGGACTACCTGAAATCCATGATCAAAAAAAGAACCTAGAAATCATCCTTCAATAAATTCTCAAGGAAAACTGCCCTGATATTCTAGAACCAGAAGGCAAAATAGAACTTGAAAGAATTCACCGATCACCTCTTGAAAAAGATCCCCAAAAGAAAACTCCTAGGAATATTATAGCCAGATTCCAGAGCTCCCAGATCAAGGAGAAAATATTACAAGCAGCCAAGAAGAAACAATTTGAATATTGTGGAAACACAATAAGGATAACAAAGGATCTAGCAGCTTCTACATTAAGGGATCGAAGAGCTTGGAATATGATATTCTAGAGATCAAAGGAACTAGGGTTAAAACCAAGAATCACTTACCCAGCAAAGCTGATTATAATGTTTCAGGGGAAAATGGAAAGGAAAGGAAAGGACAGGAAAGGACAGGACAGGACAGGACAGGACAGGACAGGACAGGACAGGAAAGGAAAGGAAAGGAAAGGAAAGGAAAGGAAAGGAAAGGAAAGAAACAGTGGACTTTCAAGCATTCTTAATGAAAAAAACCAGAGCTGAACAGAAAATTTGACATTCAAATACAAGAAGCAAGAAAAGCATAAGAAGGTAAACAGGGAAAAGAAATCATCAGCAACTTATCAAAGTTGAACAATTTACATGCCTTCTAGGAAAAACAATAATTGTAACTTATGAAACTTTTCTCAGTATGAGGATAGTTGAAGGGGATATAAATGTGTGTGTATACATATATATGTCTATATTGGAGGGTATATGTGCATGTGAATACATATGTGAGTGTGTGTATATATGTGTACAGGTATACATAGACAGAAGGCACAGCATCAATCAATCAATAGGAAGGGATGATATTTAAAAGGTGAAATTGAGAGATAAGAGAGGAATATAATGAGAGGAGACAGGGAGAGACAGAATGGGGTTAATTATCTCATATAGAAGAGGCAAGGGATAACTGTTACAATGAAGGGGAAGAACAGGAAGCCAAAAGGGAATGAATGGGTCAACCTTACTCTCATTGAATTTGGCTTAGGAAGGGAATGACATACATGCTAAATTGTGTATCTTGCCCTAAAGGAAAGTAGCAGGGAAGGGGATGAGATGGGGGACGATGGAGGGCAGGTTGGGGGGGCAGGGTAGTTAGAAGCACGCACTTATGTACAGGGACAGGGACAAAGTAGAGAATAGAACATGTGGTGGGTGGGTTAGGATGGGGGGAAATGTAGTCAGTCTTTCACAGTATATACACTATGGACATGTTTTGCATAACTACACATGCACAACCTATATTGAATTGCTTATCTTCCCAGTAAGGGTGGGTGATGTGGGAGGAAGGGAAAGAATCTAAAATTCAAACTTGTAAAATCAAATGTTTAATAATAATAATAATTATTATTATTATTATCATTATTATGCAACTGGGAAATAAGATATACAGGCACTGGGGTTTGGAAATCCATCTTGCCCTACTGGAAAGTGGGAGGAGGGATGGGGGAGATATAGGAGAGAGCAGATTGGGGGAGGGGGTATACAGTGGGATCGCTGTTTTGGGATGGTGGGAAGGGGAAAGATGGGGAGAAAATTTGTAACTCAAAATCTTGTGGTAATTAATGATGTAAACTACAAATAAACATAAAAATTAATTTTAAAAAAACTGTTGAAAAAACTAAAGCTAAAACATGGCACTATTTGATATTAGAGGTGATCAACTTAAAATGTAGAGAAACATACATTTTCAGTCATGGAATTTATTCTGCTGGCCTACTCATATATTTTTATGATCAAAGTTATATTTTTTTCCAGTTCACTCAGGGTGGAAAAGAGATTATAACTGCCTATAAAATAAATATTTTAACGTGTTGGGTTGTTTTGAAATGACATGACTTGACGAGTCTTAACAAAGTGACCACAGAGTCCAAATTAAAAGTTTTAAGGAGCTTTAATTTACCAGCTGGAGCTACTCCATGCCAATTAAAGGGGGAGCAGCTTCAAGTTCGGGGGTGGAGAACCTTTTATACATTCTTTGGTTTACATATCTAACTAACACAATTGGTTACTAAAACAGGTTACCACATAGACGTAAGCAAGCTGTTGCTAAGACAAGTGGAGTGGAGGGGGTCTGTAGGGTAAGCGGAGGGCCACAGGGCATGGCGATCGAGCAAGAAAAAGATAAATTACCATAGGCCAGCTTCCCAGGTTCATAAAGTTTCACTTGGCTGGTTCCTAATTCCATGAAGTATTATTTAACTATTTCTTGACCATAACAGTTTCAGTTGTATCCAACTCTCCATGATCTCGTTTGGGTTTGTTTTTATTTTTTTTTTCTTCGGCAAAAATCCTGGAGTGATTTGCCATTTCCTTCTCTAGCTCATTTTACAGATAAGAAACTGAGAGAAAGAGCATTAAGTAACATGCCCAAGGTCACACAGCTGGTAAATATCTGTTCTCTTGATTCCAGCAGCTACTCTATTGACTATGCCACCTATCTGCCCAAATATTTTAATACAGAAAGGAAATTTAAAAGCAGTTGGAGAAAAAAAATATATAATTCTAGTGACAGTAGACTAAGGCACAAGTTAGAGAAAAAAATTTAAAAATTCACCAAAGATAAAAAAAAATGAGGAAGAACAAATTACTGGATTGAAGTGTCATTTACAAATAACATGGCCAACAAGTCAAAATCCCCAACCAAGTAACAAAGTAGAAATTGTAAAAATTATCCAAAAGGTGGATAAGGTTAAAAGTAAAAGACCATTGAACTGATACATAAAATTAATTGTTTAAAAAAAAAACCAGGCAAAGTGAGTAAAGGAAGAAAGAGGGAAACCAAGTTGTTCATGTCAAAAATGAAAAAGAATTCCCAATACTTGAATAGCAAATAAAGGAAATTTTCAGAAATCATTTTGCATAATTAAATGCTAACACAAGTGACAAGTTAGAAGAAAAGAATGAGCACAGATAAAAGTTTAAAATACTCAGATCAACAAGAGCAAAGATTATTTAAATTAATTAATATCTGGAAAATTATTAAAGCCATAAATGAATTCCAAAGGAAAAATGTGTAGGATCTAATGTATTTACAATTGAATTCCACCAAGCATTCAAAAGATAAAACACTTAATTATAATATTATATAAAATGTTTATAATAATAAACAAAGAAGGCACACTATCACTTTTTGTTATACAAATGTGATTTTGATACCTTAACCAAAGAGATAAAAAGCAGAAAAAGAAAAGTATTGAATGAACTAAGGAGCACTGATACAAAAAAATTAAACAAATTAATTGCAAAAAGCTACAAAAACATATTTCAAATATTATATAATATGCCCAATTGGATTTATATCAGGGTTGTAAGACTGATTCAATATAAAAGAATATAAAGGAAATAAATCATGTTAATAATATAAATAATAACTATAAGATTATATCAATATAAACTGGAAAGACTGACAAAAAGATGCAAATTCCCATTAAAAAAACTATTGAAAAACTGGCATGAACGGATCATTCCATGATGGAGTAAACACTATTTATCTAAAACCAATAGCAAATATTACATATATTAGAGAACAGTTGGAGTTCTTTCCATAAAGATCAGGTAAAGTGGAAGGGGAAGGAAGGGGAAGGAGAGAGAAACAAAAATAAGTATTTATATAAACTGGAACATATACTATGTTCCAGACACTGTGCTCAGAGCTTTTTATAAATATTATCCCATAGGGTCCTCACAACAACCCTTCAAAATGGGTGCTATTATTAGTTTACAGCTGAGGAAACTGAAGCAAATGGTGGTCAAGTTACTTGAGGTCTCACAGCTAGTAAGTGTCTATAGAATCACATCTGAACTTGGTCTTCCTAACTCCGAGGCTCAGTGTTATTTCTACTGTGACACTAACTGTCTCTATGGGTAAACATACTTATTTTCACCACTGCTATTTTATGTGGTGCTATAAATGATAACTATAACATTAAGACAAGAAAGAGAATTTGAAGGAATAGGTAAAGAGGAAGCAAAATTATCTTTTTATAAATAATATTATGGTTTATTTAAAGAATACTTGTTAGTAAAAAAAATTGTTACAACACTAAATTCTGCACAGGTACATGATATAAATCCACATAAATCAATAGCATTCCTGTATGTTACAAATAAAATCTAACAATAAAAAGAAAATCCATTCAAAGTAATTACAGAAATTATAAAATATTTGGGAGTGCATCTATTAAGATATTGCCAGGAATTGTATGAATACTACTCTAAAACACAATTTTCAGGGAAAAAAAGACAGTATAAAATAATTGGAAAATATTAATTATTTATGGGTAGGTCAAGAAAATGGAATAACAATATAAATATTAAAAATAATCTGGTATGACTATTAGAGAAAGAGACCCATAACAGGAATACAACATAGAAGCCAAAAAAGTATTCATTAAATGCAAGCTGCTGTGTAGTGGGAGGGCTCGATTGCTATTTAATAAAAACTCGGCAGAAAATAGGTTTTAATCAACATAGTAAAATGATAAACTCCAAACATATACATGACAGCCAAAAAAAGATGACATTATAAGCAAATTAGAGGAGCAAAGAGGAAATTTCAGTTCCAAGGACAGGGGAATGACTAAAAAAGGATAAAGAAAATCACAAAGATAAAAAGGAGAGTTTTGATTACATAAAATTCAAAAAGTTTTTGTACAAATTGAATATAGTTAGAATTAGAAAGAAAACCAGGAATTGCGGGGGGGAGGGGCAGAGAGGGCAGAGAATCTTTACAGAAAGTTTACATGAAAAAGATCTTATATCCAAACATATAAGAGTGAATAGTATTCTCCAGAAAATAAAGGATATGAGCAAGCAAGGGGAAAATATTTTTAAAGCATGTATATTGTCTAAATCACTGATATTAAGAGAAATTAAAATTAAAACAACTCTGAGGTACAATCTGACACTGATAAGATAAGCAAAGACAACCAAAAAAAGAAAATTACAAATTGTGAAATTCAAAGAATTAGGCGAAAGATAATGTAAGCAACTTTGAAAGACATTTGGAATCTAACTAATGCAATGAAAATCACAAGTCAAGAAGGCTAAAAATTAAACACACTACCCTTTTTCTGCCAGAGAGGTGATGGATTCAAGATGGAAAATGAGAAATATAATTTTGCACATTGCTAATAATGTGGGAATTTGTTTTGCTGGATTATACATATTTAGAAGTAGTTTTCCCTCTATAGTTCAATAGTGGCGGTATAAAATAAATACTTTAGAAATTACATAAACAAGTTTATTAAATACATAAATTCAAATATGATAATGAAGTGATTTGTCTCTGGAAGGATCAGATAGAACGTGCAGTTGGGAAATGGGGTGGACCCTAGATTCAGGAAAGACAAACAGAGTAGAAATATCAGCAATGTGGCAGTCACTAAACTGAGAGAGAAATAGCAAGGGTGGAGTTAAGATGGCAGCATAGAAGCAGGAGAACTCCACGAGCTATCCCCATAACCACCTCAAATACCTATAAAATATGATGCTAAACAAATTTTAGAGCTCCAGAATCCAAAAACTGTAGAGAAATAAATCTCCTGCTGAAGGCAGCCCAGCAGGCAGACAGGAAAGATTCATCACAGCACATTGGGAGCCAAGCGCAGCCCGGCCTGAAGTGTGATCTTAGCCCCAGGGTGGCCTGACCAGCCCAGCTGGAGCATTCGGGAGAGTGGATCACTGGCAGCTGTGGTGGTTTCCAGAATTATCAACCCACAATGCCAAAGACAAAGTGAAAGGTCAATGGAACTCAGCGGAATTTGGGTGGGATGGAGCGGGGCCAGCCATCTGCCCCCAGAGCCAGAAGCAGAGGAAGCTGTGGCCCTGCAGCTGCCTCCACATGGCTGCTTCAAAGCTCCCGACCTGCAGATTGCAGGGGGGCCAAGCAAACATTCAGAGGCTAAGTGCTCTTGCCTTAACCTGCCTGGATTGGGATCGTGATCTTGGGTGGTGATCCTGAGGTACATGACCAGTGAGCCAAAGCTGGTGGAGGTTGCAGAGACAGCAGCTTCCTAATAACTCCAGCAGCTGTGAAAACCCCAGCAATTTGGGCCAAAGCTCTCCCCTCTGGAAGCAGAGATCTACTGTGGCTCAAAAGTCAAGAGAATTGACTAGCAAAATGAGCAGGCAAAGGAAGCAAAGCAAGAAGAGCAATCCAACTTTAGATTCCTTTTTTGGGGACAAAAAGGATCAAAGGATGGAATGGAAAGAAGACAACACAGTCAGAACTCCTGTCCCAAAAGCTTCCAAGAAAAATATTACAGGACATAGAGTAGCTTAAGAAGGATTTTGAAAACCAAATATGAGAAGTGGAGGAAAAATTGGTAAGAGAAATGAGAATGATGCAGGAAAATCATGAAAAGAGAGTCAACACCCTGACTGAAGAAAATAACACCTTAAAAAATAGACTAAGTAAAATGGCAAAAGAGGCCCAAACAGCCAATAAGGAGAAGAATGCCTTAAAAGTCGAATTTGCCAGATGGAAAAAGAATCTCAAAAGCTCACTGAAGAGAATAATTCCTTCAGAATTAGAGTGGAGCAAATGGAAGCAAATGACTTTATGAGAAATCAAGATACTATTAAACAGATCCAAACAAACAAAACAATAGAAGGCAATGTGTGAAATATTTCATTGAAAAAAACACTGACCTGGAATATAGATCCAGGAGAGACAATTTAAAAATTATTGGACTACCTGAAAGCCATGATCAAAAAAAGAACTTATAAAGCATCCTTAAAGAAAGTCTCAAGGAAAATCACCCTGATGTTTTAGAACCAGAGGGCAAAATAAAAATTGAAAGAATTCAGCAATCACCTCTTGAAAAAAGATCCCAAAAAGAAAACTCCTAGGAATGTTATAGCCAGGTACCTGAGTTCCCAGATTAAGGAGTAAATATTAGAAGCTGCCAAGAAGAAACACTTTGAATACTGTGGAAACACAATCAGGATAACACAGGATCTAGCAGCTTCTACATTAAGGGATCGAAGCGCCTGGAATATGATATTCAGGATATCAAAGGAACTAGGATTAAAACCAAGAATCACCTCCCCAACAAAACTGAGTATAATGTTTCAGGGGAAAATGTGGTCATTCAATGAGGTGGAGGACTTCCAAGCATTCTTGATGAAAAAACCAGAGCTGAATAAAAAGTTTGACATTCAAATACAGGAAGCATGAGAAGGTAAACAGGGAAAATAAATCATAAGGAACTTATCAAAGTTGAACTACTAACATGTCTACATGGAAAAATGATAATTGTAGCTTAAGAAACTTTTCTCAGTATGAGGATAGTTGAAGGGAATATAAATGGATATGTGTGTGTACGTATGTATGTACGTATACATACACATATGTCTATATAGGAGGGTATATATGCGTATGAATACATATGTGAATGTGTGTATATATGTGTACACATATGTATGGACAGAGGGCACAGGATCAATCGAATAGGAAGGGATGATATTTTAAAAGGTGAAACTGAGAGGTGGGAGGGAAATATAATGAAAGGAGACAGGGAGAGACAGAATGGGGTTAATTGTCTTATATGGAAGAGGCAAGGGATAATTGCTATAATGGAGGGGAAGATCAGGAAGGCAAAAGGGAGTGGGTCAATGTTACTCTCATTGAATTTGGCTTGAGGAGGGAATGACATACACTGGGTATCTCACCCTACAGGAGAGTAAGGGAGAAGGAGACAAGAAGGGGGGTGATGGAAGGGAGGGCAGATTGGGGGGGAAGGGTTGTTAGAAGCACACACTTATGTAAAGGGACAGGGACAAAGTAGAGAAGAGAGAAAAGTAGCAAGAGATGCAAAATCTCAGCTGAAATATTGTTGAACAATTAAAAAATATAGGCTCCGCAATATAATGACTGGACTAAAATAAATCTGTTTCTTTAAGATATGTAAAAAGGAGAGGAGAAGTAGAGTTGTTTCTGAATCTAAGGATTTCTGTCCTCACCTTCTCCCTGAAACCTATCCATGTTAGAAAAAGACTATTATTTTAGCCTAATGGAGCAAATCTTACACACCTTCAAACCCTTTCTGGAAAGGGAGAAGAGAAATAGTGAAACATTTCTATTTCAAAAGGGCCCCATTACTTGGAAAATAAACAAAAGTTGAGATCAAATTTATTAATTCAACAAGCACTTATCAGTTACCTAATGAGTGTAAATCCTTGTGACGCATGCTCTAATTAGTAAATGTCAAAAAAGTAAGAATGTATATGAAATAGTTTTTATTCAGAAATAAATGCTAAATAAGATTTAACAGTGATAAGCAGAAACATTTTTGGAATATGTAAACGTTTTTTTTTATTATTTTCTGTACTTGTAATGATCTCTGCCATAGGTTTGGCTGCCCAGCAAAGCCCTGGGGTTTGTAGTTCTTTCCAGTTTGAAAAAAAGAGGAAATTAGTGAGAGATCCACCTTGATCTAGAAGGATTTCAGTTTTTCATGTATGCACTATTGCAGTAATTTTGGAGAGTTAAAGAGAGAAAGGAGAGGTGGCAGTTGTTCTGTGACAGCAGATGGAGTCTGCCATATCTGCAATTTTCTAATTCAGTTCTATAAGAGATGAATTCAAAATGGACAAACCAGGAGGTATATGACTGTGTGTTTTACCTTAGTATTCATTCAATGGGCAGGAGCACTGAGAGAGACAAATCATTCCCTATGTTTCCCTTGCCTTATTTCTAATTAATTGTGTGTGTGTGTTTTAGAGACTGTTAAAAAAAATAAATTTGCCAAATTTAATATTATTTCTCATAAACATCTATTGTTGATCTTATCCTCAAGATGCCTGGATTTCCTTTGTATGAGGCATGAGGGGTCACAATGAGAACAACACAAGGAAAAAGAGGCTTTCATAGTGATAGACTGAAAGCTCAGTTAGAAATTTGGTCTCTGACTGGGCACATAAACATGAGTCATTTTATAATGACATATCCAAGCAAAGACTTACCATAAATGTGGGCCATAAAAAAAAAAGAAATCTTCCCCATAGATATGAGGTTAATGCTATATAGTATTAATTATATAATCAATATTATTGACATTTATTTAAGCCTATGAGACTAGAGGCAATGAAAATGAGAAAAATAAGTGAAAGATGATGGGAAAAGAAGTTTCTCTGCTGTAATTAATACACTGAAATGGAGGTTTAGAGCAAAATTATTAATTGATGAAAGTGTGTTTTTCTAGTCATTTATTTTTAAAATATTTTGTTTTAAACAGTCAAAATTTGCCTGTTCATCCTCCCATCCCAACCCATCCCCACCCAATTGAGAACATAAGAAAAATTAGACTCATAACAAATGATCAATCAAAATACCTTTCCACTGTGGCAATGTCCAAAAACACCAATTGTCTCATCATACAATATGAGACTTTCACTTCTCTATTAAGATGTAAGTAGCATATTCCATCATTGGTCCTTTGGAATTTCAATTGGCCATTATGCTAATAAAAGTTCAGTACAATAGTATTCCACCATATTTATATACCAAAATTGTTCATTCATTCCCATTTTTGTCACCTCAAAAAGATATAGTTTGATTCATCCTTAAGAGTTTGTTTTTGCTAATTAGGATTAATCTCTCTCTTAATCTACTTTTCTCATAATTCCCTCTCCTCTTTCTTCCCTTTTTTGCTTAACCAACTGTACATGTATATTCTTCCTTCTTGTGACCACTTCATATGACAATGAGGTTCACCTATCAACTCCTTTCCTACACCTCCTCATCCTTCTTTGTATAGCTGTACACAGTATTTGGGAGATAATTTTCTCTGTTATCCCCACCCCTCTGCATTATCCCTCTTCTCCTCTCTTTCCATTCTTTTCTTAAGATCATCAAAAATACAACAGAATGACTCCTAGGACTTACGTAGTCAAACTTCCTCTATGACTTCAGGCGATGGTAAGAATCAGACAGTACCAAATGTCTCATCTCCTCATATCTGGATGTAAGCAGTTTATCTTTGTTTAGTCCTTTATCATTGTTCATTCATGTTTATCTTTATACATTTTTCTTCATCCCTGTGTTTGAACTTCAAGGTTTCTCCATAGTTCTTTTTTTTTTAATCAGAAATGCTTCAAAGTCCTTTATTTCATTAAATATTCATTTTTTCAAAAAAATTAAAGAATAATAAATTCTTAACTCATTTTCCCCTGTAGCATTATAATCAATTTTTCAGTGTTATTCTTATCTATAAAACAATAGCTTTTGCCTTATGGAATGTTGTCTTTTAAATTCTCCATTACTTTATAGTAGTTGCTACTAAATCATGGGTATTACTGACTGTGCCTCCTGTTTACTTGAATTCTTTCTTTCTGACCACTAGAAGTAATTTTTTTTTCCTTTGGCCTGGAAGCTCTGGATTTTGACCATGATGTTTCTGGGAGTTTTTATTTTGGGGATTCTTTTAGGAGGTGACCAGTGAATTCTTTCTGTTTCTACAATGTCCTTTGTCCTTTGCTTCTAAGAGATCTGAGTAGTTTTCTCTTAAGATTTCTTAAAATAGGATGCCTGGGCTTTTCTTGGAGAAGAAATTCAGATAATCAAATGTTTCTTTAATTTTTTCTCCTCTGTTTTCTAACTAAATTGTTACTGCTATAAGATACCTTACATGTCTTCTCTTCCAGCCTTTTTATTCTGTTTTTATATTTCTTGTTGCCTTACAAAGCCATTAGCCAATCGGGATGTTGTGCTGGCTCAGAGCTAAAATTCCACTCTTCTTCTGGGACTTGAGTGAAACTGGAATTGTTTGTTTCTAACCTTTCTCCTTTCTCGGTACACAACCCAGAACCTCCCAACCTGGAAACTCTACTTGTCTGTGAAGGTCCCCTTCTAATCTGTCCTACATCTGTGATCCATAATTGACTAACTAGTAACAGAGTTGCCAGTTTCTATCTGTGCCCATTGCAGTACTCTGCTATTGGTTTGGGATGTAGCGTACGGGTCAAGGACCTCTTCTTGCTCTAGTGCAGTGGTTCTCAACCTTCCTAATGCCACAACTCTTTAACATAGTTCCTCATGTTGTGGTGACCCCCAACCATAAAATTATTTTCATTGCTACTTCATAACTGTAATTTTGCTACTGTTATGAATCATAATGTAAATATCTGATAAGCAGGATGTATTTTCATTGCTACAAATTGAACATAACCCACAGGTTGAGAACCGCTCCTCTAGTGCACAGCCCCTCCCTGGGTTGTAGAATGCTAGCAGAAGTGAAGAACCTGAGGTCTCAAGGCTACATATGGCCCTCTAGGTCCTCAAGTGTGGTCCTTTGACTGAATCCAAAATTCACAGAACAAATCCCCTTAATAAAAGGATTTGTTCTGTCAAACTTGGACTCAGTCAAAAGGCCACACCCAAGGATCTTGAAGGCCACAGAAGCTGCAGGTTCCTGACTCCTGGAAAACATAGTATGCTCCTGGCCTGACTCCATCCCTAGCGTCTGCAGACCTCCCTGTCTGTCTCCCTACCAATGTAGGGATATACCAATGCTACAATTGCTGGGCAGGAAAAATGACATATTGTGACTATTTCTGGAATTCTCCATCAAAATTTAATCTCCTGCATAAGTTTGACTTCCTGGGATCATCATGTGATCATCATATGTCAAGCTTTCCATCTAAATCAATGGTTCTCAACCGTCCTAATGCTGCAAACCTTTAATACTTGTATGTGGGCGCATATCTGCATGTGGGCGGGCCTGCTTGGAGACAGATAGAGGAGCGGCGTCTCAGTTCCTAAGACCATCAGAAATATGTGTTTTCCAATGGTCTTAGGTGACCCCTGCAACCCCTGTGGAAGGGTCGTTCGATCCCCAAAGGGGTCGTGACACACAGGTTGAGAACTGCTGATTTAAATACTATATAGTTATCTTTTTTGCATCAATGTTAGTAAGAGTCCATTTTTTTCTGTACAAATTAAACTTCTAATGTTTCTTCATTTCTCCAGTTTGTAGCATCTATGACATGTATGTAGAGAACTCCCAATGTGAGAACTCTCTCTACCTTAGATTACAGCCCATCCATTATTTAAATTATCCTTTGAATTCTCCTGAGGCTCAAAGAGACTTAAATGACTGGCAAGGATCCCAAACTTTGTGATAATCAGAATAGTTTCTATTCCAAAGAAACAGAAGACACTACTTCTTAACTCTTCTAAAACTTTATGGTCTTGAGCTTCATGATAATGTCATCAGGATAAATTGGTACAATCTACACTTATACACAAAGTTTCCAGATCATACCTGCACAATTTATCAGTAGGTAAGGGCCAAAATTAAGACTAAACATCTTCAGGCTGCACATAGGTTTTTAGTGTCTCACTTTCTAAGTGAAAGTATAATTAATGATTAAACTATTTCTCAAAAACACTTTTTATCAGGACATAATTCAGAAACTACAATCAGCAAACACTTCTTTATGAAGTCACTTTCAATAAAAGAAGTTCAAGCAGCAGCAATTTCTTTAGAAATCTGAAAACAAAACCTAGTAGCTGCCTCATTATCTGAGTTTATTTTCTTAAAAAACTATTGTTCCCCACTGAGATTTTGCAACAATTTAGACACTTCAGTTTGTTTTTCATTGGTATACAATTTGCACAAGTCAGGATGTTTTGTTTTGAAATGGCAACAAAGATTGTATTCCTTCCAAAGCACTATTACTTCTCAGCAAACAAGGCATAATATTTTGACTCTCAAGTATGTAAACAAGTATCTATTTGTCCACTCTGGATTAAACACTGTTCTGATTTGATCTTCTGTTTCCTTTTATCGTGCATTTTAGAAAGTCATCCCAAAAACTTTAATGTTAGAACCAAAAAATCTCCACAGTGGGCCGCTGCAGTCACTTTGTCCCTGTTCAACATCAGTAATGACCAAAAACACAGAGAAAAAATATAACTCTCACAGCTTTCAAATAGAGACAGAGCAATGATGGCTGGTTGCTTCAGAGAGACTGCACAGTGACAACTCATCCACCACATTACATGATAAGTACAACAGTGACTACTGGAAGATGGGTTAAGCAAGACACAAAGCACTCATTAAATCTTTACTTCCTCTACATTTTTTTCAGGCCACCAAAAATCCTTTGGTGGGCCATAATTTGTACAGGCCTGCTCTAGATGCATGCTCTCCAACCTTGGTCTGTCTCAATACTCAGTTTTTCCTATCAGGTACATAAAATGATCCTTCAGCTCTCCCCTTAGTTGCCTTCTTCCACTGCAGTTCATCCAGGCATAGACATATACTTACAACTCCTCCAGTCAAGAAATTTATGTGATATTCAACTCTCTTTGAGAGTTATACTATTCACTGGGATTCAAGAAAGTTCAGCTAATGAATCAAACTCAGTTCCTTGTTGGAAGGTAAGCCTTTTCTAGTTCTTTTTATTTACTTTGTATATCAACTATCTTAATAAAATGTGTTAATTGCAAATAATAGTGACCTCGGGGGTTGGAGATTACCTTAAGGGGGCAGTGGAGGTGGGAAGGGTGGAAGAGAAAAAAAAGGGGAAGGTGAGGCACAGAGTGAAGAGAAAAAGAGGAGGGAAAGAGAGGGAAAGGAAGTAAAGTAAAACAAAGGGAGAGGGAGGAAAAGAGGGAGAAGAAAAAGAGAAGAAAATAAAATTTTTTTTTCTTGTTCATTTGTAATACAGTTTTAGCCTCTTACTGATATTCTAATCATATGGTATAAAATTATATTTTATATATATATATATATGTATAACACAGATACATATATTTGTGTGTATGTTAAAATGCAAACAATAATTCTCTTTTGTGACTAGAACTTATTAAAGCATTTTGAATTTTTAAGTAGAAAAATTCTTATTCAATTTAAATGTGGTGACTGAATATAAATTATTAGCAATATAAATGTTACACAGCATGAGGATTTATATTAATTCTAGGAAACAATTTCTAAACAGCGAAGATTTATAGGTTCTGAAATAGAGATTTTAGAATTTTCTTCTCTTTTGTTGACTAAATTAAAAAGTACAGACTCTTAATTCACATGGTATATTTTGATATCATTCTGCCTTTAAGTAGTAAGAAAAATTTCATTACCTTTTAAGACCCTTTCTCATCCTATGATTCAGTATGGTCAATGATCAATGATTTCCACTAGAAAATAGAAAACAATTTCTTGTACATGAAATAGTTCACTCCTGTCGTTCTAAACAACGTATTTACAGTAATGTATTTAGAGTATTTGATAGTATTCAGTTAATGGCTGCTACATTGTGGTGAAGTGGATATAATCACGAGAAACCTCCCAGATTGACTCTGGATAGATTATAGCCCATGCAGCTTGCCTGGAGTTTGTCTCCTTCCAGTATGTGCTGTTCTTGTGACTGAGTCCCTCTAGTGACACATTCTCTCTCGACCTTTCCTAGAGGTCTTTTGATAAGACAACCAAAATTTTCTGGTTGCATTTCAAGTTACAATTTCCTGAATGACCCCAAGTAGGAGAGGAGTCTGTCAAAGTTTCATCAGAAAGGACTGACAACTACAACAGGCAGAACTACCCACTGAGTACATTAGGTCTGCACAACATACAGCCTGTGGGCTGTTTGCCCACAGGCCACTTGTGGCCCACCAAAGGATTTTGGGTGGCCCATGAAAAATGTAGAGGATGCAAAAGAAAATAAATTTGTAACAAGTGCTTTATCTGTGCCTTACTTTACCCATCTTCCACTAGTCACTATTGTACCCCTCATGTAACTTTGCAAGTGGGTTGCCATTGCCACACTCTCTCCTGTTTGTCATATGACCTGCATCAACCAACCATTGTCAGTCTGTCTCTAGTGACTGCAACCCAAAGTAGGCCCATATCTAGTGTCAAGTTGTGCAGGTCTGGAGTAGATCTAAATGGAATGACTCAAGTCTCTAGTCCTTTCCTTTTTTCCTACCTCCAGATCATGGAGTATGTAACTCTTTCTGCAACTTTCTGTGAACAGAAATGATTACTGCTGTCATGGCAGCAAGGGAGTATATATCCAGGTAAGGCTGAATCAGGATCCCAAAGCCCTAGCTCTTTATCAATAGGTAATTTAGAGTCTTTCGAGTTTTAAGCATTTCTAGAGTGTGGAAACAATTAACGACTGTCATAATTTAAATAATTTACTTTGTACATATTATAGTTTTTTGCTCCCTTTTGGGTAAAATCTAGACATGAGTCAAATCTAAGTTTTAAGCAATTTCATCTGAGGTTCCAAGATAGAGATGCAGAGTTCAAAGAAATAGAGAGCCTAACTTTTATCTTTAAGGGTGAGGATGCCATAAGACTAAAACTGTATTTGCATACATGAAGCCCAGAGCTCCCTAAGAGAGAGAGAAGGTAAGTACTCAGGACCCCCTGGACACAGTGGATCTGTTAGTTCAGCAGCAAAAATCTTCCATTCAATTCAAATGTGGAATGTGTTCAGTGGAAAACTACATATACCTATACAAAGTACCTTCCTTCTAACATCTCTATTTTGGTTGAGGGTTTTAAAAACACTCTTTTATTCACTTAATTGAAGGTCAAACCCAAGTATTTATGACTAGTTTTGTTCTGTCCTATAGTTTAAACCACTAACACCAGGTTCCTCCTACATATGTTATTAGTCACAACACAGACAGGGCAATTATTTAATTAATAAACCAAGGTAAATCCATTGACAATACGTACTGGAAAAACAACTTAAAGACCATAACCCAATGTCAATATAGGAAAGTTCTCTAAGTAGTAGAACCCCTGCTTTGGCAGCCAGCACAGGCTTCTGGGCCCTGGCACATCTGCATATAACATAAAGTAATTGAAAGCATGGATTAGAATAAGAGCTCTTTATAAAATAACTTTCAGAGTCAATGATGAACTATGTAAGAAAGTCAATTTCATTACTTTAAAGTTACATCTTGTAGGAAAGATATAAAGCATAAAGGAAACAAAAGTCATATTTCTTTGGTTTTCTGGGTTTTGGTTTTGTTTTTTTTTTGCAGAGGGGAGGGCAGGGCAACTGGATTTAAGGGCTAGTAAGTGTTAAGTGTCTAAGGGTAGATTTTGAACTCACGTCCTCCTGACTCCATGGCCGGCGCTATATTCATTGTGCCACCTCGCCACCCCAAAAATCACATTTCTTAATAGAGTTTAATCTACATTTTTATTATTTTGTACAATGCAAATATGAGATCAAAATAATTTTTATAGAAATAAAAGTTCCATCCTTTCTGTCCTATATGCCAGAAAATAAATGACAAGTCTCTTACAAGCTCCCTCTCTTCTTCAATTTCTCATTTCAGATCATGTCAGCAATGTTCTCCATTCTCTTCTCCTTTGCTCTACTTTAGTCTCAAAGGAAGAGGCAGTCCTTCAGTGGCCAATGCTGCTGCTCTACTTCCTTAAACAACCTTCCCTTGACCCTACCATCCTATTAAATTATCACTTTCTTACACAGCAAAACTCCTAGAAAGCTATATATAATAGTTTTCTCTACTTTTTCTTCTCTGATTCCTTGAAAACTGGCTTCCTTCCTCTCCTACTCTGCTGAAACTGATCTGTGCAAGATCACTAATATATTTCTGTTGCTCTGGTTTTCTCAACCTTCATCATTTTTAACCTCACTGGATCTGTTTCCAAAATCATGAGATGAAGGAGATGGACTAGAGGAGCCCTAAGGTCCCTATCTCTAGATGTTTGATCCTGTGATATCTGTAGTGTTTGACACTCTGATGGAGTCATCCTCTCCCTCTAGATACATTCTCCTCATGAGTTTTCATTATAGTACAATGTTGTAGTCCTCTTCCTATTTGCCAAATGCCTCTTTATTATATGTTAGTATATAGTATATTATATAAAATATACATATACATATATATATTTATTATGTGCCTCTTTTGCCAATTCATCATCTGTATCTCTCACTTCATACTACAGCTCTTCCCTGGGGCCCTCTCTAATTTTTCCTTTGTGCTCTCCTTGTGGTCTTGCCAGCCCCTATGGATTCTACTATTATCTTTATGCAAATGAATCACAAATCACCATATAGTTTGATTTCCAAGACTCATCTTCCTTAGTTCAACTCCAGCCTCAGACACTTAATAGTTGTATGACCCTGGAGAAGTCATTTAGCCCTGTTTGCCTCAGTTTCCTCTTCTGTAAAATGAACTGGAGAAGGAAATGGCAAACTACTTCAATATCTTCACCAAGAAAACCTCACATGGGGTCATGAAGACTCAGACATAACTGCAATGACCAAAGTATTTCCCCAAAGAGTGACTAAGTACATTTGAAGGTATCTTGTGTGTTCTGCTCCCCTAAAACCATAACGCAGGAGAGTTCTCTGGTGTGCTTATCCTTAACAGTAGACAAGTTTTTACAACTTTCTCATAACAAAGGCATTTACAAAAATGTCGTCATAAGAACAGAAGGTACAAAATATCCTGCTCAATAAACCCGATGAATATTCTCCAATAAATACACATAATGTTACTAAGAAGAGGGGGGACAACCTTGAAATATATGGTAATGACACACTTGTAAAGTGCATATGAGGCAAAAGCAACTCATGCCTTTGGCACTCTATGTCTTTTATTTTCCATCATGGAATCCTCATAAGGCTTGATTCTCAATGGCTAGGATCAATTCTCCTTTGAATTCATGCTTGTCACTCTTATCTACTATCATTACTGTTTTTCCCTTTAGTCATTACCTCTGTACTTGTGTGTGTGTGTATTATGTGTGCATATGACTTCTGTTTGTCTCTTCTCCCTCAAGCTATGAGTCTAATTCTCTCAAATTTCATCCTCTTCTTTTAGAAGAATAGCCACACTGCTAAAGGCCAACATGCAGGAGGAGAAAGGAATTCCCTCCTCCCCACTGCTACCTTCTGGAATAGGTACAGGGATCACATTCCACAAAACTATCCCTTGCTTTTGTTGGTCAGTGGTGCCCAACTCTTTGTGACCCCATTTGGGGTTTTCTTGGCAAAGATACTAGAGTCATTGTCATTTCCTCCTCCGGCTCATTTTACAGATAAGGAACTGAGGCAAACAGGATTAAGTATCTTGCCCAGGTTCACACAGAAAGTATCTGAGTAAGTGTCTGAGACCACATTTGAACTCAGGAAGATGTGTCTTCCTGACTCCTGACCACTCTATCCACTGCACCACCTAGCTGCTTCTTTCCTTACTAGACTCCCCCAAACTCTCTAATTGCTTCAACTGACTCTAGGGCTGACATGCACGCCTCCAGGGGGTGTGACCAATTTTCAGCAAGCAATTCCAATTTTACCCAAAACACAGAAATACTGTGATTATTCTTATTTGGAAAGAGATTTTTGGAATTATATTAACTAGTGAACAGTTGGTAACATCAATTGTTCAAAGAATCTCTCTCCTGAGCTCTTCTCCTGTCTTCTCCAATTACATGTTCCATGGACATCTAAAACTCTACATATCTAAAACAAAACTCAATCACTTTCCTCCTAGTCTACTCTTCCTTCTAACATCTCTATTTTGGTTGAGGGTTCCACCATTCTTAGTCACACAGGTTTGCAACCATTTTTGATTCTTTGGTCTTTACCTCCACAATGTCTTCTTAGTTGTTGTCTTGACAATTCTATCGCTTCATTAGTCAGTCTCTTTTTTTCAATTCATACTACAACAACCCCATTCCATGCCTTCGTAACCTCTCCTGAATCTCTCTACATTTAGTATTCCCTTTTCCAATCTATTTTCCATACATGTGCCAAGTTGATATTACTAAAGTCTGTTTTACTATGTCATTCTTCTCAAGACTCAGAGTTACTTTTGTCCACTTCCTCAGAACATGTTTGGAACTTCTCAAAATCTTTCCTTTAAAAAGAATCTCTCTTCCTTTGCTCCTTCTGTGTCTCTAATTGGCACTGATTCCTTGATGCAAGTGACTCTTTGGGAAGCAGGAGTAGTAGATAGGGAAGACTGAACAGGCGCATATAACTCTTCAAGGAACTGAATTGTGCCAATATGTAGGTTCTCTCTCATTTATGCTTCTAATTTCCTATTGCTCAGGTACATAAAGCATGGCGGGGCAAAGAACCATGACAAAAGGAATTCTCATCTTGTCAAAGAGACACAAGAGGGAATATGATCGATCACCTCCTAGGGCAAACATGGGTATAGCCAGTAAAATGAGATCAGAGAATCCTAGTTTGACCGGAATGCAAAATGCATGAAACAAAGCAAAGTGAAATGAGTGAAAAAATAATTTCAAACCAATTTGGTGGGGAAGGGGTGAATAGCAGCTTTTACATTTTATTTGGTAAACAAAACTGACAAATTTTGAGGAGAAAAGTGACTTGCACATTAGAAGATTAATCCAGCAGTGACAGATTAGAGGAAGGGGGGAGACTGAAGGCAGGAATACCAGAAAAAAAAGTTGTTATAGTAGTCTTGGTGAGAGGAAATGAAGACTTCAATTAGGGTGGTAGCACTAAGAAGGGAAAGTAGGAAGTATTAAGGACAGTTATTTAGGAAATGGAACTGGCAGGTTTGGAAAACGATTGAACCTTACTTTTCCCTTTTGCCCCTCATTTAAAGAGGACTCTTTGGTTTCCTAGCCTAGGTGACTGAGAGAAAGTGACAGCAAACAAGTCAACAAGCATTTATTAATCACCTACTAAATTACAGAATTTATGTTAGGTACTAGCAATACAACATTAAAATCAAAGCTACACATGTTCTCGAGGAGTTTATGTTCCTTTGTGATTAGAGTTAATAAGGAGGTTTATAAAGGAAGATTAATATATTTTGAATGTAGTAAGTCTGATGTGCTGATTAGATACATTAAGCAAATGTATCCAGCAAGCTGGTTTGGGACTGTATGATAAGACTGGGGCTGGATAAAGAGAAAAGAAAGTAATTTGCATAGAAATAACAATTGATCTCGTCTACACCCATGACTATACAGAGAAAAAAAAGAAGCTTAAGATAAACCCTTAGGGAATGCTCAGGAATTAGGGAACACACAGACTTAGCTTGGTACAGTAGAAAGAATACTGGCTTTACAGTTAGCAAACCTGAATTCAAATCTTTCTTCTATGTCTTACTCTATGACTTTGGGAAGTCATTCTTGGCCCTTAGTTTTCTCAACTAAAGGAAAGGATAAGATTAAATATCTCCTGGGGTCCCTTCTGACTCTAGATCTATGATCATGTGATAGGAACAGAAAGATGGTAGGAAGAGAGTCAGGAAAATGCAATGTGATAAAATCTAAGAGATCCCAGAAATCAAGAGTTCATACAATGACAACATATGCTGGTATATGGGTCTTTTAGGTACCTATTCACTCTTCCTTAGCATTAAATATTAAACAGTTGTAATAATAATTGATATTTGAATAGCACTTTAAAGTTTGCAAAGTATTTTACATATGTTAGCTTGTTCTAAATGATAATCGCATTAAAATGTTCAAAATTATCTATATGCTTTCATCAATCTGTATATGTCCTTTAAAATAATAAAAGATGCAGTAAAAATTAAATTTTAGTACATGAAATAAAAAGAAAATACTCATGTCATTATCAAAATTTCGAGAGAGCACCATATTTGGAATCAGAGAACCTGGGTTCATTCACAAATTTATTATGTTCTATGTGTCTTACCTTGGGCAAATTGCTTAAACTCTCTGTCTCAGTTTTCTCATCTGTAAAATAACAAGGATGGACTAAATGACAAGCAAAGTCACTTCTAGGTCTAAATTTGTGATTGTAATAAATAAACAGTCAATATGTGAAGAACTCTTGAATTCAATGGAATTGGAACTCCCTCCTCCAAGGCAGATAGACAGAGAGTTTAAGTGACTTTGCTATTTATAGTCACATAATTAGCATTAGAGGGGGAATTTGAAACCAGGTCTTCCTGACTCCAAGTCCAAGATATTACACATATACATTGCTGCTTCTCATGTTAGAATATTACGAACACAATATTATAATAGGTCTTAGTTTACAGAAAGTAATAATGTTGAAACATTATTTGACTTATACTTATAATCTAGTTTAAGTCCTTTTAATGGGATCTGATAGATTTTTGGCTAGACTTTCAATCTTTCAATTTGGTTATAGGGAGCCACTTTCATGGCACATTGCTACCTTTTCAAAATGAGTACCTGTAATAAGAAAGAAAAAGTGACATACATATGCATAGAGTGAAAGATATAAACAGGTGACTAGAAATGCTGCCTCTCACAAAATTGCTGATCTGCACAACGCTGATATATCTAAAATAATAATCCAATTCCATGGTTCTCACCTTCCTCATTCCCTCCAGGAGAAATTAACTGAAGCGGGGGGGAGGGGAAATGTGCCAGGGAAGGCACCCCTGACCTTCAGTCTTTGGCACAATCTCATACACACCATTTGGAAACAAACCTATTCTTTTGTTATTGTTTAGGATAAAAGAACAGGATTTAGGATGATAAGATTGAGGACTCAGAAAAGGTCAGTGTAGTTAGGTATTCAACACACTGAAAAATACCTCTGCCTAGAAATATCCTCCACTGTGACACTACAATGGATGCCTCAGTGCCCTGGGAACATTTTCAACTTCCCAAAATCTAAAGTGCACCTAATCTATTGGGTATAACCACAGAAATCCCCTTCTAGTCACCTATTCTTGCCATCCTGAGTGAGTGACTAGTGCTATGCACATGATGACATATAAGCACCCATATCTGCCCCAACTCTCCTACTTCTACTATCAAATTCTGCTGTCCACTTTTTTCTTTCCATTCCAGAAGTTCAAAGAAACTAGAAAGATGGAGTGGGGTGGGTGATGAATAAAAAGTGATTCAGTTCATACTGAATGTTGATTCAGTTCATGCTGACAGATGGGGGAAGGACAAAAGAGAAGGAGGGAAATAGAGGAAGCCTGTTCTTAGCCAACACCACCACCAACTGTAGGGCAAACCAGATAGTAACTTTACCCTGGAAAGATTACAAATTGTAGCAAACCTTGAAGTTCCTGAAAAACCTATCAGGTAGCCTAATTTAGCTAACCATCCAGCAATGTTACTATAGACGAGAAAGGCAGTGACAAAGTTTGAAGGGTAAAGAAACCTTTGTATAGCCTCACTCCAGCCACCAGTTCCAGGATCTGTGGTCTCTGACTTTGAAGAACGGACCTGGAATCCCCAGCTGCGACACATGAATCCCACTTCATAAGTAAATGAAAGATGCTGCTAATCTTGCTCATAACTGGGGGCTCCCACGAGCCCTAGTGCTGATTCATTGATTTCTGGTTGCCGCTGCACCTCCTCAGGATATCGCCCCCAGGAGTCTGTTTTAGGGGCAAACACAGTATCGAAGCTACCTCCTGATCTCTCCCTGCTTCTTCCCCTTCAACCATTCCTTGTGAATCCAAAAGTTGCACTCTCTTTGGGAGCTTGTCCTACAGAGGATATTCAGATTCAAAATAGAATAACTGGAATCAATGCAATTGTGTACGTGTGTATGTGTGTGTGTGTGTTTGTGTGATAAAATATTAGAAGCAAAAAGTCACACTGCTGTCTACTGCTGTATTGACAACGGAGTTTAAAGTACCTCCTCCCAAAATAAATAAGTCATTTTTCTCTCTCAAACACATACAGATCTGTCCTTCCCAGAGTAAAAGCAGTGAAGCTACAGATGTGGGCTTGTAGGTTGAAAAAGAGGGATTAATGACCCGGACCCGAACTGAGAAGTTTGGACTTCACTTCTATTCATTCA
Organism: Pseudochirops cupreus; assembly: GCA_028627135.1. Lineage (NCBI taxonomy): Eukaryota > Metazoa > Chordata > Mammalia > Diprotodontia > Pseudocheiridae > Pseudochirops > Pseudochirops cupreus. The sequence goes on from CM053581.1 coordinate 326,283,206, forward strand.
TTCGTTCTTTCCATTCATTCATTTATTCCATTCATTCACATAAACATGTCCCTTAATTGTGCCTGCCACTGGGAATCTTGACTTTTCCCTCCCTCTGCCCCATAAGGTAATATTCATGTTAATGGTTTTCGCAAAGCCTGAATCAACTGTCCTGCCATTCCCTTAGCTCGAAAACGAAGGCATTAAGGAAAAAAGAGGAAAGGTGGGGATATGGGATCCGAGAAAGAGGGGAATAGATAAGTGGGGTATATTCTTATTTTCTCTTCCTGTTCAGAAAACACTGGGCCCGAAACAAAGCACCAGATCTCTATTTAAGCAAATTCTAAGTCAAATTGAATCCAAATCTATTCACAAGCACAATTGCAATTGAACCTGCTCCACATAACTACAGCCTGAGGCCTGAAGAGCAGATTTAAACCCAATCTGTATCGCGTCTCTCTGCCTCTAAATGTCTCCCAATAACGAGATGAACTGTAAATCAAATGTCACTACAAGAGAGTCTTGAGAGGCCGCACCATACATGTATTTTTGTTCTTTACCGTCTCAACAGCATATTCTAACCTAAGAATTACAAGGTCACGATCGCTTAACTGCGGAAAAGAACGAACAAGGCTAGGTTGTATTTCTACTCACCATACACTCCTTGGCCAGAGATCCCCTCCAGGAGAACTGTCAGCATCCACACGAGACTGTAAATTAAATCCATCTTCACGTGAACATGAACATATCCAACCCAGGAAGACACGACGGGACCTTCACAGGCCCAGAGCTCTCGAATTCCGCTGAGGAGAAGCCTCCAGCTGCCTGAAACTGCTCAGATAAAGAGGGAAAGGCAGACGTCCTTCTCAGGCTGTAGCTGGCGGAACGCAAGAACCGAGCGCGCGCGCGCGCGCGCACGCACGCACACACACACAGACACACACACACACAGACACACACACGCGCGCGCACACACACACACACACACACACACACACACACACACACACACACACACACACACACACACACACACACACACACACACACACACACACACACACACACACTTTACAATACACCACCCCTCCCTCCCCCTCCTCTTCCATCAGACCCCACAAACATACCCAAACACACAGAAACACTCTAGGAGGCTGGGAAAACGCAGACGACTGGAGGAGGGGAGGAAGGGCGGTGATAGAAAAGGAAGGTTGGCGATTGAAATGTTCTTCCAGGAAAGCTGAATTGAGATGAGTCTTCGCAGTGGTGACGGCTGTTGCTGGCCGCGGCAAGTGGAAGAAATACGGACATAGGTTGGGAAAAATCCAAGACTCGTGCCTGCAGGCCGATATCAAAAAACGGGTACAGAAAATGGGCTTCCTCTCCTGGTCTTGCTTTTAAAAAGTAACTCGCAACGATCCACTGAGAACCAAGAAGCTACGGCCTGCTTGATTGCAGTCTCGTGCCCTCATCTCTGCCGTCTTCCCCGCACCCGTTCCATCAGTTGCCATTGCAACGCCAATCCTGTTACACGATACAGACTGGCATAGTGGTGAGGGTGGAGGAGGTCTAGAAATGGAGCGGTACGACTGAAGATGGGGGGATGGGGTTGGAGATGACAAGGGAGGAGGCAGGGAAACGGAATGGGAAAGAGATGTGTAGTCCCTTTTAGCCACTGCTGTTGCTGTTCGCCACTGCTCTCCAACTTAGCCTTAAACCCCAGGTAGGAACAATATAGCTACTGCTAGTAAAACAAATTCCGGAGCAAAAATCGTGGTCTAGGCATCGCCATTTTCAAAGGGGGCGGTATGAAAAAAAATTCCAAGTTGCAATGGTAGCACATCCACAGTGTTCTTTTTCCCACTCTATAGAGTCTTCTCCTCCAGGTAGAGGAGAGGGAGTGGGGCAGTGAGGAGGGGAGTAGATTACTGAATAGGGAAAAGCAGGAGTTTATATGGAGTTCCCTGTCTTGGCTGTATTAGCCAAATGCTGTCATTCAAAGGTGAAGCTGGGAAATAATGCTAAGTGATTGAGGGAGGAAGGCCGTTTGCATCTGGATGCAAGTTGACCAAATAGTGCCACAGCAGCATCCAGCTGCGGATGAGTTTACGCGGACTGGGCGATGAAGCAGAAGAGACGGAGGCTGGAACCCTGGAATCCCAGTGTGAACGTGCATATACGCTCAGGCAAGAGGAGAAAGAGCTAGCAATAGAGGAGGACCGGAGTTGCTATGGAGGAAAAATGTGTGTGGTCACGTTGTTCTCTACGTGCTGAGAGCTGGAGATGTTAGCCGCAACAGTTACGTCAAAGCCTGGTGCAAGTCTATGCTGCTTTCTTCTCTTTTTTTTTTTTTCACTCGTTTCCTAGCTTATCTCTCCCTTGGTTAAATCTTTATCTTACTCTCTCTAGATCATAGTACAGGTTTATATCTTCCTCTCCCTCATTTTCTTATGGTTTATATGTCTCCAAAGATCACCATTACGGACGATTAAAACACTGTCACAAACAGGCTGGCTAGCAATTATAGAGGGTTTTTCAGTTCTGGCTGATTCCCTCCTCAGTATTTCTCTACTAAGATCAGCTACTGCAGATTAGCATCACTTATTTCTGATATTTTATTATTTTTGTTCTGGATTCAAGTCTAGTTACTAAACCAAGCATGGAAATATATATAATGGAAAATAAGCCAGAGCCTCAGCCCAAGTCCTAAAAAATGGGCCCTACATTGATAGAAAGCAGAACAGGACATGTGTAACTGGAGCAATCAGTGTTTCTTTCAAAGCTCTATCTTTTTAAATAAAACTGTCATTACAGCAGATTGAAAAAAAAACACTGGGGGATAAAGACAGGTAGTTTCATTCATGTATATGCTGTATTCCATGGTATTCTACTAAAGATGTTATAATGAAAATGAGTTTTAGTATTTTAATAGGATAGTAAGAATAAGTCTGTCAAGTTGGCATAGCTGATTCCATTTTGTTTTAATCCTCCATTTTGTTACTGAGTTGTTTTGGTCAAGTTATTTTTCTTTGTTATTTTTCAGTAATAAGATAAACATCTGTGTGGTGCATATAGCAAACAACATGGGTGTGTTCTTAAACAACAGAGAAGCATATGAAGAAGACACTCTGATAAGACAGACTACCCACTAAAAAAATATAAACAACATTGGCAGTTCATGTACCAAATTACCATTCAAATTATGTGTTAAACTACTTAAGAATGAGGAAGGAAGGAAGGAAGGAAGGAAGGAAGGAAGGAAGGAAGGAAGGAAGGAAGGAAGGAAGGAAGGAAGGAAGGAAGGAAGGAAGGAAGGAAGGAAGGAAGGAAGGAAGGAAGGAAGGAAGGAAGGAAGGAAGGAAGGAAGGGAGGGAGGGAGGGAGGGAACCTACTTTAGGGCTGCAACTGGTTACTTGGGCAGGATGAGAAATGGTTCCTATATTCCCCATACCTGAGAATCAAGCTTCTGGTATTGACTTGAGGGCAACACTGATTGGCAGAAATGTAACAAACGACCAATTTAGAGAGGGATCTTTGGCCTCCAACTGGGCAGGAGGAATCTTGCTGAATCTAGTAAGAAAGAAATTTGTTGGAAACATCTCAGGTTGGTGGTTTGTTCTTAGAGTAGTGTATTGTTTGCATGCTTTAATAAAGTTTGGGTGCATGGATTAAAAAGCAGAAGCGTAATTGGTGTTTCCATTCATTAGGTAGCACAGGTAACGGTAAATCAGATATATGTGTATGCCATATGTTACGGGTGCTGTTTTGACATTTTTTTCTTAAATTTCAGAGACTTTCACTGGGAGCAGAATTAACTGTAATAGGAATAGTGTAATTAATATTTAGAAAATGTGTCCAAATCCCCTCTAATTTGTCTTGGAGCAGAATAAAATTACTTCACCATAAGACAATAAAGAAGAGCCAAGAACATAATGGTTGAATGAAAATTCTTTTTCCACAAGTGGCCCTTTTGTAGATTTTCCAGCCTGACTAGGAATTCATAAAGGATCATAGAATAAGTTATATAGATCTAGAGCTGGAAAAGACCTTAGAAATGATTCAGTCTAATTTACTCATTTTACAGATGAGGAAAGTTGGTTCCAAAAAGGTTAAGTCACAAGGAAGCATTTAAGCTAACTAGGTATTTGGATGCTACTAATAAAATATGATGTTGATTGTCGTATCTTTTTAGTATATGGGTCACTGCCCCAACATTCTGTTGTATTTTTACTACATTTACAGACAATATCAGCTGAATAGTTCCCAGTATTTTCTAGTAAGAACTTCTAAATTATTTCATCTACATGAATTCATAGTACAAAACCCTTTGGTTCTACAGAATGAAGTAAGACATTCAATAAAGTACTGGGAGATTGCTTCAGAAAACAAAGAAACCTTGATTTATGAAACACTAGATCAGATGATTATAGATATTAAGGGCAAGATTACAAGCATGATATTTATGAAGTGAAATTAATTACACATATTGGTTATAGAAAATTAAAATAAGAAACATAGTTCTCTCCATGTTGCATTAGTGATTTTCCCATAGTATTTTTGTAACTAATTTTTATAACTAATTTTTGCACACACCACATGTTTCACCTAGGCATAAAATGATATTTCCCTTATTTAAATCACAGTCCTAATCATTTTAGAAGATTTTCTAAAATTACATGTTCTCCCAGGGAAACATGAATTTCCCTAAAGCCATTCTTTTCTTAAAACATATATTAGATTCTACTTTCGTATTTGTATTGTTTATAATCTGGTTCAGATAGCTAGGAAGCTCAGTGGGCTCAGAGTACTGGACCTGGAGTCAGGAGCACTTGAGTTCAAATCCATTTCCAAACTAGCCATGTGACCCTGGGCAAGTTTTTTACCCTATTTGCCTTAGTTTCCTCATCTGTGAAATGAACTGCAGAAAGAAATGACAAACTGCTTTGCTGAGAAAACGCAAATGGGACCACAAATAGTTGGACACGACTAAAATGACTGAATAATAACAAATAGTCTGATTCAAAAGGAGGGTTGATGCTGTTTTCGGTTCATCAGTCTCATAGCAACATATAATCCTGATGGAACCCAGGTTTCAAGACTCTTCTCAAGGGTGGAAAAAATGGTGATTCAATACACCATGCCTTGCATGATGGGCAAAGCTGCCATGAGAGCTTTGGAGAGAAGAGAGTATTTTTTCTATTCTTCCTTGAAGAGAGAAGGCCTGCTGTTCCAGACTCTTCAGGTATAGACTCATAGAGAGATAGAAGAGAAAGGGAAAGCCAGTTCCTCAGCACGTTCCTGATTTACTCTATGTATTTGCTGTTATATTTTAATCTGAAGAATTTAACTGATTAATGTGTCCATTTACTAAGATAAATGGATTTATAGATTATTGTTGTGCTTATTTCATATATTTGAAAATAAACTAATTGATTTTACAAGCATTTCTGATCTGTGCCTCCCTGTACCAATAATTGTGCTTACTAAATCATGATATTCATCTGTCAGTTCCATCCACCAACTATGCAAAAGATTTTATTGAAACCTAGTAAATTTCCATCTTCTCTGAAGTCAATTTGTTTCTTTTGCAAGCATACTGGAAGGTGTTGTGTTTTTATATTTTTAACGAATGAGTTCAAAACCACTGAAAATTTGTTTTTGGAAGACAGATTAGAAAATTCTGTTAATAACTTCTATAGGTGATATCATTTTGAGCAACAAAAACTTAGTTTTTTAAAGTTGTTATAGTGATGTCTTTATCATTAGCTAATTTCTCAAAGCAAAACAAAATTACTCTCTCCCACACGTGGGAGGCATAATTCCATTCTCACCACTACCACCACCATCTTTGTACTATGTCAGGAGAGGGGAAGGGGATTAGGTTCATAATTTAGCTTGAGTCCTACAGAACACAATTTCTGTTCCAAGTCCAAAACGCCTCATGGAATTCAGAATTAGAGTTAAGATTAGTTTTAGGTTTAGGTTACAATTAGAGTTTGTTTAGATTCAGGCTTCTTAGGGCTTCCAATCTAGGCTCTCTGGCTATACCAACCCACCTGGAATCCTGGATTCCAGATCCAGATGTCTAGAAATTCTAGTTCATTCTCTTTGGGAATACCTCCAGCACCTACAAATGAGCAGAACAAACAACACAGAAAAAAAATAAAACATCCCCTTGCTACCCACCTTCCTATTAAAAACACTAGAGAAACTAGGATAAATGCAGTTTTCATTAAAATGATAAGCAGCATCTACCTAAAACCATCAGTAAACAATATATGTAATGGAGATAAGCAAAAAGCATTTCCAATAAGATCAGGAATGAAACAAAGATGTCCATTATCACCACTGTTATTCAATTTGGTACTACAGATGTTAGCTGTAGCAAGAAGAAGAGAAAAAGAAACTGAAGGAATTAGAATAGGCAATGAAGAAACAAAGTTATCACTCTTTGCAGATGTTGTGATGGTATACTTAGAGAATCCTAGAGAATCAAGTAAAAACCTACTTGAAATAATTAACAACTTTAGTAAAGTTGTAGAATATAAAATAAACCCACATAAATCACATGCATTTCTATATGTTACTAACAAAACCCAACAGCAAGCAATGAAAAGAGAAATTTCATTTAAAGTTATTATAGGCAATATAAAATAATTGGGAGTCTACCTGCCAAGACAAACCTAGGAACTATATGAACACAATTACAAAATACTTTTCACACAAATAAAGTCGGGTCTAAATAATTGGAAAAACATCAGTTACTCATGGGTAGGCTGAGATAGTATAATAAAGATTACAATTCTACCTAAATTATTTTACTTATTTAGGGCCATGGCAATCTAACCACCAAAAAATTATTTTATAGAGCTAGAAAAAATTATAGCAAAATTCATCTACAATAAAAAAGTTTCCAAAATGTCCAGGGAATTAATGAAAAGAAATGCAAGAGAAAGTAGTCTAGCCATATCAATATAAAATTGTATTATAAATCAGCAATCATCAAATCTACTTGGTGCTGGCTAAGAAACAGAGTGGTGGATCAGAGGAATAGATTAGGTACACAAGACATAGTAGTCGATGACTACAGTGATCTACTTGTTTACAAACACAATGTCTTGCCGCTGTGGTGTAAGAGCTCACAATTGACAAAAACTGCTGAGACAACTGGAAAACAGTATGGCAGAAACTAGGGATAGATCAACATCTTACACTGTATACCAAGATAAGGTCCAAGCGGGTACACAATTTAGACATAAAGGGTGATACAATAAACCTACTAGGAGGGCAAGGAATAGTTTACCTGTCAGATCTACCAAGAAGGGAAGAATTTATGACCAAAGAGATAGAAAACATCATGAAATGCAAAATGGATAATTCTGATTGCATTAAATTAAAAAGGTTTTGCACAAAGCCAATGCAATGAAGATTAGAGAGGAATCAGAAAGCTCAGAAATAAATTTTATATCCAACGTCTGTGAAAAACGCTTCATCTCCAAAATATACAGGGAGCTGAGTCAAATTTATAAGAATACAAGTCATTCCCCAATTGATAAATGGTTAAAGGATATGAACAAGCAGTTTTCAGATGAAGAAATTAAAACTACCTATACTCATCTTAAAATTGTTCTAAATCACTATTGATTAGAGAAACACAAATTAAAACAACCCTGAGGTACCACATCTTACCTATCAGATTGGCTAACATGCCCAAACAGGAAAATGATAAATATTTTTTTTTT
>CM053581.1:326291426-326322851 GCA_028627135.1 Pseudochirops cupreus
ATATATGCAATTACTATTATTATTATTGACTACATCCAACTGGAACTTGAGATACACAGGCACTGCAGTTGGGAGATCCGTTCTGCCCTACCAAAAAGTGACATAGGAGAGAATAGACTGGGGGAGGGGGAAAACACTGGGATGGCTGTTTTGGGGTGGTGGGCGGGGGAAAGACGGGGAGAAAATATGTAACTCAAAAAAAAATTTAATAAAATAAATTTAAAAAAAAATTTCTACCTCTGAGAATTGCCTGTTCATACCCTTTGATCATTTATCAATTGGGGAATGACTTGTCTTCTTATAGATTTTACATAATTCCTTGTATATTTTAGAAATGAGGCCTTTATCAGAGACACTGGTTGTAAAAATTCTTTCCCAGTTTCCCACTTCACTTTTAATCTTGGTTACACTGGCTTTGTTTGTACAGAAACTTTTCAATTTAATGTAATCAAGATTATCCATTTTACCTTTTACAATGCTCTTTAACTCTTCTTTGGTCATAAAGTCTTCCCTACTCCATAAATCTGACATGTAGACTATTCTTTGCTTCCCCAGATTATTTACAGTATCAGCCTTTATACCTAGGTCATATACCCATTTGGACTTGATTTTGGTGTACGGCATTAGATGATGGTCTATGCCCAGTTTCTGCCATACTATATTCCAGTTTTCCCAGAAGTTTTTGTCAAATAATGAGTTCTTATCCCCAAAACTGGCGTCTTTGGGCTTATCAAACAGTATATTACTATAACTGTTGACTACTGAGTCATTTGTATCCAATCTATTCCATTGATTCACTTCAGCCAGTACCAAGTAGTTTTGATGACTCCTGATTTATAATAGAGATTAAAATCTGGTACAGGTAGGCCACCTTCCCTAGCATTTCTTTTCATTAATTGCTTTGATATTCTGTACCTTTTGTGCTTCCAAATGAATTTTGTCACTCTTTTTTCTAGCTCTGTAAAGTAATTTTTGGGTAGATTGATTGGTATGGCACTAAATATGTAATTTAATTTAGTTAAAATTATCATCTTTATCATATTAGCTCTACCCAGCCATGAGCAGTTGATGTTTTTCCCATTGGTTAGATCTGATTTTGTTTGTATGAAAAGTGTTTTGTAGTTGTGTTTATATAGGTACTGGGTTTCTTTTGTCAGGTAGATTCCCAAAAATTTTATAATGTCTACAGTAACTTTAAATGGGGTTTCTCTTACTATCTCTTGCTGTTGGACTTTGTTGGAAATATATAGGAATGCTGAGGATTTCTGTGGGTTTATTTTATATCCTGCAACTTTGCTAAATTTATTTATTGTCTCAAGAAGTTTTGTACTTGATTCTCTGGGATTCTTCAAGTATACCATCATGTCATCTGCAAAGAGTGATAGCTTAGTCTCTTCTTTGCCTAATTTGATTCCTTTGATTTCTTTTTCTTCTCTGATTGCTACTGCTAACATTTCTAGTACCAAATTGAATAAGAGGGGTGATAGTGGACATCCGCGTTTCATCCCTGATCTCATTTGAAATGCTTCTAGATTATCCCCATTACATACAATACTTGCTGATGGCTTTAAATAGATGCTACTTATTATTCTAAGGAAAACTCCATTTATTCCTATACTTTCTAGTGTTTTTTAATAAGAATGGATGTTGTATTTTGTCAGAAGCTTTTTCTGCATCTGTTGAGATAATCATTTGGTTTTTGCTAGTTTTGTTGTTGATGTGATCAATTATACTGATTGTTTTCCTGATATTGAACCACCCTTGCATTCCTGGGATAAATCCTACCTGAACAAAGTGTATTATTCTCGTGATGATTTGCTGTAGTCTTTTTGCTAATATTTTATTTAGAATTTTTGCATCTGTATTCATAAGAGAAATTGGTCTGTAATTTTCTTTCTCTGTTTTGTCTCTTCCCGATTTTGGTATCAGTATCATATTTGTCTCATAAAAAGAATTTGGTAGGACTCCTCCAATTTTCCCAAATAGTGTGTAAAGTATTGGAGTCAATTGTTCTTTAAATGTTTGGTAGAATTCACTAGTAAAGCCATCTGGCCCTAGAGATTTATTCCTAGAGAGTTCATTGATTGTTTCTTCAATTTTGTTTTCTGAGATAGGGTTATTTACGTAGTTTACTTCCTCTTCAGTTAATCTAGGCAACTTGTATTTTTGTAACTATTCATCCATTTCACTAAGATTGTCAAATTTATGTGCATACAATTGTGCAAAATAATTCCTAATTATTGTTTTAATTTCCTATTCATTGGAGGTAGATTCACTCTTTGCATTTTTGATATTTGTAATTTGGTTTTCTTCTTTCTTTTTTTTTTATCCTATTAGCTAAAGGCCTATCAATTTTGTTTGCTTTTTCATAATAACAACTTTTAATTTTATTTATTAATTCAAAAGTTTTCTTTTATTCAATTTTATTAATCTCTCCTTTGGTTCTCATTATTTCTAATTTAGTATTTAATTGGGGATTTTCAGTTTCTTCTTTTTCTTGCTTTTTCAATTGCCTGCCCAATTCATTGATCTCCATTTTCTCTAATCCATTCATGTATGCATTCAGAGATATAAAACTTCCTCTAAGAACTGCCTTTGCTACATCCCACAAATTTTGGTATGTGGTCTCGTTATCGTCATTCTCTTGAATGAAGTTACTGATTGTTTCTATAATTTCTTGTTTGAACCACTCATTCTTTAGGATTAAGTTATTTAGCTTCCATCTAGTTTTTTGTCTATCCTTCCATGGCCATTTATTATATATAATTTTTATTGCATCATGATCTGAGAAGGATGCATTTAATATTTCTGCCTTTCTGCACTGAATTGTGAGGTTTTTATGCCTTAGTACGTGGTCAATTTTTGTGTATATGCCATGTACCACTGAGAAGAAGGTATATTCTTTTTTATCCCCATTCAATTTTCTCCAGAGGTCTACCATATCTAACTTCTCTAAGATTCTATTTACCTCCTTAACTTCTTTCTTATTTATTTTGAGGTTAGATTTATCTATCTCAGAGAGGGGTAGATTAAAGTCCCCCACTAGTATAATTTTGCTATCTATTTCTTCCTCTAGTATCCTTAATTTTTCCTTTAGGAATGTAGATGCTGTACCACTTGGTGTGTAAATGTTTAGTAATGATATTGCCTCATTTTCTATGGTGCCTTTTAGCAGGATATGGTTTCCTCCCTTATCTCTTTTAATTAGATCTATTTTTGATTTTTCTTTATCTGAGATAAGGATTGCTACCCCTGCTTTTTTTCACTTTAGCTGAGGCATGATATATTTTACTCCAGCCTTTTACCTTTACACTGTGTGTATCCTTCTGTTTCAGATGTGTTTCTTGTAAACAGCATATTGTATTGTTTTTAATCCATTCTGCTATCTGCCTCTGTTTTATGGGAGAGTTCATCCCATTCACATTCACAGTTATGATTACCATCTGTCTTTCCCTCCATCCTATTCCCTCTCCTGGTTATGCTTTTGTTTTTCCCCCTCTCCCTTTCCCTTCTTAACAGTTTTCCTTTTGACTGCCACCTCCCTCAGTATTCCCTTCTTATCCGTCCCCATCCCTTTTCCTACCCTTCTCCCTTACTACTTCTTCCCTCCCTTCTAACTCCCCTCCCTTTCTTGGCCCTTCCCCCGTCTTACTGCCAGTAGAATATAATTTATTTTTATACTCAATGGTGTATGTTATTTCTTCCTCGGAACTGAAGAGAATAGATCTCATGCAGTGCTCCTCTCCTTCTCCTCTTTCCTTCTATTATGATAAGTTTTCTGTCTCTTCTTGATAGAGTCCTCTCTATAACTGGTTGTGTTATTCTTTCCTTGCACCAGAACCAGTGATAAAAAAGCTCATATAATTCTCATCTTCCTCCCTTCTTTCCCCCTACTATATTTTTTTATGCCTCTTTGTGTAGCATAATTTACTGTTTTCTGTGTGACTGCGCTGGGTGTCTGGGCCTGCTGAAACTTCCACTTAACAGCATACGAGGCTGGCAGATCACGGTTGTCTCCTAAAAAAAAATTAACTGATTGGAAAAAACGTCCATAGATGTATCTAACTTCTCCTTTCCTGACATTAATATAGTTTAAAAATTACTTGCTCCACTATCCTCTCTTTCAAGAACAACTTTCTTAAAGATTTGCTCTCTGTTGAAAGTACCAACTCTCAGTCCTTTTCATTGGATAGTATTTTAACAGGATTGTAAACTTTGCAAATTTCCCATCACTATAGACAACTGGTGTTCCTATTCCATTATTAACTAATTTCTTATCACTTCTTGTTAATTAACACTGATATGACAACTGCAATTCAACCAAGATAAGAATCCAAGATAGCATTTCTAATCCTGGTTTTATGGCACATAGTGCATTATAAATATTCCAACGAGATATCACAAAATTAAAAAAAAATCAAGAAAAATCTTACTTCAGAGTAAGAAAAAACACAGAGGGAATTAGAAACAATGAATGACTGCTTATAAAAATGCAAAATAGCCAAATTAACAGAAAATTTACAGAAAAAGACATATTAAACACCAATAATGTAGTTGATTAAGCCATATAAAAAGTATAAAAGAAAAAGACACCCTTGAATCAAAAGAATTTGGTGGGGACATCTAATAAGGAAACTCCAAGGCGAAGGGCCCTAGTTATTGCTGCCATTATTGTTTCAAGCTGAGAGGAAATTAAATCTTGTGATTATGAAATTTAGGGTACAGAACATGGAGAAGTGAGCTTGTTTGAGGAACAGTAGAGTTATGGCTATGTAGACTGGCTCAGAGACCAGGAGATAGGGCAGAAACTCTTCAAAGGAGTGGAAATCAACCCAGGCTCCCAGTGGAGGGTTAAGCATCATCATGTAGACTAGGCAGTTTGGAACTACAGCAGCATGATTGGAGGAAGGTACTTTTTGGTAATGAAATCTCCCAACCTTTCCCAAAGACTGAAGAATACTTTGGGCATCCTGTTTCTTTTTTCTTCTCTGGTCCCTCCAAGTATTTTATCACATTGCAAAAACTGGTTCATTTTTAATTAGTAAGTGATATATTGTCACTTAAAGTTATAGTGTTTCTCTTCTCTTCAGCTGTAGGGAATTTGTTTTAGATAAAATATTTTAAGCTTAGTCGCAATCACTCTAGATCACCAGTTAGGAACATTCCAAATGGTTAAGCCAAAGTTGAGTTTTTTGCCCAACTTTTCATTTATCTCTCATTAATCACTTCCCTCAATTTGCCAGTTCTGTAACATTGATATCTGTAGAGAGAAAACAAGGATTGAGCTTTTGGAATGAGAAAAAATATACGATAAGATGTATTGTATCTAACTAAAAATCTCTCGCATTATTTTTCTTAAATGTATAAGAATAATTCTCCATGAATTTTCTAGTTTGGTTGTTATTATAGTGAAATTCAGTCAAATGTTTCTTTTAATACACTTCAGATCTTTGGTAGTATTTAGAAAATTTCCTGCATAACAGTAGCTATTATTTTAGAAAATTAAAAAGGAAAATCACAGTATCTTGTTATGTTGTTCAAAAAGGGCAGACACATGAAGTCAAATAAATATCCCCAAAAACAACAGACTCATTCTGTTTCTGTAGAATGTTTTCATTTGTACTGATGCATTATATCCACATAGAGCAAAGGCTTACTCTTAGAAGAAAACTAGATACAGAATTCCTATTCATTTGTTTCATGTCCTACATCAGTTAGGCAGTGGACCTTCAACTTCATGTCACATTTCAGTCTTTAGAAGGAATTATGAAAAGCCTTTAAAAAGCTTATTATGGGGTCATCTAGGTGGCATTGGCCTTGGAGTCAGGAGGACCTCAGTTCAAACCTAGCCTCAGACACTTAACACTTACTAGCTGTGTCACCTTGGGCAAGTCACTTAACCCCAATTGCCCTGCCTTCCCCCCTCCAAAAAGGCAAAAAATAAAAGATTGTTATGGAAAATGACAATATAAGAGAGGAAATAACAAGCTTTCCAAAATTCTCCCACAAACAAGATAAAAGATTGTTTCAAAGTGAACTTTGAGTGGCAGCGATAATTAAAAGTTGTTTTAAAGCAGTTGTCATCCTGTCAACTTAGGAGGACATTAGGAAATGGGGCCAAGGTTTGGCCCAAGTGAAGTACAAATACTTCTAGGCAGATTCAGCTGAATCAACAAGCTACAAGTCCTGGGGGCATCTTCAGGAACTTTCAGATTGCTGACAGTGTTGAAGTCAGAGAGCTCAACAGGGGAAGTTTGAAGGACATTCAAATGTTGTGGGAAGACAGGACCAGTTGTGCTGACCAGATGTAGACCCAGGCTGAATCTGTGGGCAAGGAGGAGTGAACACATTCATGATGAGTGTGGTAGCAGAGGGGTGGTGACCTTGCTGGCTATAAGCACTTGCAGGAAAGCAGCATCCCTGGTTTCATTCCAGGGCACCGGAGTGAGCTGAAGTGTGAATGCAGGGAGAAGACTGCAATAATTAAAACAACTCTAAGGTACCACCTCATACCTATTAGAGTGGCTAATATGATGAAATGGGAAATGATAAATATTGAAGGGGATGTGGGAAAACCGGGATACTAAAACTGAGCATATCTTTTGATTGACCAGTACCACTGCTAGATCTCTATCTCAAAGACATGAAAAAGGGAAAAGGGACTATTTGTATGAAAATATTTATAGCAACTCTTTTTGTGGTAGCTTAGAGTTGGAAATCAAAGGGACACCATCAACTGGGGAATGGCTAAACAAACTTCAGTATATGATTATAACGGAACATATTAAAATGACAAGCAGAGTAATTTTTAAAAAAACTAGAAAGACTTACATGAACTGATGCATGGTGAAATGAATAGAACTAGGAGAACATTGTACATAGTAACAGAAATATTGTTCAATGAATTGTGAATGACTTAGGTATTCTCAGGAATACAATGGTCCAAGACAATTCCAAAGGACTATTGATGAACCATCCTATCTGCCTTCAGAGAAAGAACTGATAATTGATTGAATACAGACTGAAGCATACTATTTTTCATTTTTTCTCTTATTCAAATATTCTTGTACAAAATGGCTAAAATGGAAATGGTTTACATAATTGAGCATGTATAACTTATATCTGATTGCTTACCATCTCAGGGAGGAGTGAGGGGAAGGAAGGGAGGGAGATAATCATGGAGGGAAGAAACTCAAAGCTTTAAATAAAAATGATTTAAATTTTTTAGAAAGACTGTTTGCAGTGACAGTGTGACTGGGGGCCCTAGCTGTGGCTCATGGGGCAGAGAGGAGTGCCTAAGATCAGGCTCCCAGAAAGAGCTCAGAAAACACCAGTATGAAATACCTGAAGCCTGAGGTATCATCCTCCACAACTAAGGATTAGAACCTGACTATAATAGTAAGTTGCTTGGAAGAAAGTGATGACTAAGAAAAGGAGAAAGAACCCAAACACAGATAGTTACTATTGGGGTAGAGAAGATCTGGTTTCATACTCAGAAGTTGGTAAAGTTTAAAAAAAAAGGTCACTCCTACTTAAAAAAAAAGTCAAATGATCACTAGCCCAATAAGAATTCTTGGAAGTGGAAAAGGACTTGAAAAAATCAAATAAGAGAGGTTGAGGAAAAACTAGGAAAAAAATAAGAGCAATAGAAGAAAACAAAGAAAATTATGAAAAGAAAGTCAACTAATTGGAAAAAGAGAACCAAAAACTTATGGAAGAAAATCACTTTTTAAAAACTAGAATTGGGCAAGAGGAAGATAATGACATTAAAAAACATCAAGAAATAATAAAACAAAATGAAAAGAATGGAAAAAATAGAGAACGTGAAGCATCTCATTAGAAAAACAACTGATCTAGAGAACAGATGAAGGAGAGACAATATAAGAATTGTTGGACTACCTGAAATTTACAATTTAAAAAAAGGGGAAGGAGTTATAGATATATTATAGAAATCATTAAGGAAAATCATCCTGAAGTTCCATAATGAGTTCTATTTCTAAAATAGAAATAGAAAAAATCCATCAATCACCACCTGAAAGAGGTCCCAAGATGAAAACTTGTAGGAACACAACAACCAAGTTTTGATACTGTGAGGTTACAGAGAAAAAACTACAAAAAACAAGAAAAAAATAATTTAAATACAGTAGAGCTAGTTAGGATAGCACATGATCTAGCAGCTTCTACATTAAAAAAGTGAAGGGCTTGGAACATTATATTTCAAAGACCAAAGTAGCTGGGTTTGCAACCAAGAATAACTTAGAAAAACTGAGTACAATCTTGAAGGAAAAAAACAAACATTTAATGGATTGAGATACTTTCAATTATTTGTGACAAAAAGACAAGAACACAGTGAAAAAATTGACATAAGATCCAAGAGAAACAAGGAAAACATTAAAGATCAATTATTAGGAACTTAATAAGGTCAAACTGTTTATTTTTTATGTGGGTAAATGTTATCCATACTCTTAAGAATGTTATTATTTGGGTAATTTGAAAGAGCAAACATAGATGGAAGACTCATATTGAAAGAAGCATAATGAGATGATTCTAAAAAATAAAATTGGGTAGGGAGAGGTACAATGAAGCAACTATCTCATACAAGTGAAGCATGAATGGAAGAACTGTTAGAGTGAAAGCAGGTGGAGATGGAGGGGTGGTAGTGTTCAACCTTATTCTCATTAGAACTGACTTAAAGATGGAATAAAATATAGATCTAGAAAGGTATAAAAGATTTCTAAATTTATAAAGACATGGGAGGGTGAGGGGACAGGGTATGTAGATCAAGAAGTAGGAGGGAGAAGAGACAGCATAAAGGAGGGATTCTTAGAGGGGTGGGTACATTAAGAAATAAGAGGGTAAGGGGAGAGGATAAAGGAAGAATTTTTAAAAAAGGATGCAGATTAGAGAGATGGGGTTAGAAATAAAGCAAACATGTGAGGACAGATAGGATAAAAAGGGAGAAGGTTATATAGGTTACTGCTTTCCAGCGTCTTTTTCAGCCTAAATATTTTGCCGTCCCATCAGTAAGCCATGCATGTCTCTTTTGTTTTTCAGTTAATCCATCATTATCCCCCATTCCATTTTACTGAGGATTGTACCAGCTCTTGCTTTGGTTCAGGAGATGTATCATTTCCCTCACTGTCTATGTTTGCTTTGGATTCATGTAGAACAGAAACTCCACTTTTACCTGTTTTAGTTCTATTTTGAATGTACTATTTTCATTTGATTATGTTAGCCTCTTGTGCATGTTATAATTTGGTGAGAAGCTGGGGTACTCATTACCCAGGTCATAATCAGGATTCCAGGCCTTAATATCACTCCATGGCCCAGAGTCAGTGGTTCAGGCTCTAGCAAAGCCCAATATGCAGCTAACAACTGCTTTTTGAAAGGTGTACTTTGAACTCCACATGAAGAGAGTTTCCTAAATCAAAATCCCAAGTGTAAATTTTGACTTTGTTCTTTTTGTCAGAAACTTCAGTTTGCATAATCATCCTGTGCCACCAGGCCATTTTGTATAGGCCATAAATCTAGGGCCAGTTGTATAGCAACCTTGACCTCCTCAAAAGTTTTACTCTGCTCAATTCCCCAATCAGATTCATATTTATTCTGAGTAACTTTATCTAAGGGTTTCAAAATCTGTCCTAGTTACTGCATGTGGTACCTCCAATATCCAAATAATCCCATAAACTTTTGGCCCTCTTTCTTATAGGTAGGAATAGGGAAATCCTGAGTCTTTCGTTGGGCTTGCAGAAAAATCTTTGTTGCATTCTATACCCCAAAACTTTACATTTTGAGCTGGTTCTTGGATCTTTGCAGGGTTAATTTCCCACCCTTTGCTTTTCATATGCTCAACTAAAAGTGCCAAACTCTTCTTCACTTCTTTTGCATCTTTTCCCTGTATCATGATATCATCAGTGTAGTGGGTAAATTTGATGAATTTAATTCATCAAAATGTTCTGCCATATCCCACAAATAGTGGGACCATGCAGGTATCTTTGTGGCAAGAGGATAAAAGTATATTGTCTACCCTGCCAAGTGAAAACAGACTAGTCCCATTGTTTAGAATCTTTTGGGATAGTAAAGAAAGCATTGACCAAATCAACAACTGAATACCAATTCCCATCATATTTCTGGATCCTTTCCATCAATAATGGTATTTAGAAGAGCAGCATACAAGGGGGGAGTCACCTTATTGAACTGTCCACAATCCATTGTCTTTATCCACATCCCATCTGACTTTTGTACTAGCCAGACAGGATTTTTCCATCTCAAGGTTGTAAGAACACACCTGCCTCAACATATTCCTTTATAGCACTTGTAATTTCATCTTGCCAACCTGCCACATGATACTGCTTTAAAGTAATTAGTTCAGAAGTTTCAAGTAAAGTGATTGAGTCCATTTTTATTTTTCCCAGTAAAACTATATTAATTCCTATCTTCCTTACTGAAAATTGGTATCTCTCCTCAGGTTAATTTAGAGTCATATCTCTTAATATATATATTCCAATGATGTATTCAGGAATTTTTACAATTAATATGCTATATTCCTTCTTAGGGAATTGTCCAATTTTATTCTTAGTTTAACTTGTCTGGTTGATATGTCAGCACCTCCTGGTCCTTTGATGGTGATAGCAGTTCCATTTTTAAATTTATCAGGGTTTCCATAGATAAGGGAGGCCTCTGACCCAGTATTTATCAATGCCCTAGTTATAGTAGTTAATCCATTTTTCCAATATAAGGTTAAATCTATATGGGGTCTGTAATCTTATTTGTGTATTTCTTTAATCTGGGTTGGGGCTTGACCTATTTCTTATTCTCCCTGAAGGTGTGATAAACTTGGATACAATAATTCAGGAATATCTGTAGGGGTGTTTCCTACTTCCCTATTTAGTCTAATATTAAGTACCTTTTCTTGGTACATCTTATGTAGCTCTTTAGTTGGAATACTGTCCATTCTTCTAAAATCTATCCCTACTCTCAATAGAGCAGTAAGCAATTCTTTTCTTGTCAATCTATTCTGACTTTGAATCCCCTGGCTATTTGTTCTTCTGTCTGGAGGAAATTTATCTTTTCCCCATTCCCCTAAACCACTTAACTGAGAAATCTTATTCAGCACCTCTGAAAGAGGGTTCCCTATTCCACCAATTAGTAGAATCAGAATTAGGTGCTTAAAAGCAGAAGGAGCGGTCTTTACTATGATATTTCTGTGAGGAACTGCTAAAGGGATATTGTGATATGTATTTGCATCTCCAACCATGATAGGAGTTTTCATTACCTCCTCCTTTAGCTTTTTCATACAATCTCCATGTGAGTACCAGGGTCTATCTCTACCTGGTCACATAGAGTCAGTAGGATATTGCTTATGGCATCCCTCTGCAGCTAAAGCTAACAGATTAGTTATGTAGTTACCTCCTTGCATATGGTAATCCATAAAACCTTGGTGTACAAAAGGATTCTGACTAATACCTATGAATTTCAAGCAAATCACACTATCAATCATCCAACCCCTTCATCACTGATTCTCACCATGCAAGACACTAAGACTTCTCCCACCCTTTGGGTGAATCAATTTAATATATCAGTAACCTCTTGTTGAATGACATCCTCAATTATCTTCCTGAACTCTGTTTGGCCCTGGTGGTTCTCCTGCATTCTTCTTAGTATGGGGCAAGTTTCTGCATTAGAAGACTCCTCATCTAACTTTGTTCCATTCTCCTCCCACACATTCTCCTGACAGTCATCAGGGAAACTATGCCCAGCCTGTACAAAAGCTGCATGGACTTTCCTTTTGTTAGTTTTTCCTTCCTTTTAGCTAAATGAACAGTAACTTGTTCTTTTACCACCTGAGACCTTCCAGTTTGCTCTTCTAAAGGAGTGCTTGCATGCTGTAGCACCAAAAAATTATCATGCAAACCAGTCAACTCTCTTTCCATCTGAGCTTTCTTCTATAGCAGCTTATCTCTACTTTTACACATAAGATGATAATTTGTTAGCAAGGCCCAGCCTGTCCTACCCACCTCTGCCAGTTCTTTCCCTGGTTCTATTGATATTCCTTGCAAACATCTTTCCAAATCTCTGGATTCTCCCTTCTGTAGCCTGTATTGCTAATGCAATATTTACAGCACTAACTGTGACTATAAGTAGTTCTGCACAGTGCTTGATCATATAATATAACAGATTTTTCAGGTACAGAACAGAACCAAAGCATTTATTTAGACACTAGAAAATTGAATCCCCAAACCAGAAAGCCGATTCTATCATAGCACCAAAGATATTAAGAAACCATAATAACACTGAGTGCCACAACATCTTTCAGCCTTCCCACAAACCAATATTAGATCAATATCTACTCACAAGTGTCTCCAACTCCTTGCCTGAACCTCCTCTCTCTTTCACCTTTTCTCTGGCTCTGACTCCCAGCTTCCTACAGCTCTGCTCTACTCATCAGCAAACTCCTTCCACCACAGGCTCTATATGACTTCATTCAGCCTATTAGGGGGCAGAGTTCGCTTTCAAAGCAGAAAAAGTATTCAAACTCCCCCTAGGTCTATTAACAGGCAGGGAAGATCTTTAAATTCTCACTCCCATTACATAACCTCAGTTCCCCGTTTTTGCAGAACCCTGTGCTATTAACCCACTCTCTTGCTAAGGAGGAATAAAGTAAATCCTCCTGTCATGGGATATCCATTTCTCTCTCTAAAGCCCTCCTGCCTCTGAATAGAAATCTGTTATTTTTGTGATATCCTTGTCACCAAATATAATGTCAATGCAATACTCACAGTGCCCATGGAGGCTATGAATATGCTAGTGTAGTTCTGAAGCACAAAATGCAACAGATTCTCCACATGGAAGACAGAACCAAAACATTTATTCAAACACCAGAAAGCCGAATCCCAATACTTGGAAAGCCAAATACCTATACCAGAAAGCTAAATCCATCATAGCAACCAAAAAGTTGGCACACATAACCAATGCAGTGAGCACCAACATCCCTAAACCTTCCCTCCATCAGGGATTCAAAACAAAACAGGCTACCTTAAGCAAAAATGCCCTTCTCTCACTCATGCTAGCTGCTCTGCCTCTATGCTGCTTGCTCCCAGCTCTGCTAGTGCTCTCTCTCTGCAACTTCTTGCACCACCCTTCCTGTTTCACCCTTTCAGCAAACTCCTCCCACCATGGGCTCCATGTGATTGCATTAGGCCTAATAAAGGTCAGGGATGATCTTCAAATTTCCATTACCACTACACTATGTAGTTTATGGCAATCAGAGAATGGCTTCAATGACTTGTAATATTCCTTGACAAAGGGACTTTTGCTATAATCCCCATGAAACAGCACAAATCAATTTAGGTCACTCTGATCATTTTGCAGAAAGCAAAGTTTAGCTCTTAACATGGTCCTTGCATGGTTCTTTTACAATCAAGTATAGAACCGTAACAAAACTGGAAGACATAGATATCTCTATTGGATATGAATTTAATCCATTTGGAATTAGATATGCCATTTAGCAGAAAGAATTTTGCTTAAGAACATCTCAGTTTATAGTATTACTCTTTGAGTATTCCAGTTGGCTGATACTTTCAGGCCATTCATCTGGCTTTTCAATCTCAATCTAGTTGAGAAAATTGCCCAGGGGAGAATAATTCTTATTATATAAAGTAAAATCTAATAGAAATTCCTCTAAAAATAACTGTAGATTGTATAAGATACTTAGGAGTCTACCTGTCAAGACAAACCCAGAAATAAAATGAACACAATTACAAAACAATTTTCACTCAAGTTAGGCGGGTCTAAAGAACTGGAAAAATACTAATTGCTCATGAGTAGACTGAGGCAATAGAATAAAAATAATAATTATACTTAAATTAATCTATTTATTCAGTGCCACGACAATCAAACTACAAAAAATTATTTTATAGAGTTAGAAAAAATAATAAAAAATTCATTAGGAAGAACAAAAGGTCAAGCATATCAATAAAATCAGTGGAAAAAATGTGAAGAAAGGTAGTCTAGTTAAACCATATCTCAAACTGAATTATAAAGCTGTAATTGTCAAAACCGATCTTGTGCCGGCTAACAGACAGAGTGGTGGGCAAATGGAATAAAATGGGTGCACAGTACATTAGAGTAAATGACCACAGTAATTTATTATATGGTAAACCCAAAGATTCAAGATTTGGGGACAAAAACTCATTATTTGGGAAAAACTGCTGCAAAAAGTAGAAAACAGTATGGCAGAAACTAGGTATAGACCAACATCTCACACTGTTTATCAAATTAAGATCAAAATGGGTTCATGATTTGACATAAAGGGTGATAGCATAAGCATATTGGAAGAGCAAAGAATAGTTTCTCTTAGATCTATAGGTAAGAGAAGAATTTAGGACCAAACAAAATATAGAGAGCGCTATGAAAGATAAAATGGATAGTTTTGATTATGTAAAACAAAACTATGTTTTGCACAAACAAAACCTATGCAACCAAAGTTAAAATAAAGACAGAAAATGGGAAATTAGTCTTTGTCTCTGATAAAGGTCTTGATTCTAAAATATATGGAGAACTGTATCAAATTTATAAGAATCCAAGCAATTTCTCAACTGATAAATAGTCAAAGGATATTGTAATGTTAAGGGAATTTGAAGATCTTCCCTGCCCCTTAATAGGCCTGTATGACCTACTTTGAGCTTTGACCCAAACCACAGCTTGAGTCATATGGAGCTCAGTATGGGAGGAGTTTACCCTATAGAGCATGAGCAGAGAGCAGGAAGTGGGAGAGTGAGGTGGAGAGGAGAGAGAGAGGAGGCATAATGTGTCAGAGCAGCTAGCATGGGTGAGAGAGAGTGGCATTTTGGTTAAGGGAGCTAGTTTGTGGGGAGGCCTAATGGAGGGAAGGCTTGGGGTGTTTGTATTCCCTGCATTGGTGACATGTATGGACTTTGTCTTAAAAAGACACTTGGGGTATCAGTGCTTCCTGTGTTGGCAATGTGTATAGACTTCTTTGTTACTATGATGGCTTTGGCTTACTGGTGTTTGAATAAATGTCTTGGTTTCATCTTCAAGAAAGAGGGTCTGTTACACCTTGTGACTCAAACCTGGGAATACACTTGCATATTAATAATAGCTGCTGTGGGTATTGCATTGGCAAAACAGGTAGGAACAACAAGCAGTTTTCAGACAAAAAAAATCAAACCTATCTATTGTCATATGTGCTTTAAATCACTATTGATTAGAGAAATACGAAATAAAACAACTCTGATCTACCACAACATACCTATAGATTGACCTATATATTATCTGATAAATAAAAATTTACATTGATAAATACTGGAGGAGATGTGGGAAAACTGGGACATGAATGCACCATTGATAGAGTTGTGGACTGATCCAACCATTCTGAAGAGCAATCTGGAACTATGCTTAAAAGGCTATAAAATTGAGCATACCTTTTGATCCAGCAATACCACTACTAGGTCCATATCCCAAAGAGATTTTTTTTTTAAAAAGAGAAAAAGACACTTATACAAAAATATTTATAGCAGCTCTTTTCATGGTGGCAAATTGGAAATTGAGGGGATGCCCATCAAATGCAAAATGGTTGAACAAGTTGTTGTATATGAATATGGTGGAATATTATCGCATGATGAGAAATGACAAGCAGGATGATTTTGGAAAAATCTGAAAAGGCTTACAGGAACTGATGTAAAGTGAAGTGAGCAGAACCAGGAGAATGTTGTACACAATATCAGCAATATTGTACAATGAAGAACTATAAATGACTTAGCAATACAGTGATCTAAGACAATTACAAAGGATTCATGATGAAAAAAGGTAACCATCTCCAGAAAAAGAAATGATATTATCTGAATACAGATGAAATATATCATTTTCCTTCCTTCCTTCCTTCCTTCCTTCCTTCCTTCCTTCCTTCCTTCCATCCTTCTTTCTTTCCTTCCTTTCTTTCTTCCTTCCTTCCTTCTTTCCTTCCTTCCTTCCTTCCTTCCTTCCTTCCTTCCTTCCTTCCTTCCTTTCTTCTTTCTTTTCTTTCCTCTTTTCCTTCTTAGTTTTTTTGTACAAAATGACTAATGGAATTGTTTTGTGTGACTGCACATGTATAACATATATTGGATTGGTTATGGTCTCAAGGAGAGGAGCAGGGAGGAAGAAAGGGAGAAATAGAATTTGGAACCCAAAACTTTAAAAAGAAAACAAATGCTAAAAATTGATTTAACATGCAATTGAGGAAAAATAAATATTATTAAAGGTAAAATCTTATGGTAGCCCAAATTAGTAATTTCCTTGTAATTCCACTCAATTACAAGGATTTTGGTAATTACATACAAAGCAAGTATATCTTCAGTTACGCATGCATGATCTTTTACTAGCAGGCTTAGAATCATAGCAAAACTAATAGTGCTTTTAAGGAGGAAGATGTTATTGAAATAGATATGCATATTTATGCTGAAATCAAGTAATAGGCATGGAACAAAATTTCACTTTTCTTTTAAAAAATATATTGTTTTACTCAATAGAATACGGATCTGAAACTCAAAGGAAAAGCCAGTTGTACCAGAGAAGCATGTTATATGACACTCATGTTGTGGAGCATCATCAATTTCTGAAATTACCATATTGATATACTATCCTGTTGTAGTGCTAATGAATATTTACAGTGCTGATGGTGACTGTAAATATGCTGGCATTATTCCTTTTTAAAAATAATATATTTTTTTGGACATTTGATTTTAAAACTTTGGATTCCAAATTCTTTCTCTTCTTCCCTCATCACACACCCTTACTGGGAAGATGAGCAATTCAATATACGTTGTACATGTGTAGCTACACAAAACATTTCCACAGTGGATATATTGTGAAAGACTGAGTATATTTCCTTCCCTTCTATCCTGCCCTCCACTTGTTCCGTTTTCTACTTTGACCCTGTCCCTTTTCAAGAGTGTGTGCTTCTAATTACCCTCCCTGCCAACCTGCCCTCCTTTCTCTCATCCTCTTCCCTCCTACTCTCCTGTAGGGTGAGATGTGCTATTTAGCATGTATGTCATTCCCTCCCTAAGCCAAATTCAGTGAGAGAAAGGTTGACCCATTCCCTTTTGTCTTCCATTGCAACTGAATCCCCTTGGTCTTCTATATGAGATAATTTACCCCATTCTATCTCTCCCCATCTCCTCTCATTATATTCCTCTCTCATTTCTCAATTTCACTTTTTAAGTATCATCTCTTCCTATTCAATTGATCCTGTGCCCTTTGTCTATGTGTACCTGCACACATATACGCACACTCACATATGTATTCATATGCCCATATACCTCCTATATAGACATATATGTATACATATGCATATATATATATATATATATATATATATATATTTCTATTCCCTTCACCTAATCTCATACTGTGAAAGGTTTCATGTTACAATTATCGTTTCTCCATGTAAGAATGCAAATAGTTCAACTTTTATAAGTTCCTTATTATTTCTTTTCCCTGTTTACCTTCATATGCTTCTCTTGCTTCTTTTGTCTGAATGTCAAATTTTCTATTCAACTCTGGTTTTTTCATCAAGAAAGCTTGAAAGTCCTCTATTTCACTGAATGACCATATTTTCCCCTGGAACATTATACTCTCTTTTGCTGGGTAGGTGATTCTTGGTTTTAATCCCAGCTCCTTTCATCTCGGGAATATCATATTCCAAGCCCTTCAGTCTCTTAATGTTGAAGCTGCCAGATCCTGTGTTATCCTGATAGTGTTTCCACAGTATTCAAATTGTTTCTTCTCGGCAGTTTATAATATTTTCTCCTTGATCTGGAAACTCTGGAACCTGGCTATAATATTCCTAGGTGTTTTCTTTTGGGGATCTTTTTCAAGAGGTGATTGGTGAATTCTTTCAACCTCTGTTTTGCCTTCTGGTTCTAAAATATCAGGGTAATTTTCCTTGAGAATTTCTTGAAGGATGATTTCTAGGTTCTTCTTTTGATCATGGCTTTCAGGTAGTCCAATAATTTTAAAATTGTCTCTCCTGGATCCATTTTCCAGGTCAGTGATTTTTCCAATGAGATATTTCACATTGTCTTCTATTTTTTCATTTGCTTGGATATGTTTAATAGCATCTTGATTCCTCATAAAGTCATTAATTTCCATTTTCCCCAATGTAATTCTGAAGTTATTATTCTCTTTGGTGAGCTTTTGAGATTCTATTTCCATCTAGCAAATTTGTCTTTTTAAGGCATTCTTCTCCTCATTGGTTTTTTGAGCCTCTTTTGCCATTTGAGTTAGTCTATTTTTTAAGGTATTATTTTCTTTTGTCAAGGTGCTGACTCTCTTTTCATGATTTTCCTGCATCATTCTCATTTCTCTTCACAATTTTTCCTTCGCTTCTCTTATTTGGTTTTCAAAATCCTTTTTAAGTTCCTCTATGGCCTGTAATCAGTTCATATTTTTCTTGGAAGCTTTTGGTGCAGGAGTTCTGACTTTGTTGTCTTACTGCTGTTCCATGCTTTGATACTTTTTGTCTTCAAAAAAGGAATCTAAAGTTGGATTGCTGTGCTTGCTTTGCTTCCTTTGCTTGCTCATATTGCTACTCAATTACTTGACTTATGAGCTTTTTGCCACAGTGGAACTCTGCTTCCAGAGAAGAGAGCTTTGTTCCAGATTGCTGGGGTTTTCGCAGCTGCCAGAGCTATTAGTTGAGCAGCCTTTGAAGCCTCCACAGGCTCTGGCACCTAGTCACACACCCTAGGACCTCCACCCAAGATAGTGATCTAGATACAAGCAGGTTAAAGCAAGAGCAATTACTCCTCAGAAAGGTTGCTTGGTCCCCCTACAATCTGCAGGCCAGGAGCTCTGAAGCAGCCATGTGGAGGTGGCTTCACAGCCGCCTTGCCTGAGCTGCTTCTCCCTTCTGGAGGCAGAGGCCAGACCATGTCCTTGGTCCCCCTGTCCCCAAAGTCCACACTGACCTCTCACTTTTTCTTTTTGGCATTTATGGGTTGATAATTCTGGAAATGGCCACAGCTGTTGGTCATCCACTCTCCTGAAGTCCCTCCAGCCACAGGCTGCCCCGGGGCTAAAACTTCAGGTTCCTGCACTCCCAGTGGGCTGCAATGAACTCTTCCTGTCCATCTGCCAGGCTGCCTTCAACAGAAGCTTTGTTCCTCTGTCACTTTGTGGGCTCTGTAGCTCAAAAGTTTGTTTAGAGTCATATTTTATAGGTATTTGAGGTGGTTATGGGGGGAGCCACAGAGTTTTTTGCTTCTATGCCACCATCTTGGCTCTGCCCTAGGCATAGTTCTTAATCACAAAATATAACGGACTCTCCGTATAGAAGAGAGAAGCAAAATGTGTATTCAGACACCAAAAAGCCAAATCCCAACACTAGAAAGTCAAATCCATCATAGTAGCAAAGAAGTAAATAAACCTTAGCACAGCATGAAGCCATATCATCCTTTAGGTTTCTCACAAATCAACACTCGCAAGCCCAGCTGTCTCCCGGAGTATGTCCTCTCTTCCCTCTAGCTCTAAACTACTCTGACTCCCAGTTTCCTGTGGATTCTGCTCCATCTTTCAGCAAACTCCTCCCACCACAGGCTCCATGTGATTACATTGAGTCTATTAGGGGGCATGGAAGATCTTCAAAGCAGGGAAGGTCTCCAAATTCCCTTAGCTCTATTAAGGGCCAGGAAAGATTTTCAAATTCCCATTACCATTACAACTGTTTACAAGGGTGAGCCAAATAGTATAAATACACAGGAATAGGAAATATGATGGGAAAGATTGTGAATAACTACCATCCTATTTCAATTCAATATTTAACAGCACTTTTTGAGTATTCCGGCTAGGAATTTACTGAAGTCAAATTAAGAGAGCTTTCTCTCTCAGTCCATATTGAGGAAATTTTTACTTTATTGAGAAAATTGCCTAGCTGAGAATCAGTCTTATTTGGCATATAAAACCTATTGATACCTGTAGGTAGGTTGATACAGTGATGAAAATAGGAGAGATATATTAAATTAATAAATGCCCACCAAATTCACAGCATTTCTGTGGAATTTTTCCCATTTATAGTGATACGCTAAATCTCTGTAAAGGGACAAATTTTTTTTTCTAGAGGAAAGATACAGATACAGAAAAAGAAGTTCCTTTCATGTACATCTGAACCAATAACAATGGGGCAGGTATGTCTACCACTGCATGTCACATTGTGGCATTTAGCAGGAATATTGGAAAGCCTTTAAGGAAATCACTGTGTAATATAATGGAATCAAGAATGGCTTAATTGACTTGGAACTCCTTGGCAAAGAGAATTTTGCTCCAGAAATTCACAATTTACTTGTGATTCCATTCAATTAATACAATTCTGGTCTTTACATAGAAAGTAAGGAGATCTTAGCTTTGGCATGCATTTTACTAGAAGTCATTGAAATACAGAAAAAAAAGACAACCTCAAGCCAATGCTTTTATTGTGGAAAATAGTATTTAAATGTAAATGCACATTAAAGCTGAAATTGATGGGGTGGAGCCAAGATGGCAGAATAAAAGCAGAGACTTGCTTGAGTTCTCCTCTAAACCCCTCCAAATACCAGTAAAAAATGACTCTAAACAAATTCTAGTGATACAGAACCCACAAAATGACATAGTAAAACAAATCTCTAGCCCAAGGCAGCCTGAATGATTGACAGGAAGGGTCTATCACATTGGGCTGGGAGCAGGGTGTGTCTGTGTGGGCCACATTGGCACAGACAGGACCAGAGCAGGTCTCAGGGACTGGATCAGTGGCAGCTATTGTGGTTTCCAGACATTTCAGCCCACAAATGCCAAAGATAACATAGAAGGTCAGTGGGAAAACCCTGCTGGACCTGGGTGAGAGAAGAGCATGGGCCCTGCAGTCATGGAGGTGGCAGCAGTTGTAGTGGCAGAAGTGGAGCCAGCAGCAGCAGTGACTGCTTCCAGAGCTCCCAGTCCACAGACAGTGTGAGGATTAAGTGATTAGAGGGAGATTACAGAGAACTCTTTGCTGGAGTTGAGGCAGACTTCTCTTACTTTGTCTTGCTTGGATCTGGGTCACAATCCTTGCTGGTGGTTCTGGGGTGAGGAGGAGCACTGGTGTGGCAGAGCTTATGGTTGTGGTGAAGAGAGAATCCTCTTCACAGTTCCAAGGCAGAAAAGAGTGCTTGCTGTCACCCACAGATGAGAGGACAGACCAGGAAAAGAGTAACACTTCTCCTATGATCATAACACCTTTGAAGAGTTGAAAATTTAAAGGGACCTAGAAGTATTTCCGAAAGCAGTTGCAGAAAACCCCTGAAGCTTGGGATAGTATACACACCCACACTCTCACCCCCCACTGGAAGCAGAGTCCTCCCTTGACTTTATGAAAGTCAAGTTTTGGGCTGGGAAAATGAGCAAACAGTTAAAAAAAAACCCTCAGACTATAGAATGTAACTTTGGTGACAAAGAAGAGCAAAACATACAACCAGAAGAAGACAACAAAGCCATAATTCCTACATCCAAAGCCTCCAAGAAAAATATGAATTGGTTGCAGGCCATGGAGGAGCTCAAAAAGTAGTTTAAAAATCAAATAAGAGAAATAGAGGAAAAATTGGGAAGGGAAATTAGAGTGATGCAAGAAAATAATGAAAAACAAGTCAATAGTTTGATGAAGGAGACTCCCCCCCCCACCAAAAAAAAATACTAAGAAAATACCACTTTAAAAAAATAGACTAACCCAAATGGTAAAAGAGGTCCAAAAAAGTCAATGAGGAGAAGAATGCCTTAAAAAACAAAATTGACCAGATGAGAAAGGGATTTCAAAAGCTCACAGAAGAAAATAATTCCTTAAAAATTAGAATGGAGCAAATGGAAGCTAACGACTTTATGAAAAATAAAGAAAATATAAAACAGAGCCAAAAGAATGAAAAAATAGAAGACAATGTGAAATATCTCATTGGAAAAACCACTAACCTGGGAAATAGATCCAGGAGAGAGAATTTAATGTTTCAGAGATCCAATAATTTCTTGGACTACTTGAAAGCCATGATAAAAAAAAAGAGCCTAAACTTCATCTTTCAAGAAATTATCAAAGAAAGCTGCCCTGATATTCAGTAATCAGAGGATTTATTGTGGAAATTAAAAAATCCACTGATCACCTTTTGAAATAGATCCCCAAAGGAAAACTCCTAGGAATATTGTAGCCAAATTCCAGAATTCTCAGGTCAAGGAGAAAATATTGCAAGCAACCAGAAAGAAACAATTCAAATAATATGGAAACTCAATGAGAATAATACAAGACCTAGCAGCTTCTACATTAAGGGACTGGAGGACCTGTGCCACTTCAAGTTCAGACCCTATTTTCCCAGGCACAGATAGTTTAGAGGTTTGCAGTATTGGTGCTTCCAGGTTGTTGCCCCCAACAGGTTTTTGCTCCTATGTTCAACCTGATGTTAAAGTGAAGACATTAAACTTGGTCTGTACAATTTTTTTATTGGTCCTATTTTCACTTAATTGATTTTCTTTTATAACTGCCTAACTCAAGTTTCTTTGTCTCAGAACTTAGTTCAGAAATTCACTGACCTGTAATGAGTTAAATTTAGAAATCTAGTTCTACTACTTCTATTCTTGCTGCTATACTTGAGAGAAGCAGGGGGACACCAGGGAGTCTGGTCCACTCTCTCTGACCTTGCAGGTGAATTCAAACAAAGAATGTTTTTAATCACCAGAGTTTAGCTTCCCTCTGAGTTAGCTTAAAGTTAAAATTAATCAAAAATACTGTCATCTTCCATATTCAATCTTTATCTCCTATGAAAACACCAAGATATCTGGTATTATCTTTAGCTAACTCAAAGAGATATATTATCTCAAA
This sequence comes from Pseudochirops cupreus, assembly GCA_028627135.1. Lineage (NCBI taxonomy): Eukaryota > Metazoa > Chordata > Mammalia > Diprotodontia > Pseudocheiridae > Pseudochirops > Pseudochirops cupreus. Next base: position 326,314,297 of record CM053581.1, read on the forward strand.
AAGATATATAATCCTAGGATACAAGAATTTGCTATCCTTGTCTCCCACGCCTCAGGATACAGATGGATCCCATAAATCAGTCAAGCATTCCTCTAAGACAAAAGATGGTTGTTAACACCACATAATTGTTAAATTGCTCTCCTTAATGTAACCGATCATATTGTCCACACTCCCATAATGTTGTCTACCTTGTAACTGACCATATTGTCTTCCCCAGGTGCCCAATTCTGGACTCCCCAAAACAGTATTAAGGCTGGTGAGTCCTACCTAGGGATTTTTGGTCATTGAGAGGCCACTGAGCTGCTAGACCATCTAATAAATTGATTATGCTCAGATCTTTGTCTCTAACTTTAATTTTCAAATGTAACAGAGGTCTTAGCAAAGTTACACATACTGGAGCTGATTTCTCTATGGAACTGGAAAGAAGGAGAGGTGGAATGGAGTGCAAGGATGAGTTTTAATGTAAGCCTGTGTTGTGTGCTTGGATAGGCTAGAGTGACTTCACTGTCATATTGTGGAGAGGGGTACTGAATGAGCTCAGGGTCAGTGAGTATTAATTCTCAAAGTTTTAAAAAAAAACTTTCTTTTGGATTCTGGGTGTCCTAAACCAGAACTTCTTCAACTTTTTCCACTCACTACCCTGTGCTTCTTAAACTGTGCATTGTGACCCATCCCCACACAGGGTTGCAACCCACAGTTTATGAAGTGCTGTACCTAGACCATAGAGACAACTGAACTTATTTTATTTTTCATGTATAATTTCTGTTTTGCAAAGCTTTGAGAGGTTGTAGTGCTCAGAGAAAATGTCTAGTGCACCATCTTATTCCTCACACATGATCTGGACCATTATGTATTTTATTATTATAAATATATTATAAATTATAGAAATAAATATATATTTTAAATACACACTTATATTCTCTCAATGATACTTCTGTGGTTATTTTGATGATGATGATATTAATTGATATGACAATGACAATGATGACAATGATAATCATGTTGCTATTGTTGCTGTTATTCTTGTTTTTAACTCCAAATGTATCTTCCTTCTTTTTTTCTGGGATAATTAGCTTCATTATCTGTGCCTTCTTTTACAATTGTATTTGTTTACCTTTTCAAAGTATTTCTGTTATCTGAGTTGTTTGCAAGGTACATACGTTTGGTTTTTATTTTTTTGCAAGGTCATATATGGTTTTCTTTATAGAATGCTTCAAAGTTATCTTTTTTTTTTTTTTACAGAATATGCCTCTTTTTTCACTAATAATTAAACTCAGATTTGCAGGTAGGCCACCTTGAGATACATCTTTAGCTCTTTTCCTCTTTGGAGCATATTATATCATTCTTTCCTGTAGTTTCTTGTGCCTTTATGTAGAAATTTTTCTTCTCCAGGTCTCTTGAGGAATTTGTTTTCTGTCATTGGAATGGTTAAAATTAGTCAAAATTTTGATTTTTAAGAGTTTTTTTTAATGATCTGTGAATTCTTGTGATTGGTACTTTCCACCTGGTCAGAAATTCTGGGCAATTTTCTTATAGTATTTCTTCAATTATGGTGCTCAGTTTTTTTAACTTGTGTTCTTCTGTGTCATTATTACTCTTATCTTATAGTTCAAAATGTTTTACTTATATAGAGAGAGTGTATTCTTTTAAAGTTATTGCTTTTTCTTTTTTTTCTTCCATTTTATCACACAGTTCTATCTGTTTGAATCCTCAATTAGTTGGTTTTTCTCTTGTTTCTTTGGTGAAATTTGCCATTGGGGATTCGACTTTTTCTGTTCTGCCTATTATTTCTGCTCTTCATAAATTCTGCTTTTGTTATCCTTATTTTACTCAAGAATCACTTGCTGATTAATTTTCCTTTGTTTTGAAATATTTAATCAGAGATATTTGGACTCATTTATATTATGAGACCATATTCTTTCTTTCATGTTTATCTGTTAATTAATGCTCCAGGTTTATAAATGAGTACTCTTCCTGCTGAGATTGTTTTTGCAATTTTAGTCACTTTTTCTTATATTCCCTTATTTTTCACTTTCTGACTCCTTCTGCTTTGATGACAGTTTCTCCAGGGGCTGAACCTCAAAGATTTCTCAACCTCCTCCCACACTAGGGCATCAGCTTTTAAACAACCTTAGTCTTATTCCCAATTGTCTTTGGAGGAGGGGTAAAACTAGTTTCATCTTGATGTCAGTCTTCTTTTCTTCAGGCCTTGTGAAAACATCCTTAGTTCTCTGTATGAGCACTGTTGAAGCACAGCATCATGAAGCTAGCATCCCCAGGCAATGCAAGTTTCCCACCTGCATGTACTTTCAGCTCCATGGTATATGGTATAGGAAACAGATTTCTGTGGCAAGCCTGAGGGTAAGGTTGTACTTCTTGGCAGAGAATAGTGCCCAATGTCGGAGGGGCTGCTATGCATTGTAGATTAAGCATTAATCTTCTCTACTACTTGTTCATCTGATTGTTATTTCATTCTTGTTCTTAGTGTCTTAGATCACAGATGCAAGTGATATTGCTTTTTGTCTTTTACATAATTGTTACTTTGAAGAGGTTTGAGAATTTGTGTGTATCAGAGATCAACCTTATTTTTTTAGTCATGTGACTCAGAAGTCTAGAAGTTGTCCTCCTTCCTTAGTATTCTAGCTCTAGAATTGTCCCTAGGATAGTATCAACCAGTAGCAGTCTTCATTGGAAGATAAGGATAAATCAGATACGATGAAATAAGGTAGATTTAGTAGTTTAAGGAGCCTATCTCAGCAACTATACCATCTAAGCAGGGAACATTTTAAGGAGTCCAGGAAAATAACTACTAGGAGCTATGAGTTACTGGTTTTCAACACGGGTCTTTCAAGCTTCTAGTAGTTTTGTCCCAAACTCTATTTTTACTGGTGAGAGAGTATGTCCCAGACTTTTGTAAGGTTATTGTGTACCAATGGTTCTTACCATACCACTTTAGTAAACACTAAAAGCTAGTACATACTTAAAAGTTAATTTAATCTGACTTATTAATTGATTTCAATTGATTATCAACTAGAGAAGAGCTAGAGCAGAGCTAGAGTATAAGAACTAGGTAATGAAATGGATAGAGCACTTGGCCTGGAGTCAAGAAGACTAATTTTCCTGAGTTCAACTCTAGCTTCAGACACTTGCTAGCTGTGTGACCCTGGGCAAGTCACTTCACCTTTTTTGCCTCAGTTTCCTCATCTGTGAAATGAGTTGGAGAAGGAAATGGCAAACCATTGCAGTATATTTGTTAAGAAAACCCAAATAGGGTAACAAGAGTTGGACACAACTGAAATGACTGAATAACAACAAATTATAAAGCCATTACTATGCTTTCAGTGGTACCCATAGATCATGGAAGGAGATGCAATAGTCTTGCTCTGGGACCCAACGTGACTGTCTAATTGTAGCATGTATGGAAGGTCACATCAGAAAAAAAAAATTAAGAATCAAAGAAGAAATTTTATTTTGGATTTACAGATAAGGAAGAATACATTAATTAACAAAGGAGTAGAAAGGATCACAGGATATAGAATAAATTTAAATTAGATAAAATTTAAAAGAGTTTTTGCATAGAAAGTATCAAGTGAAAATCAATTAATGGGAAAATATTTGCAGTAATTTCCTCTCGCTAATGTCTCACTTCATGAACACACACATATTTCCTAAGGAATATATCCAATATATCAACTGCCATACCATATGATAAAAGTGCTCTAAATTATGAATAATTAGAGAAATTCAAATTATAGTAACTCTAAGTTTCTATCATATATCCATTAGATTGGAAAAGATTTTAAAAAGACAAATGAGTATGTGAGAAGACAGATACAGGTACTTATAGCAGAGCTGTTAATTGTTCTAGACATCTTGGAAAACAACTTAGAACCATGTCCTCAAAGTCACTAAACTCTTCATACCCTATATCCCAGTATTAGCAGTACTATATCCAAAAAGATCAAAAAAGGGAAAAAGGACTCATATACATGAAACTACTTATGTTAGGAATTTTTAAAATGAAAATAAATAACAAAGAAACTTGATGTTGAGCCATGAAGTTTTTCTTGCTATTTCTGTCAATAAAAATAAATAGATATTAGACCCAGACAATTGTGTGTATATTTATTAGATTCTAATGTTATTTTACTACCAATGAATTTGAAACTTTACTTTTTACGTAGTCTGACAATTTCGTTTTTTCTGGAGTCTCCTTAAACATTTAAATTAATTTTTTCAGGAGGAGGGGAACAGCTACAAAGATCATTGGGATTCTGTGTAATCATTTTTTATCACCTTAGATTGTGTGTGGCATTGTTTCCCTCATTTTATTTCATAAATCACAATCCCTAATTCCTTTAATCTCAGCTGAAACCCCTTACTTCCAGGCTGCTTGACTTATGCAATGCTAAACTTTAGTTATATACATGATAAAAAAGTTTTTTTAAAGTCACATATTGACTCTCTCTCTCTCCTCCACCAGGAAACTGCCAGGAGAAAAAAATTCTAATTCTGACTGTCTCTCTCCAGGACTCTTCTTATATACACACAAGGCATTGACTTCCTGTTTCATGTCAGCAACAGGAGACAGAGTTCACATCCTCTGCCTTTTTGCCCAAAGGTTTGATTAGTTACTAAGGACTAAGTACCTGCTTACTTGACATAGCAAAAAGGGGTCTTCAAATTTAAATTAATTACCATTACAGGAAACTGAAGTTTCTGTTGTCCAAAATGTTGTACCAAATCACTCACAATTTATTACTTATGTATATACATAAGAAGATTATAATTCAGTCTAGGTAGAGAAAGAATTGCAATATTGCCTTCTCAGCCTACCTTCATTTCTAGATCAAATTAGTTTTCAGCTATGCCAGATAGGATCTTGGGAATATGTCAGATTGTCTGAACCCTAAGTTAGGTACTTATCTGAAACAAAAGTCTTTAATCTCCATTCAGACATAGAGTCTGAGAAGGAAAAAAAAAATCTAATATTAGCCCTGAAGGAATCTGCCTAGATTTTGTTAGTTGGGTATGGCAGTTGTAACTTCTATGTTTTTAATAAGAAGAGATTTTAGCAAGCCAATAATTAGGTGATTGATCTGACCTTAAAGAGATGAAATATGTCACTGGAGACTAAGAGTCTAGAACAGTTCAGTGGAATCAATGAGGTGTAGGCCCTGTGAACCCAGTGGGAGAATGCATCTAGTGAGGATCAATAAAACAGCATTACATGAAAGATGCTATAGCATAGAGATGATTTACACTTTGCATATATCCTTTGTGTAAGGATTCCTCCCCCCTGCACTCCTAGAATATTCTTATCTGGTCCACTCTCCCTACTAATAGTATATATACATAATGGACTGTGTCCTATATTTGTGGGAGTATGCCCCATTTTAAAGGATAAGGAAGTCTGGACTATTGAATGTATAGAGTTGAGTAATATGAAATAAAGGTGAGCTCCTTAAGAGTAGGTACTATCTTTTATCTTTCTTTGTAACTCCAGCAATTAGTAAAGTGCTGACACACAGCAAGCCCTTAATAAATATTTATCATCTGGCTGACTGACTGAAAAGTAGGATGGGCCCAGGTAGTGAAGAGCTTTTCAACAGTGGATTTTTTTTTTGTCCTCTAAGTAATAGGGAGCCACTGTATTTTATTGAAGAGAAAATCACTTTGCATGCTATGGAAGATATATTGGAATGGTAGACAGACTAGGTAGTTTGCAATTATAATAGTCCAGGTGAGAGGTGATGAGGGTTTGAGTTATAGTGGTTATGTAAATAGAAAGAAGGAGATGCATTTGAGAAATGTTGTAGAGGTAGAAATAACATTTTGCAACTGATAGGATTTCTGGGGTGAATGAAAATGAGGAACATGGTGTAAAGTCAAGCACAAACAGCTTCCCAGAGACTGCTGCTGTGAAGAGCTTTAAGGTTCTGATTGCATAGTATAGTGAACTCTCTATTCAGCAATTAAACTGAAGCAAAACATTCACATAAAACAAAGTTCAACATTCACAGCAATATAGCATAACAACTTACTACTAAAATGGCCACATAGTTTTAAGCAAAAGATATTATTCAGGATACATAGTATAAAGGTCTCCTACTCCTAGGTCACATGTCTTAATCTCGCCAGTTAGAAAGTCTTCTTTCTTCTTAATTGGAGTCTAGCTTCCAATCATCCCTAACTCAATTATCCTTAAGGGGTACAAAGTACAAAGTACAAAGTTCTCCTACCCATAGTTCATAGTAAATCATGATCTTGTCAGTCAGTACTAAGTACTCAAGAAAAGGTCATTTATTCTTGGCTCAAAGCTGACTTCCAAATCCCATGGTTCCTTTTCCATGCTCCCAACTCTTGCCTGAATTCACCCAACTATCACCTGAATTCACAGGTAGGAAGTTCTCAGCTCTTCTTTTGATTCCTCATCCAGTTCCTCATTCAGTTCTGTTCCACATTGAATCTCACAATGACCAGTCTACCTCAATCCCTCTGCAGCTTCTGTTTCTGGGAAGACAAAACTTAACAGAGTCACAACAACATTCATGCACATTGCTGTCACCATCATCAATTCACTTTCTGTCTGTGAAATCAACACAGACCCACAAACAAGATCTGAAAACTCAACACAAATTATCGGTGCAGACCCACGACCTCTGAAAACATCAGTAAAACCCTCCTCCAGGACTTCTCTAAACAGACAACAAGAAAACCCTCTTCCAGGGTTTCTGAAGTAATGTCCCAGAATTTCTGTAGCAGCAGGAATATCAACTATCAGCAGCCAAGTCTGACAAAGTAACATCAATACAGGCAGACAAAGTGCTGGTGGCACAGTCATGCTTCCTCCCAGTTTTGTCCAGGCCCCCTATTGCATCCTTCCTGTTACTGTCTTTGGTAAGTCCCTCCCACTGTGGGCTTCATGGGTTCTGTTTCTTTTTTTTAAAAAAAATTAATTTATTTATTTTTAGTTTTCAACATTCATTTCCACAAAATTTTGAATTACAAATTTTCTCCCTATCTTTCTTCTACCCCCACCACAAAATAGCAATCCTACTGAATACCCCTTCCCCCAATCTGTTCTCTCTTATATCCTCCCCTATTATCCCCTAATTTTCTACTAGGGCAAGATGGCTTTCTATACCCCAGTGCCTGTATATCTAATTTCCCAATTTCATCTAGAAAACAATTTTTTTAAACATTTGTTTTTAACACTTTGAGTTCCAGATTTTTTCCCTTCTTCCCTTCTCACCCACCCCCACTGGGAAGATGAGCAATTCAATATAGGTTGTACATGTGTAGTTACCCAAATCATTTCCATAGTAGTTATATTGTGAAAGACGAACTATACTTCCCTCCATCCTATCCTGCCCCACACTTAATCTATTTTCTCCTTTGACCCTATCCCTTTTCAAAAATGTTTGCTTCTAACTACCCTCTCCCCCAATCTGCCCTCCTGTCTTTCATCCCCATTCTTATTCTCTTACCCCCCCCATTTTCCTGTAGCCTAAGATACCCAATTGAGTGTGTTTGTTATTCCCTCCTTAAGCCAAATTCAATGAGAGTAAGGTTGTCCCATTCCCTTTCACCTTCCTGCTCTTCCCCTCCAGTGTAACAGTTTTCTCTTGAATCTTTTATACGAGAAAATTTACTCTAATCTATCTTTCTCTTTCTCCTTCTCCCACTAAATTCCTCTCTCACCTCTTAAATTTTATTTTTTGGATATCATCCCTTCATATTCTACTCCTTCTCTGCCCTCTGTCTGTGTATACATGAACATACATATGCCCACACTCACAGATATATTTATATACACATACACCCTCCTATACATATATATGAGTGTATACATACATATTCCCTTCATCTATCTTCATACTGAGAAAAGTTTTATGAGTTACAATTATTGTTTTTCCATGTGGGAATGTAAATAGTTCAACTTCGATAAGTTCCTTATGATTTCTTTTTCCTGTTTACTTTCTCATGCTTCTTTTGCTTCTCGTATTTGAAAGTCAAATTTTCTGTTCAGCTCTGGTTTTTTCATTAAGAATATTTGAAAATCCTCTATTTCATGGAATGACCATACTTTTCCCTGTAGCATTACACTCAGTTTTTCTGGGTAGGTTTTAGTCCTAGCTCCTTTGACCTCTGGAATATTATATTCTAAGCCCTGTGATCCCTTAATGAAGAAGCTAATAGGTCTTGTGTTATCCTGATTTTGTTTTCACAGTACTCAAATTGTTTCTTCCTGACTGCTTGCAGTATTTTCTCCTTGCCCTTGCAACTTTAGATTTTAGCTATAATATTCCTATGAGTTTTCTTTTTGGGATCTTTTTTGAGAGGCAATTGGTGAATTCTTCTAATTTCTATTTTGCCCTCTGGTTCTAGAATGTCAGGGCAATTTTGCTTGATAATTTCTTGCAAGATGGTGTCTAGGCTCTTTTTTTGATCATGGCTTTCGGGTAGTCCAATAATTTTAAAATTATCTCTCCTGGCAGATTAGCAGCAGCTGCGAGTGGGAATTGTGAAAGGGGGAGATAAGCAGTCCGTCC
>CM053581.1:326323351-326339142 GCA_028627135.1 Pseudochirops cupreus
GCCCTCCCCTCCATCACCCCACCTCTCATCCCCCATCCCCCTACTCTTCGGTGTGGTAAGATGCCCAGTTTAGAGTTTATGTCATTCCTTCCCTAAGCCAAATTCCGTGAGAGTAAGGTTGACTCTTTACCTTTTGCTTTCCTCTTTTCCCCCTCTATTGTAATAATTCTCTCTTGCTTCTTCCATGTCAGAGGTAGAAATTAAAGATATCTATAAGCATATGAAAAAATGCTCTAAATCATTCTTGATTTGAGAAATACAAATCAAAACAACTTTGAGGTACCACATCTCCCCAGCCAGATAGGCTAAGATGACAAAATAGGAAAATGACAAATGCTGGAGAGGATGCGGAAAAATTGGAACACGAATGCATTGTTAGTGGAGCTGTGAACTGATGCAACCATTCTGGAGAGCAATCTGCAACTATGCCCAAAGGACTATAAATAATTGCATACCCTTTGACCCAGGAACACCACTTCTGGGGTTGTATCCCAAAGAGATCACAGAAGTGGGAGGAAGATCCATATGTACAAAAATATTTATTGCAGCTCTCTTTGTGGTGGCAAAAAATGGAATGCCCATCAACTGGAGAATAGCTAAACAAGTTGTGGGATATGAATGTAATGGAATACTATTGTGCTATAAGAAATGGGGAGGAGATGGAATTCATATTTACCTGGAGAGGCTTATACAAACTGATGCTAAGTGAGAAGAGCAGAAATAGGAAAAACTTGTACACAATCACAGACACATAGTATATGTGATGACCAGCCTTGATAAACTGGACTCTTCTCAGCAATGCAAAGCTATAAGACAAGTCTACAAGTCTCAGGATGGAAGGAGATACCTACATTCAGAGAAAGATCTAGAAAGAACAGAGTTTAAATGGAGACTGAAACAATCTACATGCTATCGCTCTTTTCCACGTTTGGTTTTGTTTCCTTTTTCCTATTTTCCACTCCATTGGTTACAACCTTTCTATACAACCAGACTAATGTCCAATGTGAAAGTATTTGCAGATTCTATACTTGACTGCATGCCGCCATGGGTGGGGGTGGGTGGAAGACAGGGGAGAAAACTTGAAACTCAAGGGACTCTGGAACTGAATCTTGTGAACTAAAAGTAAATAAACAAATCAATTTAATAAAAAAAGAAAAAGAAAAAAAAGTTGAAGTTTCAATGATTGGTAAATTAATATTAGATGGTTTGCAGTTTATGGTGCTTTTCTATAGAAAATACTAGATTAATTGCTTAAGACTAGTATTGCTATCCACTTTAAGTGGAGCATTTGTCCTCAGCAGCAGTATTTTCTTTTACTCATTAACTTTGGAATGTTCTTTTTGGTTATGGTCAGTCACAACTCTGTGTCAATTGAGCAATTTAAAATATAATCATAACTTACAGTGTAGTAAACCTTTTCATCATGGGCTTTCCCCTCTTTCTTCAAGATATTTGCTAATCTCAAGAGCTCTTGCTTCTTTTGAGTTGTAGAAATTATGTCAAAAGATCACACAAGCACTGTCATTGAATTGAAGTCGTCTGTCTCTGAAGACTTGGGTAAATCATATGTTAACTATGGATGCATAAGGAAATGATAATCATAGAATATCAACAAGAGGAGAGATTTGAACTTGGCTCTTGAACAGTTTGTCTCCTGAACAGTCATCTTTATCTTTAGCCCTTTTTCATTCTTTCCTTAAATGTAATTTTCATGAACTCAACATGGTTGATTACATCCACATTGGTTGAACAAAATTCAGTTTACTGGAAACATTTGGGAAATAAAACAGCAGATTTTATTATGTGGTCTTATGAGTACCAGGAGGAGAAGGTGGAGAAACAGCAAACTTTTTCTTTGGAACTTTCCCCAATTCGGGTTTTCTGCTCTAAGATCTCCATAGAGACAATGATACTCCTCAACATCTCATTTGTCTGACACAGCTTGATCCTTTCTCTACTTAACAAAGTTAAGATAGACAGCTCGTGCTCTTTTTTTCTGGAATTTCTCTTCAAACCAGCTAACTCAATGTTTATATATAGGCTTCAGAGGGCATAACAAAATCCCCCAGACAATAAGAATAGATGTATGTCATTCTATTTTATCCAGTGGCTTTAAAGGACTTTTTCACATAGTATAAATGCTTTTTTGTTCATTTATTGAGATGCATTTTTGCCTAGTTGTGGTATCAAAGCTAATCCAGTGGTTCTAGAAAGAAAAAAATTAAACGAGTTTCTATTTTGCTATCCACTAGTTTGGGTGGCATTTTTGAAAATCTCATTTTCTTTTTATAATTTAGATTGTCTGTAGGCATATCATTATTTGAGAGACAATGCTAAAGTTTTATATTTCACACATTATTCTAGAGCTTTACAAATTTGATGTAAAAGGCTAAAGATCTCTTTGGATGTTATATTTTCATAATATATTTTTTTCGAAGCATTACGTCATTGAAGGTGTGAACCCAAGTTCAAGAGACTGAGTTCATTCCACCAGAAAGGAATGAAAAGTGAAGAAATAACAAACTCATGCTCCATAGAGACACCTAGTGTTACAAAGTGGGAATTTTAAACTAAGATAATTTTTTCTACAATTTTCTTTCTTTGAATATGGATGTGTTAAAATTGTATGTTGTTCTACTCTCCCTGCCCACTATTCCCTTCTAGTTTGTATGGTAAGTTAGTTTACAAATGTTATTTATAAGTAACAATAGAAGGAAGTAAGATTGCAAACATGAACCTAGAAGTCACATTTTTTATCAGTTTTCTTAGCAAAAAAAATGAAATGCTTTACCATTTCCTTCTCCAGTTCATTTACAGAGTAGGAAACTGAGGCAAACAGGGTTAAGTGACTAGAACAAAGTCACACAAGTAGTAAATGTCTAAGGGTAGATTTTAATTTAGGAACAGGAGTATTCTTAACTTCAGCCTGAGTGCTCTATCCATTACACTACCTAGCTAACCTGAAGTCATGGTATGTGCCATAAAACCAGGATTAGAAATGCTATCCCAAAGCTCAAAGGTGCCTAATTTGCAAACTGTATCATGTTAACCAAACATCACATTCTGAGACCGTGTTAAATCATGGGAAGCTATCTATGCCTTATTGTTAGGGTCTTTTGACCCTATGATTTGGAAATCTCAAATAAGTTCAAAACACCCACACTAAGACCAACAGAATATCAAATGTTGCTGATAAATCTGAGGTGATATGAATGTTAACTTTAAAGTTTTGTTGAGAACTTTAAAAGTATGTGGATATGTTAATGAAATAACCCCAAAGTGGCATGGATAAAAGTTATTCTGCCCTCACCAAAACCCTATAAAAATGAGACCCTAAAGTCCTACTTCACCCCCACTCCCAGCACTCATCCATCTCTGTCTGGGTCCATACTGCCAAATGCTCCCAACTCTAATCCATGAATATATGATACTTTCTGTGATTTTCCCTTCCTCATTCTCTTCCCAACACTGCCTGCCTCCCTCCACTATTTCATCTCTAGACCAATGTTGTCTGCCTCTGTACTCCACCTTTTGTCTATGCGATTTTTGTGCTGTTCAGCCATATACTCTCTGTGCCTTATTGTTTGGTTGTTGTCCCTCATTCCTGAAGAGGACCAAAATGACATCACTATGTTAGAGTCAAGTTACAGTGACTGTAGCTGATCAGATCAATATGACCTCAGAATGCCTGACCACAGGTCAGGCATAAATAGTCCATGTGAACATTTGGGGTGGATTTTCTAAATCTGCACATTTTGCATTTCTTTTGAGCTGTTTCAATTCTGCTTTGCTCATAGATCATAGCACCTTTTCTGATGTGCACATGCCATACTGAGTGGTCATGTGCCAGTGTCTTCCATGTCACAAATACCAATGTTCGTAAGAGAGACCTTGAGAGTGTCTTTGTTTGCTTCTTCTGACCACCACACAAACACTTGCCCTGTGTGAGTTCTCCATAAAATAGTGTTTTTGGCAAGTGCACATTTTGCATTCAAACAAAATGGCCAGCCCATTGGAGGTGTACTCCCTGAAGTAGAATGTGAATGTTTGGTAGTTTAGTGCAAGAAAGGACCTCAGTGTCTAGTATCTTATCCTTCCAGGTGATCTTCAGAATCTTCCTAAGACAATTCAAATGGGAGCAATTCAATTTCCTGGCACAGTGCTGGTATAGTGTCCAGGTTACACAGGCATTCAAAAATGGAGGCAACACAACGACTCTGTAGACCTTCAGTTTGGTAGCCAAATACCTCCTTCGGAACTTCCCAAATATTAATCTAGCTTTGACAATGCATCTGTCAACCTCATTATCAATGTACATATCCCTGGAAAGTACTCTGCTGAGGGAATTTATGGACACCATTCCAAACTTCTTCATTTGCTATAACCAATAGTTCCACATATGGATGGTGTAGTGGTGGCTGATGGAATCCTGTGCTTTCTTGATGTTAATTGTTAGCCCAAAATTAGCAGAAGCAGAAGAAAATCCATCCACACGTTGTAGCATTTCAGCTTCAGGGGCTGCATTGAGTACACAATCATCTGCAAACAGAAAATCATGCACCAGCACTGCTTTCACTTTGATCTTGGCTTACAGCCTTTTCAAGTTAAAGATTTTACCATCAGTGAAGTAGGTGACCTTGATGCTGTGTCCTCATTGAAGGCATTTGACAAAATGGCTGAAAACATCATGCTAAAAAGCAGGGGAGCAAGCACACGGTCTTGTTTCACTCCAATGGCAACTGGAAAAGCACAAGAGCACTGTTCATTATCTGGAACCTAGGCAAACATGCTGTTCTTAAATTAATGCACAAAGCTGATTAACTTCTCCAGGCAACCAAATTTTGACGTAATTTTCCATAAGCCCTCATGACTAACAGGATCAATGGCCATGGTCAGATCTATAAATGTTGTGTAAACACTTCTGTTTTGCTGCTGGCATTTCTTCTGGAGTTGTTAGGCAGTAAGCATGATATCAACCATTCCTCGATCCTTTCTAAAGTCACATTGGTTCTCAGATAGATGACCATCTTCCAAGTGAAGGATCAGCCTATTAAAGAGGACTTTGGCAAGAAACTTGCCAGCAATGACTAAGAAAGAGATCTCCCTGTGATTATCTCAGGACAATTCATTTCCTTTACCTGTATAGAGATGAACAATGGAGGTATCCTTGAACTCCCAGAGGGCAACTTCCTCTTGCTATGTAACCTGGATAACTGTCAGCTTTTGTATGAGCAATGGACCCCCTACTTCGTTAATCTCAGCTGGAATAGAATCAGCACTAGGTGCTTTGCCACGTGAAAGTAGCCTAATGTCATTCAAAACCTCTTCTTCAGTTGGAACTTGCACCTCTCTAAGCTTTGCTTCCACTTTACTTCTGATGGAATTTTGATGAAATTCTGCCTTCTTAGAAATGGATGAACTATTCTGCTAGCAAACCCTGTGGAGTCCTCATTTTTTCATTTAGCAGCTTCTGAATTTCCCCATCATTTTCATTCAGAAGCTGACAGTCTTGATGTTTGTAAGAGTTCTGACCCAGATGATGAGTCAGTAGTGTATGCAGTGCTATACACTGAATATTGAAACCTACCCACTTCTTTTCTACTCTGCTGTTGCCAACTCTAGCATTAAAGTCACCCAGAATTATAAGCTTTTCCTCTTTTGGCACGTTCATGATAAGGGCCTCCAGGTCTTCATAAAATTTATCTTTGACCTCATCAGGGACTATGCTGATGGGAGCATAGGTGCTGATGATGGTGGAATGATATTTTCCTGCAAGTGACAATCACACTGTAATAAACCTGTCATTCACTCTTTTTTTGACAAGAATGTGAACTTGTTGACTAGATTAGTTTTGATTGCAAAAACTATACCAGCTTCACAGTGCTCCCCTTTCCTGTGGCCTCTCCAGAAAAATGTGTATCCAGCTCCAACTTCAATAAGCTGGCCTTCATTTCCAGCCTTTTTTCTTTCAGGTCTACTGGATTTTGATTTTGTATTGTCTATAAGTGTGCACACATTCCATATGCTGATGATGAATGGAATTGTCTTTGAAGACATTTTTATAAATTCTTTTGTGTTTCAATCACAGAGTGGGATCCCCACCTGCCACAGTAATCTGGCCAGGATTGGGTTAAGTAGATAATTTTTGGGACACCTTTTCTAGTCCCTTCCTCACACCAAGAAGTGAGCAGTGTGATCCTTAAAAGGCTGCTCAGATACCCAGGGGACTGTTTAATCCCACTGCTGATTCCAGTGAGAAGACGACCCTATGGCCTAGGTCACCTGTGTGCAGGATTGTGACTATAGCTCCCAGTGTACCCACACTTGCTGCTTCATCACTTGCCTGTCACCACAGGACTTTGAGATAGGTAAAAAATGGTAAAATGGTGTGGGCAATGTCTTGATTCATGCATAAATTAGATTTAAGTGAGGCAGAGTTGCACAAAGTCATCAGCCTCACTCTCTCCTCCACAGTTATCACAGTCCAGTGGCAGGACAGAGTCAAGATGACTGGCGATGGCTCAAGATGCTGTGGATGACCTTGATGTCTTTGATGTCTAACCGAGCTCTAAGCACTCCACAGCTCATGCTTCAACTGCTTTCATGGCCTTTGGAACAGATTGTTTTCATCTCCCCATTCCACCAGTGGAAGTTTTTGCATGGTTAGGGTACACTCCCCCCCAACTCATCAATGGGGTTTGAGATCCCCTGGTTACCATCAACTTTGTTTATCTTGTCTGTCATAACAATCTACCAGGCTGTGGCCACCGAGCATGCTACAGTTTCTTGGAGCCACAGGTGAGAGTTAGATGGAACAGGTGGACACTAAAGTTGACACATCTAAAGCCCTGAAAAGTGTTCAGCAACCTTCACACTAGAAGTATTAGTCTTTCCTGAACACATTCTACACCCCTTATTAAGGTGTAATCAAACCTTACTCCTCGATGCCATTATAGTCATTCCTAGCAAGTATCCAGTGAATCAAGTATACCTGACCACATTTAACAATTTCATAAATTAGTGATTCAATGCAATTTTTAATTCCAGTCCTTATTTCTTTTGCTTCTTTAAAACAGAGCTATTATATGACATTATATATATGTATATACATGCATACATATATGTGTGTATGTGTATGTGTATATGTATATGCATGTGTATGTATATGTATTATGTATACATACATACTTGTGCAAAATGCTGGAGATTCAAAGAAAGGCAAATGATAGTTCTTGTGCTCACGATGTAATGGGTGAGAAAACATGTAAATAACTATGTACAAACAGGCAGCTGTGTGATGTAGTGCAGTATACAGGGCAAAGAGCATGAAATGCTAGGCCTCCAGCCAGGATGACTCATCTTTCTGAGTTCAAATCTGACCTCAGATTCTTACTATCTATGTGACAGTGGGCAAGCAATTTAACTCTTCCTCTGTTTCCTCTTCTGTAAAATGAACTAGAGAAGGAAATGGCAAACCACTCTAGGACCCTTGCCAAGAAAACCCCAAATGTGGTCCCAAAGAGGCACACCTGAAAAATGAGTGAAAATGTGCAAACAAGAAATATACAAAATAAATTGGAGATAATCTTAGAAGGTAACAAAAAAGCATTTAGAAGGTGGAATTTACCAGAACATGTTTTTTTTCTTTTCTAATACTCTCATACAAGATATCATTGATTTGCATCTAACATGCAGCAAGATTCTGATAAGTGCTAACAATGAATCTTCTCAAATAGTCTCATGTATTTGAATTTTCACTATTTGAAGATACAGTAATATAAAATATGGGCATTGGTTCCAGCCCAATAGAAATAACTGATGTAATTTAGAATATTGTGATAACTTAAAAAGATTTATTATTAGCGCTATTCAGGATCTACACATAGAGGGAGAGGAAGCATGTTTTTCAGTCGCTTCAGTCATGTCTTACTCTTTGTTATCAAGTTCTACAGTATAAACTTGTATTTCATTTTGCATTGGGAGCATTAGGAAATATATATAAAGCTTTACTAAATTAAAATCACAGCTATAATTGTCAGGTGATCTCTGTTTCAATAGAAATTTACCAAAAAAGATTAAACTGAGGCAGATCCACCTACATATCCTTTATTATGGTCTAATAGTTATGCCTCTGACCAAAATACCCCAAAATGAGGATACAATACATTTTTACAAGCATTGTATGAAGAACAGAGTAGAAATCACCTATTTGGTTGTCATCACAGAGATGAAAGATGATTAATAGCAGCTATAAGGAAAAGGGAGATGGCTCCCATATCCCTTGAGAACCACCTCTCACTCTCTCCAAGGAATACCTTTGTAAGTTCTAGCATCTGAGTTACTCCCTGGGATCTCCTAATAGGGGCAGACTTACTGGTGACTAGTAAGATCATCCTTATATCCCTCATCAGAGAGAGAGAGAGAAGTCTGACCTTTCACACATTTAAGTTTTGTCACCCAAACCTCAGTGAAGATGCTTCAAGTTCTGTACAAAATTTGGATCAAGTATTATAAACCATTGCTTTTAAAACTCCTCACTCTAGGATTCTAGATAACTGATTTTTATGACTTAGGTCAGGTGCAATCATAGTATGGTTCCATTTTGGGGTTTTTTTTCCCCTTTACCAACGATTCTTGATTTTGCAGAATATCAAAAAAAATGCAGAATAACCAACATTCAGAGTAAAATAATATCTATTGAATTTCTAAATTAACAGCTTCAAATATTTAACATCAACCTCTTAACAACTTGCTCTATAACCCAAAAGACTACTGATCTAAAAGGAAAATTAGCAAGCCTCATAGAGTGGTTAACAAGACCACTTTGCTGGCAAAGTTTTTCCTTTTAAGCTCTGTGCACACAGTGTTACTCACACATACTACAAGAGACACAGAAACATGGACACAGAAAAACACACAAACAGACCATCGACTGTGAAACAGTAGACAAAGAGAAGACATTCAAAAGTGGGTGATAGTCACTTTAGGAAAAATCTCTTTTGACTTTAAACATAGATAATATGACAAAAAAGATACAAAAGTGCTTACCAGCAAAGTCTTCTTCCTTATCTCTCCCTAGAGCACTGGTTCTCAACCTTCCCAAGGCCATGACCCTTTAATACAGTTCCTCATGTTGTGGTGACCCCCAATCATAAAATTATTTTCGTTGCTACTTCATAACTGTAATTTTGCTACTGTTATGAATCGTAATGTAAATATCTGATATACAGGATGTATTTTCGTTATTACAAATTGAACATAACCCACAGGTTAAGAACCACTGCCCTAGAGGGTTAAGTCCCTGCTAAAAGGTCAGTTGGTTTAAACTTCCATCCTGCTAAGCTTTCTGCTGAAGCACATATTTGAAAAAGCACAAAGAAACACATAACAAAAAATATAGGGTTAATAACAAAAAACACACATGTAAATTTAGCAAACAACACTCCACAAACACAGGCAAAAGGCTGCAGCTTTCTTAAAAATAATTTAGTGTGCACAAAAGAAATTCTTTTTTAGGTCAAATTCTTGGATTTATATATAGATATTAAGCTAATACAGATTCAGAATCATGTTTACGTTTCTAGATAGCAAAGAAAGAATGAGTTTCATCAGGGGTTTTTGATGGAGGATTCCACCTCCTCAAGACATGATCTCAAATGCAAGATTTTGTTACCCCCTGCCATTCTTGCAAGTATTACCAGCTATAAACTGTAGCATCAACACAATAATAGCTCCAGCAATTTGGGACAGAGTTTTCCCCTCTGGAAGCAGAGCTCCACAGAGCTAAAAAATCAAGTAATTGACTGGCAACATGAGCAGGCAAAGGAAACAAAGTAAGAATAGCAACCAAACTTTAGATTCCTTCTTTGGGGACAAAAAAGATCAAAGCATGGAACCAGGAGGAAGACAGCACAGTCAGAACTCCCACACCAAAAGCTTTTGTTTTGTCTAACAGCATTTCTGTCATAATGGTCCCTCAAATTTCACAATGTAAGAGAATTTAGAAGTACAATAACAATTACAATACAAGTACAATAATAACATAAACAATTTCATGTATTTAAAACATTAAGCTAAACTTCAGGTGACATCAATTCAGTTAATTGCATTTCCAAATTATCTTCCATAAAAATCATTAATCTTCTTCCTGAGAGTTATCAGGCATGGTACTCCATTATATTCAGTTTAAAAATAATAATTATGTAGTGCTTAGCATATAACAATCACTGTGTAAAGCATTTTAAAATCATTTTATTATTCTGGTCCTCACAACAACATTGGGAGGTGGATATCATTTTATTTTTCTTTTTATAGATTAGGAAACTGGGGCAAATAGAGATAAGGTAACTTGCTTAAAACTACACAGCTAATAAGTTTCTGTGACCAAAACATAAATCAAGTTTCCCTACATTTTTCCAGCATATTTTTCCCAACACATTTATTTGGAAACTTGATCTGAGATGAGAAGGGTTAATAGGATCAGAGGAAGAAGGTCTCTGAACTGGGAGGAGTTACAGGAGATACCCGGTTTAAACAGTTTTTTCTCTTTTCATGGTCAAGGAAGGGTTAATAAGAGGTGGCTATCAGGTGCAGTTGATGGCCCCTCCCTTTAGCAGTGATGGACAATTGTGAGAAAACTCCTTGCTTCAATCCTTGGATCTGAGTTTCTGGAAAGTATAACATAGGTCCTTGGTTAAAGATCTCTAAATAGCACATAGAAATGGTTTAGTTTCCCAGCAAGCTGGGTTAATTTCAAACAGTGCAACAAGGTCTTCTTCAAATTCCCATTATTTCATAATTACATTAAGTCAGGTACAGATCAAACTACTTAGACCGCTCACAATGGGCTAGTTTTAAGAAGGCAGATTTACATGTCACCAAGGTAATAAAGAAAACTTGAACATAAACATTATAAAATAAAAGATGATATAGTAATTACCACTGATATTAGTTAACATAAAATCTCCTTGTGTTCTAGTAAACCATTCTCAATGTTCATTTAACCAGCACATTCTGAGTCCAAAATGTCTCGTGTAGTCCTCTGGTTCCTTGACATCTTTTCTTGGACAATATGCTTTATCCTCAAGGCAGTTCTGAAGGGGCTCTGTTTCTTTAATTCTGAATCTAGAGGTCCTTCAATATTCTGACTTTTAGTGCAATCTTTTTTACAAAAGTAGAAAATTGAATGCTCCAAATTTGAAACTTCAGAGAATTTCAGTTTAAATACCATTGGCTGTTTCTATCTTTACCTAAATCCTGTAGCTGATACAAGAATCTTTAAAAATTTTTGAGGGTCCAACTGCAAAATGAACTATTCTGCCCTTTAAAACTCACATAAAGATACCTTAAATATGGGAAGCTAATTTCTCTTTCTTTACCATTATAAATACAATTTATATGCAAAACCCTTAATCCAACTTATTACTAAAACATACTTAAAGCCTAAATTTCAATTATAAATTTGGAGACCAATTATATACACATGTATATAATTCTTAGAGACAACAGTGTAATCCTGTTTTTTTTTCCCTCAAAATGTATTATTCCATTTCATTAGAAAACTTCTTCATGACATTTTTTTCCAATTTGTTTAATTATTTCCCCATGATTTGTCTAATCATTTTGGCTGTAAGGAGCAAACTATATATCTATTTTTTTCCTCTTCACTCTGGGATTACTTTCAAACTAGCTTCTTTCATTCATTGCCCTAGAACAATGAGACTATCCATCTTTAGGGGTCTTTTAATTTTTATACAATCTAATTCTTTTATTTAAACAAATTCTACAAAACTCACTAAGATGTTTCAGAAGGGAGTGAGTTCCTAGAATTACTCAAAATCCCAATAGTTCTCCCCTGCAAGCTTAAAAATGATATATCTTCAAGCTCCTTAATGGCTAATCTCAAAACCTTCAAAATGTACCAAGATGTTCCTAACAGTTAATTTTTTTTAATGACCTAATCTCCTATGGAAAGCCTAAAACAGGACAACTGCATAAAGTATGAAAGTTTATTCATCTTTCTCAGTATTTTGAACTCTTAAGCTGCATTTTAAATTTTTCAAGATAACAGAATCAACAAACAACACAAACATGATGCAAAATAAGATTTTCCTACATTTTACAAAGACACAAACACAGACAAAATGATAAGAGAGACAAATAGAGAGGATAATCCTAAGTTTTTCTTACATGAATCCAAGTTACAGAAGGTTTCTCACTTGGTGGTTTCAAGTAGTCATTTACTTTAAAAATACCATTCAGGGTTTTAAATTGTTTTTGGTTTTTTTTTTTTTTTGCCAGCTTCATCAAGACATTTGCTAAGGTAATTTATTTTATCCCAATCAAAAGAACTCCAAGTGGGTCAACAGTGATGTGGGTCATCTTGTGTCAATTTCTTCCAATTAGTTACACACCTGCAGGTTTGGAGCCTATGATGTAGACTGACAAGTATCAGAACTGGTTTGTGAAAACATTCAGTGGGCTGCTATCCAGATAAAAGGACAATTATTAACCATTTTCTCAGAGTTATTATTACGCATATTGTGAGATAGGCAGCTTTTAAGGACATAGAACTACAACCAAAAGCTTCCAAACCTGAAGAAATACAACAGATGGCTTGTAGCCAGGAATATGAGCTCTTACTTGTACGTTTCTCCTAGTGAGTCACCTTCTGAGGACTTTACAAAATCCTCACTCAACAGAAAAAGATGAGAGCCCAGGATGGGAGCTGGGGCACAGTAATCACCACACAATCATCAGCAGAGGTGGAACACAAAGGGTTCCTGCTGGCCAAGCTCAGTCTCAATAGTGATAGTGGGTAATGATCCCAAACCCACAATTCACTTCTGATGATAATTGGTTAATTGGCAATTTGATGATTTGAGGCACAGTTCCCTCTTGAACAAGGGGAATGAAGGCACAGTTCAAGTGCAGAGCCAGAAGCATTTACTAGGTGAGTATAGCACATGTGCATGTAGAGAAAAGTAGAGCATAGTCTGCTGCTCTAAATATTGGGAGTTTAGGAAGTGGTTTATATGGTTTTACAACAAAGTAAGGTAGGAGAATAGGAGGAATTCAGAATGCCCAGAACAAGGACATTTGTGAAAGTTCTGTCCATTTGGGGCCAGTTTGAATCAGTCTGAGCAAACCTTGTGGTTGCTGGCACAGCAGAGGTATTCTGGGTTCACCCAGTGGACACCATAAAGGATCGTTGGTATGTCAAACTCAAGCAACACTCATTCTGCCTCCTGATTGGCTGATTTTGATTCCCAGGTTTGATTCAGCCTCTCCTGACTAATAAGGGAGTTCAAACTAATCAAGTAAACTCATTATTCATTACATTTCTACACTGGTGATGGCCCAAGATGCAATTGATGACTTTTGTGTCTTCAATGTCTGACCAAGCTCTTAGCATTCCACAACACCTACTTCAGCTGCCTTCATGGACAACATGCCCATTGTGCAGGGGAAGTCTTCATATGCTGGAGGCAGACCCTCAAGCTGGTTTATCCCTTCTGCTGAGATGGTTTTACTGGGGTGTGGCCACTTCATATTCAACAGCTTCTTAGCACATGTGAGAATTGGGTGACAGGTGGACACCAAAGGTGTATGAGCAGCCTGGAAAAGGGCTTAGCAACCCCTTACATCAGAGGTGCTAGTGCTCCCTGAATATCCCATATGCTTAATTTTTTATTTGAGGATGTTTTCTTTTTTTTCTGATTGATAAATTAATTTCTATCATGGATGCAAGGAGAAACCATTTGGAATAAGATAAACCATTCAATGGGTCAATTTATACTTCATCAAGGTTCACCACAGAAGCCCAAGCAGCCCTGTTTTGCTTTCAGAAAATGAGGGTTAATTAGACAAAGGAACTTCACCCAGTTGATTCAGTTCGGAGTATCCTGAGTATAGCTCCAGTTAAATGTCCTTCTCTTTCTGTGGCTATAAAAATCTCCTTATGTAAACTTTTGAAAGATAACTGTGTCTCCTTTTGTTCCAATACTGAACGAACTTTAATATTTTATTGCAGTATTGAATATGATACTGGCCTGAGCCAGACCAGAGCATGCAATGCTTAGCATAGTGCCTGATTCTTACAATCCAACTTACAATTGGACTTATAATCCAACTTCTGACCTTATCATTCTACCAAAACTGCTCTTTCTAAAGTCAGTAACAATGTCTTAGTTGCTAAATCCAATGTTCTTGGTTTTTTCCCTCAATCGTCACTCTCATTGTCCTCTCTGTAATTTTTGACACTGTTGATCACCCTTTCCTCTTTGATACAATCTTCTCTAGGCTTTTGGGATACCACTCTGTCCTGGTTCTCCTTCTATCCATATGATCATTCCTTCTCAGTCTCTTTTGTTGAATCATGTTTGAATTTCACACCTCCTAACAGAAGATACCCTTCAGGGTTAGTCCTGGACCTTCTTCTCTTCTCCCTCCCTTCATTTGGTGATCTCATCAGCTCCTATGGATTTAATTGCCAGACCTATGTTGATAATTCTTTAATCTACCTATCCTGTCCAAATTTTCTCCTGACTCACACCTCCAACTGCCTTTCATATACCTCAAATAAGAGGTTCAGTAGACACCTTAAATATAACATGTTCAAAATGGAACTTATTATCTTCTCCCTTAAAACTCTGGCCAGGGGAGCAGAGCCAAGATGGTGGCGTAATAGCAGCAACATATTGCGGCTCTCACATAGCCACCCCAAAATACCCATAAAATATGACTCTAAACAAATTCTAGAACTCCAAAATGCACACAAATATACTTTCCACTAAAGTCAGCTTGGCTATGAAGAACCGTATCAGGCCTGCAAGCCAAAACCAGCCTAGTCTGAAACCACAGCTCTGCCCCAGAGGCAGCTGGATGAGAGGAGTTGAGCCCTGGCTGGAGCTTCAGGTGAGCGGATTGGCGGCAGCTGTGGCAGTATCTAGAATTATGTTAGTGGAGCTCGCACAATCAGGGGAGAAAAGTAGGTCCGGCCAAAATGCTTATAGGGCAATGAGGCTGCAGAACTGGAGGTCTTGCATCTGCCTCCACACTGCCACTTCAGAGCTCCTAGCCTGCAGACCACAGGGGGACCAAGCGATCATTCAGAGGCCAAGTGCTCTCTCGTTGAGTGCCCTGAATCCAAAAGGCAGTCTTGGGCTTTGGTCCTGCGGCTTTTTTTTTTCAGTGAGCAGGAGTTGGGGAGGGACCCAGCAGCCTCCTAAGAGCTCCGGCAGCCGGGAAAACCTCAGCGATTTGGGACAGAGCTTTCCCCTCTGGAAGCAGAGCTCCACAGAGATTAAAAAAAAAAATCACAGACTGACCAACCATGAATAAGAATAAGCATAAGAAGCAAAGTAAGAACAGCAACCAAACCCTAGATTCCTTCTTTGGGGAAAAGAAGGATCAAGGCACGGTTATCTTTCAAAAGCAGGATCAAAGCAGGAGGAGGACAGCACAGCCAGAGCTCCCCCACCAAAAGCTTCTAATAAACATGAAGATTGCCTTAAAGCTAGAGATCAGCTGAAGAAGGATTTTGAAGACCAAATGAGAGAAGTGGAAGAAAAATTGGGAAGAGAAATAAGAATGTTGCAAGAAAATCATGAAAAGAGAGTCAGCAATCTGACTGAAGAAATTAACACCTTAAAAAATAGATTAACTCAAATTACAAAAGAGGCCCAAAAAGCCAATGAGGAGAAGAATGTCTTAAAAAGTCAACTTTGCCAGATGGAGAAAGAATCTCAAAAGCACTCTGAAGAGAATAATTCCGTCAAAATTGCAGTGGA